>CM039615.1:35835712-36435712 GCA_022457205.1 Saccharum spontaneum
GTACGGGCTGTCACACCCCAAAATTTTTGATTTTGGGTTGTGCGTGAAAACATTAAATAAAATAAAAATAATTTAATATTTGTATAAGGTTTTTCAAGATAATTAATTTTTTTTTTCTAATTTAAATATAGAAAGTTGGGGTTTTGAACTTTTTCATATTATTTTGATAGGCTTTTGTGATGTAATGTTTGCTTGATGTGTGACTTTCGGTGTTGTGTTCGTGAAAAAGGTTTAAACCATGTTTAGTAAGTGGTTTACTTTTCTTCGGCTTGTCTCTGCCGTTTTCCATAATCAAATATTTGCTTTCTCGATCTTAACCTTTCCTTTTGGAGCTTTCCAAAAACCTTTCCATGTATTCTGGTTCACTATTTATGCTCTTAATTCATGAATCTATATATCTCTTAAAATTTATCCTGAATATTTCTTTTGAGGCTTCAGGGTATTTTTCTGGTGGCTTAAAAACTAATAATTCTTGAGTTTTCTAGAATTGTTTTAGTCATGAAATTAAATAACTCTGAAATCTTCATACCAGTCGATCAAGGCTTGTACCACTCTCTCGTTCTCGTTGACACTTAGAAATCTTTTTCTTTTCAACTATTTATTTTAATCCTTGTAATCTCTGCCTTTGACGTGATCACAATCCAGGAAGGCAAGCTAAAGTCACGTGTATACGTGTATATGAGCCAAACCTCTTTACGCATGGTGTACCTTACATGCTTGCACGTGTATTAGCATGTGTATTAGCTTTCCATCTTTGACTCCCTAATAATCATGCCATGCACCGAATCAATCTGCTCTGTGCTGCTAGCATCCATGCACATGTATCTGAATCTTGCCTTTTACAAGTCAATCATGTTACAGCTGATCTCTTGAGTTAATTTCGTACATGTCATATATGTCACGTTGCCATATCAATCTAAAAACCAAACCATTGGGTTCTTAGACTAACGGATGGAACAAGCGGTCTGTACAATTCTTTCCATGTGCTGTCTGCTCCTTTGTTTTATTTCTTGGCCTATTTTGCTTTGACCGAGAGGACATGGATCGAAGGCAGCCAGCCAGAGCACGTCATCAACTTGTATCATCTATCCAACGTCTTATTCCAGCGGGACTAGGAAGCCAAGCTCAATTCCTATTTCGGCCCCAAAACACATCCAGGCCCATGAATTGCTAGCCTATATATATCAATCTAAAGCCCGTTCGTTATGCCCTAGCTTCTGTCCGTGCCGCCGCCGCCTCACGAGCTTAATGAGCATGTGCTGCTGTGCTAGGATCTCCTCTGGTGAATCATCGAAGTCTAGACTCGGCTGCGACATAAAAGGGCCTTTGGTGAAGAACGCCGCCCTAGGAGCAAAGGAAGGCCGACAGAAGTCATCACGATCTCGACGACACCTTCGCAGCGTTGAAAGCTGTCAGTTGGGGGAAGCTTCATCGAGTTTCCATGGGCTCGTCTCCTCGTCATCGTCCAGAGTTCATCACCAGCATGAAGACGCACCGTCGCTGTCTCGTCCAATACCGCCAGACGGCCACTCTGCCAAGAGACTGCCTCCACAGCTAGCTCCCAACATGGCCATGCATGGACCAGTCGATCTCAATTTCACAAGGCAGATCCTCTCTAATGGATGCAGCGAAGCAATATCAAACAAGCATCAAACCACGATGAGACAATTTGCAGCTGAGGCACACGTTCAACACTTTCGATCCCGAACCTGAGCAAGCAGTCATCCCCATCGTCATTTGTCCATTAGCACGAATAGATATTGTTTTCCTTCCCCATGATATCAGAGTCAAACGTCATGCATACATGGAGATTAGCTGAAGGTCAGCGGCCAGATTAATCCCTTGTCACATTATTCTATTGACTAAATCATGTGCTAATGTCATACCCTGAACATGTTTCCTGAATTTATTTAATATTTATTGGAATAACGTGGATGCAACTTGCTTTTGCAATTAAAACCCAGCTATGTTTAAGTCTCGGCTTTTCATAAAAAAATATGTACCAATATGATTAATATCTACCTATTGTGTTCTGTTCATTGAATTTGTTAGCTTAAACACGATTGTATTAAATTCGAATTAGATGTTCCCATCTGCTATTTATTTTATAAAATAAACATCAAACTTCCTTAGCTTATACGTCAATATTTATAAATAAAAACATGACTAGTTCTAACTTAGTTTTTAAATTAAAATAGAGTTGATTACTCAGAATTGATGTCATTCATATGATTTTCTATACTTAAAATAAATCAAACTCATAGTTGTTTCTTTTATATAATATAAATCTTTCGGTAGTCGTTTCTTTTTAACGATAGTTTTGTTTTCGGCGTCTCTTGCGCTCTCGTGATCGTAGCACCGAGCTGTGTCGATTAGCTGTGCTCTTTTCAAGCTTCTCTTTTGATTTGTATGTTATTCTTAGCGGTGTCATTGTTTGTCAGTTTTGTTGCTTGGTTGCTACGAGTAGAGGAAGCGTGGTTCGTTAGCGCTGAAGACTAGGAGCTGAGGACTGACAGTCGAAGCAAAAGTTGAAGACCGGAAGATAGCAACCGAAGATTCTGAGCAGCTTAATTCTGGGAGAAAGGCAAGTATAACATGGGACCATCTTTGTTAACCTATTCACTATAATTGCGATCATATGCATGTGTCCTCCTTGGCAACCTTAGAGATTTTAACTTAGCGATTGATATCTTGATTCCTTGTCACCTATGGGATTATGCATTTGGGTAGTTTGGCTAGTGCTTGATTTATGAACATTGATCTTGTAATATGACTAATGAATGGTGCAATCAACCATTAAGATGATTTAATTCCTGCTACATGGGGACTAGAGCACTGTGTTGATTGTTTGTTGCTCTAGTTACTCTCCATAAGGACTTATCTGTAAGCATTAACCGGGATTGATAGTACAACTGTGAGGGCTATATGGCTCTGGCTTTAGTTATTCAAGAGACCTTTTCTAGCTTGTTAGTGGTTACCTTAAATGGTGTAAGAATGGCTTGCCACTTGGTGTAGGGCGAGCCCCTGTCCTTTGTGTGTATAGGCTGCGAGTTGTGTGCCACTGGGAAGGGGGGTTCTACATCTGCCTGCCGAGTGAATCTAATGGCCCTAACTTGTTAGACGAACTTTTGAATGGCTTTATATGGTTTCCGATGTTTTGGGCCTTGCAAACTCATACATTTGGAAGTCATGACTCACAGTGAAAGTGTACACCTTTGCGCAGAGTTTAATAAACTGGTATACTAGCCGTGCTCACGGATACGAGCAGCCTTGGGTATTCTTACAGAATAAATGGTCACCATTGATATATCATGCTTAATAATATTGTTGTTGTTATTATGCCATGTTAATGTTATTCATTATCCTTATTACAAATGGTCATTGGTTCATTAATGGGAATTGGTTCATCTTGATGCTACTCAATTGCTAATTACATGATAAATAAAAGCTAAATGCAGTCAAACAGTGTCTAGCCTTTTGTGCCTCATGAACCCTGTGTTATACTTATTGAGTTCGACATGGACTCACTCTTGCTATTTCCACCACATCCAGTGTGTAGTAAGGTGCTGCTCAGAAGAAGGATAAAGATGTAGTGGAGTTTCGAGAAGTCTTTCAGAAGTGCTTGGCATATGGAGCCCCTAGTCAGCCGTCCCTGAGAAGAATGGAGCCTAAATTTAGTCACCGTTCCGCTATACTCTGATGTAAGTGTTAATTTATAGCTATGTATACGCTATATAATGACATTGTTTCTGATACTTTTTCATTCTGACATATGTGTGGACTTCCTAGGCACACATATGGCTGACCTGGTTTAGTTCTTAAAATCGGGTGTGACACGGGCTATCTTGGATTCCTCCCAAAGTAACAATGCTTCATGGAAGTCAATGAAGGAAATTCTTTAGACAAATTTTACCATAAAGAGTAAGTATCAGAAAGTGCCTTTGACCAAATTGTTCACCGATGTTGAAGCTTTATATATGAATGCTATAGCAGATGTTGTGAACTAGATAACATGTCTCTCTTCCTTAAAAGGTATTCCATTTCGAATCTCGGGATGCAATTCTTTTAAGGGGGGAGGGCTGTAACACCCCAGGTGTTTATCACCAATTAAGTAGTGGGTTTAAGCTCAAACACGATAGATTAGTGGAGATGACGATGTCAAAGTCAAACCTATGGAAATAAGCCCTAACCTAAACTTGGATATTGCACCCTTGCTTACATATAGGCTCAATTAAAAGATATATGCTTGGGTGTTGTTATCAAAGCATCTTCACATGTCTCACATCAATAACTATCTATATTGATCCCGGGAAAAGTTTCATGAAAATTGGAATAAAAAAGTCACATGAAATGATAAGTTCTATTCCTATTGGAATTTGCCCCATTAAGTTAATGGAACTATAGATCATCAACCAAGCTTTGCAAGTTTACCCAAATGACTCTAGATAAACTCTACAACACCTTAACTACACTTAGGGCACTTAATGGAATAATGTTCATGTTGATCATTCTGCCTAAATGTGCTTCTAAGTGATGGTTGACCATGTATGGACCCGGGAACACTTTTGTTTGACCGTTTCAAAAGTGTGACCTAGAAGCTTTGCATGACTATGCACCCTTTGACAAAGTCGTAGAGAATTTTATAAGGAACAAACTTTATTTAAGAGTCAAGTCATGAAAATGTGTGTAACATGCTCAAACAGGGCCCTCAAGTCAGAACTCGGACTGTTTCCAACACTTAGCAATTTTAAAACCCCGATTTCAGTGTCTTCGACATTGACATCCCGCGTTCTCGAGTTTTTGCTAAGCAACTTAAATTGGTCCAAATATGAAAGTTGGAGCTTACATGATGGGGAAGAGCATACAAGAAGATGGCACCAATTGCAATTCATTTTGACCCCCATTTTGGATTGTTGCTCGTTGCTTTCAAATCACTGACATAGTCAACTTTGGGGCTAATTATCTCCTAATCTGGGACCCTAATGACCATGGCTCCTTAATCAAATTTGTAGAGCTTCGTGTGGGCTCCAATTTTGCTTCTTGGCCCATTTCCTAAAACAGCCCGTAACCAGCCCAAAAAGGTGTCCCACGTAGACCACTTGATCACCTGCCACCTGTTCGGCTGAATGCCGCAATGGGCGACGCGCGTCCGAACGTGGCGTTCATGCAGAGTCTGCGCTCCACCATGGCCGACACCCGTCCCTGCCTCCTCGCTTGCAATGGGAGATTCCGAGTTACCCCAGACGACCCCCTCACTCGCCATTCTCGCTGCCCTGCTCACCCTCCTCGCGCTGTGCTGCTGCTGCTCGCGAGCGCGCACGCCACAGTGGCCGTGGCCGCCATTGCCGAGCCGAACGGAGCTCCGTGGCCGGCCACCACCAAGTGCCCTACCGCAAAATCAAACCACCGCACCATCTTCCCCTCACCGTACCGCCCCTCCCGCGCCTCTTCCCCGGCTCCGACCGCCGCTGTGGTGCCACTGCCGCCTGCAACCGCCGCCATGGCCATGAGTGCGCGTGGTCACGCCGCTCTGGACCGCCCCTGGACGAGCTGAGCCCCTGCTCGGGTGCGTGAGTGGCCCAGGCTGGCCGCGCCGCAGCCAATCGCCGGCGGCGTCGCCCCTCGCTGGAGACCGGCCGGCTGAGCCGCCTCCTCTGTTCGACCGACGGAGGTAGAAGATGAAGACCCGATTTCCCCCCTGTGACTCTCTCTCATATGACAAGCAGGCCCGGCCGGACCACGGGGCCCACTTGTCGGTTTAAGAAAGTGGTTGTCTGGGTGTGTATTCGGGTGTGCCTAGCAAATTATGTTAGGGTTGTTTTATTCTGATTTTGAATTTCAGATTTTGAGTAAATCTTCTAAATTTCATATCTCATGCTAGAAAAATCCAAAAATGGCAAATGTGGACTTTTTGGAAACCTTGAGAAGAGATCTATGCAGTAGAGTCATAAAATCCTATATGTTTGTAGATATTTTCTGATGTCTTTATTTAAGCCTTAAAAATGCTCCAAAAATGCTTATAAACTTGACCAGAGTCATATCTAGAGTTTTAGATATCCAAAAATAGTGATTCTTGTTTTGTTAATTTTGTGACGACATGTACTTGCTAGGAAAAATATTAAACACCCTAGTTGTTCACGGTTTTCTTAAGATTTTGATTTGACCTTGTTAAATAAGGAAAGCTACATTATATTGCTTGTCATTTTTATATCTTGAGTTCTGATGCTCCAAATGATGTGAAATTTTTATGATAGTCTTGTCATGATATTTATGTACTGTGGTATAAATTTCTTGGTCACTACTTATTGGATGATCTAGTTATTGATTTAACTTGTTTAGGGCTTGATAAATAGCTTATAAATAATATAGAAATGATAAAATAGAAAATATTGTTCCATTACCTTAGTATGATATTTCTCTATCATATTGATTCATAATATGGAATTGTGTTCTCAGAAAATATTGAGTGTTAAGTTTAACTTGCTCTCACATGATTATTGCAATAGCTATTTGTCTTTTTCATAGAGGTTGATATACTTGCTCAAATGGATTGAAATTTGGACAGTAGACTTTTGAGAGCATATTTAGGCGACTGTAATTTTTGTAGAATTTATTGTGCACTTTTGATAGGTGTTCATAATTCCACCTAATTATCTAAATAAATTAAGAAAATGCATTAAAAGAAATTATTTAGGAATGGAAACTATGTTTTCTGGTGTTCATTAGTTATGTGTGACATGTTGGTAAAGTTGGTTTTGTCTAATTATATGTTTGCAACATAAGTTAATAATTATTTCTTGCAAATGAGGTTTCTGGACAGATCTGGGAACTTAGCAAAGTTCTTCATGATAATTTGCTTTTTTGTGAAACTTATTTATACAAAAGTTGTAGATAATTTATGTATCTAGATTCTGTTAAAATTTGGTGGCATTTGGCCATGTGGTTTAGGAGTTATAGCTGTTTAAAGTTGGGGTACAGAATTGCTTGCTCTCTGTCTTGTTAGATCAGTTGCTGTGTTTATGTAAATTCGACATGTTAAACTTTGTAATCATGCTGTGATGATTATAAATGAAATATAGATAATTTCATAAGCTTTCCATAATGTCTTCTTGCAAGTCATTTAGAGTTGTAGATCTCCAGTTATGATTAAATTACTCAGCTGTTGGTCTGATGTCCAGAAGGTAGCAATTTCTAGTTCTAGTACTTTGATTAACTTTGTCATGCTTGGGTATTGAAGTGTGACTCATATCTTTGATGATACTTGGGTGGTACCCTGTGATCCTGTGAGACTTGTTTCTATGTTATGTCTTAATGAGGATTAAGTTAATTAGCTCTAGGTGTTTATGTGAACTTTGGTATGCTTGCATGATTGCTATAGTTATTGCACTTCTATGCATTCACACATGCGCATGGTTGCATCTCATATAGGTACGCTAGCAGAAACGTGTGAAGGATGTGGCGTTGGAGCCAAACCCGAAGACGGTGTTTGATGGATCCCTCCCGAAGATAGAAGGACCGAACAAGTGTTAGACGGAGGGAATGCTCGCCAAGCGGGTTTCACTTGACAAACTCTAACTTGAGTCGGATCCCAGGCAAGCCCCGGAGCATTATAAGCCTCCTACCTTCAAAATAATTAATTCTATATATGTTATAAGTATTGTTGCATTAAGTGGTAGGAGTTGGTTGAAAACCTTGCTGCATTATATCATTCCTTGTCCAGATATATGAATCCTTGAATCCTACCTAGACTAGGATCGAGTAGATGCTTAGCCCTGCTTTAAGCAGTAGAAGTCAGGTGATTTCCTGTCACCTGCGAGATGTAGGGATATTCATATATGGCACGGTTGGCTATATTTGCTATCATGGAATGGAACCATGTGTTAATAAAATGAAATGAGACCGGGCGGGATGAAGATAGTGAAGCAACAAGGCATGGAGGTCTTGGGTGTGGATCTATCCCCGTCTGAGTCGTTTAAGGACCGATTCGCTGTACGTCCTTGAGTCATGTTGAACGCAGTCTAACACTTAGTTGGCCGGATAAGTCGTTCCGACCGCGAAGCCGAGTAATATGGTTCAGGCTGGGAATCGAATGGTAGGTTGCATCTTGGAGGAGAGAAAGGATGTGCTTGGAGACATTGGCGTGAGACCAAGGGGGGTTAGAGTCCCTATCACCTGGCAGAGTGTCGCCCTTGGGGATGCGACATCATTCGAACCTGTGATTCCTGAATTGTACGAAAGGTGGCTTGTGCGACCCTGGCAGGGGCCTGCGTGGTGAGTGTTAGAAATACCCCTCCAGCTGGATAGGAATTCGATTCAAATCGCCGTCGCTCCCGGTTAGTGAGGACTTGACTTGAGCAACGGCAATATAGATTCCATTAAATTGAACGGATGGTTAATTGGATAACGATGGAAAGGTTGCCTCAATTTATACCTGCTATGGTTAATATTGTTTGCTCCTAATCAAGTGAGTGCTCTAGTATAGGTTCTAATATAGAGGACAGGTTAATGATAATGAACTTGATGCTTAAGCATTAATGATTACTTATCCATATTAAGCTTTTATGCAAAATGTTGTCAAGCTAGCCCACTTTATATCACCCTTGCATGATCCTTGGTGTCACTTTATTTCTGGTTTTTGATGGGTAAATCTAGCTGAGTACCTTGTCATACTCAGGGTTTTATCCCCACTTGTTGCAGGTTGTGATGTATCATGGCGACTGCAAGAGTTGGTTGGCTCCTGCCTTAGTGGCGGAGTGTGATCATGGGCATGATCCTTCTGAGTTATCTTCTCTCTAATGCTTTTGTTGGAAGTTCACCTTCGTACTGGCATGTATTTGAAATAAGGGTGTTGTTAGTTTCAAATTACTTTGCTTCCGCTACTTTTGAACTTAAGTTGTAATAACTATGTTGAACTCCGATGTATATTTAATTACTTGTGAAATGGTTGTAACATGTGACTGGTTATGTTGAATCACTACGATCCAGGCTTGTATGTTGGTTGGGTTGAAATCCCTCGTGATTTCATTGCACTACCGGAGTTATATGGGCTCAAGTGCGAGAATTTGATCACTTCGGTGATTGTTTTTGTACTTGTGCTCTTATAATTTGGACGATTCTGTTACAGCATGAAAGTATTGTAGCAACTCCTGATCCATCACTGAGTCTATCTTTGCTCAGGGACGAGCAAAAGGTAAGCTTGGGGGAGTTTGTTGACGGTAGATAAGTATAATTTTTAACCATCAACATAGCATGAGAAAGGACCTAAACATAAATAATATCTAGATATAGGGGTTACACTGACAGAATTCCATAAGTTTTGGTGAATATCTATTTCTACAGGGGGTTATCAGGAAAGAACCAAAGGAGGTCCACATGTCAGATTTAAATAGAGAGAAACTGACCATACTATGAAAAAGTATACTCTAGAAGACTCGAGAAGATTTTCCCCCGGAGGGTAGGACCCACAGGCCAGACAACAGGGGTGGCCGCCCCTGGGCCTAGGCGCCCACCCCACCCAAGAAGCCAATCAGCTTCCACCTCATGGATCCTGCCTCCACCGCCTTTGAGGATCAATAAAAAGTCGTTGATGAAGGTCGGTTTGATCCAAGGGTTATGGTGCTTCCTAGAGGGCTATATAAGCAAGGCCCCTGGCCCCAAGAGAAACCCTAATTCATTCAATTCATAAGAGAGAGAACTTATTCCATTCATTCAGAGAAGCCCTAGAGCCACCATATCAATTAGATCTCTAGTTTAGTATAGCTACATAGGATTAGAACTAGAAGGAGCCAAGCATTGCTTGATTTTCAGATCTATCAAGAGAATACTTGGTAATTATCTCCAACTTTTGTATTTGTTCTTATATTATTCATCTAGTTCATCATTTGTATGAATATGACTTTAGTATAGTCTATCATATTGGATATGACTTTGCTCTATTTGATTATGTTCTCAATTATATTGTTCTTAGTCTACTTTGATTATATGCTTGGCATAGTTCGATCAGAATTATATTTAAGTATGGGATCATATAGTGCTTGCTCATTGATATCATGGGTGAGTGATAAACATTGTGTAGGTGTGGTGCCTATACCGTATTTACCTGCGATTGCACCCTATATTCCGGACCGTGTGGTAGATCGCGGGAGTGACAGTCCTGTTGAGTCCTTTGTAGTCCACATCCCGAGTATGGGGCAGGCAGAGCACAACTATTACAGGGAAGTGACGGCTATGTTCTATATCTTCCTTAGTAATATCACTATGCATAGATATAACCTTTTCTTGCCATGCTTGCCATGTGTAATTGCACTAATCATCGTATGCTTTGACTATATAGTTAGAATAACTTATGATTTATCCTTATAGTTCGTCCTAATCCATGCTAGTGCTATATGCTTAGAGTAATCTATTGAGATGTTCATCATTATATGTGGCTATGTGATTATCAGTTATCTCTTATTATTCTTTATTCATATATATATATTGTTTATCTTGTGACACTACCCTGTATGAGAAGATCGATAAAGACAGGGTTATGCTCTCCATTATCACATGCAGTGATGCTCATTGCTCATTATCCTTAGCATCCCTTCCTAGTGGTAAAAATATAAATAACGATACCTGGATTACTCCTGGTTAAAATGCTACATCGGTATTATCTGTGTGCTTGTGGATTTCATATTTATTTCAGAGGAGCATTTGCATATTTTAGTACTAGCACCTTTAGTGTCATGCTGTGGATGACAACTAAGCTTAGGTGGCGTTAGAGGTGCCAACAACCAAGGCCTCAGCGACATAGCCAACGTACAACCTCTGAAGGAGTATACATACTCCTCTACAGGCTCAGGGGCTACTGTCGGGTATCACAATTAGGGGTACCCAAATTAAGGTGAAAGCTCGCCATAAATCAAGCACCCGATTTCCCTCTTTAAGGGAAAAATCGACAGAGAAAGACCCATGGGCCAAATCTCCCCTGGCTGGGCCTCCAGCAAGCCGCGTGAGTGAACCTACCCGTGTCCACGCGTCATCCAAGGCCTTCCACAAAGGGTCTCAGAGCACCTCTAACTTGCCCGAGGCCTCGGCCCCTAGGGTCTTGGACATAGGACGACCTTCGACAGTATCACCGCCTCGCCCAAGCCCTAGAGATGGCATTGTCCATCTCTGACTCGCTCAAGGCCGACCTTCGACGCTGCTCTCCCATTGGGGCACTCGAGACCTCCCTTGACGTCACCCACATCCTCGCGTCTGCCTAACTAGATAGGCCAGGAATGACCAGGGTCAAATCACCATGCCCACCACTGCAACAAGCATGGGGAAGAGCTACTGACCACTATGCCACCTACAACGGCACTATACGCACGATTCGTGCGTACACAAAGTACGGAACAGCTGCTCCGGACCACTATTCCCACGATGAGGATAAGATCGCGTTGCATTTCCTGCCCCCGAGGCCTCGGCCCTCTACACCAAGTCAAACTGCAAGGACCAATACTCCACACTGGCTACAGGACCAAGTATGATGGGGCGCGTCTCTACAATACCGAAAGACAGAAACCACTCCCTCAGCAGTCACACGCATGCCTCGCCATGTAGCAGTAGTGCCAGGAGTACCGATGCCATGCCTCTATAGTACAGACCATGACGCCACCGGATAAGGCCCCTCGAGGCCCCAGGGCTGCTTCCCTAGTAAGGATCTCCCACACACCAACATATTATAACCCTGTACCTCCTTGAGGCTATAAAAGGAGCATGCAGGGACCGTTCTAGAAAAGAAGGCATCACACGATCACATGACTCTCCTGGACCTTGCGAGGGCTCCAGCAGAGCCACACACACACACTCCACTCACACCTTGAGACTTGGGAGCCCTCCCTCTCTTGCTTTCGCTTGTAACCCCTACTACAAGCACTTCGGTGCAAGATAATACAAAACTCTCCTCCCTCACTGGACATAGGGCATTCTTTGGCCTAAACTAGTATAAATTATCTGTGTTCTTGCACACCATCCGGACCCCGACACGTAGACACTCATTACTCATTGGTGCTAGGACCATCATTTCTTACACCGATAAGTCTTCTTGGCTTCTATCTCGTTTGGAGTTCTGAGTGCGTCTGCGGAGATAGCAGAGGTGGTCTCATCATCCAAGTTGACATCAGGAGGAGTTGGAGCATGGAGTGGTGAGCGGTCTTGTACCATAAATACCCCTCGAGCATGTCCGGAAACCCTGTTAGTAGCAAACTCCACTGTACCAGAGCTTCCAAGGATCTCCATGGAGCCACGACCACCATAGGGGAGAGAGTCTCCATCTTGGTAGGGTAAAATCTCTATCATTGCTATCACCCGAGATGAATCTAGGTAAGAGTCATCTAGACGAGATCCAGGCTAGTGGACGATGAAACCTTGCGGGGTAACCGACAGCACAAGGCCCTCCTGAGCTCCTATCAGGGGAATCTCCTGTGCTGAGTTGACCTGGCCTTGAATTGAATCTTGATAGGTGAATGCTGCATTGTGGGTTCCTAGTGCATAAGGACCCGACACTTCAGGTGTACAACCCGGATTGGACTCCGGGTTGATCTCTTTTGGCATAGTCAAGCTGGAGTCGATTTCCTTAGGGGCCTTTGAGATTTGTGTTGAGTCAGAAATCAAAAGTTGGGTGAGCTTCTCGATGAGTTAATCCATCAAGATCATAGGAGCAGTGAAAATATGCTGAGGCGGTAGGATCTTCATAAGCTGGCTTTGGAGTCTACCGTCGCCGTCAGCTACACAGATCTAGAAACTAAAGACAAAGGTTGAACCCACTGGGAAGATCATGTTGCCAAAATCCATCGAGCTCTCAAGCGTGAATTCATCGAGAGCCCATACCTAGCACACTAGCCCAGGATGATTGTTCGAGGGTCCGCTAACCTAGAAACTCGACAGTAACGCAAGGAACAAGCAATTTATACTGGTTCAGGCCCTTGTGATCAAGTAAAAGCCCTACGTCCAGTCGGCGTTAGCCTTTGCGTTGGATTGATTGTATGATTGTGTGTGTACAAGGGGCACCCCTAGCCTTTCTTTTATATAGGGAGAGAAGGCTGAGGCACAATTCTAGTTCTAGTCAGATACAATTGAAGAGTTCTAGATCTATTACAGAGTCTAATTCTCCTAATATTCCAACTAGGTCGATCTTTACAGCTTGAAGTCCACACCATCTTGAACCGTGTCCTTCGATCTTGATCGTGGACCTGAGATGGGCCTCTGATAGAAGTTGTCATGATACAGAACCCTATAGGCCTTGTATCAACAAGGATAAAAGGAAACACAAAGAATAAAAGAATATTCCTAAGTGGAAGGCATGTACTAATATAGCCGTGCAAAGAATAGTTGATAATCATACAACGACATGGTTAGAGCTAGAACTAAATGTGAGATAGGTCAGGAGGCCACTGAGTACTGGTCTTCCAGCATCCTCATGTGACAATTTAGACTCCTACACCCTAGACAAATGTGGGGGATTATAAGGGACAGACAGGACTGTCACCACCTACCGCCTACCCCTCAATCGTGGAAAGGGAAATGTATTCACCTGTTTCTCCATACCCAAGCACCATGCTTGCATACACAGAAACCACCCAAATTCCTCGGGTCCCCGACCCTACAGATCAATAGGTAAAGAACTTGGCCACACCCAAAGGCACGATGAACCACCACCTCAACTTAGCTCTAATTCTACTCATATAAGTTATATGAATGATTAAGCATAAAGTTTTACATGTCAAGATCATAACACAAACTATACACTAGTTCATATCATGATCATAACACGAAAACTATAGTCTAGTTCATATGCACTATTATATGAATGATATGAGAGCAAGAACTTAGAAGAACTCTTTATAGTATTCATACCAAGAAGGTTCTCTTCTTCCAAGGAGACAAGCTTTCCTTGATAGCTTTGCCCTTGCTCACAAACTAATACTAAAGGTAAAGATACAAGATGAGGTAGTGAGGTAGAGGCTCCAAATGAATGTGAGAGAGAGAGCTCTACCCCTACATTTATACAAGCATGGAGGTTGGTTTGGTGCCAATAAATTAGGAAACTAGCCTAAACCGCCATAACATGTCACCATGCAACCGTCAGTGGAAGCCAGGCCCAGGTGGTAGCAGCAGGGGTGCGACCGCACCCATGGTGCGCCCACACCTAGGTGGGGTTGGCTCACAACCACCTTCACATGGTCGGTTCCTGGCTAGGCCTAGGCCCCTCCCACATCGGTGCTTGCCCTAGATTCAATGTGTAGGTGGACTTCTCCTCTGCTTTGCGCCTTCTGTTTGTACCTTTTGGTATGTTTTCCACTTGTATTTGAATATGTGACCTACAAAACATGTTTTCTCCAATACAAGTTGAACTAGGTCAATAGTAAAGGCATACATGTTAAAAGTATGTTTATTTCTCCTGTTTTGGATACTAATTGGTGGTTAGAAATGGTCGTCAGTGATCGCCAACAACAGCACACATGGTACAAGTGACATGCAAGTCATTGGGTCCCACAGGTCGGATAGAGATGGAGAAAGATCCCACAGGTAGATGTGACACATAAGCCATTAGGTCCCATAGGTCGGATGCAGAAGGGTCCTGTAGGTACACATCGGATGGAGAAAGGACCGAGCGAAGACTTTTATGATGAAATTCAAGCATGACAGATGAGTAACTGTAGGTCCCATAGGTACACATCGAATGTTTGGTCCCACAGGTCGGATGAAGAAGGGTCCCGTAGGTACACGTCGGATGGAGAAGGATTGAGCGGAGACTTTTATGATAAATTACAAGTGTCACGAATGAGTAACTGCAGGTCCCATAGTGTGTTAACCATCCACACTAGGTCTTCTTTTTGTTGCTTAGCTTTGTTCCTCCTCCTATTCTTGTTCTTCTTCTTTGGAGTAGTAGTTGGATCAGCCTAGATGTACGGTGTCTGGGGATTGACAGGAGCCTTAAGTGTACGCTTCTTGAACCTAAACCTCTCCTCTCTATCATTCATTGTGAAACAGATCTTAGCACTATACGTAGATGATGGCTTTGGCTGTGCTCAAGAATGGTCATCCCAAAATGATGGGTGCTCTCTCATCTCCTCCTGTTTCTATAACCATAAAGTCTATCGGTACACTTGAGTGTCCAACTCATACATAACATCTTCAAGAATTCCTTTGGGGTAACAAAGTGTCTGATCTGCAAGCTGCAAACACATAGTTGTGTATAACAAAGGTTCACCATGAATTTTCTCCTAAATTACCCTTGGCATGGTGTTGACACTTGCTCCAAGATCACAAAGAACTTCTTCAAAAGTGTGAGCTCCAATGGCGATAGGGATGACAGGTCTCCCTGGACCACCTTTCTTCTTCGGTAATGAGTCATCCTCCCATGCTCTTGATGGCGCGGTGAAGTAGTGTTCTGCATTGTAAATGTCTACAAGATTCATAGTTTCTAAATCTTCTGGCTTCCCTAGAATCTTACCTTTTTCGGTCACAGGAACTGAAGCTGCTAGTTGAGATATTTGTGATTCTATCATCTTATTAAAGATATGTTGATTCTTTATTGTAGAAGTAAAGCTATCCATTCTATTGTTAATGGTTTCTAGAATTTTATCATTGGAAGCTAACTTCCTGGACATGTTCTAAACAACTTTATTTTGATTAGTAATCATCTCTCAAGGGTGGTTGGTTGAAGTTATTACCTTGGTAGTTACCTGAGTAGTTGTTGACACTTCTAACACCACTCCCGCTAAGTTGTCATCCCTAGCATGGCGCCATAAGTGTTTGGTACAGAACTGCTCCTCTTAGAATAAGTATAGGATCTGCAAGCGTACAAATAAAATACCATCATAGCACTTCACCGGGAAATATTCTAGGTATCATTAATTTATATTTAGCTTAAGGGAAAGAACTAAGGACTTAAATTTAAGATAGATTTTCAACATACGACTACTTATGAGAAATCAATCACACAGTCACTTACTTTGGCAGGGGGTAAGCCATAAGAGATAAATAAATATAATGAATTATAAAGCATAAGGGAACAAATCACGCAGAGATTAGAGATAGACTACTCATCATAAAGGTAGGTTGACGTCTGATTAGTTCAAGAGATCAAATTCTATGTAGTTCTAATCTACTAAGTCATTCATTTACTTTAGAAAACACACAATCATATATAGCATAAAAGACTCTTCATCTATGTATAAGGAATATTACTGAAGGAAGCCAGAACATAGCAAGACTTCCTACGTTACTTCGATTCTGCCTGTCCTGTCAATGGGGGTGGACTATGTAAGGCTCAACAAAACTATCACTTCCACAAACTACCACACAAGCCAACCAATAGGATACATTTGCACGTAAATAGCATCTAAGTACCATGCTTACATGTGATCTACCACTTAACTCCCTCGCGAAGAAAGCTAAACGCTTTGCAAACTTATACATAAACCCATTATCAATCATAACCATATCAAATGCATTACTAGAGCAAACTAGGAACATAATAAATAGAAACATAATGATATTTAGAATAAAGTCATAGAGTAAAGATACAAAATAGTACCAATACTTTGATGACGAAGATCTGAATCCTGAGCACAATCACCTGACTCTTCCTCTATCTAGTCTAAACCTATGTAGAACTTGAAGAATTGGAGTTCTAATTCTCTGGTGGAGAGAACTCTCTCTAAACCCTAGCTCTACAGATGGCTCCCTCTACTGAGTTGCTGATGAATTCCCAGTTTCTCTTGGGGTCAGGGGTCTAGCTTATATAACCCTCTAGGAAGCACCACAGCCCTCGGATCAAACTGACCTTGATCTACAATTATTATTCATCCTCAAAGGCGGTGGAGGCAGGATCCGCGAGGTCGCGCCTGACTGGCTCCGTGGCCTAGGCGGCCGCCCATGAGGTGGGGGCAGGCGCCCCACCTGTCAAGCCAGCCGGCCTCCTCCTTCACAGGGTCGCTATCACGAGTCTTCTAGATTATTCTTTTTTATAGTGGGGTCGATTTCTCTCTATGTAAATCTAACTTGTGGGCCTCTTTTGGTTGTTTCCTAATAACCCCCTTGCAAAAATAGACATTCACCAAAACTCGTGGAAATTGTTAGTAAAAACCCCTAAGTCTATGGTGTAGCTCATTTTAACCCTTCTTTTGACTCATTGTTGACATATAAAATTGATGGTTAAGAACCGTCAACAAACTCCCCCAAGCTTACCTTTTTCTTGTCCCTAAGAAAATAGCTAAACCTAAGATGGATCAGGAGTTGCTGCAATGCTTTCACGCTTTAAAGGTACACATGCATTCAAACAAGAATTCTTCTTCCAGACTAGAGTGGACTGCACTGACTTTCAAACTTACTCATGTTTCTTCAACCATGGGGCTTTTTCGTGCACTTGGGTCTTGAGTAATTGAAAGATAGAACAATTAAGTCAAGCGCTATGTCTCATGACCTTTGTTCCACCTCTGTCCTGGAGTTTTCATAAATGTTTGCAAATAAAACTCAGAGTTTCTTAAGTATGACTCTGACAAGTCTCTCAATATGTGGTATTTGTGGATCTTTATTAAGGCATCGAAACAGTTTATGCCTTGCCTCTCCTCTAAAAATATGTAGTATTTTTGGCTCAAGGCAAATCTTTGATGTGCCTTCTCTCTCACCCTATAACTAATAAGGCTTATGTGGAGCTCATAGGTGTGGTGATAGCTCATACATACTTGCAATGCATATGTTGCTCAGTCAAACCATGGATTCGGAGAAACTTGTCATAAAATCAAATCGAGATGTGCATGTGTGGTTTGATATGGTGGCTAAAATGATGGGGAATAAATGAGGTAGAAAGAAAGAGGTGAAAGTCTAATCCTTCAATGCTCCATACTTGAAAATAACTTCTCTTTTTAAACTTTGAAGAATAAATGAGAAGGGTCCAATCTTTCTTTTGTTTTTCTTTCTCTTCTTTTTTTTCAGCAGCAAGTCTCTTACATAGAAATATTGATATGGGAGGAATGATGATAAAAACTTGGAGTATTTATAGTGGTATTTGGCTAGCAGAAAAAGGGGATCCTATGGGGAATATTTTTGGTGTTTTCTCTCAGTGTAAGAGTAGAACATTTTTGGTGGATCTAAATGGGACAAATATATGGTGGTGCATACTTCCATGGTAGAAATAGCAAGGGTGCATAATGTGTGCAAGTGAATCTTGATTTTAACCGCATGACAAGTCCGGACCAAACTCAACACAATTACAAGCACTAAATATGTGAGGGTTTCCTATTCTAATATGTATGGCTGCGGCAGGAATTTAACACTTAGTCATATAAGGAACTCATCATGAGGCATTTTAAGTTTTCAAAACAAAGCTCCAGAATTTAGTGTCACTAGGAACAAAATAAACAGCAACTCAGACTATATCATATCATGTCCATCAATTACCTAGACTTAGTTTAAGCATATGCTCCCACATGTTTAAAGTGTAGAGTAAATTCATGTGTCAACAGTTTAATCCAATCCTTGGGAGAATTCAAGGTTGAAAACTAGGTACTTGAAAAGAATTACAACAGAGCAACTGTTCATCATTTCCATCATGCATTCTTCAAGTCTACAAACTTAATAACAGAAATAAAGCAATAGAATTAAAAGCACACTTTTATACACACTCTTTTTTATTTAGTTTTCATATTTTTAGAACAAACTAAAACAAGCACACTTAAAATAGTAAATATTTATTTTATTTTTTTAGGTTTTGCTGATTTTTTTAAATGCATGAAAAATAAAAAAAAAGAGATTGCAAAAAGAGAAATTGCAAAGGAAAAGAAAACTTACCTTGG
Organism: Saccharum spontaneum; assembly: GCA_022457205.1. Taxonomy (NCBI): domain Eukaryota; kingdom Viridiplantae; phylum Streptophyta; class Magnoliopsida; order Poales; family Poaceae; genus Saccharum; species Saccharum spontaneum. The sequence goes on from CM039615.1 coordinate 35,854,543, forward strand.
GTAGTGGGGGTCCTCCCCCAAGCTAGATCTTGCCGTTGTCATTTAGTCCATACAAAGGTACCCCAATATTTCTTCCATTGGTTGGGCATTCTATTCTCGTCCCTCTTGAATGCTTGTTAAGGTATGGGTGGTGTTGCGGTTCCACTAGTGCTGCGCCTCCCACATCCGGGTGTTGTAGGCTTGGCCATCTATGAGTGTTTGGAGGGCGTTGTCGGTGCACTGGTGAAATGTCACGTTCTCTTGATAGTACTGTTGTGGGGTGTAATGGAACCTAGCAGCGTTGGATCTACGTCCGCGTTCAAACTCTTCTTGTGCTCCACCTGATGATGTCCCTACTCCATAGGGGTCAAATGAGTGCCTTCCACCCCATGATGAAGTTTCCTCTCCATGGGGATCAAATGGTTGTGTTGGTGGAGGTGGTTGCTCATAGCTCTCATGTGGCTGATGAGTTGGAGGATACTCCCATGGGTTTATCACCCGATAGTTGTGATCCATCTAACTATCATAGCTAGCATGAGTTGGCTGTTCTTGGCCAGGGTCAGCTCCGTGCCAAACTAGTTCTTGATGATGTGTGATTCTTTCAGAGGTGTTCCTTTGAGGTGCTTGAGCATTCACTGGTTGAGCTTGTAAATCAACATGGAAATTTCTGATAGAATAGAGGGCCAACTCCGGGTTAGGTAACCAGAGCTAGATTTCACTATACGTGATATAAAGCTCATCGTTTACCCGCTTTAAAAGGTGGGCATGAAAAAGATGATCATAACCAAAAGTATCACGATGCTCTTCAATAAATTCAAGGGAGGCACCTTGCAACATGTCTAAGTTTGAAGCAATGCGTCTAACAAGTGAACAAACAACAATGGGTCCTACTCGATAAGTGGGAACAATCAACCAATGGGCTACTAAAAAGCGGATAGGCGAGACTTTGATTTTCTTGACAACTGCATACATCAGCTGCAGGTCCGCATTTCTAACCTTGCTCGTGTCATCATGAGGAAAAATGTGAAGCCTAGCCATTTATTAAAGAACCTAAGGGTTGGATGTTCTATATCGCTAGTCCAATGAGAATTGAAAACAAAGTGTTTAGAAATCTTAGTCCAAAACTTATGCTTCTCAAAATTTTCTAAAGCATCATCCAAATCTAGTGGAATGTTGTTCGGAAAATTAAGGAGGTTGCTAAGCTCTCTCCAATAGGATAAAACTCACATGTGAAAAAGCCTAAAATAGACTCCTAACTTGGTGACCCTTAAGGTGCAGAGAAATTCTATGGTTAAGAGCTTGGACCCTAACTCAGAGACATCCCAAGCAGACGTCCATCCTATTAATGAGAAAATAGCATCGAAATTAGAACTCATACCTGCTTCTTGGAGTAGTGCGAGGTCAAATGCTGGCATGTGGGTGAACTCCTTGTCTTTGATCTTCTTGTATACTTCTTTCTCATGAGAGTCTCTCAGTCCAAGCTGACTTGGCTTGCAAAGGATCTTTCATGCAAGTGATGAAGAGGAAGCAGGTGTAGGAGCAGTAGGAGGGTCAACGCTCATGTCAGAGCCGGCTCTTGATGATGCTCATGTCGATCTCCTGGTTCCAATGCTCTTGACTGCCCCTACAGCTCCCTTGGCAAACTTCTTCAATCCGCTCATCCAACAAAACTGACAAAGACAAAACTCATGGAGAAGGTTAGAGAAAGGGTTAGTTGGTTAGCTGTCCAGAGTCAGTGATCTAGAGGTTAGTCATCCAAGAGATTATTTTTAGTTGGTTTCCGACAAAACCTCCCCTTAATTTTTAATTTGCTCTAACTTTAGTTGGGCAGCATCTCCACTAATTATAGAATGATTAAGACAATACTAAACCCTTCCCTTCTCTTGCTCTAAAGCTCAAGATCACTCTTCTTACTCCTCTCTTCTCTCTTCTCTCTTTCAACTCTCTACTCTTGCAGAAAACTAGAAGTCGAGAGCAGCTTGTGAACTTAAAATTTTGAATGTGGGTGGTGCATAGAAGCAATGGGAGAGAGGTTTTTTATAGAGGAGGAGGAGGCTGGGCGGGCGCCCAAGTGGTGGGGGTGGCCGCCCCACTTCCTACCCCTTCCTAGCTAAATTGTTTCCCACCTCCTCTTGCTTCATGAGTAAGCACCAAAAAAGTTATGTGGTGGTGGGTTTAGCGGTGGAAAAGAGAAAATGGTGGAGGTGAGTGAAGTGGATGAAATAATGCGATGTGATGTATGTGAGGTGGAGTGTATGACATGTGGGTCCTAAGATGGTGGGTCACAATGCACCATAGATAAAAAGAAATGCAGGAAATTAAAGAGTAAAACTAAAATACTTAAAATATATGAAGTAAATATTTTTATACCACCATAGTAAATATTTTTAACAGGTTTTTACACACCGTAAAAATTATTTACATGGGGCTAGGATTTTTATAATGCAACGCTATGAATATAAATATGCTCAAGAAAAATTATGCGGGATGAAAAATTAAATATGCATAAATACCGAGTTACCTTACGGCGAGGGTTCGAATTTTAAAGTCCTCCGAACTGGACCTTTCAAATTATTTATTCTTCTAACGATCCTAGAGATGATGACTTTGGTAACTCTTCTATCTTGTCTTGAGCTACCATCTTCGCAGAGAAATTGAGTTCTTGTTTTGACTTGAATGTGAATTGTTCTTCTTGTCCATTTATGGTGAACTTGATTTCTCCTTTTTTGACATCAATATGTGCATCGGCGGTGCTCAAAAAGGGTCTCCTGAGGATGAGTGACACTTTCGAGTTTGGGTGCATATCTAGTATCTTGACTACTAGAATGAAGAATTCTCGTATCTTGACTAGAATGTTCTCGGCAATGCCCAACGGATATTGAACCGATTGATCTGATAACTGTAAGCACATTGATGTTGGTTCACGTACTGAGTGATCAAGCTTGTGATAGAACGCTACAAGCATCACACTAACACTTGCTCTAAGGTCACATAGTGCATTATTGAAATATTGATTTCCGATCGAGCAATCAATAGTGGAGCATCCTGGATCTTTCTTCTTCTCTGGTAATTTATTGAGGATAGCTGCACTACATTTTTCTGTTAGCTTGATCACCTCAGTGGATGGTAGTTGTCTCTTCTTGTTCAAAATATCTCTGATGTACTTAGCGTATGTAGGAACTTGTATGGCATCCAGCAGAGGTATGTTGACATATAGTTTCTGAATAACCTCCACGAACTTGCCAAGCTGCTCATTTGAGGGTGATTGTGGTCTTCTAATTCTACGAGAAAATGGTATATAGTTTGTATCGTGGAAATTCTGTCTCATCTGTTGATCTTGTAATATGTCTTGAGGTTGTACTTCTTGGTCAACTTCATTGTTGTTTGCTTCTTCTGCCACTGGTGGTACTACTAGTGCCCTTCTTGCTCCTTTTGGATAAGGAGGATCCTTAGTGGATCTCCCTCCTCTTGTAGTAATAGCTCTTACTTGCTCTGGATCAGCAGCTAGCTAGGCTATCTCTCTTCTATCTTTTTGTTAAACTTGAGCTGATCATTGATAGCAGATGTGAAACTATCCATCTTGATATTTATATCTTCTAAGATCTTGTCATTAGTAGCGAGCTTTTCATTGATTTCACTGTTTATTTTGATTTGTTGCTTGACTAAATCCTTCAATGTAGGTTGTCTAGTTGAACCTTGATTTTGTTGTTGTTGTCTCAAACTTGGTTCATACAGAGGCTTCTGGAATGTGGAGTTTGTATCCTGTTTATATGCTGCTTCAATCGCCCTCTGATCTTCCTTGTACTTGGCCCTCTAGTCAAGCCAGCTGAGCAAGTCATCCATCTTGGTAGACAGTGCATTTACTTCTTCAACTGTTTCTTCACTTTGATGATAGTGTTGAGTGTGGTCTTGGGACTAGCCTTGATTTTCTGATATCTTCTCCATAAGTGTTTTGGCTTTCCCAACTATAAGCGACAAAAATGATCCTCCAACAGTTGCATCTAGGTGCTCACGTGCTTTCTAAGTTAATCCATAATAAAAGTCTTGCATGAGTAACCATTCTTCCATTCCGTGATGAGGACAATCTAAAATATATCCTGGTAAACGTTCCTATGCTTCTGAAATGGTTTCTAACTTCTACTGTTGAAAATTGGTAATCTTTCCTCTTAAGGCATTGGTCTTGCCTATCGGGAAGAATCTTTCTAGAAAGGCCTTCGAACATTTTGCCCATGTGTTGATGTCTTCTTTATTGACATAAAACCACTGCTTCTCTCTTCCCACTAGTGAGAATGAAAAGAGGCGAAGTAGTATGATATCTTGATTAATTCCTTCCATGGCGATAGTGCTTCCAATCTCTAGAAAATTCTGTAGATGTGCACTTGCGTCTTGGTGTACCTTTCCACTGAATTGGGTAGCTTGCACCATATTGATGAGGCTTGGCTTGAGCTCAAACTCAAGATTTTCTATTTCCAGTGCTAGACCTGTGCGGATATTCTCAACTCTCGGAGCAGAGAATTCACGCAGGGTTCTTGCAGCCATAGCTTCAGGAATTGGTGACGAGCTTCTTCCTTGATTGATCCGATTTTGATGATGTAGAGTTGAGTGAATCAGAATCAATCCTGCTAATACCCTGTATAAAGTATAGACATAAAAAACAACAGGTGTGAACCTGCCAAAATAGAGGTGCCTTGTTATGATTTCTCATTTTCTAAGTATCTATTTTAAATGGGGGGTGGACTATGCAAGACTCAACAAAATTGTCACTTCCGCAAACTACCACACGACCCAACCAATAGGATACATTTGTAGGTAAATAACATCTAAGCACCATGCTTACATGTGATCTACCACTTAATTGCCTCACGAAGAAAGCTAAGCGCTTTGCAAACTTATATATAAACTCATTATCAATCATAACCATATCAAATATATTACTAGAGCAAACTAGGAACATAATAAATAGAAACATAATGATATTTAGTACAAAGTCATAGAGTAAAGATACAAAATAGTACCAATACTTTGATGATGAAGTTCTGAATCCTGAGCACAATCGCCCGACTCTTCCTCTATCTAGTCTAAACCTATGTAGAACTTGAAGAATTAGAGTAGCTATTCTAATTCTCTGGTGGAGAGAACTCTCTCTAAACCCTAGCTCTGCAGATGGCTCCATTTACGGAATTGTTGATGAATTCCTGGTTTCTCCTGGGGTCAGGGGCCTTGCTTATATAGCCCTCTAGGAAGCACCACAGCCCTCGGATCAAACCGACCTTGATTTACGATTATTATTCATCCTCAAAGGCAGTGGAGGCAGGATCCGTGAGGTCAGGCCTGATTGGCTTTGTGGCCTGGGCGGCCGCCCATGAGGTGGGGGCAGGCGCCCCACCTGTCAGGCTAGCTGGCCTCCTCCTTCGCAGTGTAACACCTCAGGTGTTTAGCTCCATATTTGCATTGCATTTGCATAAGCATAAGCATGCATCATCTCATGTTATTTTATGTTGTTGCATCAAATATGGGTGTGTTAGGGTTTGATGGTTTGTAATCTTGTGACACTAGTGTTTTTGTGTAACTAAGGGGTAGAGTAGCTAATCATATCTTACAACACCCTACTTACACTTAGGGTCACTAATGGAGCAAGGTTCATGTTGACCAAAATTACCAAAATGCCCTCCAAGGTGTGGTTGACCAGCATTTAGCCCTAGGATGCTCTACTTTGACCAATTAAAAAGTATAGCTTGGAAACCTTGCATGGCGGAGCACCCTTAAGCAAAGTTGTAGAGAATTTTATGGGGAACAAAAGTCTCAATACGACCATCTCATCAAACTGACCAGAACATGCTCAAAATTGGCCCACAAGTCAGCTAGAGGGGCTGTCTCAACACTTAGAATTTTCCTAAGTCCCCAGAGTGTCCCTCCAGTTTTACTATGGCCTACTTTGGAAGCTTGTAGTTTGCAAACCAGACCAAACCAGCTCCCACTCATGTTGACACTTTTGTAGTACTCATGTAGCTCTATAACATTGCCAACATCACCATCACCTGGTTCTAAATGGTTTAGGAGATATAGTGTCAAGAAAATAGGGTTTCAGTCGGTTTATTGACTAAAACCATGTTTCAGTTTCACAGGGCACCACTTTAGGGCTATGTAGTTTCAAATCTAGGCCGAACCAGTCCAAGCTCCAATTGACAAACTTGTTGCCCTCACATAGCTCTACAAATTTGATGTAGTCATCTTGGACCGAATCGAGCTGTTTTGGAAGATAATCAGCGCCAAACTTTCACTGTCAGACCACCATCTCGGGCTTCATTCAGTCGACATCGTCGGACAGACAGCCGGCCGCGTCATGGCGCTCGGACAGAGTCCGGTGGTCGCGTGTCGTGCGCGTCCTGCCATCACCTCCACGTCGCGAGTCCAGGGGGCAAAGTGAAGGTCGAGCGGACACCTCCACCCCCACACTCGCGCTCACTCTTCTCTCCTTCACTCTCGCTCTGGCCGGGTTCACCAAGGCGGAAAACGGAGGCGCCATCGCCGCCGCAGCCTTCTCCGTGCTCGCACGAGCTCACCGCCTCACCTCCGTCCTCCAAATCCCGTCCACCGCTCCGCCAGAATCCCCTCCACCTCCTCCACCCGTTGCTTGACCGGATTGTGCCGAGGTGAGGGTGAATTTCCTTTTCTGCCACCGCGAGTCCTCGCCGGCGTACTGTCCGCACGGTGGCTCACCGTGGCCAGCTCCCTATGGTCACCCTCCATTCTCTCTAGTACGTGTTCTGGGTTCCGGGGTGGGTAGAGAAGCCTAGGTGATGACGTTATCGGATGGGATGGCCGGTACACGCTGGAACACCATCGTGCGCTGCCGCGCCATGGCCGCCGGTGCGGTGCTCACGCGGCCAGCTGCACTCGCTCCACCTCCATCCTCGTCCTTGGCATGGAGAGGTCCACCATGTCCTCAGGAAGCCGTAGCACACACCACCAAGGTCCCTGGCTCCCGGAGCTCGCCGGACCGCCACCGGGTGCCGCCTCCGAGCCGCGGTCGCCATGGCCGTCGCAGCTAGGGTGGGGTTGGATCCGCAAATCAAGGGTTGGTCGATGTGGGAAGTCACGTGGAAGCCGTTGGTGCTCTTCCCGTCGCCGGAGACGCCGTCGTCGGCGAGCTAGAGCTCGCCGGAGCCGCGTCCTTTCTCCCCCTTCGCTCTTCTCTCTCTGGCATCGGGACCCACCTGTCACTCGCACGCGCGCGCGGGCGGGAGCCGGAGCAGGCCGCGTGCGAGAGCGGGCCGAGCCGAGGGAGTTGGGCCGCGTCGGCTGTGGGCCGGCCCTTCAGTAGGGTTTAGGATTTTAGTTTTGTTTTCCTTTTTATTTTGCCACAGATTTAGATATTGTTTGGAAAAATGTATATCTAGGGTTTCACTTGCTTAAAAATTGTGAAGTAAATTTTGTTAGACTCTGCATGATGTGTAGTATTTTAGAAAAATATAAATCTGGTACGTGATGTTTAGTTTCTAGGAGAATTAAATAGGTCTTTCAAATGTGTTTTGAAATGAAGGCAAATTTGTTAAATGTATAACTTGAGTTGTAGTATTCCAAAAATTATGAAATTTGGTGGGTAGGCTAAGTTATACCTATATTAGCTCTGGCAAAAATTTGGGCATTAGTGCTTAAGTACTTTTCAAGTTATAATGCTATCATGTTGTTCTAGGAAATACTTGAATGAATTTTAGTAATTTTTCTACATGTGCAATGTTCTTATAAATTTTTGGAGAATGTCTTGGTACCCTAAAGTGTCTAAGAAAAATATGAAATCTGTTGTTTGATACTTTTCAATATAATTTGTTAATTATACAAAAATTAGCCTTTATGGCTTGTGAATTTTGTGTAGGGAGTTTCTGTGAATAATTTTTGTTCAAATTTTTACAGTAGTCTCTTTTTGGATCAGAGAGGCTCCTGTAATTTTTGTAGAATTTTAGGAGCAGTTTACGAATATGTTTAAAATTCCACTTAATTAATTAAGTAAATTAAGAAATGAGTATAAATAAATATTCTAGGTAGGGACACCTTACTTTCTGGTGTTTTTGTGACCTATGTGAACTTGTGGTAACATTAGTTTGGTCTTAGGGGAAGTTTGCCACATAAATAAATATTTAATCTTGGCAATTCTAGGTTTTCTGGACAGCTGGTAGTAATTTTGGGTTTGACCTTTGATAAAGGTGTTTGCTGGAAAACTTGTAAATACCAAAGTTGTAGTAAACTTGATAAACTAGCTTATGTAAAAATATGGGAGCATTTGGCTTAGTAGTTTGGGAGTTATTGCTATTTAAAGTGACAGTCCAGAATTGGCTACTCTCTGTTTAGAGAGGACAGCTTCTGGAACTTGGGAAATTCGACATGGAAAACTTAGGAATTTAGGGTTGAGGTCTGAAAATAAATTATAGGACATTTCATAAGCTTTCCAGATTGTCTTAGATCATATCTTTTGAAGTTGGGAATCTCCAGTTATGTTAGAAACAATTAGCTGCTGTCCAGAATGTTTTGCTGTGATATTTTGGTGTTGCATGTGGTGACCTAAGCGATGTTACTCTTGTGATTGTTAGGTGTTAGGGCCTTAACCAAAGAAGAACAGCTATACCTTAGGTTGAGTAGATTAGGTGAGTACTTCTCTACCGTAGAGGAAATTTGTACCTAATATTTGAAGTGATTTGAATAGAGCTTTAAGAGTGTTGTAATGCATGTCATTCCGAGCATGCTGCATCTTTCATTATGCATCCATGAGATTTATTATGCACTCATGCAATAGGTGTTCCGGAGGGGGTAACACTCCTCGAGTTCGAGCAAGTGATCCCGGAGGAAGTCCAGGACCAGCCGGAGCAGCCAGAGGAACCAACCGGCGACGAAGCTCCTGCAGGAGATCTGTCCGAGTGTCCTGACCACCGGCCCTCGACCTTTCTAATAGGCAAGCCCCGGTGCATGCTGAACCCATCATTTTATAAATCTATTTTGAGTACTTTTAATTGTTTAATGCATTAAGTTGTAGGAGTTGTATGAAAACAATTGTTGCATTATACCTGTCCTTGTCCAGATATCGTATTTAAATCCTAAATTAGGTTTAGGCACGTGTCAATGCTTAGCCCTGCTTAGTACGGTAGAAGTCGGGTGATTTCCGGTCATCCACGAGATGTAGGAAGGATTCACGAGTGGCTTTATGGCTATCGCGGATGGAACCATGCTTAAAATGAAATTAAGACCGGGTGGGAATTCGATAGTACAGCCGTAAGACACTTCACGTCTTGGGTGTGGAGCTATGCCCGTCTGAGTCGTTTAAGGACCGATTCGCTGTACGTCCTTGAGTCATGTTGCTTCTTGGAGGCCGGGTAATGTGATTCAGGCCGGGAATCGAATGGTAGGTTGCTTCTTGGAGGAGAGAAAGAATGTGCTTGGGGACATTGGCGTGAGACCAAGGGGGGTTAGAGTCCCTATCACCTGGCAGAGTGTCGCCCTTGGGGTCACGACATCATTCGGACCCGCGATTCCAGAATCATATGAAAAGGTGGCCTGTGCGACCCTGGCAGGGGTCTGCACGGTGAGTGTTAGAAATACCCTTCTAGCTGGATAGGAATTCGATTCGAATCGCCGTCGCTCCCGGTTAGTGAGCACTTGACTTGAGCAGCGGCAACGTAGATCTCATTAATTGAACAGATGGTTAAGTGAATGATACATTGTTGCCATAATTTATACCTGCTATGGATAAAATGTTAATAATTGTTTGATGATAATCAAGTGTATGTTTAGTACAGGTGCTAAGATAGATGACAGGTAAATGCTAAAAATAACTGCTAGTACAGGTTATAAGAGTTTCAACTACTTATGCCTTTATGCAAAAATATAGTGTCAGCTAGCCTCTTGTGTAAGCCTTGCATAATCCTTGGTGTCATCTTATTTCTGGTTTTTGACGGGTAAGTCTAGCTGAGTACATTCCAGTACTCAGGGTTTATTCCCTCCTGTTGCAGATGATATGCTCTATCAAGGCTTCTGCAAAACTTGTCTCCACCCTGCGGGTGACGAAGACTAGATCACTAGGGCGTGATCATCTTTTATGTACTCTCCTGATGCTGCGGGTTGTTGATCAACAAGACTGGCAGTAGTTAAACAACTGGTGTGTGTTATGCTTCCGCTACTTTATAAACTTGGTTTGTAATAATTGCGACTCCGTGTGTGTAAACTTATTTCGGAACTACTTGTGAAATGTAACGTATGATGTGTATGTTGAATGATGTGATCTTGGTGGTAAGAAAGTTGGTTTGAAATCCTTCATGGTTTCGATTGACTACCGGGATTATATGGGCTCAAGTTCGAAAATTTAAGCGCTTCAGTGCTTGTTTTTGTACTTGTGCTCTTATAATTTGGTCGGTTCTGTTACAGCTGGTACCGGAGCATAATTCAACATTAAACACATCATACGAGTAATTAAAAATAAAAGAATTTGTTTATGAAAAGGGTTAAAACTATCAAAATTATTTTATAGGTATGCCAGTGATCACATCCCTCAGCCCAAATAAGGACTCTTAGGTGGCTTATTATAAAGACTAACTTGGGGGCCTTGTTTGTTTTTGTTTCGTCGTCCATACGGCGTGATATTGTATGGATGCCATCCACTTGGGTGGTAATGTATGGATCAATTGCCTCGACGCTCTGGTAAGTGTGAGTTGTGAGAGCATGATCGTCCAACCGGCGATCTAGGGGAGAGTAGCTTTAGTGACTTGCATACTTACATGTTTAAAACCGTGTAATTATGTAAGCACTTAATTGTGGGAATCTTTCAATCGGGTAGCTTTGATACTAAAGTATATACATCAGGGGATGTGTATATGGAAAGTATTTAGTTACTGCTTTCTTGTGTGTTTATATTGGGAAACTGTTAGGCTGAAATGAGAATTTCTACAGGTACACTAACAGCGTAACGAGTAGACCGATAGTTTCGCTTATATGAGAGAACGTATGTATGCCACCACCTAGTGTTAGAAATTTAGGTTTCTACTAAGGTGAGAGGGCGTACGGAACGTGCATGCATCATGTTTAATTACATCATACATGTCATTTTACTCCCTCCTTAAAATATCATTAGTCCCGACTAAATTAAATTTCGTATCCCCTAAATTATCCTCACGTTAAGTCGTACCTTGTTGATACAGATGGCACGTACTAAGAGGACCGCTCGTAAGTCGACTGGAGGAAGGGCTCCTCGCCACCAGCTAGCTCCACGTGAGCCCCGCCCCGAGCCCACTGAGGTGGAAAGGCTGAGGGCTGAGCTGGCCGAAGTGACTGCTGCCAGGAATGCAGCGCGTCAGCAACTGGAGCAAGTGATCCGTGACCGTGATCAGGAAACACTTGCAGTCCAGAGGTTGACAGTAGCAAATCGCAACTGTCAACGCATGCTGGTCCATGTCATGAACCAGAGGGATGAAGCCTGGCACGAGGAGAACGTTCTGAGAGCTCGTCAGTTTGAGCTCGAGCAACAGTTGGAGAACGCTGAAGAATACAACGACAACCTTCATGAAGAAGTGCACCGCTTGAACAACCAGCTCAATCCTCTGCTACCTCGGAACAACAACGCAGACGAGGACATGGGTTCGGGAATCTTCATGGCTGAAGATGATGATGAAGTGGAGGTCAATGGACCGCAGGATGCCCCACCAGAAGAAGAACCAGAAGAAAAAGAAGATGAGGAGTTAGAGCCTGTTAGTGATGAGGACGGCGGGGAGATCCTTGACACCGACTCTGAGGACGATGCTTAGAGTAGTCATCACGTAGCTATGATGTTAGGATCATCTTTTGTGCCCTCCCTGTGTTGGAGAGAGGCTTTGTAATAACGTGGCTTTTGGGATGTAAGGTCGAACCCTATGTTTCCTGGATGTTTAGTTTGAACCTGATAATTTCGATCACAACTGGATGTCTTATTGTGTTGCGTTCGATGATGGTGTCACGATTAGCACCCTTCGGTGCCACGACGAAACCGAGGGCCTCCTATGGCGCGCGACATAAGGCTGTTGTTGATATTTGGTAACGCAATTAGGAAATGATCCGCAAGCGCACGGATATCGGTGAGCACTTCACCCGGGATGTTATCTAGAGTATCGTATTTATTTTTTTACCACTAGGAGAAAGCGTGCATCTGACTAACCAAATCTATTACTACTAACCTTTAGGCTACAACCACTGTGATTTGATGTGAGCGATGTATAGAGAAGACTGCAACTGCACTCTCGTTTAACCTTGGTAAGGATGATCTACTGCTCTATTGGGGAGGCTCACGGAATCTAGACACCTCAAAGGATGTTCGACCCGCACCTATAAACCCTATCGATCCTGCTAACGGGATATGGAATACAAAGGTAGCTACGGAAATGTCACGTTCCTCGCTACTACCACGGTCCGGCTAGACAGGGGATATCTATGAGTATCCTAGCCCAAACACCTTGTTTACGCTAGAGATGATTACTCTAAACTCTACGCGAAGAGATTAAAGTAAACTCATAAACCAAAGAACAATAAAACAAAGAACTTACTAGAATTTAGAAGTCGAAATACTGAAGAATCCTAGGAGCAAGCCTCGGGTTAGGAGAACTTGATCCTGCAGGTGCAACCTCGAAGTAGTCACCGACTGGTCGGGCTTCCTTCGATCTATACCTCCACTCTATCTCTCTCAATCTAGAAGAACTAAGTCTAATCTCACATTGGATGCTAAGCCCTAATGAGGTGGGAACCCTAAGGGAACCTCTCTCTCTGAATCCTCTCTGGAAAATATGAAAATAATGGACTTGGATTCCCCTCTCTAGGGGCCAGGGGTCCTGCTTATATAGTCCCTTCAAGTGAACCTGGGCCGTCGGATCAAACCGACATTAATCGCACGGTTTTCCTTGATCCTTTAGGTCGGTGGGGCATAATCCGCGAGACTCATCCTGATTGGTTGCAGACCTAGGGCGGGTGCCCCAGGGTCCAGGGCGGGCGCCCTGGTCCCAGGCCCGTTCGGCCTCCCGTTTGATCCCGTGGCTTCTGGAGTCTTCTAGATGATAGAAAATCGGTGAACACGTTAATATCTCTATGTAATTCCGACGTGTGGGCCTTTCCTTTGTATTTCCTGATAACCCCCTGCAGAAATAGATAAACAACAAAACTCATAGAATTCTGTCAGATCAAACCCTAATTCTAGGTGTTGCTTGCATATAGGTCCTTTTCCTTATTTATTGGATAATTAAAATTGATACTTAAGAACCGTCAACAAACACCCCCATACTTATGCTTTTACTCGTCCTCGAGAAAAGGATGGTTCAGAAAAATAACTGGGGTTGAAACATTGTAAAGCATTCTTTTTATACCTGCAGGGTGTTGTGAATGTCCACTGTGCACTGTAGTCAGGGAAATATATGGTTGAAGTAGAGATCCTTTCTTCTTCTCAACCCTGTCACTTGGAGTTTTTATATATTTTTGAATAGAAAACTTAGCATACCTTTATCCTCATAGGGGCTCTTAGATCACTCATTTATCTTTTGTATATCTCACTGAGGCTGTTTTAATTTGTAGAAATTCTCAAGCATACTTACTTTGCATATATTGCCTGGGTCAAAACGGGATCCGAGGAGAGGAATGCCATACTCTTAGATCAAAGACTTTGAAAATTAAAACTTGTCAACTCTTACTGGCATATTGCTTATTAGAGGGACCATGGGCTATCATTTTCTTTTTACCATATATATTTTTATCATCTTATTTTTTTTCAGGTGGATACTGAGGTACCCCTAATTCTACTTCCGGACACTTGTCCATTTTTCTGCGAGGTTGTCGAGCACTTGCTCCTTTTTATTTCCTCGAAATATATTTTTGCATAGCCCACGCCTCTAATGCAATAATACTTCGGAAGAGTGAATCTTTCTGAATAAAAATGTCTTGATCTTGGGAGCATGATAAATCTCTAAACAAGGGTCTAACTCGTTTGCACAAACTCAATACAAAGCAAATTAATATTTTTAGGTTTATCAGGCATATAAAATATTGAGGATGGTAGCTATATTTTTGAAGTTTTTGAAAAGAAAATCTCCAAGCGACAAAGATTTCAAGAATAAGATACTCATATTCTACCATCTCACATTCCACAATGACTTGAGTAACACATGGTTTTTAAAATGATTTTCAATAAATGCAGGTTTTTAGAAATATCACAGAGTGAGATTGATCATGATTAAAAATATTTTTGTCTTTTTAAATTATCATGTTAGGAACAATATTCTACACAGCCCAATATGTATTTGTATATATGTAAATAAAGCGTGCAGAGTATGTACCTGAATCGTGGAGTGGTGCAATCGAAGTGCATTTACCATGTCGAGGGGATTCTCCATACTTGTTTCCTGCTTTCTTGCATAAAAATAAAGTGGAGATACACGAGGCATAATAATAATAATAATCTTTATTTGTCTTGAGGCATTTATTACACTGACTAATGAAGCGAACTAATCTAAACTGAATTGAATCTAATTGAATCTAATGATGAAGACTAAGACACACTGCCTCAAGGTCTAATCTAGATAGCTCAGTGTTGCTCTAAATCCCTAATCCTAGCAAGGGCATCAGAAAGGTCACGTTTAAGCGCGAGCATAGTAGTGTTCAGGTTGGAGACCTGCCTACTAAGGGAGCTAACTGTGGACTGAAGTTCCATAATATGTCTATTTGTTGTCCTGATGTCCTCATCCACATCTGCTATGGTCCTGCGGCGCTTCGATGGTGTCTCAAACGAATTGAGAGCGTGCTTAGGAGCTTCCTTTGGTGGGATGAAGCGAACTTTTGCTGTCCTAACTCCTTCGAAGCGGGGCCTCTCCTTCTCCGTAGTGTAGTGGACGCTGCTAATCTCGCCGCTCCGGTTGGTCTTGACGATGGCTTCTTGCTTGGACGACGGTCCCTTGAGAAGAAGGGGCTGCGGTGGTGCAGTAAGAACTGGTTGGGCGTAGTAGGATGAGATTGAGCTGCGCTGGTTTGATGGTGGGGCTGCTAGCTGTCGCTCTATGTTGGCCGGGACGTAGGCGTCGGGGTCATCCTTGGGCTTGCGGTTGAGGTCGTAAGGGACGATCTCCCAGTTGCGGTGGGTCTTGTCGGCCATTGGAGAAGCAAGGAACTAGACAAGCTCTAATTGAGGAGGAGAGAAGGATTGAATGAATTGGTGTTGAAAGCTGACGTCAGGGGTCTGTTTATATAGGGGTCAAAAAGTGCCTCTAGGGTTTCCATAGATCCATCCCGCTGCCGGGCGTGCGTAACAACCCATTCGCGGAATTTTCTGGATAACCATAGATGAGGAAAGCACGTCGGAAGAGGCCGGGGCCGAGGGGACACCAGGGCAGGGTGCCCGCCCTCATCATCAGGGCGCCCGCCCTGGGCCTGCCTCCTCTGCGGGCCCGCTTGCTCGAGCATGTTTCTAGAAGTATTTTTATCCCGAAAAATATATACGTGGCCCAAAAACGTCAGATTAAAAAGGTCGGGCTTTAATTCTCCATCGGAAGGTAAAAATGGATCACGTCTATTTCTTCTAATTCTTTATTGGGTTCTAAAAATAATTTAAGACGTTGACCATTTACCTTGAATAACGTACCTTCGTCGTTTTGAAGTGTAATAGCTCCATGGGATGATGAATTGACTACCTTGTATGGTCCTTCCCATTTACTCCGGAGTTTTCCATGCCCGAAAAGCTTCACCCTGGAATTAAAAAGTAATACCTTATCTCTGGGTGAGAACTCCTTCTTCATGATCCTCTTGTCATGCCATCTTTTGACTCTTTCTTTGTAGATCTTCGAATTGTGATATGCTTTCTCTCGCCATTCTTCCAATTCTGATAGTTGCATTCTTCTATGATCTCCAGCAACATCTAGGTCCATATTCCATCTTCTTATGGCCCAGTGTGCTTTGAACTCTAGTTCAACAGGCAAGTGGCAAGTCTTCCCGTACACCAATTGGTATGGGGTCATTCCAATTGGGGTCTTGTATGCTGTCCGGTATGCCCAGAGTGGGTAACTTTTCCTTCCATGCTGTTCCCATCTCATTTACTGTTTTCTGAAGAATGTTCTTGATTTGCTTGTTGGAAGTCTCTGCTTGGCCACTTGTCTGAGGATGATATGGGGTAGCAACATTGTGACGGATTCCATGTTTTGCTAGATAATGCTCAAAGCGTTTGTCAATGAAGTGTGATCCCCCATCACTTATCACCACCCTAGGGACTCCAAATCTTGGAAATATAATCTCTTCAAACATCCTCTTTGAATTAATATTGTCGGCACGCTTGCAAGGTCGTGCTTCTACCCACTTGGAGACGTAGTCAACTGCCACCAAGATGAATTCACACTTCTTTGATGGAGGACATGGACCCATGTAGTCTATTCGCCAAACATCAAAGAGCTCAATCTGAAGGTTGTTGGTGAGTGGCATAGCATCTCTTGTATTTATGTTTCCGTGCCTTTGACATGGCCCACATCTTCTGATATATTGCCTTGTGTCTTCATACATTGTAGGCCAATAGAATCCACATTGCCAGATCTTTGAATGTGTACGGAATGCTCCATAATGACCTCCGTATGGTGATGAATGGCATCTGTCGATGATCTTCCACCCTTCCTCAGTGGTCACACACCTTCTGAGTAAGCCATCAGCGCATACTCGGAAGAGGTATGGCTCATCCCATATGTGTGAACGACTTTCTTGAATAAGCTTCTTCTTGTTCGCTCCTGGTGGTACATACCCTGAAACCATAAAATTAACAATATCTGCATACCAGGGGTCAGACCTGTTGATTCCATAGAGCATGTCGTCCCGGAGTGAATCATTAATGGGTGTTTCCTGTGGATCCTTAAAGTGCATTCTAGACAAGTGATCAGCAACAGAATTTTATACTCCCTTTTTATCTTTTATTTCTAAGTCAAATTCTTGGAGTAACAAGATCCATCTAATTAGGTGAGGTTTAGCATCTTTTTTAGTGAGCAAATATTTTAGTGCAGCATGATCAGTGTAAACAATTATTTTAGCTCCTACTAAGTAAGATCTAAATTTATCAATGGCAAAGACAACAGCCAGAAGCTCTTTTTCAGTGGTTGCATAATTAAGTTGAGCTCCTGTCAAAGTTTTACTGGCGTAAGCAATTGCATGATGCTTCTTGTCTTTTGTTTGCCCCAAAACTGCCCCCACAGCATAATCACTAGCATCACACATAATTTCAAAAGGCAACGACCAATCAGGGGGTTGAATGATTGGTGCAGAGATGAGTGCATTCTTTAATAATTCAAAAGCTTTTAAACATGCATCATCAAATTTGAAAGGAGCATCCTTGGGTAGCAAAAGAGTGAGTGGTCTAGCAATAAATGAAAAATCTTTTATGAATCTGCGATAAAAACCAGCATGGCCAAGAAAGCTTCAAATTCCTTTTATATTCACAGGTGGAGGTAGTTGTTCTATTACTTCAATTTTAGCTTTATCTACCTCAATACCTCTTTTAGACACTAGGTGTCCTAGCACTATTCCTTCCCTAACCATAAAATGACATTTTTTCCAGTTAAGGACTAAGTGCTTTTCTTTGCATCTTTGCAAAACCTTGTCTAAGTTTTCAAGACAATTATCAAAAGTTTTTCCATAAACAGAAAAATTATCCATGAAAACTTCCATAATCTCTTCAATTATATCAGAAAATATAGACATCATGCATCTTTGAAAAGAAGCTGGTGCATTACATAGCCCAAAAGACATTCTACGATAAGCATAAGTTCCGTATGGACAGGTAAAAGTGGTTTTGCTTTGATCATCAGGATGGATCGGGATCTGGTGGTACCCTGAATATCCATCTAAGAAACAGAAGAACGAATGGTTCGCTAACCGCTCTAACATCTCATCTATAAAAGGTAAAGGAAAGTGATCTTTTTTCATGGCTTTATTCAGTTTTCTATAGTCAATGCACATCCGCCACCCTGTGACGGTGCGTTGCGGAATTAGCTCGTTTTTCTCATTTGTAACAACAGTCATGCTCCCTTTTTAGGCACAACTTGAACAGGGCTCACCCACTCACTATGCGGCACAGGATATATAATCCCTGCATGCAGCAACTTTATAACTTCCTTTTTAACTACTTCTCTCATCGCGTTGTTTAGTCTACGTTGGGGTTCCCGAGAAGGTGAAACAGAAGGATCTGTCGGAATGTGATCGGTGCAAATCATAGGACTGATTCCTGTAAGATCTTGGAGTGAGTAGCCAAAGACTGAGTGATGTTTTTCTAAAACGGTCATTAATCGCAGAGTTTGTTCCTGAGTGAGTTTATTACTAATGATCACAGGAAACTCTGGATTATTGTTTAGGAAAGCATAGATAAGACCGGGTGGTAAAGTTTTAAGCTCTATAGGAGGTCTAGGTGTTTCTGCAAACTCATCTAAAGGTTCAGGTTCATAAGGTTCAGCTTCCTCTTCTATGAAGAAAGGGGCTTCTTCTTCTAAGTCTGATTCATTTAAAAGCTCTAGAGACGCAGCTTTTACCTCTTCCATAGGATCAGGCAAAAGAGATGACTCGATCTTATTATTCAAAGAGTGAGAAATTGTCATAGGGAATTTAAAATCCTTTCCAAAAGAAATGTGTAGCTTTCCAGTTTGACCTTCGTAAAGGAGTCTTCTAAATGGTTGTCCTATCAACAGGTCGAAGTCCCATGTATCAAAGATATAAAAGTTCAAATGAATCATGGAGCCTTCTACCATAAAGGGTAGGACATTCACAATTCCAAGACTGGGGACCAATCGTCCCGAAGATTCCTTCATGAACTTTGTTGTGGGGGTTAAAATTAATTTTCCAAATAATTTAAGTGCAAAAGCTTCAGACATGATATTGATCCCCACAACAGGATTATAGAGAGCATCAAATTGATCAGAATCATAAGCACAGCGTATAGTGATAGGAGGTGTATCCAAACGGATCACTTCAGAGGAAAGCTCTGACTCCTCCAACCATTCGCTACTCATGACTGAGATAAGCTCTCTCAATTGATATTCACTTGGTAAACAAATGCTATAATGGCCGCTTTGGGGTTTGTCTATAGAATGGTAGTTTGAAATGTTTCCAAAATCGGCAAAAAGATCGGATTCTATATCCAGCATGAAATCAGGTGGTGGAATTTCTTCCTTTTGTGGCTCAAAACTTGGGATAGCTGAAGTAGGTGAAGAATTCGGCAGAGTGTCTACTTCGGCTTCGTAGGTTTCACCATGGAGGGTATTATCCATCTCAGCTTCTAGGATTCTATCTAGGATCGCTCTAGCTTCATCAGTAAGGATACAAAAGAAAGAACCTCTAGACATTGTATGTAGCATTTGTTTATGATCTTTCTAAAGACCTCGAAAGAAATGAAAAAGGAGAATAGGGTCTTCAATATTGAGTTTTGGACCAGATTCTAAAAGATCAGAAAAACGTTTCCAGGATTTTCCCAAAGTTTCATTTTCTTTTTGTTTAAAAGATAGAACTTCGAGTCTAAGGTCGGCGATACGATCGAGGGAATAAAAATCTAAACAGAAGTTGGCTCGTAAGACTCCCCATTCACCTCGTTGTTGACTTACCTTCTGACTATACCATCGTCTAGCTTCTCCTCTTAAGGAAAAAGGAAAAAGCTTCCAACGTAAAGTCTTATCAGAAATGCCTTCAATGCGAAGACAATCGCATGTTTGCTCAAAATCTCTAATATGAAGGTAAGGATTTTCGTCTTCCTTTCCCGAAAAGGATAGGTTCTCAATCATGGCAATTAACCTTGAACTTAACCTATACTGGGATGTTTGGATAGGCTGTGATGACTCCCATGGTAAAAGGTCAGTTTCCGAAGGTGTTGCAAATTGATAGATTGATTTAGAATCTTGGTTCTCCATAAGGTAAGAATAAAGAAAAGATAAGGAATAAAAAGATAAAGAAAGATAAAAGTATAGGTACAAGCTAGTAGTAAGATTCAAGGTTATCTCAGCAAACCGTCTTTCTCCCCGGCAACGGCGCTAGAAATGCTTGTTGATATTTGGTAACGCAATTAGGAAATGATCCACAAGCGCACGGATATCGGTGAGCACTTCACCCGGGATGTTATCCAGAGTATCGTATTTATTTTTTTACCACTAGGAGAAATCATGCATCTGACTAACCAAATCTATTACTACTAACCTTTAGGCTACAACCACTGTGATTTGATGTGAGCGATGTATAGAGAAGACTGCAACTGCACTCTCGTTCTAACCTTGGTAAGGCTGATCTACTACTCTATTGGGGAGGCTCACGGAATCTAGACACCTCAAAGGATGTTCGACCCGCACCTATAAACCCTATCGATCCTGCTAACGGGATATGGAATACAAAGGTAGCTACGGAAATGTCACGTTCCTCGCTACTACCACGGTCCGGCTAGACAGGGGATATCTATGAGTATCCTAGCCCAAACACCTCGTTTACGCTAGAGATGATTACTCTAAACTCTACGCGAAGAGATTAAAGTAAACTCATAAACCAAAGAACAATAAAACAAAGAACTTACTAGAATTTAGAAGTCAAAATACTGAAGAATCCTAGGAGCAAGCCTCGGGTTAGGAGAACTTGATCCTGCAGGTACAACCTCGAAGTAGTCACCGACAGGCCGGGCTTCCTTCGATCTATACCTCCACTCTATCTCTCTCAATCTAGAAGAACTAAGTCTAATCTCACATTGGATGCTAAGCCCTAATGAGGTGGGAACCCTAAGGGAACCTCTCTCTCTGAATCCTCTCTGGAAAATATGAAAATAATGGACTTGGATTCCCCTCTCTAGGGGCCAGGGGTCCTGCTTATATAGTCCCTTCAGGTGAACCTGGGCCGTCGGATGAAACCGACATTAATCGCACGGTTTTCCTTGATCCTTTAGGTCGGTGGGGCATAATCCGCGAGACTCATCCTGATTGGTTGCAGACCTAGGGCGGGCGCCCCAGGGTTCAGGGTGGGCGCCCTGGTCCCGGGCCCGTTCGGCCTCCCGTTCGATCCCGTGGCTTCTGGAGTCTTCTAGATGATAGAAAATCGGTGAACACGTTAATATCTCTATGTAATTCCGACGTGTGGGCCTTTCCTTTGTATTTCCTGATAACCCCCTACAGAAACAGATAAACAACAAAACTCATGGAATTCTGTCAGATCAAACCCTCATTCTAGGTGTTGCTTGCATATAGGTCCTTTTCCTTATTTATTGGATAATTAAAATTGATACTTAAGAACCGTCAACAGCTGTGCTGCTTGGCACGCGCTGGTATCGAGGTGACTAGTCATGATCCACCATGGAACTCTACCGTTGAGAAGTCTCTTTGTGGTCAGTTTGAAGTAGCCTTTCTCAGTCGATTAGAAATTTTTGGGATTGAATTCGAGTACCCGTACGAAGGGTCGAAAATCACGTAAATATGAAAGAAAACCGTTCAGTCACTGCTGTGCTCCCTGGGTGCACTGTTCGCCTAAACGGCCGTTTAGTCCGTTTAAACACCGTTTAAACGATAAACAGAAGTCAGCCGTGTTGTTTAAGCCCTAAACGGTGAATTAAATGGTTGGGCCGTTTAAACCCGTTTAAACCGTTCAATCCCGTCTAAACAGTCTAAACAAAATCAGATTAAACGTGATTAAATGAGCTAAACAACCATTTAATCCATAATTAAGTGAATTAAAGGACTACGTCTATCACAATCAACATGAAACTAATTAACATTGTAATTATATGAAGTGTTGTGGGATTTAGATTTCTTCCAACAAGATTATTTGGTAGAATATTTGTTTTTTACATGTGTAAATATGTATGAGTTCTAGCAAATTTTATTTTTACCTACATAAATATATATATTTTATTGTTATTGTACAAAACTGTTTAGGCCGTTTAACTCCGTTTAAACATCGTTTAAACGGTCTAAACGCTAAACGAAGGGTGACCGACTGTTTACCGTTTAGCGTTTAGGAAAACATTGCCTGGGTGTGAGCCTTATACCAAAAATACATCTGGTTGGATACCCACACACGATTGCGTCAATTGATGCGCTTGAATGGATTGTGCGGTTGTGATGAATTATTGTTCCTTGATTCTTTGTGAAGTCATTTTCATGAAGTCGGTTTGACATATTTACAATAATTCATCTACAAATTTCCCACATCGTCAGTGCTCATTGGCTATGCATTTTGCAGATGTCGTACAACCTCCGTCGGGGTCGTGGCAATGAGGATGAGGAACAGCCACCCCCTCCGCCACCACCTACCCCGGCTGAGCTGATGCAGTCCGTGGTAGAAGGGCAGTGCATGCTGGCAGATGCTATGCGCCAGCTTGCCAACAGGGAGGCTCGTCATGGCCGTCAGGGCCCAGAACCCAATCAGTACAGTGATTTCAAGGACTTTCTTGATACTAAGCCCCCGCTCTTTAAGGAGGCGGAGGAACCACTGCAAGCCGACGAGTGGTTGAACACTATTGAACAAAAGTTTCGTCTGCTTCGCTTGACCGATGAGCTAAAAACTGAATATGCTTCTCATCAGCTACATGGTCCAGCGGGTATTTGGTGGAGCCACTATCGTTCCACACTGCCTGCAAATGTCCCGATTCCTTGGGACCAGTTCAAAGCAGCATTCCGTGGGAACTATATTCCTCCAGGTCTTATGGCTATCAAGCACACAGAACTCATGAGGCTGTCGCAGGAAAATAAAAGCTTGACTAAATATCTGCAATCTTTCAACAACGTGGCAAGGTATGCCACAGAGTTTGTGGATACCGATGCCAAGAAAATTGCTAGCTTTAAAAGAGGCCTCGGCCCAAAACTGATGAAGACCATGGGTACGAGCAAGTGTACTACCTTCAACGATTTTATCAGTGATGCTTTGACTTAGGAAAACAATAATGTTATTTATGCTGCCTCTAAGAGCCGCAAAAGGCCCATTGAGGCGAGTGCTTCGCAGTCTCAGACTCCAGCTGCACCTAGGGCTTCCCCTCGCCCGCCTGCTCAGAATACCAAGTTTCGTCCGCCACAGAAGAAGCCTGCTGCCAAAACTGAGTTCCGTAAGGCTTATACAGTCGCTCTGCCAAAGGGAAATTCTGGTCAGAGCAGCTCCAGTGTTCCTCCCAGCAACATGCCTTGCTGGACCTACAACAAGCCAGGCCATTGATCCAGAAACTGTCCTTATCCTAAGAAAAATGTCAACCAAGGTGGCCGTCAGGGGCATACTCATTATAACAATATTGAGGAAATCCCATCTGGTGAGGTTGTCACTGCTGGTAAGTTCCTAGTTGACCAACATCCTGCAGTGGTACTTTTTGATTCAGTGTTGATATTTGGTAACGCAATTAGGAAATAGGATCCGCAAGCGCACGGATATCGGTGAACACTTCACCCGAGATGTTATCCTGGGTATCGTATTTATATTTTTACCTTTAGGAGAAAGAGTGCATCTGACTAACCAAATCTATTACTACTAACCTTTAGGCTACAACCACTATGATTCGATGTGAGTGATGTATAGAGAAGACTACAACCGCACTCTTCTTCTAACCTTGGTAAGGATGATCTACTGTTCTATTGGGGAGGTTTACGGAATCTAGACACCACAAAGGATGTTCAACCCGCACCTATAAACCCTATCGATCCTGCTAACGGGATATGGAATACAAAGGTAACTCAGAATTGTCACGTTCCTCGCTACTACCACGGTCCGGCTAGACGAGGGGATATCTATGAGTATCCTAGCTTAAACACCACGTTTACGCTAGAGATGATTACTCTAAACTCTACACAAAGAGATCAAAGTAAACTCATAAACCAAAGAACAATAAAACAAAGAACTTACTAGAATTTAGAAGTCGAAATACTGAAGAATCCTGAGAACAAGCCTCGGGTTAGAAGAACTTGCTCCCGCAGGTACAACCTCGGAGTAGACACCGACAGGCCGGCTTCCTTCGATCTACACCTCCACTCTATCTCTCTCAATCTAGTAGAACTAATTCTACTTTCACATTGGATACTAAGCCCTAAGAGGTGGGAACCCTAGAGGGAACCTCTCTCTCTAAACCCTAACTAGAGATATGCAACTGAATAATGAATTGGGGTCTTCTCCACCAGGGGTCAGGGGCCTTGCTTATATAGCCCTTTTGGATGAATCTGGACTGTCGGATCAAACCGACCTTCATCCTACGGTTTTCCTTGATCCTCAAAGGCGGTGGAGCATAATCCGCGAGACTCGACCTGATTGGTCCCGGGGGCAGGGCGGGCGCCCTAGGGCACAGGGCGGGCGCCCTGTGTCTGGCCCCGTTACGGCTCCCGTTCGTTCCCGTGGCTTCTGGAATCTTCTAGATGTAAGATAATTACGTGTTCGGTTAATATCCCGTCATTATTCCGACATGTGGGCCTTTCTTCCGTATTTCCTGATAACCCCCTGCAGAAATAGATAAACAGCAAAACTCGTGGAATTCTGTTAGATCAAACCCTAATTCTAGGTGTTGCTTGCATATAGGTCCTTTTCTTTATTTATTTGATGGTTATAATTGATACTTAAGAACCGTCAACAAACACCCCCATACTTAGGCTTTTACTCGTCCTCGAGAAAAGGTTGGTTAATAAAACATCTGGGGTTGAAACATTCTTTCATACCTGCAGGGAAATATATGGTTAGAGTAAAGAGCCTTTCTTCTTCTTAATCCCTATCACTTGGAGTTTTTACATATTTTTGAAAAGAAAAACTTAGCATACCTTTATCCTCATAGGTGCTCTCAGAGTCACTCATTATCTTTTATATTTCTCTCTGAGGCTGTTTTGATTTTGCAAAAATAATTCTTTAAGCATACATACCTTGCATTTATTGTATGGTCAAAACCGGATCCGAGGAGAAGAATGCCATACTCTTAGATCAAAGATTTTGAAAATTAAAAACTTGTCACTCTTACTGGCATATTGCTTATTAGAGGGACCATGGGCTATCATTTTCTTTCCATCATATTTTTATCATATTTCATTTTTTTTCATTTTGGGTGGATACCGAGGTACCCCTAATTCTACTACCGGACACTTGTCCATTTTTTTCCACGAGGTTATCGAGCACTTGCTCCTTTTTATTTCCTCGATATATTCATAATTTTGCATAGCCCATGCCTCTAATGCAATAATACTTCGGAAGAGTAAATCTTTCTGAATAAAAATGTCTTGATCTTAGGAGTATGATAAATCTCTCAACAAGGGTCTAACTTGTTTTGAACAAACTCAATACAAAGCAGATAGCTTTAATTAATATTTTCATGTTTAGCAGGCATATAAAACTTGAGGATGGTAGCTATAATTTTGAAATTTAAAACAAATTCTCCAAGCAATAAAGATACTAAGAATAAGGTACTCATACCCTTACCATCTCTTATTCCACAATGACTTTTAGCAACACAGGGTTTTGAAATAATTTTAATAATTGCAGGTTTTCAGGAAATATCACAGAGTGAGATTGATCATGATTATAAGCATTCTTATCCTTTTAATTTATCATGTTTAGAGAGATAAAATTCTACACAAACTAAGGTGAGTGTGTAAGTGTGTAATAAAAGTGTGCAGAGTGTGTACCTGGTTCATGGAGTGGTACGATCGAAGTGTGTGTGACATGTCAGGGAATCTCCCCCATACTTGTTTTCTGCTTTCTTGCACAAAAGTAAAGTAGAGACACACAAGACATACTAATAATAATCTTTATTAATCTTGAGGCATTTATTACAACCGAATAATAATAATAACCGAATATAATAGATCTAAACTGATTATAAGCGAACCTAATCGAATCTAATAATAACTAAGACATATATAGCCCCAAGATCTAATCTAGATAGCTCAGCGACGCTCACGCCTCCTAAGACTATGCTCTAACTCATCGATCCTCTTGTTGGCGTTGGGCTTTAATTTTTAATTGGAAAGTAAAAATTGATCACGTCTATTTCTTCTAATTCTTTATTGGGCTCTAAAAATAATTTAAGACGTTGACCATTTACCTTGAATAACGTACCTTCGTTATTTTGAAGTGTGATAGCTCCATGGGATGATGAATGAATTACCTTGAATGGTCCTTCCCATTTGCTCCGGAGCTTTCCATGCCCGAAAAGCTTCACCCTGGAATTAAAAAGTAATACTTTATCTCCGGGTGAGAACTCCTTCTTCTTGATCCTCTTGTCATGCCATCTCTTGACTCTTTCTTTATAGATCTTTGAATTGTGATATGCTTTCTCCCGCTATTCTTCTAACTCCGATAATTGCATTCTTCTATGTTTTCCGGCGATATCTAGGTCCATATTCCATCTTTTTATGGCCCAGTGTGCCTTGAACTCAAGTTCAACAGGTAGGTGACAGGTCTTTCCGTATACCAATTGGTATGGAGACATTCCAATTGGGGTCTTGTATGCTGTCCGGTAAGCCCAGAGTGCATCGGGTAACTTGTCCTTCCATGCCATTCCCATCTCGTTCACCGTCTTCTGAAGAATGTTCTTGATTTGCTTGTTAGAAGTCTCTGCTTGGCCACTTGTCTGAGGATGATAGGGAGTAGCGACGTTGTGACGGATTCCATGTCTTGATAGATAGTGCTCGAAGCGCTTGTCAATGAAGTGTGATCCTCCATCACTTATCACTATCCTGGGGACTCCAAATCTTGGAAATATGATTTCCTCAAACATCCTCTTCGAACTGATATTGTCGGCATGTTTGCAAGGTAGTGCCTCTACCCACTTGGAGACGTAATCAACCGCCACCAAGATGAACTCACACTTCTTAGATGGGGGAAATGGACCCATGTAGTCTATTCCCTAGACATCAAAGAGTTCAATCTGAAGGTTGTTGGTGAGTGGCATGGCATCCCTTGTATTTATGTTTCCGTGCCTTTGACATGGCCCACATCTTCTGATATATTGCTTCGTGTCATCGTACATTGTAGGCCAGTAGAATCCACATTGCCAGATCTTTGAATGTGTACGGAATGCTCCATAGTGACCTCCGTATGGTGATGAGTGACATCTGTCGATGATCTTCAATCCTTCCTCAGTGGTCACACATCTTCTAAGTAGGCCATCAGCGCATACTCGGAAGAGATATGGCTCATCCCATATATGTGAACGACTTTCCTGAATAAGCTTCTTCTTGTTCGCTCCTGGTGGTACATACCCTGAAACCATAAAATTAACAATATCTGCATACCAGGGGTCAGACCTGTTGATTCCATAGAGCATGTCGTCCCAGAGTGAGTCATTAATGGGGGGTTCCTGTGAATTCTTAAAGTACATTCTAGACAAGTGATCAGCAACAGAATTTTCTACTCCCTTTTTATCTTTTATTTCTAAGTCAAATTCTTGGAGTAATAAAATTCATCTGATTAAGCGAGGTTTAGCATCTTTCTTAGTGAGCAAATATTTTAGTGCAGCATGATCAGTGTAAACAATTATCTTAGCTCCAACTAAATAAGATCTAAATTTATCAATGGCAAAAACAACAGCCAGAAGCTCTTTTTCAGTGGTTGCATAATTAAGTTGAGCTCCTGTCAAAGTTTTACTTGCATAAGCAATTGCATGATGCTTTTTATCTTTAGTTTGTCCCAAAACTGCCCCCACAGCATAATCACTAGCATCACACATAATTTCAAAAGGCAACGACCAATCAGGGGGTTGAATGATTGGTGCAGAGATGAGTGCTTGCTTTAATAAATTGAAAGAATTTAGACATGCATCATCAAATTCGAAAGGAGCATCCTTGGCTAGCAAAAGAGTAAGTGGTCTCGCAATAAATGAAAAGTCTTTTATAAATCTGCGATAAAAACTAGCATGGCCAAGAAAACTTCGAATTCCTTTTATATTCACAGGTGGAGGTAGTTGTTCAATTACTTCAATTTTAGCTCTATCTACCTCAATACCTCTTTCAGACACTAGGTGTCCTAGCACTATTCCTTCTCTAACCATAAAATGACATTTTTCCCAATTAAGGATTAAGTGCTTTTCTTCACATCTTTGCAAAACCTTATCTAAGTTCTCAAGACAACTATCAAAAGTTTTTCCATAAACTGAGAAATCATCCATGAAAACTTCCATAATCTCTTCAATCATATCAGAAAATATAGACATCATACATCTTTGAAAAGAAGCTGGTGCATTACATAACCCAAAAGACATTCTACGATAAGCATACGTTCCATATGGGCATGTAAAAGTGGTTTTGCTTTGATCATCAGGATGGATAGGGATCTGGTGATACCCTGAATATCCATCTAGAAAACAGAAAAACGAGTGTTTTGCTAACCGCTCAAGCATCTCATCTATAAAAGGCAAAGGAAAATGATCCTTTTTCGTGGCTTTATTAAGTTTTCTATAGTCTATGCACATCCGCCACCCAGTGACGGTGCGTTGCGGAATTAGCTCATTCTTATCATTAGTAACAACAGTCATGCCTCCCTTTTTAGGCACAACTTGAACAGGGCTTACCCACTCACTATGCGGCACAGGATATATAATCCCTGCATGCAGCAACTTTATAACTTCTTTTTTAACTACCTCTCTCATCGCGTTGTTAAGTCTACGTTGAGGCTCTCGAGAGGGTGTAACAGAAGGATCTGTCGGAATACGATGGGTACAAATCATAGGACTGATTCCTGTGAGATCTTGAAGTGAGTAGCCGAAAACAGAGTGGTGTTTTTCAAGAATGGTCATTAATCGCAGAGTTTGCTCCTGAGTGAGTTTATTACTAACGATCACAGGAAACTCTGGATTATTGTTTAGGAAAGCATAGGTAAGACCGGGTGGTAAAGTTTTGAGTTCTATGGGGGGTCTAGGTGTTTCTGCAAACTCATCTAAGGGTTCAGGTTCAGAAGGTTCGGCCTCTTCTTCAGTGAAGAAGGGGGCTTCCTCTTCTAAGTCTAGATCATCTAAAAGTTCTAGAGATGCAGCCTTTACCTCCTCCATAGGATCAGGCAAAAGATATGGCTCGGTCTTATTATTCAAGGAGTGAGTTATTATAATTGGAAGTTTAAAATCCTTTCCCAAGGAAATGTGGAGCTTTCCAGTTTGACCTTCATAAAGGAGTCTTCTAAAAGGTTGTCCAATCAGTAGGTCGAAACCCCATATATCAAAGATATAAAAGTTCAAATGAACCATGGAGCCTTCTACCATAAAGGGTAGGACATTAATAATTCCAAGACTGGGGACTAATCGTCCCGAAGATTCCTTTATGACCTTTGTTGTGGGGGTTAAAACAAGTTTCCCAAATAAATTAAGTGCAAAAGCTTCGGACATAATATTGATCCCCACAACAGGATTATAGAGAGCGTTAAATTGATCAGAATTATAAGCACAGCGTATAGTTATAGAGGGTGTGTCCACTCGGATTACTTCAGAGGAAAGCTCTGACTCCTCTAACCATTCGCTACTCATAACCGAGATAAGCTCTCTCAATTGACGTTCACTTGGTAAACAAATGCTAAATTGGCCGTTTTGGGGTCGGTCTATAGAATGGTAGTTTGAAATGTTTTCAAAATCGGCAAAGAGATCGGATTCTATGTCTAGCATGAAATCATATGGTAGAATTTCTTCCTTTTGTGGCTCAGAACCTGGGATAGCTAAAGTAGATGAAAAATTTGGCAGAGTGTCTACTTCGGCTTCGTAGGTTTTATCATGGAGGGCATTATCCATCTCAGCTTCTAGGATTCTATTCAAGATCCCCTTAGCTTCATCAGTAGGGATACGAAAGAAAGAACCTCTAGCCATAGTATGCAGCATTTGTTTATTATCTTTCTGAAGACCTCGAAAAAAGTGAAATAAAAGAACAGTGTCTTCAAGCAAAAGTTTTGGACCAGATTCTAAAAGATCAGAAAAACGTTTCCAGGATTTCCCCAAAGTTTCATTATCTTTTTGTTTAAAAGATAGGACTTCGAGTCTAAGGTCACCAGTACGGTCAAGGGAATAAAAATCTAGACAAAAGTTGGCTCTTAAAACTCCCCATTCACCTTGCTGTTGACTTACCTTCTGACTATACCATCGTCTAGCTTCTCCTCTTAAAGAAAAAGGAAAAAGCTTCCAACGTAAAGTCTTATCAGAGATGCCATCAATGCGAAGACAATCGCATGTCTGCTCAAAATCTCTAATATGAAGGTAAGGGTTTTCGTCTTCCTTTCCCGAAAAAGATAAATTTTGAATCATCGCAATCAACCTTGAACTTAACTTATACTGGGATGTTTGGATAGGCTGTGATGACTCCCATGGTAAAAGGTCAGTTGCTGAAGGTGTTGCGGCATCAAAGATAGATATAGAACCTTGGTTTTCCATTTTTGGTAAAAAGAAAAAGAAAGAATGAAAAAGATAAGAAAATAAAAAGTATGAATACAAGCTAGTAGTAAGACTCAAGGTTATCTCAGCAAACCGTCTTTCTCCCCGGCAACGGCGCCAGAAATGCTTGTTGATATTTGGTAACACAATTAGGAAATAGGATCCGCAAGCGCACAGATATCGGTGAGCACTTCACCCGAGATGTTATCCTGGGTATCGTATTTATATTTTTACCTTTAGGAGAAATAGTGCATCTGACTAACCAAATCTATTACTACTAACCTTTAGGCTACAACCACTATGATTCGATGTGAGTGATGTATAGAGAAGACTACAACCGCACTCTTCTTCTAACCTTGGTAAGGATGATCTACTGTTCTATTGGGGAGGTTTACGGAATCTAGACACCACAAAGGATGTTCAACCCGCACCTATAAACCCTATCGATCCTGCTAACAGGATATGGAATACAAAGGTAACTCAGAATTGTCACGTTCCTCGCTACTACCACGGTCCGGCTAGACGAGGGGATATCTATGAGTATCCTAGCTTAAACACCACGTTTACGCTAGAGATGATTACTCTAAACTCTACGCGAAGAGATCAAAGTAAACTCATAAACCAAAGAACAATAAAACAAAGAACTTACTAGAATTTAGAAGTCGAAATACTGAAGAATCCTGAGAACAAGCCTCGGGTTAGAAGAACTTGCTCCCGCAGGTACAACCTCGGAGTAGACACCGACAGGCCGGCTTCCTCTGATCTACACCTCCACTCTATCTCTCTCAATCTAGTAGAACTAATTCTACTTTCACATTGGATGCTAAGCCCTAAGAGGTGGGAACCCTAGAGGGAACCTCTCTCTCTAAACCCTAACTAGAGATATGCAACTGAATAATGAATTGGGGTCTTCTCCACCAGGGGTCAGGGGCCTTGCTTATATAGCCCTTTTGGATTAATCTGGACCGTCGGATCAAACCGACCTTCATCCTACGGTTTTCCTTGATCCTCAAAGGCGGTGGAGCATAATCCGCGAGACTCGACCTGATTGGTCCCGGGGGCAGGGCGGGCGCCCTAGGGCACAGGGCGGGCGCCCTGTGTCTGGCCCCGTTACGGCTCCCGTTCGTTCCTGTGGCTTCTGGAATCTTCTAGATGTAAGATAATTACGTGTTCGGTTAATATCCCGTCATTATTCCGACATGTGGGCCTTTCTTCCGTATTTCCTGATAACCCCCTGCAGAAATAGATAAACAACAAAACTCGTGGAATTCTGTTAGATCAAACCCTAATTCTAGGTGTTGCTTGCATATAGGTCCTTTTCTTTATATATTTGATGGTTATAATTGATACTTAAGAACCGTCAACATTCAGGTGCTTCGCATTCCTTTATCAGTCCTAAGTTTGCATCAAAGTTTGCACACAAGTTACATACTGTTGAAGGTGGGGGTTATTGCATTAGTGCGGCAAGTGGGAATATTTCCACAAATAAAGTAGTGGGGAACCTTGAGTTTGAGATAGAAGGGCAAAAGTATTCGCTTACCTTAGTGGTTTTGCCGGGATTAGGTATAGATGTTATTTTGGGCATGAACTGGATGAGTCTGAATGGGGTACTCATTGATACATCCACTCGGGTAGTTATGCTCAGAGATCCTACAGATCAAAAAGGTTTTCTAGTACAACTTCCTAGAAAAGTTGATTTGTCTGGTGAAGTTCATGCTGTGCAAGCAAACGCATTGGCTCAAATTCCCATAGTGAATGAGTTTCCGGACGTTTTTTCCGATGATTTGCCGGGACTCCCTCCGGATCGGGATGTGGAATTTAAAATCGAGTTGTTGCCTGGCACGGCACCCATCTCTAGGAGACCTAATAGGATGCCTCCGAATGAGCTAGCTGAACTTACGGTGCAGTTGAATGAACTCTTGAAGAAGGAGTTGATTCATCCTAGTTCATCTCTGTGGGGATGCCCTGCTATCTTTGTGAAGAAGAAGGACCAGTCATTGCGAATGTGTGTAGATTATAGGCCTCTGAATGCAGTCACTGTCAAAAATAAGTATCATCTGCCACGTATCGATATCTTGTTCGATCAGTTGTCTAAAGCTAAAGTCTTTTCCAAGATTGATCTGAGGTCTGGTTACCATCAGATTAAAATCCGTCCCGAAGATATTCCAAAAACAGCTTTCTTGACAAGATACGGCCTTTATGAGCATCTTGTTATGTCTTTCGGCCTGACAAATGCCCCCGCACACTTCATGTGCTTGATGAATTCGGTGTTTATGCCCGAATTGGACAAGTTTGTGGTGGTGTTTATTGATGATATCTTGATATATTCTGTAAATGAGGAAGAACACGTTGAACACCTGCGTATTGTCCTCACCAAACTGTGAGAACATCAACTGTATGCGAAGTTCAGTAAATGTGAATTCTGGCTTCGTGAAGTACCTTTCCTCGGGCATGTGTTGTCCGATGGAGGAATTATGGTAGATCCCACCAAGGTATAGGAAGTATTAAATTGGAAGGCTCCTACTTCGGTTCATGAGGTCCGGAGTTTTCTTGGGTTGGCTGGCTATTATCGTCGCTTCATCCCGGATTTCTCAAAAATAGCCAAACCCATGACTCGGTTGCTGCAAAAAGACACCAGGTTTGTCTGGACTCCTGAGTGTGATGCGGCTTTTCACCAACTGCGAACCCTCCTTACCTCGGCTCCGGTTCTGGCACAACCGGATATCGAGAAACCGTTTGATGTTTATTGTGATGCCTCAGGCATAGGTTTGGGAGGTGTGTTGATGCAGGAAGGCCGAGTAATTGCATATACCTCGCAGCAACTTCAGAAGCATGAGGTGAATTATCCAACGCATGACTTAGAACTGGCTGTAGTTGTTCATGCTTTGAAAGTATGGCGGCATTATCTGCTGGGCAATGTCTGCAATATCTATACGGACCACAAAAGCCTCAAATACATCTTCACCCAACCCGAGTTAAATATGCGTCAAAGAAGATGGCTCGAGTTGATTAAGGATTATAATCTTCAAGTACACTATCATCCTAGCAAGGCAAATGTGGTTGCGGATGCTTTAAGCCGTAAGTCTCATTGCCATACCCTAGTTGAAACTAATTTTCATCGATCTCGCCTTCTACATCCAGCAGTCTTGTACAACATCACCGTCAGTTGTACTCTCAAAAGCAGAATTATTGAACTCCAAAAGACTGATCCTGGTGTATTCCACATCAAGCGTAAGATGAAAGAGGAAGAAACTAAGCACTTCAGGGTAGATGAAGAAGGTGTGTTGTGGTTTAAGGATAGATTAGTGGTACCTAAGGACCGAGAGCTTAGAGATCAGATCCTGTCTGATGCCCATTCGTCCAAGTTGTCCATCCATCCTGGTAGTAATAAGATGTATTATGATTTGAAGCCACTTTATTGGTGGACCAAGATGCGGAAAGAGATAGCTGCATATGTTGCTAGATGTGACACCTGCTGTAGAGTTAAAGCGGTACACATGAAAGCTGGGTTACTTCAACCACTTTCTATCCCAGGTTGGAAATGGGAAGAGATAAGTATGGATTTCATTGTCGGACTTCCTCCTACTATCAAAAATCATAACTCCATCTGGGTAATTGTGGATCGTTTGACCAAATCAGCTCACTTCATTCCGGTTAGAGTGGACTATCGTCCCACTGACTATGCTGAGTTGTACTTCAATCAGATAGTCCGGCTCCATGGGGTACCTCGTACTATCATTTCGGACCGTGGTCCCCAGTTCACTGCTCACTTTTGGGAGCACTTGCATCACCTTCTGGGAACCAAGTTAGTGAGAAGCTCTGCTTATCACCCCCAGATGTCTGGTCAGACGGAACGAGTTAACCAAATCTTGGAAGATCTGTTGCGGGCATGTGTAATTTCATCCAAGGGTTCTTAGGAAAAATGGTTACCTCTAGCCGAGTTTTTGTACAATAATAGTTACCAAGAGAGTATTAAGATGGCCCCGTTCGAAGCATTGTACGGTCATAAGTGTAGAACTCCACTAAACTGGGTAGAAGCTGGTGAAAGAAGGTATTATGGTATTGATTTTGTTTGGGAAGCTGAGGAACAAGTCCGTACCATCCAAAAACATATGGCTGCAGCCCAAGCCAGACAGAAAAGTTATGCTGATGGCCGTAGAAAGCCACTCGAGTTTGAAGTTGGAGACTTCGTTTATTTGAAAGTTTCTCCAATGAAGAGTGTACAATGTTTTGGTGTCAAGCGGAAACTTGCACCGAGATACATGGGTCCTTTCCAGATTATAGGCAAGAGTGGAGCTGTTGCGTACAAGATCCAGTTACCTCCTGAAATGAGTGCCATATTCAACGTTTTCCATGTATCTCAGCTCAAAAAGTGTCTTCGAGTTCCTCAGGAAAGAGTTCCTTTAGGAGATATCAGGCTTGAATCTGATTTAACCTATGAAGAAAAGCCAGTTCGAGTGATCGATACACAAGAACGAGTGACTAGAAGTCGAGTGGTTAAGTGGTATAAAGTCATGTGGAGTAATCAGGGTAGTGAAAGTGACGCTACGTGGGAACGGGAAGACTATTTGCGGGATGGTTATAAGGAATTCTATGAAAAATGGTACGCTTTCCAAATCTCGGGACGAGATTTTTATAAGGGGGAGGGCTGTAACACCTCAGGTGTTTAACTCCATAATTGCATTGCATTTGCATAAGCATAAGCATGCATCATCTCATGTTATTTTATGTTGTTGCAACAAATATGGGTGTGTTAGGGTTTGATGGTTTGTAATCTTGTGACACTAGTGTTTTTGTGTAACTAAGGGGTAGAGTAGCTAATCATATCTTACAACACCCTACTTACACTTAGTGTCACTAATGGAGCAAGGTTCATGTTGACCAAAATTACCAAAATGCCCTCCAAGGTGTGGTTGACCAGCATTTAGCCCTAGGATGCTCTAGTTTGACCAATTAAAAAGTCTAGCTTAGAGACCTTTCATGGAGGAGCACCCTTAAGCAAAGTTGTAGAGAATTTTATGGGGAACAAAAGTCTCAATATGACCATCTCATGAAACTGACCAGAACATGCTTAAAATTGGCCCACAAGTCAGCTAGAGGGGCTGTCTCAACACTTAGAATTTTCCTAAGTCCCCAGAGTGTCCCTCCAGTTTTACTGTGGCCTACTTTGGAAGCTTGTAGTTTGCAAACCAGACCAAACCAGCTCCCACTCATGTTGACACTTTTGTAGTACTCATGTAGCTCTACAACATTGCCAACATCACCATCACCTGGTTCTAAATGGTTTAGGAGATATAGTGTCAAGAAAATAGGGTTTCAGTCGGTTTATTGACTGAAAAAACGTTTCAGTTTCACAGGGCACCAATTTGGGACTATGTAGTTTCAAATCTAGGCCGAACCAGTCCAAGCTCCAATTGACAAACTTGTTGCCCTCACATAGCTCTACAAATTTGATGTAGTCATCTTGGACCGAATCGAGCTGTTTTGGAAGATAATCAGCGCCAAACTTTCACTGTCAGACCACCATCTCGGGCTTCATTCAGTCGACGTCGTCGGACAGACAGCCGGCCGCGTCGTGGCACTCAGACAGAGTCCGGTGGCCGCGTGTCGCGCGCGTCCTGCCATCACCTCCACGTCGCGAGTCTAGGGGGCAAAGTGAAGGTTGAGCGGACACCTCCACCCCCACACTCGCGCTCACTCTTCTCTCCTTCACTCTCGCTCTGGCCGGGTTCACCAAGGCGGAAAACGGAGGCGCCATCGCCGCCGCAGCCTTCTCTGTGCTCACGCGAGCTCACCGCCTCACCTCCGTCCTCCAAATCCCGTCCACCGCTCCGCCAGAATCCCCTCCACCTCCTCCACCCGTTGCTTGACCGGATTGTGCCGAGGTGAGGGTGAATTTCCGTTTCGGCCACCGTGAGTCCTCGCCGGCGTACTGTCCGCGCGGCGGCTCACCGTGGCCAGCTCCCTACGGTCACCCTCCATTCTCTCTAGTACGTGTTCTGGGTTCCGGGGTGGGTAGAGAAGCCTAGGTGATGACGTTACCGGATGGGATGGCCGGTACACGCCGAAACACCATCGTGCGCTGCCGCGCCATGGCCGCCAGTGCGGTGCTCACGCGGCCAGCTGCACTCGCTCCACCTCCATCCTCATCCTTGGGATGGAGAGGTCCGCCATGTCCTCAGGAAGCCGTAGCACACACCACCTAGGTCCCTGGCTCCCGGAGCTCGCCGGACCGCCACCGGGTGCCGCCTCCGAGCCGCGGTCGCCATGGCCGTCGTAGCTAGGGTGGGGTAGGATCTGCAAATCAAGGGTTGGTCGATGCGGGAAGTCACGTGGAAGCCGTTGGTGCTCTTCCCGTCGCCGGAGACGCCGTCGTCGGCGAGCTAGAGCTCGCCGGAGCCGCGGCCTTTCTCCCCTTTCGCTCTTCTCTCTCTGGCATCGGGCCCCACCTGTCACTCGCACGCGTGCGCGGGCGGGAGCCGGAGCAGGCCGCGCGCGAGAGCGGGCCGAGTCGAGGGAGTTGGGCCGCGTCGGCTGTGGGCCGGCCCTTCAGTAGGGTTTAGGTTTTTAGTTTTGTTTTCCTTTTTATTTTGCCACAGATTTAGATATTGTTTGGAAAAATGTATATCTAGGGTTTCACTTGCTTAAAAATTGTGAAGTAAATTTTGTTAGACTCTGCATGATGTGTAGTATTTTAGAAAAATATAAATCTGGTATGTGATGTTTAGTTTCTGGGAGAATTAAATAGGTCTTTCAAATGTGTTTTGAAATGAAGGCAAATTTGTTAAATGTATAACTTGAGTTGTAGTATTCCAAAAATTATGAAATTTGGTGGGTAGGCTAAGTTATACCTATATTAGCTCTGGCAAAAATTTGGGCATTAGTGCTTAAGTACTTTTCAAGTTATAATGCTATCATGTTGTTCTAGGAAATACTTGAATGAATTTTAGTAATTTTTCTACATGTGCAATGTTCTTATAAATTTTTGGAGAATGTCTTGGTACCCTAAAGTGTCTAAGAAAAATATGAAATCTGTTGTTTGATACTTTCAATATAATTTGTTAATTATACAAAAATCAGCCTTTTTGGCTTGTGAATTTTGTGTAGGGAGTTTGTGTGAATAATTTTAGTTCAAATTTTTACAGTAGTCTCTTTTTGGGTCAGAGAGTCTCCTGTAATTTTTTTAGAATTTTAGGAGCAGTTTACATATATGTTTAAAATTCCACTTAATTAATTAAGTAAATTAAGAAATGAGTATAAATAAATATTCTAGGTGGGAACACCTTACTTTCTGGTGTTTTAGTGACCTATGTGAACTTGTGGTAACATTAGTTTTGTCTTAGGGGAAGTTTGCCACATAAATAAATATTTGATCTTGGCAATTCTAAGTTTTCTGGATAGCTGGTAGTAATTTTGGGTTTGACCTTTGATAAAGGTGTTTGCTGGAAAACTTGTAAATACCAAAGTTGTAGTAAACTTGATAAACTAGCTTGTTTCAAAATTTGGGAGCATTTGGCTTAGTAGTTTGGGAGTTATTGCTGTTTAAAGTGACAGTCCAGAATTGGCTACTCTCTGTTTATAGAGGACAACTTCTGGAACTTGGGAAATTCGACATGGAAAACTTAGGAATTTAGGGTTGAGGTCTGAAAATATATTATAGGACATTTCATAAGCTTTCCAGATTGTCTTAGATCATATCTTTTGGAGTTGGGAATCTCTAGTTATGTTAGAAACAATTAGCTGCTGTCCAGAATGTTTTGCTGTGATATTTTGGTGTTGCATGTGGTGACCTAAGCGATGTTACTTTTGTGATTGTTAGGTGTTAGGGCCTTAACCGAAGAAGAACAGCTATACCTTAGGTTGAGTAGATTAGGTGAGTAATTCTCTACCGGAGAGGAAATTTGCACCTAATATTTGAAGTGATTTGAATAGAGCTTTAAGAGTGTTGTAATGCATGTCATTCCAAGCATGCTGCATCTTTCATTATGCATCCATGAGATTTATTATGCACTCATGCAATAGGTGTTCCGGAGGGGGTAACGCTCCTCGAGTTCGAGCAAGTGATCCCGGAGGAAGTCCAGGACTAGCCGGAGCAGCCAGAGGAACCAACCAGCGATGAAGCTCCTGCAGGAGATCTGCCCGAGTGTCCTGACCACCGGCCCTCGACCTTTCTAAAACACAAGCCCCAGTGCATGCTGAACCCATCATTTTATAAATCTATTTTGAGTACTTTTAATTGTTTAATGCATTAAGTTGTAGGAGTTGTATGAAAACAATTGTTGCATTATACCTGTCCTTGTCCAGATATCGTATTTAAATCCTAAATTACGTTTAGGCACGTGTCAATGCTTAGCCCTGCTTAGTACGGTAGAAGTCGGGTGATTTCCGGTCATCCGCGAGATGTAGGAAGGAGTCACGAGTGGCTTTATGGCTATCGTGGATGGAACCATGCTTAAAAATGAAATTGAGACCGGGCGGGAATTCGATAGTACAGCCGTAAGACACTTTACGTCTTGGGTGTGGAGCTATGCCTGTCTGAGTCGTTTAAGGACCGATTCGCTGTACGTCCTTGAGTCATGTTGAACGCAGTCTAACACTTAGTTGGCTGGATAAGTCGTTCCGACCGCGAAGCCGAGTAATGTGATTCAGGCCGGGAATCGAATGGTAGGTTGCTTCTTGGAGGAGAGAAAGGATGTGCTTGGGGACATTGGCGTGAGACCAAGGGGGTTAGAGTCCCTATCACCTGGCAGAGTGTCGCCCTTGGGGTCATGACATCATTCGGACCTGCGATTCCTGAATCATATGAAAAGGTGGCCTGTGCGACCCTGGCAGGGGTCTGCACGGTGAGTGTTAGAAATACCCCTCCAGCTGGATAGGAATTCGATTCGAATCGCCGTCGCTCCCGGTTAGTGAGCACTTGACTTGAGCAGCGGCAACGTAGATCTCATTAATTGAACAGATGGTTAAGTGAATGATACATTGTTGCCACAATTTATACCTGCTATGGATAAAATGTTAATAATTGTTTGATGATAATCAAGTGTATGTTTAGTACAGGTGCTAAGATAGATGACAGGTAAATGCTAAAAATAACTGCTAGTACAGGTTATAAGAGTTTCAACTACTTATGCCTTTATGCAAAATGTGGTGTCAGCTAGCCTCTTGTGTAAGCCTTGCATAATCCTTGGTGTCATCTTATTTCTGGTTTTTGACGGGTAAGTCTAGCTGAGTACATTCCAGTACTCAGGGTTTATTCCCTCCTGTTGCAGATGATATGCTCTATCAAGGCTTCTGCAAAACTTGTCTCCACCCTGCGGGTGACGAAGACTAGATCACTAGGGCATGATCATCTTTTATGTACTCTCCTGATGCTTTTGCGGGTTGTTGATCAACAAGACTGGCAGTAGTTAAACAACTGGTGTGTGTTATGCTTCCGCTACTTTATAAACTTGGTTTGTAATAATTGTGACTCCGTGTGTGTAAACTTATTTCGGAACTACTTGTGAAATGTAACGTATGATGTGTATGTTGAATGATGCGATCTTGGTGGTAAGCAAGTTGGTTTGAAATCCTTCGTGGTTTCGATTGACTACCGGGATTATATGGGCTCAAGATCGAAAATTTGAGCGCTTCGGTGCTTGTTTTTGTACTTGTGCTCTTATAATTTGGTCGGTTCTGTTACACGCAGGGTCGCCTTCACGAGTCTTCTAGATTATTCTTTTTTATAGTGGGATTGATTTCTCTCTATATAAATCTGACTTGTGGGCCTCTTTTGGTTGTTTCCTGGTAACCCCCTACAGAAATAAACATTCACCAAAACTCGTGGAAATTATCAGTAAAAACTCCTAAGTCTATGGTGTAGCTCATTTTAACCCGTCTTTTGACTCTTTGTTCACTTATAAAATTAATGGTTAAGAACCGTCAATAGTAGTTACCTGAGTAATTGGGCCTTTGTTGCTGACTCCATCCTTGATTCTATTGAGGACGATAATTATTGTTGTTGTTAATGTAGTTCACATCCTCTTGAATTTCAGGGCAGTTGTTCCCTGAATGTCTAGTGCCTCCAAACTCCTCACAGGTTATGCGAGAATCATGAATGAGCTTGACTTCTTTCTTCTCATTGTCTCGTTCACCAAGCTTCTTCATGAGCAGGTCCATCTTAGCGGATAGCATGTCTACCTCCTTGAGTTGATGCATTCCTCCTCCACTACTAGAAAACCCCCTATAGCTACGCTTTTTTAGACAGTAGACATGCTTTATTTCATCTCTATAGGGATGTAGGCACGCTTTACGAAAACATGTTAGAAGTGTCTTCGTATGGACCGTGTCAAGCTCCATAGAGACAATTTTCATAAGCGTATATATTAGATGAATGGACTTTCATAGACATGTTAGATGCATGTCTAAACACATTGATACGTCTATTAGTGTAGTTATGTTGTATAGTAATGTTTCATTATGTTTGAAAAAAATTTACAGACAATATTGTAGATACATTCACAATTCATGTCTACTACTATAGTCACGTTTTGTAGTGACACATTATTGCGCATTAAGGATTGTATAGACGATGTAGTATTTGGCGTGGAAAGGTGATGTGGCAGGTGATGTGGCAGCTGACGAGGCACGTGACATGGAAAGATGACATGGCAGGTGACGTGGCAAGTGACATGGCAGATGACACGTTTTATAGTAACGCCTAAACACATGTTAACAAAAGTAGAAACAATAATGTAGCCATGTTTTTATTGTGTCTACATATATCGATACGTTGTATAGTAACGTCAAAGTTGTATTAAGACCTATAGAAATGATTTTGTACATGCATCTATATCTTGTGTGTAGTAGTATAGACACGTTATATTGTAATGCTTTAATACATCCCAACATAAAATAGGCGTTCTCATTATATATATAGGGCATTGAGATGAATGTAGAAATTGAAATCAGATTTTTTTTCTATTTTCTATGATTCATAATGGGAAGTAAACCATCAATTATATTCCATACAACCGTGACAAAACATCAAGAATCTGTAACTCAATAGCCAACATGTCCA
Organism: Saccharum spontaneum; assembly: GCA_022457205.1. Taxonomy (NCBI): domain Eukaryota; kingdom Viridiplantae; phylum Streptophyta; class Magnoliopsida; order Poales; family Poaceae; genus Saccharum; species Saccharum spontaneum. The sequence goes on from CM039615.1 coordinate 35,895,912, forward strand.
TTACTCAAACAATTGTGTTCACTAAGAAGCATAAACAAACTGGCGATATCATACAAATATTACTTAAATATTTTTTTGTAACAACTAAAACCTATCTTGTTCACTTTGAAGTTTGTAATTTGCTTCCCATCTAGCTTTGTCCATGTGTTGCCAATACCAACTTATTGCGGGTTCGAGATGAACTTTTAGCTTTCTTCACCTACAATGATACATGTGTTACATGAATAACTCAATTTGAAGATGCTACAGACACATGTACTATTTCAAATAAAAAAAATCAAACTTACTGTTGACGGTCCTTAAGTATCAATTATAACTATCAAATAAATAGAGAAAAGGATCCAAATGAAACCAACACCTAGACTTAGGGTTTTATCTGACAGAATTCCATGAGTTTTGCTGTTTATCTATTTCTGCAGGGGGTTATCAGGAAATACGGAAGAAAGGCCCACATGTCGGATTAATGACGGGATATTAACCGAACACGTAATTATCTTACATCTAGAAGAGTCCAGAAGCCACGAGAACGAACGGGAGGCGTAACGGAGCCGGACACAGGGCGACCGCCCTGGTCCTTAGGGCGCCCACCCTGGCCCCGGAGCCAATCAGGCTCCGCCTCGAGGATTATGCTCCACCGACCTAGAGGATCAAGGAAAACCGTCCGTTCAATGTCGGTTTGATCCGACGGCCCAGATTCATCCGAAAGGGCTATATAAGCAAGGCCCCTGCCCCTGGAGGATAGGCCCTCGTCTCATACTTCAAACCCTAATTCAGGAGGAGAGCCTCTGATCAAGCCCTAGAGCCACCACATCAACTAGATCTCTAGTTAGCATAGCTACATAGGATTAGAACTAGAAGGAGTCAATCTTCGATTGGTTCCCGGATCTGTCAAGAGGATTCTTGGTAATTCCTCTATTGTTCTTCAATTGTTCATCATTGTTCTTCAATATTATGAATATGACTTTGTTCTATTTCAATATATTGGTTATGACTTTGCTCTACTTGATTATATTTGCAATTATATTGTTCTTAGTTTATCATAGTTATATGCTTGGCTTAGTTAGATTGGAATTATATACATGCTTAGGATCGTATAGCGTTTATCCATGTGTACAGTGGGTGAATGATAATTATTGTGTAGACGTGGTGTCTATACCGTATTTATCTGCGATTGCACCCTATATGCCAGATTGTGGGGTAGTTCGCGATAGTGACAGCTTCGTTGATTCTTATATAGTCCCCCTCTCGTGTATAGGGCAGGCAGAGCAACACTATTACAGGGGAGTGATTGCTATGTTCTTCATCTTCCTTGCTAATATTCACTATGCATGGATATTGTCTTTTCTCACCATGATTGCAAAGTATAATTGCACTAACTATGATATGCTAGACTTTATAGTTAATAATAACTTAGGGAATATCTTTGTAGTTCATCCTAATTCCATGCTAATGACTTGCTAGAATATCTGTTGAGGTGCTTATCATTATTATATGTGGCTAGCTGATCAGATTAATTATCTTTGTCACCATTATCACTTTACCTTTACTTAATGTGACATTTATACCTATATAAAGAGATTGATAAATACTCTCGGTTATACATGCAATGATGTGTACTCAGTTCCATATTCTCATTCCATTATCAACCATGATACTTAGAAATCCCTTCCCAGTGGTAAAAATATAAATAACGATACCTAGAATACTTCCCGGTTAAAATGCTACATCGGTATTAATCTGTGCGCTTGCAGATCCCTTTTATTATTTATCTTGATGAGCAAATGCATATTTCAATACCGCGTCTCTCCTGTCATGCTGGGGATGACAACTTGGCTTAAGTGGCATGAGGGATAGGTTTGGCATTTTTGGCGCCGTTATCAGAATTAGAAAACTAAGTCTACTTTTGTTAGTGACGTTAAGAATGCCCAACAAGCATTTTTGGCGCCGTTGCCGGGGAAGGTTGATTACTAAGTAGGAATGAATATGGAACTTTGAGTCATCATTTGCATCACTAATCTGATCGAGCTTATCAATTCTCCTATACAGTTTTACCCCTGTATTTTCCATTTTGATTATTTATTGCAGGGTGATGCATGAATAGAAGACATCTTCCAGACAACTTTGTTGACGATCCCGAAGCCTTATTCAGAAGAACAAGAGCCAAGCTCAAGAAGACATCGTCAACACTTCAGCACAAAGCTTCATCCAAATCCGAAGACCGCCGAAGTTTCATCCAGAATTTGTCGACTGAATTCGAAGCCATGGCGAACAAGACGATCCGCGAGTTCTCAGTTCCCACTACGGACAACATCCGCACTGGACCTGCCGCGGCCATCGACAAGAACTTTGAGCTCAAGCCAGGGCTCATCAACATGGTGCAAGCTAACCAGTTCTGTGGGAAGCCACACGAAGATGCTAGTGCTCATCTGCAGCACTTTCACCATGGCTGATGTCCCCAGAGACGCCATACTACTTCGCCTTTTCCCATTCTCACTGTTGGGGAGAGCGAAGCAGTGGTTCTACGCTACAAAGGAGAAGAACACTACGTGGGCACTCTGCTCTATGAACTTTCTGGCTAAGTTCTTTCCAATGGGCAAGACCAATGCTCTCCGTGGGAAGATTACAAGTTTTCAGCAACAACATGATGAATCTGTTCCAGAAGCATGGGAGCGCTTTCAAGATTACATCCTAGAATGTCCCCATCATGGAATGGAAAGCTGGCTACTGATGCAGACATTTTATCATGGGCTCATTAACAGTGCCTGTGAAACCATGGATGCTGCAGCTGGAGGAGCATTCCTATCACTCACCATACCTCAAGCCACAGCTCTTGTGGAGAAGATGGCATCCAACCAAGGTTGGAATGAAGAAAGAACTCAGACACGCAAGAGAGGTGGAGGTATGCACCAGCTCAAGGAGGTAGACATGCTGTCTGCCAAGCTAGACCTACTCATGAAGAAGCTCGATGATCGAGCTGGAGAAAAGAAAGAAGTCATGCACGTCTACGACTCCCACATGACTTGTGAGGAGTGTGGAGGTACTAGACACTCGGGCAATCACTGTCCTGAGTTGCTGGAGGACGTGAACTACATCAACAATAACAACAACTACTACTACAACCGTCCTCAGCAGAATCAAGGTTGGAATCAACAGAGGCCTAACTACGCAGGTAATTACCAAGGTAACAATTCTTTCAATAATAATAATAATTATCCACCTTTGAGAGAGTTAGTGTCCAACCAAGGAAAGCTAATGGATAACCTGTCTAAGAAATTGGCATCTAATGATAAAATACTAGAAAATATAAATAATAGAATGGATAATTTCTCTACTGTCATCAAGAACCAGATTAGCTTTAATAAAATGATTGAATCTCAGTTGAATCAAATAGCTGCTGCTATTCCTGCTACTAACCCTGGTATACCATCACAACCGGAAGGACTAGAATCTGCAAATCTTGTAGACATGTTTGATGCAGGAGATTACTGGAGTAACCCTATCGTGGAAGTAAGTACTGACCGTCTGCCGGTCAAGAGAGGCGATCCAGGACGCCCCGTCATCCCGATCTCCATCGGCATGCGAGACTTCCCAGAAGCACTCTGTGACTTTGGCTCCAGCGTCAACATCATGCCCAGGGTACTCTATGAAAAACTCTTTTCACAACCATTATTAGAAACAACCATGTGTTTGCAGCTTGCAGATAGGACATTGAGCTTCCCGAGAGGAATATTGAAGAACATCTGTGTCCGAGTGGGTTCCTCGTACGCTCCAGCAGACTTCGTAGTGATAGAGACCAGTTCTGATGAGAGGGCTCCCGTCATCCTAGGGAGACCATTCCTGAACACCGCGGGAGCTGTCATCTATGCTAGTGCTGCCAAGATCAGTTTCTACATCAAGGGGAGGAAGGAAACGTTTTCCTTCAAGAACAAGACCGCACAAATCCCAGAGCAACCCCAATATGAACCAAGGAAGAGGACCAACAGGAGGAACAAGAGCAAGAAGCAAGTATGGACCGAGACAGCTAAGATGGTCACTGCCGTGCACAAAGGTCAAGATCGCCAACTCAAGTCACCGTTCTTGCCTAAGAAGGACGACCCAGGTATGCCAAGCATTTATTGCTCCATTAATGGGTCCCACTTCTACAAGACACTTTGCGACACTGGGTCGGGCGTCAACATAATGGCCAAGGTCACCTATGAACTTCTGTTCGGAACCATGCCCTTAAACCCAACATATATTCAGCTCTAGATGGCAGATCAGACATTTCGACAGGTCGAAGGTACAGTAACTGACGTCCCTGTCAAGATAGACGATCACTTTGTCCATATAGACTTTCAGGTTATTGACATGGGAGAAGATGAATACGATCCACCCATCATCCTTGGAAGACCATTCCTTAGTAGTGTCAAAGCAATCATTTACATTGGAACTGGAGAAGTCCACATGCACTTCCCCTCTGAGAAGGTACGTCTTTACTTTACTGACCCTAACTATGTATTTGAAGAATCCAAGCAGGTCAGGACAAGAAGAAGGCGGCGTAACCACAATCAGAAGCAACAGGTCATCAAGGACGGATGGGCAGATTATGAAGGAGAAGTGGTAAGATCTGAAGACATACCACTCAACCAACACTGTCCTGAGGAGACCAAAGCACCGAGACAAGTATGGAAAGAAAAGACAGTTGCACATGAAGAAGAGGCGATGCCGGAACCACCGACTACGCCATCCACCAAGTCCCAGGACGACTGAACGAATAAGAGTCCCGTTCGGAGGACTTAAAAACACCGAACGCCTTGCCAAGAGGTAACTTGGTAGTTATCCTTTCCTTTTAATTATTTACTTTATCTTAAATAGTTTGCTTAGTTAATCATATTCATACTATCTTAAAAAGAAAATAAAAATGTTAAAAACCCTAAAGCCCCATGTGAGTATGCGAGTGGCATAAAACCCATAAGTACATTCACTGTGGTGGCATAAAAAAATATATATATAATAAATACATAAATATTTTCTTCTGCTTTATAAAAGAAAAAAATACAACATAAAAAAATCAAGGAGGCTCAGCATGATAAAGGCTAGATATTTATGCTAACACATAATCAGTTCCACAAAGCTTTGTTGTCTATTTGAGCTTCACATAATTCAAGGAGACTAGCAGACAGAGGACATTCTAATCGCTGTCAGGGTGCTGCCGACTTTTAAATACACCTCCGCCATCTGCTAGCTACATCAGAAGAGATTATGTCAAGATCCAGCTTGGGGGAGAGCACCTCCATTATCTTGCTAAGTATTTCTATCTTTATCTTTATATTTATATATACTTCTACCCTATAAAAATAAAAATATACATAACTATGAAAAAAACCAAATAAAGATTTTGTGCTTATATATATATACCTATATCTTTTGCTTAGTGTGTTTTAATAAATAAATAAAGTTGCTATGCTAAACTGAATCTAAATAATAAAACTCTAGCATGGATATGATGAATAGTTGATTTGCCTAATTTTCAAATTTGAAGTCCTCTCTCTAAGTTTAGACATAACTGTTATCATTTAAAGCTTGCTCTAAACCTGAACTTGTGGGAAGAGAACTTGATCTAAAGTCTAAGTTGTTAACGGATATGATATGGGAAGGTTGAGCTGCTGTTTATCTATTCCTAGAGATGCTAGAATTCTGGAGAATTTTATCTTTGAAAATCTTAAAATGTTACATGATGAGTTCCTGTATGATGAGAGTTTAAGTTCCTACCACAGCCATACATACATGCTTGCTAGACTTTAAGCCATACCTTTACTTTTTACTACTTATGAGCATTGAGTGTAGTCAAGCTGTGTAGACCCTTAGGAGCTTGTCATGCGGTTAAAATCAAGATTCACTTGCACGATCACTCATACATGCTGCTTCTACTCCGGAAGTACGCATCCACATATATCCACTCATTCTCATCTCTAGATCCACATAAAATTATTCTACTCCTAATCCGGGAGAGAATAGCCAAAAATATTTTCCCATTCTTGTTATCCCCTGTGAAATAAATGCTCAAGCTATTTTGGTTACTACCACTTGCTATATTGTTCTAAGGAGATGAGTGCTCTATACGAGGAAATAAAAAGGGGCAAGTGCCCGGAACCTCGAAAAGAAAAAGATACGAGGAAATAAAAAGGAGCAAGTGCTCGGAACCTCGATGAAAAAAAAGAGAATATAGAGCACCTCATTCTCCTCAAGAGCTTTAAAAGCGAGAAAGGTACGTATCCCCTCAAAAAGAGCAAAAGTAGAATTAGACTTTCATCATTGTTATCATCACTACCACCATACACCATTTATTCGCCACACATGCACATCTTGATTTGACTTATTGGCTTGTTTCTCTGGATCCATGGTTTGACTATGCAATAAATGTCTTGTAAGTATGTATACTTTATCTCCCACCGATGAGCTCCAGATATCAAAAGCCTTATTAGAATAGGATGAGAGAGAAGGCAATGTCACTCTGCCTTATACCACAAATACTACATACTTTGCTTTGAGAGAAGGCAGGCATCATTACTGCCTTGGTGAGGATCCAGAAATACCACAAAAGAGAGACCTAAGAGAGTCATACAAGGAATCTCTGAGTTTTATTTGAAAATCTGCAAAAAACTCCAAGAGCTATAGCTAATCAAGAATAAGAGACATGGCGCTTGACTAGACTGTTCTATCTTTTAACCGCTCAAGACAAAGGTGATGGTTGCAAGCCCCATGGTGAAAGGTATAATGAGTAAGTTTTAAGTCTTGACAGTTTACTTTAACTCAGAGATGAGACTCTATTTGAAAGCATGTGTACCGTCAAAATTCAAAGGCATTTCAGCAACTACTGAGTCTCTCCTTGCTCAGGGACGAGCAAGAGGTAAGCTTGGGGGAGTTTGTTGACGGTCCTTAAGTATCAATTATAACTATCAAATAAATAGAGAAAAGGATCCAAATGAAACCAACACCTAGACTTAGGGTTTTATCTGACAGAATTCCACGTGTTTTGCTGTTTATCTATTTCTGCAGGGGGTTATTAGGAAATACGGAAGAAAGGCCCACATGTCGGATTAATGACGGGATATTAACCGAACACGTAATTATCTTACATCTAGAAGAGTCCAGAAGCCACGAGAACGAACGGGAGGCGTAACGGAGCCAGACACAAGGCGCCCGCCCTGGTCCTTAGGGCGCCCGCCCTGGCCCCGGAGCCAATCAGGCTCCGCCTCGAGGATTATGCTCCACCGACCTAGAGGATCAAGGAAAACCGTCCGTTCAATGTCGGTTTGATCCGACGGCCCAGATTCATCCAAAAGGGCTATATAAGCAAGGCCCCTGCCCCTGGAGGAGAGGCCCTCGTCTCATACTTCAAACCCTAATTCAGGAGGAGAGCCTCTGATCAAGCCCTAGAGCCACCACATCAACTAGATCTCTAGTTAGCATAGCTACATAGGATTAGAACTAGAAGGAGTCAATCTTCGATTGGTTCCCGGATCTGTCAAGAGGATTCTTAGTAATTCCTCTATTGTTCTTCAATTGTTCATCATTGTTCTTCAATATTATGAATATGACTTTGTTCTATTTCAATATATTGGTTATGACTTTGCTCTACTTGATTATATTTGCAATTATATTGTTCTTAGTTTATCATAGTTATATGCTTGGCTTAGTTAGATTGGAATTATATACATGCTTAGGATCGTATAGCGTTTATCCATGTGTACAGTGGGTGAATGATAATTATTGTGTAGACGTGGTGTCTATACCGTATTTATCTGCGATTGCACCCTATATGCCGGATTGTGGGGTAGTTCGCGATAGTGACAGCTTCGTTGATTCTTATATAGTCCCCCTCTCGTGTATAGGGCAGGCAGAGCAACACTATTACAGGGGAGTGATTGCTATGTTCTTCATCTTCCTTGCTAATATTCACTATGCATGGATATAGTCTTTTCTCACCATGATTGCCAAGTATAATTGCACTAACTATGATATGCTAGACTTTATAGTTAATAATAACTTAGGGAATATCTTTGTAGTTCATCCTAATTCCATGCTAATGACTTGCTAGAATATCTGTTGAGGTGCTTATCATTATTATATGTGGCTAGCTGATCAGATTAATTATCTTTGTCACCATTATCACTTTACCTTTACTTAATGTGACATTTATACCTGTATAAAGAGATTGATAAATACTCTCGGTTATACATGCAATGATGTGTACTCAGTTCCATATTCTCATTCCATTATCAACCATGATACTTAGAAATCCCTTCCCAGTGGTAAAAATATAAATAACGATACCTGGAATACTTCCCGGTTAAAATGCTACATCGGTATTAATCTGTGCGCTTGCAGATCCCTTTTATTATTTATCTTGATGAGCAAATGCATATTTCAATACCGCGTCTCTCCTGTCATGCTGGGGATGACAACTTGGCTTAAGTGGCATGAGGGATAGGTTTGGCATTTTTGGCGCCGTTATCAGAATTAGAAAACTAAGTCTACTTTTGGTAGTGACGTTAAGAATGCCCAACACTTACATGTGTAGTTGGCCAAGGAATAACATAGCCAATAGCATCAATTATTGTACGAATCTGATCAAATGGTCTAGGTATCTCCTCATCTCCCTTATTGCCCCGTTCAACATTTTCAAGGCCTTCAGCATAAACCCCCGAGTATTCTTTTCCAAGCTTTGTTCCTAAAATCTCTAGCAATCAGTAGTCACTAACTTCCCTTTGGCCACAACTCTGCCTTTGCTTATCAGTGAAATAAGATTGACTTCCTCTTGTCTCTACAAATTACAAAACATGAATATATGATCTTTGAAATGGTGACTAACATGATTTAAAAACAAATAAGGCAAATAAAAGCACATACTAATTCTGGTATGTTCATGCTGCAGGCTTTAACCCTTCGAGTTCTCTATAATAGACATGTTTTAAAACATCAAAACATAGCACCACTTAATCAATTTGAGCCATTATATTTGAAATGAAACAATATTACAATATCAACTTGGACGTACCATGTTGTGCATTATGGGATCACATGGTAAATCTGTTACTATATTGCCAACAGGTTGTGTCTCCTGCAAGCATAGTTTAGCTGAGTTAATAGGGAAAATGAAAAATATGAAGGTTAGAGGGAACAAAATATTGTGCATATGACCCTGACGCCTGGAACAGGGAGACTGCATAGGTGCTTCCTTCGATCTTGGGCAGAGCACTTCACCGAGATCTCCTTCCAGTCTGCTCTGCCATGTTCCTCCCAAGGTAAGGGCATTCTCGTAGGGCACTCACACCCCTCAATCATCAACTTTAGATCGATCAAGATGATGAGGGGACTGGAGTCAGCTGCTGCATCCGAATCCCATCTGGCTTATTGACGATGCCTTGGCATCTACCCCAAGCATGCCTTTTCCTACCTAGCACAACCATTATTTTCTCCATCTTCTCCGTTCTTTCCATGTTTATTTTGAATTTTATTTAGTGCATGAATCCTACCCCTAGATTTCTACTCCTAGATGCGTTTTCTATCAGAGATGCAGGTTGGCAATTATTCTTTCTTATTTGACTAACGATGCCAAGAAGTGTTTACTGTTATTTAGTACATCTAAATTTTAGTGTCAGAGAGACATCAATTTTAGTACATCTGAATTTATTTGTATTTGATTGATTAAGGATGCCAAGAAGTGTTTACTATTACCTCCTTTCTTGTTCCCATTTTTATGATTATGATCTGACATTACTGCAATTAACAATGGAGCAGTAGACCTGCGCCAACTTAATGAATAGCAGACCTGTGCTAACTATATGGAGTAGCAGATCTGTACTAAAGGGAAAATTTTCAGTAAATGTTCTTCTTTTGCCTTGATTAAATTAGAAATCGATATCTGGATTGGTGATATAAATCTGAAGTCATTTTGCTTGCAGTGTCATTTGCGCACCATGTAATTAAATTATCAAAACCTAAAATTTATAGACTATTTTATCAGACTCGTCAATATGATTTCCTTGCTGTTTTCTTTTACAGTACATCCACCCCTGTTACCACTCACACCACGGTAAACCTGTTACACATAGGCTTTTTAAAGCATAAAAATTTTTCTACTTCTTACTGACATATATTATTAAGACAGTTGAAAACATGAATGATTCGAGATGATCTATGTGCATTACTTGATGACATGACATCGATGCTATTGTTGTAGAGAATTCTTGGATGAGGAGAAAAGCAAATTGAGTCCCTCAACTAATTGGACACATTCCTGCATTTAGAAATTGATGGATCAACACTTTCTTGACTGGTTAGAGCAAAAGGTTTGTACATCTAAAAGTGCTGCAAAAATTTGGCATGGAATCAATAGAAGAAATGTACATAAGTTTTTTCCTTATATACAGTTTATCTTGGGCGATGGAGCAAGCATCATGACAATGGTCCGAGCTTTGGCTGCAAAACTGAACAGATGTGACGTGACATATAGTGGTTCATTGTTAATGGTTTAGGTTCCACACTTTGAGTTGTGAGGCTGCACGGTTGACACAAAACAGTGGTGTGGTCAACATTGCTGATGATGGGGTTAATTATTTTAGAAGATTATCAGATATCATTGAATTGTCATATGCAAACTACAAGATAGTGCTTTTCAAATGTGAATGGTATGATGTTCATCATAAAACTGGGTTGCGACAAGATGAGTTTGGATATAGTCATGTAAATTTTTCATGGAAAATACACACTAGTGATAAATTAGATGATGATCCTTTTGTATTTTCATCACAAGTTCAACAAGTGTTTTATGTCCAGGACCTGAAAGCTACACCATGGAACACTGTGGTGAGAGTTAGCCCACAAGATAATTTGACATGGGTGTAGAGCTCTCAGCAGATGATGAAAGTTAGACAAGGCTTAGTTTTCCAGTCATCTGATGCTATAGATGAACATTGTAGGTTTTTTCTTGCTCTGAATGAGAATGAACTAATCTGTTTCTTTAGGTAGGAGGTGCCAACTTGTTGGGTTACTGTTGTTTAGTGTACAATTACACTATTTGCTTAAATAGTATAATCCATGAGACCTGTATCATGTCTTATTTAATTGTTCCTTGCTCTAATGTTTTCTAGTTATAAGTTAATGGTAGTGACAATTCATTGTTGAATTTTATATAGTTAGTAATGACAATTCAATGTTGAATTTCAGATAGTTCAGTGCAACGGCTAGACTTAACCTTGTGTAATCATTGCTTACATGCGTACCTAATTATTTTAACTTAATTATTAGCTTCGGTTGCTTGCTTGTGTTGGACAATGAGCAGCAGTAGTATGGTCTATAGCTTGACTCTATTTTCACTTTTCAGGTTGGCAAAGTGCGTTCACTAGCTGCTATCTTTCATTAGGTCACATGTCCAACACTCTCGATTCTTATAGCAGTAGGAACTTCATTTAGTAGCTTTCTAGTGCCATGTTCTGTGCACTTCAGTCATATTTCTATTGTGTTGTGTGCAACTATTAGTGACCATTGAAGTAGCAATATCAAACCCTTATGATAGAATTTGATGAATCCAAGCATTCTATTATGAAAAATCCCATCTACTTCATGCCGCCTCTTATCTTTTTCTTACATGGCTCCTACGAAACTCGTCATGTTATTGTGGAAAAGACACACACGTACAATAAACAAATAAAAAAATTATCCCCATTGCTACACAACTAAACAATTGGCACAACGGTAAAGCACGTTGGTCTTAGCACTTTAGTGCTAGGTTCTAGTCCAGACTTTGGCATTTTTTCCTACTATATACTATATATATGTTATTATTATCTTTTCTAACTATTTGTAATTTTTTTATTTTTAATTAAAAGAATATATGCCACGACTACAACACATCAAATGTCACGTCAGCTTTGGCATTTTTTCCTACTATATATATATTTGTTATTGTTATTTTTTACAACTATTTGTTATTTTTTATTTTTTATTTTTAATTAAAAGAATATATGCCACGTTTACACCACATCAAGTGTGATGAATAATATGCCATGTCAGCTTATAGCCCCCTCGGTAGGTTACACGTTTTCCATTTCGCATCAAAAAACGCCCCTACATGGTTAAGGACAAATTTCTAATACACATTAAAACGTCTCTACTAGGTAGTAATGTTAAAAGCATATCTAATTTCATGTCAACTAGAGATATTCCGGTGTCACATATAAAAACATCTCTATGCACATAAGGATGATTATTTGAGACACTTTAGAACGTGTATTCATGCTACTCACGGTTGAAAGCATGTCTAATTATGTGTCAACTTTATACGTATTTTGTTGCATGTCAAAAAGCATATTTAGGTGCCTATTGATAATTTTGAGATGCACTTTAAAACTTGTGTAGAGGTTATTGACGATTGAAAGCGTGGTTAATTTCGTGTCATTTTAGTATGATTTCAAAAGCGTGTTAAAAAATATGTCTAGATACCTCTTGACATTGAAAGCGTGTTAAATATCGTGATACTTGGATACGTTCTTGAAATTGTGCCAAATAACGTCTTTTTGGCTACCGTAGAGATGCTTTTGGTGGCATTACAAATACAGCATAGCTATAGGGGGGTTTTCTAGTATTGGTCCTCTCTTGCATGGTTGAGTGTGTTCTTCGTTCCATCCTTGGTTGGAAGTCATCTTCTCCACAAGAGCGGTTGCATCACAAATAGTGAGTGACAAGAACGATCCTCCAGCAGCTGCATCCATGTTCTCATGGGTACTAATAGTGAGCCCATGGTAGAAAGTCTATATGAGTAGCTAATTCTCTATCCCATGATGAGGACATTCTGATATGTAATCTTGAAAGCGTTCCCATGCCTCAGGGACAGATTCATCATACTGCTGCTGAAAGCTTAAGATCTTAGCACGTAGAGTGTTGGTCTTGCCTACTGGAAAGAACTTTGCTAAGAAAGCAGTGGAGCATATTTTCCATGTAGTGTTTTTATCCTTATTGGTGTAGAACCATTGCTTCGCCTTTTCCAAGAGTGAAAATGGAAACAGACAAAGTAATATGGCATCCTTGGAAACTCCTTTGATGGTGAAAGTACTACAAATCTCCAGAAAGTGTTGGAGATGAGCACTTGCGTCTTCATATGCCTTCCCACAAAACTGATTGGCTTGCACCATATTGATCAAAGCTGGCTTGAGCTTGAATCCATCCTCCCCTACATTGACTATTGGTCTAGTCCAGATGTTGGCAATGGTTGCAGCAGAAAATTCACGAAGGGTCTTGCCTGCCATGACTTCAAACACTAGTGTTAAACTTCTTCTTACTTGAGTATCTTCTGACATAGAGAGTGAAACCTTCTTGAGTTTGGATCTAGTCTTCCTAAGTAAAGCTTCTGGATTGTCAACAAAGTTGTCTGGAAGATCACACATGCATTACCCCTACATAAGATACAAAACTAAACAAAGCCAGGATAAGCCTGTTTGAGAAAAGGGATCAATAGTGTATCTCAATTATCATGGTCTAAAAGTTATTCCTAGATATGCAATTCTAGCTACAATATTTCATTCCATTCCCCGGCAACGGCGCCAGAAATGCTTGTTAGCATCTCTTAGCATCGCTTAAGTTAAGTTGTCATCCCTAACACAACACTAGAGATGTGGTTGTACTTATGATCATGACACTTACATAAAATATAGAATAAAGGTTATCTGCAAGCGCACAGATAAAAATACACCCGTTGTAGCATTTCACACAGGAATGTTCCAGGTATCGTTATTTATACTTTACCACTGGGAATGGACATGAAATATAAAGGATATAGGCTATAACTTTTACACTCACATGTGATAAGAGAATAACTAGATCACTATCTTTACTCAGAACAGGGATTCAATCATGTGATAAAGATAACAAATGATAAATAGTTCAAGATCATCTTTACTCAGAACAGGGATTCAATCATATGATAAAGATAATAAATGATAAATAGTTCAAGATCATCCTATAAAGGTCCTAGAGCATTTCCACCCTATAGCATTACCATTGATTAGAGCAAGAGATTAGAGACTAATTCCTAGTTGTTCTAATTAAAAGTCATAGTATATATTGATTAGTGCAATTACATCTAGCAGTCATTGTATCAATTATATTATATCTTCACACAAGAAACAATTCTAAGGTGGATTAAGAATAGAGTGTAATCTAGCCTTGAAACCAGATCTTACTAGGCCTATATTCGGAGAGTGGACTACAGAGGACTCAACAGGAATATCACACCGACGATCTACCACTTGATGTCCCAAAATATAAGGTTCATCTGCAGGTAAACAATGTATAAGCACCACACTTACACAATGTTGACCACTCACCCTCTGATCACAAGAATGAGCACTATACAAACATGTGCTTTAATATAAACCTAATCTAACTATGCTAGATATATAATCAAAGTAGACAATGATCATTATAACTAAGAATATACAATCGATTAAGAATAAAGTCATATCAAGTAGAACAATATGATCAACTAGAATAAGAACTAGAAGAACAATAAGAACTAGATTAAGAACACGATGAAATAGACGATGAACTAGACAAACAAATAGAACAAATAGATCAATAATGTTGATACAAGAGAGAAGTACAAGGCTTTACCGAGCCTCCTCGCGACATGATCTAGAATCCAAGCGAAGTTTGCTCTCCTCTAATTCTATTCTATCTAGCTATACCCTAGGTTTGGTGGAGCTCTAAGGTTATCCTTTTGAGGGACACCTCTTGCTATGATTATGATTGAGTGAATATGGAGGGGGTCTGGGGTCTGGTTATATAGTCCAGACTGATGAACCGCGGCCCTCGGATCAATCGACATTGATTGAAGGTGGAGATGCGTAGTAGAGTTCGGTTGGAACGCGTTGCATGAAGGAGAACGGGCTTCAAGCCTCTGACAGGCCGGTCGGCCGCCCCGGCGGCGTCTCACCTCCTACTTCATTCTAGTGCCTTCTGCTTCCACGTCCTTCCCGTGCCAAAGTTTGGTCCATTTGCGCAATTAATCGTATCGTGATAGGTTTCTCCTCGTCCTAGATCCTGTTTGTCACACCCATTTAACGACCAAATGGAATGCATACTCTTATGTGTGCCCAGAGATCAATCACATATAAGTTAACAAATTATAACGGAAGTATCATCACAAATGTTATTACATCACGATATTTAACACATAGTCTTAACACAAATGTAGCGGAAGTAAAAATAATAAACTCTCGTGGTAGCTCCAATCACAGGTACATTGACTGGTTGACTGCAAGTCTAGTAATCTTCGGGGAAGTAGGCATAGTAGTCACTATTACCACCATCTGTTACCCATCTGGGATTTTTATCCAAGTAAAAAAAATAAACAAGCGTAAGTACATCTCGTACTCAACAAGTGTAACATGGGGTTCATGAGGCTCAAAGGCATATCATGGGTTTATCAGCATGTAGCTTTTAATTAGCATAATTTCAGCATATCAATAGCATAAAAATGTCTCAATATAAACAATAAACATATGATCCATGTGAAATGATTGATGAATAGAAAAAACATAACCATTACTAATTATCAACTATTCCATAAGGGTCCAAGGCCACTCGTGACCGTGAGCACGGCTGTTATAACAGTTTTACACTCTGCAGAGGTTGTACACTTTCACTGTGAGTCGTGTTACCCATATGCCCGGGTTAATTACTCCCAAAACACTACCAAGGTGAGCAGGTAGGGTAAACACTATGGAGTCTTTCGAAGGTTCATCTAACAAGTTAGGGCCATTAGATTCACTCGGCAAACAGATGTAGAGCCCCCCTTCCAAATGGCACAGTAACCTGCATCCTATACACATAAGGACAGAGGCCGCACTATACCCGATTCGTCAAGCCATTCTTACGCCAAAAAGGTTACCTCTAACAAGCTAGAAAAGGTCCTTCTATATGACTAAAGCCAGAGCCACATAGCCCCCACAGTTGTACTGTAAATCCCGGATGTTCGCTTATAGATGAGTCCTTATGGAGAGTAATTAGAGCATCAAAAGTAACCCCCATGCTCTAATCCCCTTTAAACATTAATCAAAATCATCTTTTAATGTTTGTTGCATATTCCTCTAATCAATTTACATGATCATAGTCCATGTTTAAGCACTAGCCATACTACTCAATGCAATATAATAGGTATCAAGGTGTAGGATCAATCACTAAGTCATCCTTAACAAAGGAATAGATGCATAATGATATTATTTGCATAATGTGAGTAGGACAACAAGGATAATCCCATGCTATACTTGCCTTGCTCAAACTGGTCCTGAAGATCTTGCTCGTAGAAAGGCTCTTGATCCCCAACGAATTGCTCACCGTCTATACTCGATCAACAACAGCAACAACACACATCCAGAGGCAATCATGCGTAAACAAACAAGACTATAATTAGAATAGTACACCATCAGTAAGAAAATAAAATAAAAAGTCTTTAAAACAAATCTACAACTCGCTAGGATCACACAGACGCGAAGATCATGAAAAACAGAGCTAAAACGACGAAGTTATGAATTTACAAAGATTTCCTATAGAAAAATAAATACTTTAATAAAAACTTCGAAAATAAATTTACCCAAACCTACTTTACAGTTCTATCATCAAGTAGAGCTCGCAAATATGAATCTAACGCAATTTGAATGGATCAAATCGGAGTTAAAACGGAGATTCTACGACTAAAACAAGTTGAGTGGCAAAACTGTAAATATTAGAAAACGTACTTTTCATTTACCGAGACGAAATACGCTTTCAACAGATCAAAGCGGATTCGGGACTTTACGTTTTGGACCGCGGGTTCGATATAATAAAAGTTTAGGGTCTCTTTAACAAAAAGTTCAAGCGATCTGGTATCTACAAATTTCGTCCGTCCGATTCGAAACAAACGATCCAGATTGGATCGGGGAGGGAGAGAGAAGACGCCGGCGGCGCTCCAGCCGATTTCTGGCCCGTCGGTGAGCTCCCGCAGCGGCACCATGGCCGGGATACGCCAAAACTTGGCTCCGAGCACCAATCGACGAAGGGGAAACACCGGGAGAACGAGCAGCACACGGCGAACTTACCCCGCGTGAAAACAAGACCGGAGGACGGCCGGAGGGTGGTGGCTAGCTCGGGATGGCGGTGGTGGAGGCGGAGGAGCTTGCGGTGGCGGTGTTTGACAGCTACGGTAGCCCCAAAGAGGTGGAATGAGGGCGGAAGGGTGAGGGGGCTCCGTTTTATAGCCCGCAGGCATCGCTAAATAAGGAAGGGGGAGGGATTTGAGAGGGATTCGGATCTCCGTATCCGGTGGAGAGAGGAAGGCGGTGGTGTTCGTTTTTGGAAAATGCCGGAGGAAGGAGAAGGAAAGGAGAAGGTGCCGCTAACCGGTGGGACCAGCTCGTCAGCGGCTCGGTGCGGATGAAGGCCGCGCACGCGCGAAGCGGGCCGATGGCCGCGGCTTGGGCTCGGCCCAGAGGAGCCGGACGCGGGCGCGAGGAAGGGAGAAGGAGAAACGGGCCGCCGCAGCAGGCCGGAGGGATGGGCTGCGGGAGAGAAAACGGCCCGAGAAGAAAAGAATTTCCTTTCTTTTTTTTCTTTTTCTAATTTTTCAAAACCATTTTTCAAAAGATTTTCAAATCCAATTTGAATTTGATTTAAACCACTCATTACAAAATTCCAAATGCAGCAGCATGAATGCTCAATCATGTTTCTACCCTTATATTTGATTTTAAATTTATAAAAATTATTATCATCCTAAATTTGCATGCTCACAAAAATATACAAAAATCATATTTTTCCTATTTTTCTTCTTTTCAAAATTTTAGGGTGTTACAATTCTACCCCCCTTAAGATGAATCTCGTCTCGAGATTCGACCGATGCTTACTCAAACAGTTGCGGGTAGGTTTTCCTCAGATCCTCTTCTCGTTCCCAAGTAGCCTCTTCTGCAGTGTATCGATTCCATTGTACCTTACACATTTTGATTGTTCGACTTCTTGTGACTCTGTCTGCAGTCTCCAAAATTTTAACTGGAAACTCTTCATATGTAAGATCCTCCTTAACAGTGAGCTCCTCTAACGGAATCTATTCCTCTGGTACTCGCAAACATTTCTTCAGTTGAGACACATGGAACACATCATGTACACCTGCCAAACTTTCGGGTAATTCCAACTGATATGCCACTTCACCACGTCTCTCTATGATCTTGAAAGGTCCAACATATCTTGGTGCCAATTTACCTTTCATGTTGAATCTTTTCACACTCCTCATGGGTGATACCTTCAAATAAACATAATCCCCTACCTCAAAAGTCAACTCTCTTCTACGAGTATTAGCATAACTTTTCTGTCGGGACTGTGCTATTTTTAGATTATCTCTAATCATTCTCACTTTCTTTTCAGCATCCTTAAGTACATTAGGCCCAAACACTTGACTCTCCCCTGTCTGATTCCAGAACAACGGTGTTCTACACTTCCGTCCATACAGAGCTTCAAACGGTGCCATCTGAAGACTCTTCTGATAACTATTGTTATAAGAGAACTCTGCATAAGGCAAGCTCTTATCCCAGCTAGTACCATATTGCAAAGCATAAGCTCTCAACATATCTTCCAATATCTGATTAATTCTCTCCGTCTGACCATCTGTCTAAGGATGGTAAGCTGTACTAAAGTTCAGTTTGGTTCCCAATGATTCATGTATCTTTTGCTAATAATGAGATGTAAACTGAGTACCTCGATCAGACACAATCTTCTTAGGAACTCCATGTAGACTCACTATTCTTTCCATATACAACTCTGCCAACTTTGCACTGCTATATGTAGTCCTCACTGGCAGAAAATGAGCAACCTTAGTCAGACGATCCACTATCACCCAAATTGAATCATATCCTCTCTGAGTCCGTGGCAACCCAACTATAAAATCCATACCAACCTCTTCCCATTTCCACTCGGGTATCTGCATACGCTGTAACAATCCTACAGGTCTCTGATGTTCAGCTTTCACCCTTTGGCAAGTGTCACACAAAGCAACATATTTAGCAACATCTCTCTTTAAACCATACCACCAATATTTCTCTTTCAGATCCAAATACATCTTAGTACTCCCCGGATGTATGGAATAAGCTGACTCATGAGCTTCACGTAGAATTGCACTTCTGATATCCTTATCCTCAAGCACACACAACCTTTTTCCAAACCATAACGTACCCTTATCATCCTTACGGAATCCTAGAGATTTACCTTTCGCTATGTTTTCAGCTATCTCTCTCAACTTTTCATCTTTCAGCTGACCCTTGCGGATTTCTTGCTCCAAAGTAGGCTTTAGTACTAATTCCACTGCATTGGTAGTAAACCCTAAGTTCAGATGCTTACATTCAGCACACAATTCTTTTGGCATAGGCATTACTTGTATTTCATTAGCGTAGCTTTTCCTACTAAGAGCATCAGCAACAACGTTGGCCTTTCCTAGATGGTAATGCACCTCTAGATCATAGTCCTTTATCAACTCCAACCATCTACGCTGCCTCAAGTTCATATCTATTTGAGTGAAGATATACTTTAGACTCTTGTGATCAGTGTATATATCACTCTTGTGTCCAATCAAATAATGTCTCCATATCTTTAATGCATGAACCACTGCAGCTAATTCCAAATCATGAGTAGGGTAATTCAACTCATGCTTCCTCAACTGCCTCAATGCATATGCCACAACTCTACCTTCTTGCATAAGAACACATCCCAAACCCAATCGAGATGCATCACAGTAGATAGAGAAGGGTTTATTCAGATCTGGCAAAACTAAGACGGGTGCAGTAGTCAATCTTTTCTTTAATTCCTCAAAATTAGCCTGGCACTTCTCAGACCACACAAACTTGGCATTCTTCTCCAATAATGCAGTCATTGGTTTTGCAAGCTTGGAAAATCCCTCTATAAATCTCCTATAATAGCCAGCCAATCCCAAGAAACTACGGATCTCACTTACATTTAAGGAAGAAAACGGTCGGAAACGGTCGAAAACGGACTTACGATATAGAAAAACGAAAACGGTTGGTTCGGGATATTTCTACATTTAGCAATTAAAGAGTACAAAAAATGGTTGAAAATGGTTGTGAAACCAATTGAAACTGACAATTTTTCATGTTAAAAAACGGTTCATAATATAGAAAACGAAAACGGTCAATTCAGAATATTTCTGTTCCGTTTTCATCCCTACTTACATTGATGGGTGGCTTCCAGTTCAATACATCCTTCACCTTGCCAGGATCTACTGATATTCCTCCATTTGAGACAATATGACCTAGAAAAGAAACTTCCTTCAACCAAAACTCACACTTACTCCTCTTGGCATATATTTGGTGTTCTCTGAGCTTTTGTAAGACCAACCTCAAATGTTCAGCGTGTTCTTCCTCAGTCTTGGAAAATACTAGAATATCATCAATGAATACCACTACAAACTTGTCCAGATATTCTATGAACACCTTATTCATTAAGTACATGAAGTATGCAGGGGCATTTGTCAAACCAAAGGACATCACTGTATACTCATATAACCCATACCGTGTGGTAAAAGCTGTCTTTGGTATATCCCTGGCACGAATCTTCAATTGATGATATCCAGAGCGAAGATCAATCTTGGAGAATACACAAGCTCCTCTCAACTAATCAAACAGGTCATCAATTCTAGGCAATGGGTACTTATTCTTGATAGTAACCTCATTGAGAGACCGATAATCTACACACATCCTCTGAGTTCCATCTTTCTTATCCACAAAAATCACTGGTGCTCCCCACGGTGAAGAACTAGGACGAATAAAACCCTTATCCTGCAACTCCTTAATTTGTTTCTTAAGTTCTTCTAATTCATTTACTCCCATTCTATATGGACGCTTAGCTATGGGTGCAGTTCCAGGTAATAATTCAATAATAAATTCAATGTCATGGTCTAGTGGCATACCTAGCAATTCCTCAGGAAACACATCGAGAAACTCCTCCACAACTAGGTCTTCCTGGTTGGCACCGTCATTGAGCTGGTTCACTGTAGCGGTCTCCTGTTTCTGCACTTTTACCTCAACCTTGATTCTATCACCCTTTGGCGTTGTCAGTACAACTGATTTACCCTTGCACTGTATCTCTGCTTGTTGTTGCATCATCCAATCCATCCCCAATATAAGATCAATCCCAGCTGTTCTCAATACTATAGGACTCACTATAAACTCTACCCCCCTTAAATTGAGACTAATCGGAAGACAGCGATAAGAGGCTGGCATGCTTCCATCAGGTGAGTTTACTAATATAGGGTTCTTCATGGCACACAAATGAATTATATGTATTCTAACAAATGATTGTGATATGAAAGAATGTGATGCTCCAGAATCAAAAAGAACAGTGGCGGGAGTGGAGTGGACATCGAACGTACCAAGTATAACTTCTGGCTCCTCCACTGCGGTCTCCTGGGACAAGTGATTCACCCTTCCGAAGTTAGGTGCTGGCTTTTGGTGGCTGCTCTGTCTTTGGGGAGTCTGCTGGTTGGGCTTCTCAGGGCAATTGTAGAACAAGTGACCTTCTTTCCCACATCAGAAACACCTGTTGGGGGTACTGGGAGCACTAGTCTTCGTGGGAGTGTTATTGGAAGGACCCTGACGCTGTGCTTGATTTCCATTCTGCTGCGGAGGACGTTGGTTGCTATTCTGCGGCTGGAATAGGGGACGTTGCGGGAACTGACCACGGAAAGGGACCTGACCACGATTCCACTGTCCAGAAGGAGGCCTCTGTTGATTATTCTGCTAAAAGCCAGTACATGGATGAGTGTTGCTACCAGAGGCTTGTCCCTATAACCTTTTCCTCTTAGCATCCATCTCCTTACGCTTGTTATCCACCACAATAGCGCGGTTCACAAGCGTCTGAAAGTTAGGATAGGTATTGGATATCAACTGCAACTGTAGTCCATCATATAATCCCTTCAAGAAGCGACGACGCTTATCATTGTCATTGGCTACTTCATGTGGAGCATATTGTGACAATTGAGCAAACTTGTCACGGTACTCAGCTACAGACATTGACCCTTGGGTCAGGTTCCTGAATTCCTCCGCCTTCAACTCTATCATCCCTTCAGGTATATGGTAAGCCCTGAAGTTCTCTCTAAACTACTGCCAGGTGACTGCGGGAGCATTGGCGGGACAACCATACTCATATGACTCCCACCAATCCTGAGCTTCTCCCTGAAGTTGTCCAGAAGCAAACAACACCTTATGTCGGTCATCACATTGTGCAATATTGAGTTACTTCTCCACAACACGAAGCCAATCATCGGCTTCCAAAGGATCAATAGCATGTGTGAACACTGGGGGACGACCCTTCCAAAATTCACCACGCTTATCACGTGGTTGAGCCCCAACAACCGGCTGATTTTGCTGATTCTGCACCAGTTGTTGCATCAACTGCGTCTGCACTACCAATAGTTGCTCAATAGTTGGTGGCGGTGGTGGTGGATTTGGGGGAATATTTCCATGACCCCTGTCTCTTCCTCTTCCGGCCATCTGCCATCCATAAACATGCAAACTTTAAGAATTCCATGTTATCAACCACTTATAAGATTAAGAATGAGATCTGAAGGTTTTCTGGACGAGTAGCAATATTGATAGTTTAGTATTTTAATCATATCTCGAGCTACAGAAGTCCAAAAGAGGCGTGCTTTACATGGTTGGAAAGCTTATGAAATTATCCACAACTTTTATTCAGACCCCAAGATCAGATTCTATCGTTAAGTCTATGAAAAATAAGGCGTAACAGAAACTGTTCTAGATTCCAGACTGTGCAGAAACTTTAACTTGTGAAAATTATATCTCTCGAACCAGATCAGATAAAAAGGTAATTCCAGTGGCATTTGAAATATGCTTAAGTCTAGTTTCTCTCATAAAAATCTCATAAATATTGCACAAACCGTTTTTGAATTATAGCAGAAACATTGCAGACTGCTCCAGAAAACAGCAAGGACAGAAACGTGATAATACCAAACCCAACTATTATTCCCTTGACTATTAAACTTATTATTCTTAAAAATGAAACTTGTAGACATGCCTACAAGCCCCAACACTCATAACAAAGATCCAACTCACACTTAAGCATAATAATAAAGCAACTAGCACACCAAAGTTCAAACCACACGATAGACTCGACTAACTCAACTGACGTTACTAAGAACGTTTTTATTACATAAAGGACTCCTACTTCCTAAGGAAGTGGCTCATGCTCTAATGTCTCACAAATCTTGGGCATGCCTTGGTTTGCTCGGAGTTCATCAATGGTTGCCTGGCACCTCTTGATAGTCTTCCCTTGTGCCTTCACCATCTCCTCTAACTGCAGCTTCCTATCCATCATATCATAGACAAGGTTCACCATCACCCGAGGTAGTGGCTCTAGCTGCACTAGATCCATCATAGCCCATCCAAGGTCGGGGTGCGCACGAGGGAAGTAGCGATGAATGTCATGCTTCATACTGTTATAGCGAAGATAGCGGAGGCCAATACATGCTTCAAAAGCAGCATCTTCAATGCTATCCCCTATAGTAGCTCGATGACCCACATGAGAAAACATCCTGTCCAGCTGATACACCCCCTTGTCTTGTTTATGTGCAAAGATGCTCGCACTCGCCTTCCAGTACGTATCCTCCAGTGGATGAGTGTACTCCCAACAGACGTACTCTACAGCTAGATGCCAATCAGTGAAGTAGGCAGTAAGCATCCCCACAAGGCGAAGATGAGAGACATCATTCCCTCCATTCTTGTAGTAGATCCTCACAGTCCACCCCATTAGAGGAGGTGGCATATCTCCAGCAGCTTCATGATGTGGTGGAGACGGGGGTTGCCCTCCTCCTTTAGCTTCCTCTTCATCATCTTCAATCTCGACGATCTCTAGATCTTCTTCAGGCTTAGGCTCTTCCTGGGGAGGTGCTGGTGCTTGGATTGGTGCTTTAGGGGCTTGCTCCTGTTCCTGGGGTTCTGGCTCTTGTGGCTCTTCAGTTGCAAGCAGGGCACGAGGTGGGTAGTATCCTCCAGAGCTGATGCGGGCAGTCTTACGGTCACGGGCCATCTACAGAATTTTTAGATGTAGTTAGAATAGAGGCAAAATTTCGTAATAGAATGAGACATAAGAAGCATAAAAAATTATCAAATAACAAGAGCAAGATAGTGAGCATAAAAATAGTGTAAAGATGATACTAAATCGACCATTTCTAGTTAGGCTTGCGTCCTATAGTCAACAAGAGCTTTGATACCAATTTGTCACACCCATTTAACGACCAAATGGAATGCATACTCTTATGTGTGCCCAGAGATCAAACACACATAAGTTAACAAATTATAACGGAAGTATCATCACAAATGTTATTACATCATGATATTTAACACATAGTCTTAACACAAATGTAGCGGAAATAAAAATAATAAACTCTCGTGGTAGCTCCAATCACAGGTACATTGACTGGTTGACTGCAAGTCTAGTAATCTTCGGGGAAGTAGGCGTAGTAGTCACTATTACCACCATCTGTTACCCATCCGGGATTTTTATCCAAGTAAAAAAAATAAACAAGCGTAAGTACATCTCGTACTCAACAAGGGTAACATGGGGTTCATGAGGCTCAAAGGCATATCATGGGTTTATCAGCATGTAGCTTTTAATTAGCATAATTTCAGCATATCAATAGCATCAAAATGTCTCAATGTAAACAATAAACATATGATCCATGTGAAATGATTGATGAATAGCAAAAACATAACCATTAATAATTATCAACTATTTCATAAGGGTCCAACGCCACTCGTGACCGTGAGCACGGCTGTTATAACAGTTTTACACTCTGCAGAGGTTGTACACTTTCACTGTGAGTCGTGTTACCCATATGCCCGGGTTAATTACTCCCAAAACACTACCAAGGTGAGCAAGCAGGGTAAACACTATGGAGTCTTTCGAAGGTTCGTCTAACAAGTTAGGGCCATTAGATTCACTCGGCAAACAGATGTAGAGCCCCCCTTCCAAATGGCACAATAACCCGCAGCCTATACACATAAGGACAGAGGCCGCACTATACCAGATTCGTCAAGCCATTCTTACGCCAAAAAGGTTACCTCTAACAAGCTAGAAAAGGTCCTTCTATATGACTAAAGCCAGAGCCATATAGCCCCCACAGTTGTACTGTAAATCCCGGATGTTCGCTTATAGATGAGTCCTTATGGAGAGTAATTAGAGCATCAAAAGTAACACCCATGCTCTAATCCCCTTTAAACATTAATCAAAATCATCTTTTAATGTTTGTTGCATATTCCTCTAATCAATTTACATGATCATAGTCCATGTTTAAGCACTAGCCATACTACTCAATGCAATATAATAGGTACCAAGGTGTAGGATCAATCACTAAGTCATCCTTAACAAAGGAATAGATGCATAATGATATTATTTGCATAATGTGAGTAGGACAACAAGGATAATCCCATGCTATACTTGCCTTGCTCAAACTGGTCCTGAAGATCTTGCTCGTAGAAAGGCTCTTGATCCCCAACGAATTGCTCACTGTCTATACTCGATCAACAACAGCAACAACACACATCTAGAGGCAATCATGCATAAACAAACAAGACTATAATTAGAACAGTACACCATTATTAAGAAAATAAAATAAAAAGTTTTTAAAATTAATCTACAACTCACTAGGATCTCACAGACGCGAAGATCACGAAAAACGGAGCTAAAACGACGAAGTTATGAATTTACGAAGATTTCCTATAGAAAAATAAATACTTTAATAAAAACTTCGAAAATAAATTTACCCAAACCTACTTTACAGTTCTATCATCATGTAGAGCTCGCAAATATGAATCTAACGCAATTTGAATGGATCAAATCGGAGTTAAAACGGAGATTCTATGACAAACAAGTTGAGTGGCAAAACTATAAATATTAGAAAACGTATTTTTCATTTACCGAGACGAAATACGCTTTCAACAGATTAAAGCGGATTCAGGACTTTACGTTTTGGACCGCGGGTTCGATATAATAAAAGTTCAGGGTCTCTTTAACAAAAAGTTCAAGCAAACCGGTATCTACAAATTTTATCCGTCCGATTCGAAACAAACGATCTAGATTGGATTGGGGAGGGAGAGAGAAGACGCCGGCGGCGCTTCGGCCGATTTCTAGCCTGTCGGTGAGCTCCCGCGGTGGCGCCATGGCCGGGATACGCCAAAACTCGGCTCCGAGCACCAATCGACGAAGGGGAAACACCGGGAGAACGAGCAGCTCACGGCGAACTTACCCCGCGCGAAAACAAGACCGGAGGATGGCCGGAGGGTGGTGACTAGCTCTGGATGGCAGCGGTGGAGGCAGAGGAGCTTGCAGTGGCGGTGTTTGACGGCTACGGCAGCCCCAAAGAGGTGGAATGAGGGCGGAAGGGTGCGGGGGCTCCGTTTTATAGCCCGCAGGCATCGCTAAGTAAGGAAGGGGGAGCGATTCGAGAGGGATTCAGATCTCCATATCCGGTGGAGAGAGGAAGGCGGCGGTGTTCGTTTTTGGAAAACGCCGGAGGAAGGAGAAGGAAAGGAGAAGGTGCCGCTGATCGGTGGGACCAGCTCGTCAGCGGCTCGGTGCGGATGAAGGCCGCGCGCGCGCGAAGCGGGCCGATGGCCGCGGCTTGGCTCGGCCCAGAGGAGCCGGACGAGGGCGCGGGGAAGGGAGAAGGAGAAATGGGCTGCCGCAGCAGGCCGTAGGGATGGGTTACGGGAGAGAAAACGGCCCGAGAAGAAAAGAATTTCCTTTCTTTTTTTCTTTTTCTAATTTTTCAAAACCATTTTTCAAAAGATTTTCAAATCCAATTTGAATTTGATTTAAACCACTCATTACAAAATTCCAAATGCAGCAGCATGAATGCTCAATCATGTTTCTACCCTTATATTTGATTTTAAATTTATAAAAATTATTATCATCCTAAATTTGCATGCTCACAAAAATATACAAAAATCATATTTTTCCTATTTTTCTTCTTTTCAAAATTTTAGGGTGTTACACTGTTTTAATCCATAAAATATAATAATTCATAGAGCTATGGAATTCTATCAGGTGTTTATCACCAATTAGGTGTTACACTGTTTTAATCCATAAAATATAATAATTCATAGAGCTTATGGTGGTGATAGTTCTTGGATGTTCTAGAGACTTTTCAAGTTGTATTCTGTAACCCCCCAGGTGTTTATCACCAATTAGGCAGTGGGTTTGAGCTCAAACATGATAGATTAGTGGAGATGAGGATGCCAAAGTCAAACCTATGGAAATAAACTATAATCTAAACTTGGATATTGCACCCTTGCTTACATATAGGCTCAATTAAAAGATATATGCTTGGGTGTTGTTATCAAAGTATCTTCACATGTCTCACACCAATAATTATCTATATTGATCCCTGGAAAAGTTTCATGAAGTTTGGAATCAAAAAGTCACATGAAATGATAAGTTCCATTCCTATTGGAATTTGCCCCATTAAGTTAATGGAACTATAGATCATCAACCAAGCTTTGCAAATTTACCCAAATGACTCTAGATGAACTCTACAACAAAAATCATGAAGGGTTTATGTTGAACAAATGTCAAGAAATTGCCCCGATTGGCCTAAAACCCTAGTTTCAGCTTTATCGAGTTCATACTTTGACCAAAGTGAAAGTTTGACTTCTGTACCAGTTATGAGATTTGACCTTAAACAAAAGTTGTAGTTCATCGTGTGTAGAACAAACTTTGTTTAATGGTTAAGAGCTAGTTTGGCCTCTAACCTAGTCAAATAGAGATCACAATGTGGAATCAGCTGCTGTTTTCAGCACTTAGAAAAATATTCTAAGTCCTAGAGTGGACAGCAGAAAGTTGACAAGTTGGCAACATTTTATCCTCCAATTTCATATAGTGGCTCAATTAGGTTCCTCAATATGAGTTGGAGTACTGTTCTTGGGGGACACAATGAATCAAGAGTCATCACATTTGGAGTATATTTGGATCTCCAAAATTAGTTGTTAAAATAGCATGTTTGCAACTTTGTTGCTCAAATGACCTTGAGATTGGCATGTCGCGTTCTCCAAAAATTGTTAAGTAACTTGAGTAGGTCCAAATGTAAAAGTTGGAGCTCACATGAGGGGGAAGGCCATGCAAGAAGATGGCATAAGTTGCATTTCATTTTGGCCATCAATTCTTGTAGTTGTTAATCACTGTCAGCTCACTGACACTGCCAACTTGGAGGTTAATTAGCTGCCAATCTAAAGCCCTAATGGCCGAGCACCCTTAACCGAAATTGTAGAGCACAAGTAGTAGAGCAAACTTTGTTTTGGGTCCACGATCCAGTTCGGCTAGAGGTAGCCCAAAAACGCAGTCCAATTGGCCCACTCCGGCACCTGCCACCTGTTTGGTGGAATGCCCCAACGGGAGCCACGCGTCCGGGATGTGGCCTCCATGCGCCGCAGTGACCCCCACCTCCCTGCCGCGTGGTGACCATGCTCCATCGTCGCCCCTCACTACGCCTGCGTGTTGCCTTGTCGAGTGGAGAAGCTAAGCGCTCGCTTTCATCTCTCGCTCGCCCCTCTCGCGCTCTGTGCCGCGGTCTCGCGCAGCGCAGACGTCGTCGCCATGGCCGATTCGCGAGCAGAGCTCGCTGCCGCTGCTACGTTGCCGCCTTAGGCTAGGAGCCACCACCAGCTCCACCTCCCGGGCCTCACTGCCACCTCTCACCACCGCTGTTCTCGCCCGCGTGTGCGGCGAACCAGCGTAGCGACGCCACCACCATTGTCGGCGGAGCCAAGCTCACGGTGCCGACGCCATCCCCACTGTTGTGCTCTCTTTCCGTCCTAACCGAGCGCATCACCGTCATCTCCATCTTGGGCCGCCTCTCCTGCGCCCCTTTTGTGGCCACCGCGGTCGCCGGAGGTGCCGGGAGTCTGACCGCCGGTGCCCGTGGCCGGGTCATCTCGTGCCGCCTTGGGCCAAGCCGAGGGCACCTCTGGGTGCGCCTCGTGGTAGAGATGCCTCCCCACATCTTCCCCGATGCCGGCGTGGCCTCCCTTCGTCGGAACGGCGAGCTCTCGACGACCCCCCTCTGTTAATTTGCGACCAAGGACTTCGGACAGCAATTCGACTAAAGGGAGGGGCCTATCTGCACACCACTGACTCATATGAATAGTGACTTTGTACTGTAGGTTGATTCCTAGAAATTCCAGGGGCCTCGAGGCAAAAGTGTTTTCCTTTTTCCTTTTTCCTTTTTTCTTTTATGCAGATTTTGGCTAAATCTTTGGAAATTAATATCTCATGCTAGGAAACTCCAAAAATAGCAAATGAGGACTTTTTGGAATCCTTGTGAAATTATCTATGCAGTGAATCTATAATATGTAATGTTTTAGTTTAAAGTTTTAGTTCTAAAAATACATCTTTGCATCTAGGTTTTCATTGCTAGTTGTAATTGTCATTTTCATAACTGCAAATTTAGAGCTCTAAATGAAGTGAAATTTTTGTAGCATGCTACCCATGTTATGTTTGATGTGTGGTAATAATTTCATGAATTTTAGTTGCTATATGAGTGAGTTATTAGTGTATCTTGCTCTCGCATGATTTATTGCAATATCTATTTGTCTTTTTCATAGAGGTTGATATACTTGTCTAAATGGCTTTAAATTTGGATAGTAGACTATTGGTGGCATATGTAGGCCACTGTAATTTTGGTAGAATTTATTGTGCACCTTGGATATGTGTTCATAATTCCACCTAATTATCTAAGATAAATTAAGAAATGTATTAAAATAATTTATCTAGCATTGGACACTATGTTTTCTGGTGTTCATTAGTCTTGGGTGACATGTTGGTAAAGTTGGTTTTGTCCAATTATATGTTTGCAACATAAGTTAATAATTATTTCTTGCAAATGAGGTTTCTGGACAGATCTGGGAACTTAGCAAAATTCTTCATGATAATGTGCTTTGTTGTAAACCTTGTTTATACAAAAGTTGTAGATAATTTATGTATCTAGCTTCTATTAAAATTTGGTGGCATTTGGCCATGTGGTTTAGGAGTTATAGCTATTTAAATTTGGGTTACAGAATTGCTTGCTCTCTGTCTTGTTAGACCAGTTTCTGTTTTTGTGTAAATTCTACATGTTAAACTTTGGAATCATGCTGTGATGATTATAAATGAAATGTAGATAATTTTATAAGCTTTCCATAATGTCTTCTTGCAAGTCATTTGGATTTATAAAACTCCAGATATGATTGATTTATGAAGCTACTATTTGTAAGTCCAGAAATTGACATATTCTAGTTATAGTTGTTGCTTCATCTTGACTTGCTTTGCTATGTTGATTCCTAAAGAGTGACATACATCTTGTTAGTGTTAAGTGTGCTTGAGATCTTGTGTGACTTGTGTCATGATCGATATGCTGGTCATCTTCTAAGGATATGCTTAAGTGATAGTTAAGTTGATTAACTCTAGTGCCCATGTGAACTTGGTGTGTTGACATGAATGTTGTGTTATTGCATTTCTACGTATTCATACACTTGCATCTTACATCTCATCTAGGTACACTAGATGCACTACGTGGAGGACATAATGTGGAGCCAAACCCGAAGACGGTGTTTGGGAAACTATCCCGAAGATGGAAGTACTCGGCGAGTGATGTCTGACAACCACTGACTTGTGTCGGATCCCAGGCAAGCCCCGGAGCATTATAAGCCTCCTACCTTCAAAGCAATTAATTCTATATATGTTATAAGTATTGTTGCATTAAGTGATAGGAGTTGGTTGGAAACCCTTGCTGCATTATATCATTTCTTGTCTAGTTATATGAATCCTTGAATCCTATATAGACTAGGATCGAATAGATGCTTAGCCCTGCTTTAAGCGGTAGAAGTCAGGTGATTTCCTGTCATCTGCGAGATATAGGGATATTCATATATGGCACGGTTGGCTATATTTGCTATCGTAGAATGGAACCATGTGTTAATAAAATGAAATGAGACCGGGCGGGATGACGATAGTGAAGCAACAAGGCATGGAGGTCTTGGGTGTGGATCTATCCCCGTCTGAGTCGTTTAAGGACCGATTTGCTGTACGTCCTTGAGTCATGTTGAACACAGTCTAACACTTAGTTGGCCGGATAAGTCGTTCCGACCGCGAAGTCGAGTAGTATGGTTCAGGCCGAGAATCGAATGGTAGGTTGCATCTTGGAGGAGAGAAAGGATGTGCTTGGGGACATTAGCGTGAGACCAAGGGGGGGTTAGAGTCCCTATCACCTGGCAGAGTGTCGCCCTTGGGGACGCGACATCATTCGGACCCGCGATTTCTGAACTGTACGAAAGGTGACCTGAGCAGCCCTCACTAGGCGTGACTCGGTGAGTGTTAGAAATACCCCTCTAGCTGGATAGGAATTCGATTCGAATTGTCGTCGCTCCCGGTTAGTGAGCACTTGACTTGAACAGCGGCAACGTAGATTCCATTAAATTGAACGGATGGTTAATTGGATAATGATGGAGAGGTTGCCTCAATTTATACCTGCTATGGTTAATATTGTTTGCTCCTAATAAAGTGAGTGCTCTAGTACAGGTTCTAATATAGAGGACATGTTAATGATAATTAACTTGATGCTTAAGCATTAATGATTACTTATACATATTAAGCTTTTATGCAAAATGTTGTCAAGCTAGCCCACTTTATATCAGCCTTGCATGATCCTTGGTGTCACTTTATTCCTGGTTTTTGACGGGTAAGTCTAGCTGAGTACATTGTCGTACTCAGGGTTTTATCCCCACTTGTTGCAGGTTGTGATGTATCTTGGCGACTGCAAGAGTTGGTTGACTCCTGCCATAGTGGCGGAGTGTGATCATGGGCATGATCCTTCTGAATTATCTTCTCTCTAATGCTTTTGTTGGAAGTCGACCCTCATAGTGGCATATATTTGAAATAAGGGTGTTGTTAGTTTCAAATTACTTTGTTTCCGCTACTTTTGAACTTAAGGTGTAATAACTATGTTGAACTCCGATGTATATTGAATTACTTGTGAAATGGTTGTAACATGTGACTTGTTATGTTGAATCACTACGATCTTGGCTTGTATGATGGTTGGTTTGAAATCCCTCGTGATTTCATTGGACTACCAGAGTTATATGGGCTCAAGTGCGAGAATTTGATCACTTCGTTGATTGTTTTTGTACTTGTGCTCTTATAATTTGGACGGTTCCGTTACAGCTGGCATCGGAGCAAGATTCAACATTAAACTTGTCGTATGTGTATTTAAAACAAAGGTTTTGTTTTATAAAAAATCAGTTTTATCAACTTATAGCTATATATAGGTTTGTGAAAACTGAATTCTAAATCTAAGTATGCCAGTGGTCAATTTCCTTATGCCCATATAAGGATTATTAGGTGGCTTATATAAGTACTAACTTGGGGGTTTTCATTTATGCATCTACGCCCAGACCAAGGTATGTATGTGTGATAACTCTCCCACACTATGCTACCCGGTGTGTCAGATTAGAGGTAGCCTTCATATATGAAATAGCCATATATGTCGCTAGTTTACTTTTATGCAACATCGCACCTACGCTCAGGTAAGTGTGAGTTGTGAGAGCATGACCATACAACCTGCGGTCTAGGGAAGAGCTAGTTTTGGTTACTGGATTATTTACATGTTATACACATGTATATATGAAGGTACTTAATTGTGGGTGATTGATGATTCGGGTAGTTTTGGTGCTACATGTATACATACGGGGGTATATGTACATAGGAGTACTTAGAATTTTACTTCTCTGCTTTCATTGTGTGCTATATTGGGAAATGTTGGGCTGCAATGAAAATTTTCTGCAGGTACGCTAACCACGAATGCGTAAGTCGAAAGTAGCTGTCGACTAGCTATATATCGAGAGAGTGCGTGTTATGCCACCGACATAGAACGTGATCGCCACCTTAGGTTGGCAATCTCGTGAGGACGAATAGGACGAAGCATGCATTATCATGATTGTTGCTTTATGCATAGCTATGCTCCTCTCACCCTTGTTCTATAGTGTGTAACTTGTGATCAATGTGTTACACTATCTTTCTTGAGTGAAGCTAAATAAGAATGCCTTACTCCATGTTGTTTGAGAAAACTGTGTGCTTAGCTTTGCTATAAATAAGTGTGGTTACATGCTTGAACCTATAGATGCCCTTTAGTTTAGCCAAGTGGCGGATATGTTGTTCATACAAGCGTTTACAAATTCTTTAGACCCCACTTACGTAATTATGGATTATCATGAATGAATTAAATTCGTGTTGGTCTAAGATAACAAAATTTAGAGTAATTAGAATAACATGTTTGTGTGCTCTCTTGTTAAGTAGAACAAAGGCAAGCTTTGTTTTGCTTGTTGAACATTGTCGGCTAGGACGATTTCTGTTGTAGTGATGCTTTCGTAGTCATAATGGTATTTTCTGTAGTTATGGAGAATACCAAAGTTGTAGCTAACTTACTTATTTGGCTTGTCCTAAAATTTCATGACCCTAGGCCTTATGGTTTGAGAGTTATAAATTTTAGAAGTCTGTTGTCAGAATCTGCTCATGTTTAGAACAGATCTGAATGTTTGGTTTGTTTGACCTATGTGCATAAGGAATCATGTCTTGGAGGGAATAGAAGAAGTGTAGTACTTTTTCTAAGCTTTCCAAAATGTCCTATAGCACTAATTGTGGTGGTCTAAATCTCTACTTATGAGCTTGTAAAGTGGAATGACAGAATCTGTTCAAATCTGGGCAGAAATGTCTTCTTTGTGTTGATTAACCTTGTTAGCTGTAGAATCATCTTAATATGATAATAAGAAAGTTATAGCCAATGTACTAAGCTTTACATAAAGTTAAGGCTCAGCCTTGTTGTGTCCCTAAAACTCCAATTATGCATCTTTGAAGTTCTTGTCAGTTTTCTGTCCATATTGGTACAGATCTGAAACATTAGCATTTTTGGTTATGTTAACCTATGATTTAGCTTTTGGTATGAATAACTAAAGTTTAGTCATCTTCCTAAGCTTTCTAGAAAGTCTAGGATCACCTTTGTGGGATGTCTACAACCCTAGTTATGGTTGAAACCAGTAACTACTGTGCTGCTGTCCAGATTCTGTGCCCATGCTAAGTTAGTCACCTTAGCCAGCGTTTGTTTTGAGCTAAACTTGTAGTTAGTTCATGCTTGAGATAAATGCTTAGTTTGGGTGAGCCTTGTGCCTTGTATTGGTTGCTTAAGCCATTCGTTTGAATTTTCTCAAATGACTGCTTGATTGTGATGTTGTATGTGTGTTTGTTATCTGGGTAGTGCCCTAGTTGTCACCTCGTTTGTCCTCGGTGAGCACACATGGGCCACATAGCTTCATCCTAGAACAACGTTCATGTTACGTAATTGTATGGTTGTTGTCTTCAATTAGGTTCTCTCTTAGGAGCCTGAGCCTATAGACTTAGTGGTTAGCCCTTGAATGTTTGTATCCATGCCTTTGCTTGACCGAAAGCCCAAAGTTTAGTTCTCCTATATGTTTGCATAAGCCGTGGATGTTTTCCAACCCTTTTTGTGAAGACCCTTATCGACTGATCAACCAAGTTAACTTTTATTAACGCTAGCCTTTGACTATAGTTCGTACATTGCCAGTTGTGGAGACTGTACCCAAATTCATGTTGGACGTTCTGGCTATCTCTCCCAAAGGTTAGCTAGTGTGACACGACGTCTCTTGCTATGGCCCTAAAAATCGTTTGCTTGTAAATTCGTGTATCTACCTTATCAACTCAATCTATGACTATGTATCGGTTTTTGCCTTGAAATTTGCTTAATTCGTCTCCCACCTTCCCAAGTCTTGGGATGTTTATCAGTCTTGATCTCATGTTGTTGCCCAACATGAATGAATCTCCTATTAATCTTTTATCTGGAACTCCCCTCGGTGGACGCAAGTCGTACGTAGATTTAAGCAAGAGTCTCTTGCTTAGTTATCCTTGGCAGTTGCGCGATGTTCTCTTGTGCTATATGTTGATCTTCAGATCATTTTTGTGTTGATTCTAAACCTTGTGACTACCTTTGCTTGCTATCCCTCCTTGTATGGCGCTCGCTCTTATAGCCCAGTGGTGCCATTTGAAATTTCACTTTCGTTGTGCGTTTAGTAATGGTGTTATGAGTAGCTGCTGATGGTGCCGCGACGAAACAAAGGGCCTCCTGTGGCTGCAGACACATGGCTGGCTGCTTGGCACGCGCTGGTATCACGGTTTCTAGTCATGATCCACTATGAAACGACAGTCGGGGTGTTATTTTCTCGTGTTCCTTTTCTTGATTATCTCTCCATATCATATCGTAAGATCCATATCTTAGACCAAAAGTAGTAGAGCTTACTCCTGAAGTTGCTAAGAGGATAACCTTTGAAGAACAGGTCACCGACATAAACATTAACAGACTGCAAGAAGTGGTAGACATGTGACTCTACTTAGTTGTCCCAAGTATTGATGACCACTATCTAGGGAGCAACGTTTCTCATCTCTATTGGATAAAAAGGACACACCACATTTACTGTTGGACAAGTCATCTGTTGGATAAGACTCGATCGTCACATTATGCAAGTTTTAACCTTTATATGCATAATGACCTTACAATCGAAATCAACCATCTCTAGAATAACTTCGTATTTGCTAACTTCGATGGCAACCATCTATTCTGCATCAACCACAGTTGTTGTGGTCAAGAGTGAAGATTTGGAACTTTTTAGTGTTGAGAGACAACTGATTAGTTACCAATAGGAAGGTTAATCTCTAGCTAGGTAACGACTCTTTGGTAGCTACGAAGGCTATGTCTTACAGAGCAATAACCAATAATAAGTTAATCAACTGGCCAACAACTTGAGTAATACCCTATCTTCCACAGCCATTGTGACCAAGTCAATTCCATCTTGGACAATCACACAGATAGTGCAAAGTGTTCTATCAACTAAAGTGAAGAATTAGAGAAAGTATGCCCTAGTTCCAATTCGCATCCTTGTGCCCTTAGGTGCCACAAACGGTTTGTTCATAACTCTATTGGTCGAAGTGTTGAGAAATATTCAGAAACGGTTTCTTATTCTTGTAGGAATGTCATCCAGGCAGAGTATGTGTTTTGCCTTGCAAAAGTAACCCGCAAGTTCAAAGCGTGTGCATCATCGGATTGGTATGGAAAGTAATGGTCGAAATCTGCTGCTGGATGGCCCTTTTGAGGTTCCAAAGATACTAGTTTACACCCTTTCGTTTGCTTCTGCTTTCTCGTATCAACAATGTACGAGTAGCTTTGGTGTTTTGTAATTCAACTTATACCATCACAAATCAAAAGCAATTTGAAAAGTGTCAAACAACGGATTTCTCATCTTAGAGCTGCTATATGACCCTAAAGAGGAAGTCTCATGGTGAAAGGTTGGCCTGGCAAAGTTGCTACGCTGCAAGTCAACTCAACTTACAGTGCAACTAAGTCACGAAGGAAGATTTTACTCAATCGCTTGGTGGTAGACTACTCCCCGCGGTTAAGTGAATATTTACAACTTTTGTTGTCCTTAAGGCCTCGCTACATCTTTCTTTGGGAATTATTTTCCAATGATGACATACTTCGGTACCTTATAAATGTTTTTACCCAAGAGGTTTCATCTGATTCAACCCAGATAACTGTTGCCTTTGGATAAGAGAATCTTCTTAGGTAACATTTGACAGAAATACGAAGCCGACAGCGTCAGCTATCACATTCACTGATCCCTCAACGGACACGGATAATACAGTGTTGTCGTCAGAGAAAGAGAACTGCACACATGGAACCGCAAGTAGTTTTACATTAGTTGGTGTCTAAATGATTGAACATTTACGACCAACATAGACCCTGTCTATTGGTTAGTCAGTATCCTATAGCCTCAGAGTATATTTATCGTCTATGATCTCACCCTTCTGGAAGGTTGTGCTCAAGCCATTTTGGTAGAGAGCTGCTTTTCAAAAACCATGTGAACATAGAGCTATTTCAACGAGTAGACTTCTGAATATTTCGGTCTAGTGTAAAGTTCATACGGACTATGCTGTGCTCACTTAAGAATCAGATACTTGTGAGTGGTCAGCTCACGGACCGAATGATCTCCGTACACTGAGAATGCAGTACGTGCTATCTTGGATTCCTCCCAAAGTAACAATGCTTCATGGAAGTCAATGAAGGAAATTCTTCAGACAAATTTTACCATAAAGAGTAAGTATCAGAAAGTGCCTTTGACCAAATTGTTCACCAAAGTTGAAGCTTTGTAGTTGAATGCTATAGCACATGTTGGGAACTAGACAACGTGACTCTCTTCCTTAAAAGGTCTTCCATTCTGAATCTCAGGACGTGATTCTTTTAAGGGGGGAGGGTTGTAACACCCCAGGTGTTTATCACCAATTAGGCAGTGGGTTTGAGCTCAAACATGATAGATTAGTGGAGATGACGATGCCAAAGTCAAACCTATGGAAATAAACCCTAATCTAAACTTGGATATTGCACCCTTGCTTACATATAGGCTCAATTAAAAGATATATGCTTGGGTGTTGTTATCAAAGTATCTTCACATGTCTCACACCAATAATTATCTATATTGATCCCTGGAAAAGTTTCATGAAGTTTGGATAATTACTTGTGATGTATCTTGGCGACTGCAAGAGTTGGTTGACTCCTGCCATAGTGGCGGAGTGTGATCATGGGCATGATCCTTCTGAATTATCTTCTCTCTAATGCTTTTGTTGGAAGTCGACCCTCATAGTGGCATATATTTGAAATAAGGGTGTTGTTAGTTTCAAATTACTTTGCTTCCGCTACTTTTGAACTTAAGGTGTAATAACTATGTTGAACTCCGATGTATATTGAATTACTTGTGAAATGGTTGTAACATGTGACTTGTTATGTTGAATCACTACGATCTTGGCTTGTATGATGGTTGGTTTGAAATCCCTCGCGATTTCATTGGACTACCGGAGTTATATGGGCTCAAGTGCGAGAATTTGATCACTTCGGTGATTGTTTTTGTACTTGTGCTCTTATAATTTGGACGGTTCCGTTACATATTCCACCAAAGATGTAATATCTTTCTCTCCAGAACTCCAAATATAGAAAGTGCTATATCCATTTCGATCGTCTCAATGAGCTCTTTGCAACGGTGCACTCTATTTCATCACTTGGGATACTTTTATATGGTGAAATATTGGATATCCTGCAAAACAAGTGAGAACACCAACACTCATGGAACTCAATATAATCAAATCCTACAACTTTGCTTTATAAGTTTTTATATCAAATCAGGCATTAGTTGATGGTCTATAGTTGACATTATGATGCCTGATTTCATCATAGATAGGGAGGGTTGGTGAAGTGAACTAGGGTCCTAATCTTCCGAAAGGTTCTGATAACTCTCGATTTGGTGGAGTCGCGACACAATTCGATCCGGCTTCTGAACAACTCGGTCCTGAACCCCGCAATTGCAGCACCATGTCTCCTCTGGTTATCGACCGTCGATGCACGGTCGACCTCGCCAAGAAGGCTAAGTCCTTTGCCTGCTAATCGAAGAACACAAGCGAAGAACAAGAAATATTGCAACCAAATTTGCTAATGAATGATTGAGCTCACGAATTGGGTTCGATAAGCAGCACGGTTTGGCAATGTCCCGGGATCAAGTCAATTTGGTGCTCTATCCTTCGCATAGGTGGTAGCCCCCGGGGGATCTTAGCTGGGAAGATGTCCTCGTACTCTTGCAAAAGGTTAGTGACAGCAGGAGGTCTCGAGCTAACATCATCATCAAGGGAAAACAAAGCTCGTTTGCAAACCAAATTATAGCAAATATCATCATTAGAAATTTCAGCTAAGTCACATTTTCGGGCAAGCATAACACCACCCTTCAATTTAATCCCCTCAACCATAGAATTAGTTGTTGACTTACCCTTTTTAGGTGGGTAGATAGAATTAGCAACTTGTCGATTTTTCAGATTTAACATCATACAAACTAGCAGCTCGTTCCTTATCAACTTGTACAATTTCAGCAGGGGTCATTGGTACCAAACTAATTTTATTTCCTTTATGAACAAAAGTGTATGTATTACTTCTACCATGGTGTATAATATCATTATCAAATTCCCAAGGATGACCCAATAAAAGTGAACAAGCTTCCATAGGTACTACATCACAATCAACAAAATCAGCATAGGTACCAATGGAAAAAGAAACTCTACAAGTTTACCAGAATCATTCAACCATTGAATATGGTATGGATGGGGGTGTGGGCGCGTGGTTAAGCCAAGCTTCTTGACCAAATCTAAACTCACCAAATTATTGCGGCTGCCTCCATCAATGATGACACGTGCTCGCCGATCGTTGATGACAAAGAAAATTTGGAACAAATTATGGCGTTGTATCTTTTTAGGTGGTTGTACTTGTGCACTGAGCACTCACTGCACAATGACACTCCTGTAGGCTACTGTGGCCTCGCTACCAAAGACCTCGTCATCTCCCTGAACAGGTTCTTCTTCTTCATCATCTTCAACGTTAGAGGCGCTGATGTACCCATCTTCTGTAGCAATGTATGCCCGTTGACTGGGGCAATTCTTTTGTACATGCCCATATCCCTAGCAGTAGTGGCACTGAATATTAGGAGTGCGTCCCATTGAGGCAACGGAGGAAGCACTCTTCAAAGGTTCCTGCATAGAATTTTTACCTAAACCGAAAGGTCGTGAAAAAGGCATCTGCTTGTTCTCTGGTATAGGCGCCCGAAAGGAGGGTGCCTTGGGTAGTCCCGAAAATGGCACCATGCGTGGCATGTATGAGGTGCCAGCCTTGCTCTTGCTCTTGCCCAGCTTATCACGCCCCTGGAACTCCTTCTCTGCATGCATAGCAAACTAAAACAACTGGTTGACAGTGTTAAATTCCTTATAATCAACTATGCCCTGAATTTCCTCCCTCAAACCCGCATAAAAATGAACAATAGAATCCTCGGGTCCCTCCACTATACCAACACGCATCAAACCTTTCTGGAGCTCACCATAGTAATCTTGCACAGATTTATCTCCCTGTTCTAAGCGCATTAGCCTCTTACTTAGGTCCCTATGATATGATGGTGGCACAAATCTATCACGCATAGAAACCTTAAGTTCTTCCCAAGTTTTAGGTTGGCAATTATCTGCAACTAAGCCAGTCCACCAAATGATAGCAAAATCTTTAAATTCACTAGTGGCTTGTCTAATTCGATGTTGCTCAGGCACAAGGTGGGCACTAAATTTTTGTTCTACTGTCATCTCCCAATCAAGGTATTCTTCAGCATCATAATGTCCCGAAAAAGAAGGTATGGTAATCATAATGTCCCGAAAAAGAAGGTATGGTAAATTTAACCTTAGCATAAGGATCATCAGAAACATGAGTACCATTACCTCGATGGTGGTTGAAGTGTTGAGCGCCACCCATACCTGTGGTGTTGGTGCGAAGATGATGACGTAATCTATTTTGCCTTGTCGCTGCTTTATCAATATTACCATCAGCACCATAGACTTCATCATCAGCGTTGCTGCCATCAATACCTTCATCATGTGGTGGTTGGGCTTCTAAGGCAGCTACCCTATCGGTTAGTGTGGACAATCGTTTGTCCAAACTCTCAAGTGTATTGCCGAGCTTGAGGCCAACGAGCGCATCAGTTATAGCCTTTGTGACTGCCGATTGTAGTTGCTCTTGGCTAACACTGATGAGGACATGGCCTCCACACATATGACCATGCTTGGAGAATTACATGGAGGCCAAGGAGATCAGCAAGGGCATCCAAATCGAGAAGAAGGCCCAAAGCTTATCCGGTTCGAGTCACCAAGGTGGAGGCCCAAATCAAGTTCGAGTCCACCTCGGAATCCAGGACCAGTCTGCCTTGAACTGGTCACCCAGGACGCATCCGGACTCCGTTTTCGATGATCCATATATGGATGGAAAGCTTATTTGATAAGGAAACCAACCCAAGTGGTCCCAAGTCAAAAGCTGTTTGGAATCAACGGGAATCGTCGAAACAATTCACCATCCAGAATCTGTCAGGGCGCTGTGTCGCCGTCTTTTGGGCCGTTTGGGCCTTGTAACGTGTCGGCACTCCCCAGGGACGCGAATAGGGGTCCTTGGACGTCCCTTAGGCTTTATAATCAGTAGCTGCCGCCTATGTTAGGGTTTGGGTTTTGCTTAGATTATTCTGTTGATAACAGTTTCGCCGCCGTCGTCGGTTTGTGAGACCCCAATTTTGTGAGATTAATCATTCATCTGCAATTTGGTTGCATTCCTTTGTGTTCTTGCGTGTGTTCTCGATTCGCAGGCAAGGACTTAGCCTTCTTGGCGAGGTCGACCGTGCAACGCTGGTCGATAACCAGAGGAGTCGTGGTGCTGCGATTGCGGGGTTCAGAGCCGAGTTGTTCGGAAGCCGGATCGAATTGTGTCGTGACTCCACCAAATCGAGAGTTATCAGAACCTTTCGGAAGATCGGGATCCCTAGTTCACATCAATTGGTAATCAGAGCTTCAGGTATACCGTCAGGTTCAATTTTACCCTAGTTTAGTTTGATTTCACCTTCGTCCTAGAGTCCACAGAAAAGCCAAAAAAATAGTGTTAGGTTTTTCCCCTATCCCAGAAACCACGTTTAGCCTTTTGCATAATTCTTTTCAGATTCCGTCATGTTGAGTTTGTGTCCTGATCAAGGGCTTGTTGCTGGTTTAGATTGTCTTCTTTTCTAGTTTGTGTTGATCCCTCCACCCACCGCCATCCCGTATCACCATCAGTTTGCATCTTGTGTCCACTGAAACCCGAATTCGAGCAGCTTTCTTAAAACAGTCATAACTTTTGTATCTGAACTCGAAACAGGGCAAATTTGATATCAACGGAGAATGCCAGAAAATTTTAGATCCGTTTCATCCTAGCAAAGCTAGGTTCGTAAAAATTAGATTTGCGAAATTCGATCAGGAAAATCGAGTTTCCAGGCCCACAAGTTTTGATATGCTTTTTGGAGCACAATCCTAATTTTCTATAGGCCACATCTTTTATCCAATTGAGCTCAATTTTTTTGTGTTTATTGTTGTGTGCTCCTTGCTGAGAAAAAAATATCAAAAGAGCAAAAGCAAGAAAAAAATTTGGACAAAAAAAAGAAAAGAAAAAATAGCAAAAGAGAAGAGAAGATATCAAAAAGGAGCACATAAGGAACACTCGATAGCTCTATTGTTTGTTGTGCCTTTTGCCTTGTCCGTATTTCCATTGCTATCTATCATACTTGTTTCTCCATTTTGTTATCACACATCTGGTATTTGGAACACGTTAGACCAGCAACGAGAGCAAGTATTTAGGACTATAATTCAGCATTACTTTCTGTTTTTGAATTGTGTTCCACTCACATATTTGGCCTGCTTGCCTTAACTCCACATACTTCTTCTAGACAGTATAAGTTTTGACCCCTGTAATCGCAGTGCTACACCTTCCAGGTATCCTTGACCTTGCTGGTAAGAACCTTGTAAGAGCTTGAGAAGGGGTCTCCTTTTGCTGTGATCTTGAGAGGCACTACTCCACCTACTTAGTATATTATTAGGGATAACTTTCACTGTTTGTTCCTGTTTTGTGTCTACAATGATAGGTTACAACACTCACCGATACGAGACATCAATGATGCATGAGCCACGCACTATTGCTGCTACACCTCCTTCCACAGGTCGTTCTATTCTTTCTTCTCCACCTACTTATGATGGTATTGGTGCTGATGAGTACATTGAGTGGGAAAGTAAAATAGATAATATTTTTGCACACTGTCATATGTGTGAACGGAGGAAGATTAAGAATGCATCTAGTGTTTTGAGACATTTAGCATCAATTTGGTGGGAGTCTTTAAGTTCTTCAGATAAACCTCATACATGGAACGATATGAAAATTCTTATGAGAGAAACTTTGTTAATCCATCTCTTGTAATTAATTCATATGATGAGGAACATCAACTAGACCAATCTCCTATTATTCCTCCTGTTGTGCCTAACCTTTTGCAGTACAATGCACAAAAGAGCAGGGATGACATGACAGAAAATGAGGTGCTCCCAGTCTCATGTAAAAATTCAACACGTGATACTTCCGCTGACAGTGAGAGCAAAGGTAATGCCAATGATGCTAATCTCACAGAAGATGAGAGTTCTCTTGATGTGCTGAATTTTTCCACCAATCATGTTATGATAGAGCAAATATTAGTGGAACCTTCGCTTGATTTACCTTTGACACAAGATGATTTGTTTGATGTTCCTTGTGATAAAGATGACTTGAATGATGATATTTATATTATTCCAATGCAACCATTAATGAATGATCATGCTATATGTATGTTGGAATCGAACACTACTGCTGAAAATAGACATGTTATTCATAATGTTAGTAATGTTGATGAGTTGAAATTGATGTCTTCTTTAAATACTTTGGGATACATTGAATTTGATGTTCTTTGCAATCTTAATTATATAGAGGAGAAACTTTATGCATATGTTGATTTGCCAAGGTTATCTAGACATACTTATCATGTTTTTGGCAAATATAGCAACCAAGGACAATATATGGTACAACGAGTTTACATTTGTACAAATCTGAATTCTTCTTTTGTTGTGCAAAATAATGATCAATTAGAGGACTATAAAATCAACAATGTTGTCATGCCATATTCCTCTAGTCTTGCTTTACAATCCCAAGAGGAATCCAAAGAAGGGGAGCATATGTTTCTTGTTAGTACTAATCTTTTGCAGGATAGTATTGACAAAGATCGTGTGTATTTTCATCGAGGAGACTACATGTTTGTAGGAGAAGGCGTGCTGCAAACCAAAACATATGGTCATATTCTTTCTTCCAACATTGTCAATTTCCAATATTTTGGCAACCCCGTTTGTCTTCATGCTGTGCAAAATGGACTTCAAGCAACATCGACGCCGAGGACGGCTTTTCATCAAGAAGGGGAGGATGATGAGGACATGGCCCCCACACATATGACCATGCTTGGAGAATTACATGGAGGCCAAGGAGATCAGCAAGGGCATCCAAATCGAGAAGAAGGCCCAAAGCTTATCCGGTTCGAGTCA
Source organism: Saccharum spontaneum (assembly GCA_022457205.1). NCBI lineage: Eukaryota > Viridiplantae > Streptophyta > Magnoliopsida > Poales > Poaceae > Saccharum > Saccharum spontaneum. The sequence continues at coordinate 35,940,063 of CM039615.1, forward strand.
CCAAGGTGGAGGCCCAAATCAAGTTCGAGTCCACCTCGGAATCCAGGACCAGTCTGCCTTGAACTGGTCACCCAGGACGCATCCGGACTCCGTTTTCGATGATCCATATATGGATGGAAAGCTTATTTGATAAGGAAACCAACCCAAGTGCTCCCACGTCAAAAGCTATTCGGAATCAACGGGAATCGTTGAAACAATTCACCATCCAGAATCTGTCAGGGCGCTGTGTCGCCGTCTTTTGGGCCGTTTGGGCCTTGTAACGTGTCGGCACTCCCCAGGGACGCAAATAGGGGTCCTTGGACGTCCCTTAGGCTTTATAATCAGTAGCCGCCGCCTATGTTAGGGTTTGGGTTTTGCTTAGATTATTCTGTTGATAACAGTTTCGCCGCCGTCGTCGGTTTGTGAGACCCCAATTTTGTGAGATTAATCATTCATCTGCAATTTGGTTGCATTCCTTTGTGTTCTTGCGTGTGTTCTCGATTCGCAGGCAAGGACTTAGCCTTCTTGGCGAGGTCGACCGTGCAACGCTGGTCGATAACCAGAGGAGTCGTGGTGCTGCGATTGCGGGGTTCAGAGCCGAGTTGTTCGGAAGCCGGATCGAATTGTGTCGTGACTCCACCAAATCGAGAGTTATCAGAACCTTTCGGAAGATCGGGATCCCTAGTTCACATCAAACACACTCTGCAAAATCTTTGGGCGAATCATCTCTGTCGTCTCCTGGCATTGTAGACACAAAGCACAAAGAAAACAGTGAAGGTTATCCCTAATAATCCTACTACACAGGTGGAGTGGGGCCTCTTAATATCACGTGGACTGGTGTAGTCTTAACAAGTTCTAGCAAGGTTCTTACCAGCGAGGCACAGTTACCTGAAAGACGTAGCGCTGATATTATAGGGGTCAAAACTTGTGTTGTCCAGAAGCAATATGTGGAGCTTTGGGTGGCTTAAATTATGATAGCAAGGAATAGCAATAATATAATTCAGAATTGCAAGATTGAAAAGTAGTCCCAAGCTAGTCTATGTTGCCGGCCTAAACTCGTCCTGGACCTAGTTCAAGCAAGGAACAACACAACTCAGCATAGGGACATGAAAAGATGCAAGCACTTCTGATTTTTTTCAATTATTTTTTTGTGTTGCCCTTTTTTTGCACCTTTTGCCTTTTCTTCTCTGTTTTTTTTGTGTGGCTCTTTTGTTTTGCACTTAGCCTTTTTTTGTTTTGGTATTTTTTTATACCAAAAAGAGCCACAAGGGATATATTATAACTCAATTTAATAGAGACCTCTAAAACAAACACCTTTTGGTACGCTAATAAAATCTCTCAACATATATAGGGCCCATAATAACCTCAATGCTAATTGGCTTGACACATGCATGCGTTCCTACAATAGCTATATATAGCTGAATTTTGGAAATTCCTTCTATAGCATGCTCTCTGTCCTTATTTTTAGAAGCCTAAAACAAAACTTGGACAGTTTCTATTCGCATAGACAACACCCAAAACTTGCTATCAAATAACGCCCCAGGCATGCACTAAAATAAATCAACTATCTTGATACCGTTGGACATTCTAAACTTAGGCCTTCCTAGTAAAGTAGGATTGCTTTGTATGATGAAGGCACATGAGACGAAGCAAGCCTATTCCTGATGGATCAGCACAAGGAAAACAGATCAATTAAAATCACAGTGCCTCCAGAAACCAAATGACTCGACGACACACTAGACCAAGACTTGATTAAACACAGCAAACATGATGATGTACGAGGGACGAACGTTCAATAAAGCAAATTGAAATTAAAAATATTACATGGGCACAACGGGTGATAGGACTTGGGGAAAAACAACGATGACATAAATATTTTTGTAGGGCAATTTTTTGGATCTATAGGATGAAGCAAAATCAAACTAAACTAGGGAAAAGAGTGAACCTGACGGTGAGCCTAAGGCTCTGATTACCACTTGATGTGAACTGGGGTCCTGATCTTCTGAAAGGTTCTGATAACTCTCGATTTGGTGGAGTCGCGACACAATTCGATCCGGCTTCTGAACAACTCGGTCCTGAACCTTGCAATCGCAGCACCACGTCTCCTCTGGTTATCGACCATCGATGCACGGTCGACCTCGCCAAGAAGGCTAAGTCCTTTGCCTGCTAATCGAAGAACACAAGCGAAGAACAAGAAAGATTGCAACCAAATTTGCTAATGAATGATTGAGCTCACGAATTGGGGTCTTACAAACTGACACGGCTAATCTAAGCAAAACCCGAGAAAGAAGTGGCAACTTGGGGTGTCTAAATACATGCGTAGCAAATAAAAGAAAATGTCGTTATCTTAGGAGATCCTAGAGTCACGGCTGTTGAATAGTCTTCATGCATGGATGGAAGTTCGTGGATGCATGCTTATTGTCTGGTCAACATAGGTGGCGTCCACTCTTTATCTTTCTTCATCTATCACGGAGGCGATGGATGAAAAGTGTGGATGCATGTTTATTGGCTAAACATAGCATTGGCTATTTTCCTCCAAGCTTCACGGTTCGAAGCTCTTCGTGTCCTCACCATCCTTCTGATCCTCTCCATCATTTCTAAGCAAAAAAAGAGTGCATGCGTCTCCATTGTATAAATATAATGGACAAGAGTTTAGGAATGAACTTACTTGATGATCGAGTTGGCGTGCATGGGCACGAGTAAGAGGAGGAATACATCCCTCCTCTCCACCTATAAAAGGAGGACCTCTCCCCCTCATTCACAACAACACACAAGAGCACAAGAGCATCACAAAGCAAGAGCAAGAGCATCTCCACTTCATGGGCTTAGGTCCTAGCTAGCTCTACCAACTTAGTAGGGAGAGATGTGAGGGAGAGTATGGGAAAGAAGTACCAGGCTTGTTGGTAACCTTCCCCCGCTTGTACCTCGGTGAACATCAGCTTTGTACCTCGACGGGTATCTTAGTAAGTGTTTCTGGTTCTTATGGTTATAAAGTTTGAGTAGTTAAGCTATACTTTTACTTGTTTATGGATTCATCGTTCATCTCCGTGGCGGATGCTCTAGTAGAAGGGCCCTGATAAAGACAGATAATCCTTGTTAACACACTAGAGTAGTAGTCAATATCGTTGACGTGGTGTCTAGGCGAGAGGCTACCTTTATTTGCCCCATATCCCATAGTTGAGGGGTAGGTGACAGGTGGTGACAGCCCTATTCTCTCTTGTAATCCCCCACATTCGGGTACCATGTAGAGCTATAGGCCGGCATCGATTGGCAGACCAGTTGCAATCTGGTGCCCAAAATAAGCAAGTAGAAGTAAAGTTTATCTATCCTTAGACCCTAATCCATAGAAATCCATCTCTACCCTTTCCAGCTATCCTTGTGTTGTCCTTGGACAAATTAGCTAGAAGTAATACCTTTGTTCTCTATGAAAAATATGATACCCTGAATACTTACAAGTGAAAGCTACAACGATAATTTCGTACGCTTGTAGATTCTTTTTGTAAACGTTATACCAACACTCAGGAGGTTCAAAAAGGAGAAACAACCATGACCTCTTCGATTGGTGTTGAACGAGAGTTTCTATCACCAAGTTTTTAGCTTGAGTGATGGGAATGGATAGAGTGTCTCTCCTAAGTTTTATGTCAAGGTTCCCTGAAGTAGGTGGTTCCATGAAGAGTTTTTCTAAGGGATGCCCTATCATGATATTAAAATCTTAGATTTCTAAGATATGGAAATCAAGGGCCAATTTCACATCACCATGATGTACTGCTATGTTGTGGAGAACCCCAAATCCTTCTAGGTTAGATCTTGGGGTGTTTTTGAAGGATTTGTTTGTGGGAGCAAGTGGCTCATCACTGTTGACGGTCCTTAAGTACCAAATATAGTTATCAAATAAATAAAGAAAAGGATCCAAATGCAACCAACACCTAGACTTAGGGTTTTATCTGACAGAATTCCACGAGTTTTGGTGTTTGTCTGTTTCTGCAGGGGGTTATCAGAAAATACGGAGGAAAGGCCCACACGTCGGGTTTACATAGAGATAATAACGTGTTCACCGATTTTCTGTCATCTAGAAGACTCCAGAAGCCATGAGATCGAACGGGAGGCCGAACGGGCCCGGAGGCATGGCGCCCGCCCTGCTCCCTAGGGCGCCCGTCCTGACCTGAGAGCCAATCAGGCTCCGTCTCACGGATTATGCTCCACCGACCTAAGGGATCAAGGAAAACCGTGCGATTAATGTCGGTTTGATCCGACGGCCCACGTTCACTTGAGGGGGCTATATAAGCAGGACCCCTGGCCCCTGGAGGAGGCACTCCCTCATTCTCAATTCCTCAAACCCTAATCTCAGGAGGAGAGTCTCTGATCAAGCCCTAGAGCCACCACATCAACGAGATCTCTAGTATAGCATAGCTACATAGGATTAGAACTAGAAGGAGTCAATCTTCGATTGGTTTCCGGATCTGTCAAGAGGATTCTTGGTAATTCCTTTACTGTTCTTCATTGTTCATCTTTGTTCTTCAATATTATGAATACAACTTTGTTCTATTTCAATATATTGATTATGACTATGCTCTACTTGTTTATGTTTGCGATTATATTGTTCTTAGTTTATCGTAGTTATACGCTTGGCTTAGTTAGATTGGAATTATATACATGTTTAGGATCGTATAGCGTTTATCCATCGGATCCATGGGCAAATGATAAATGTTGTGTAGGCGTGGTGCTTAGACCATATTTATCTGCGATTGCACCTTATATGCCAGATCGTGGGGTGGTCCGCGATGGTGACAGCTTCGTTGGTTCTTATATAGTCCCCCTCCCATGTGTAAGGCAGGCAGAGCAACATTATTACGGGGGAGTGATTGCTATGTTTCTCATCTTCCTTGATAATATCACTATGCAAGGGCGTAGTCCTTTCTCACAATGATTGCCAAGTGTACTTGCACTAACTATGATATGCTAGACTTTATAGTTAAGAATAACTTAGGAAATATCCTTGTAGTTCGTCGTAATACCATGCTAATGACTTTCTAGAATATCTGTTGAGGTGCTTATCATTATTATATGTGGCTAGCTGATCAGATTAATTATCTTTGTCACCGTTCATACTTTATCTATATTTCATGTGACACTTACCCCTGTATGCAAGAGATAGATGAATGTTCTCACTTATACATGCAATGATTGATACTCATTCCTATATTCCATTCCAAAATCAACATTGATGTTAGTAATCCCTTCCCAGTGGTAAACATATAAATAACGATACCTGGAATACTTCATGGTTAAAATGCTACATCAGTATTAATCTGTGCGCTTGCAGATCTTATTTATTATTTATTTAGAAGAGCAGTTGCATATTTCAATACCGCGTCTCTCATTTCATGCTGGGGATGACAACTTGGCTTAAGTGGCATGAGGGATAGGTTCGGCATTTTTGGCGCCGTTATCAGAATTAGAAAACTAAGTCTACTTTTGGTAATGACGTTAAGAATGCCCAACAAGCATTTTTGGCGCCGTTGCCGGGGAAGGTTGATTTACTAACAAGGAATGAATACGGAATTTGAGTCATCATTCACATCATTAAGTGATTGAGATCATCAATTCTCCCATATAGATTTACCCCTGTATTTTTCCATTCTTATTGTTTTGCAGGGTGATGTATGAATAGAGGACATCTTCCAGAAAATTTTGTTGACAACCCCGAAGCATTAATCAGAGGGGCAAGAGCCAAGCTCAAGAAGTCAACACTTCGACGCAACACTTCATCCAATCCAGAAGACCGCCAAAGTTTCATCCGGAATTTGTCAACAGAGTTCGCAGCCATGGCGAACAAGACGATCCGTGAGTTCTCAGCTCCCACTACGGACAACATTCGCACTGGACCTGCCGCGGCCATCGACAAGAACTTTGAGCTCAAGCTAGGGCTCATCAACATGGTACAAGCCAACCAGTTTTGTGGGAAGCCGCACGAAGATGCAAGTGCTCATCTCCAACACTTCCTAGAGATTTGCAGCACATTCACTTTATTAGATGTTCCCAGAGACGCCATACTACTTCGCCTTTTCCCATTCTCACTATTGGGGAGAGCGAAGCAGTGGTTCTACGCGACGAAGGATAAGAACACTACGTGGGCACTCTGCTCTACGAACTTTCTGGCTAAGTTCTTTCCCATGGGCAAGACTAATGCTCTCCGTGGGAAGATTACAAGTTTTCAGTAACAACATGATGAATCCGTTCTAGAAGCATGGGAGCGCTTTCAAGATTACATCCTAGAATGTCCCCATCATGGAATGGAGAGCTGGCTACTTATGCAGACTTTCTATCATGGACTCATCACTAGTGCTCATGAGACCATGGATGCTGCAGCTGGAGGCGCATTTCTATCACTCACCATACCACAAGCTACAGCCCTTGTGGAGAAAATGGCGTCCAACCAAGGTTGGAACGAAGAGAGGATCCAAACACGCAAGAAGGGTGGAGGTATGCACCAGCTCAAGGAGGTAGACATGCTGTCTGCAAAGTTAGACCTACTCATGAAAAAGCTCGATGACAAAGCTGGAGACAAAAGAGAAGTCATGAACGTCTACGACTCTCACATGACTTGTGAGGAATATGGAGACACTGGACACTTAGGCAATCACTGCCCTGAGATGCTTGAGGATGCAAGGTACATCAACAATAACAACAACTACAACCGTCCTCAACAAAATCAAGGTTGGAATCAACAGAGGCCTAACTACTCAGGTAACTACTCAGGTAATTATCAAGGTAATAACTCTTACAACAACAATAATAATTTTCCACCCCTGAGAGAGTTAGTGTCTAATCAAGGAAAGCTAATGGACAACTTGTCTAAGAAATTGGCATCCAATGATAAAATACTAGAAAACATAAATAATAGAATGGATAATTTCTCTACTACCATCAAAAAACCAAATTAGCTTTAATAAAATGATTGAATCTCAGTTAAATCAAATAGCTGCTGCTGTTCCTGCTACTAACCCCGGTATACCATCACAACCAGAAGGATTAGAATCTGCAAATCTTGTAGACATGTTTGATGCAGGTAACTATTGGAGTAATCCCGCTGTCGGAGTACATAATGACCTTCTGCCAGTCAAGAGAGGCGATCCAGGACGCCCCGTCATCCCGATCTCCATCGGCACGGTGGACTTCCCAGAAGCACTCTGTGACTTTGGCTCTGTTGGGCATTCTTAACGTCATTACCAAAAGTAGACTTAGTTTTCTAATTCTGATAACGGCGCCAAAAATGCCGAACCTATCCCTCATGCCACTTAAGCCAAGTTGTCATCCCCAGCATGACATGAGAGACGTGGTATTGAAATATGCAACTGCTCTTCTAAATAAATAATAAATAAGATCTGCAAGCGCACAGATTAATACCGATGTAGCATTTTAACCGGGAAGTATTCCAGGTATCGTTATTTATATTTTTACCACTGGGAAGGGATTACTAACATCAATGTTGATTATGGAATGGAATATAGGAATGAGTATCAATCATTGCATGTATAAGTGAGAGCATTCATCTATCTCTTGCATACAGGGGTAAGTGTCACATAAAATATAGATAAAGTATCAATGGTGACAAAGATAATTAATCTGATCAGCTAGCCACATATAATAATGATAAGCACCTCAACAGATATTCTAGCAAGTCATTAGCATGGTATTAGGACGAACTACAAGGATATTTTCTAAGTTATTCTTAACTATAAAGTGTAGCATATCATAGTTAGTGCAAGTACACTTGGCAATCATTGCGAGAAAGGACTACGCCCATGCATAGTGATATTATCAAGGAAGATGAGAAACATAGCAATCACTCCCCCGTAATAATGTTGCTCTGCCTGCCTTACACACGGGAGGGGGACTATATAAGAACCAACGAAGCTGTCACCATCGCGGACCACCCCACGATCCGGCATATAAGGTGCAATCGCAGATAAATATGGTCTAAGCACCACGCCTACACAATATTTATCATTTACCCATGGATCCGATGGATAAACGCTATACGATCCTAAACATGTATATAATTCCAATCTAACTAAGCCAAGCGTATAACTACGATAAACTAAGAACAATATAATCGCAAACATAAACAAGTAGAGCATAGTCATAATCAATATATTGAAATAGAACAAAGTTGTATTCATAATATTGAAGAACAAAGATGAACAATGAAGAACAGTAAAGGAATTACCAAGAATCCTCTTGACAGATTCGGAAACCAATCGAAGATTAACTCCTTCTAGTTCTAATCCTATGTAGCTATGCTATACTAGAGATCTAGTTGATGTGGTGGCTCTAGGGCTTGATCAGAGACTCTCCTCCTGAGATTAGGGTTTGAGGAATTGAGAATGAGGGAGTGCCTCCTCCAGGGGCCAGGGGTCCTGCTTATATAGCCCCCTCAAGTGAACGTGGGCCGTCGGATCAAACCGACATTAATCGCACGGTTTTCCTTGATCCCTTAGGTCGGTGGAGCATAATCCGCGAGACGGAGTCTGATTTGCTCTCAGGCCAGGGCGGGTGCCCTAGGGAGCAGGGCGGGCGCCCTGCCTCCGGGCCCGTTCGGCCTCCTGTTCGTTCTCGTGGCTTCTGGAGTCTTCTAGATGATAGAAAATCGGTGAACACGTTATTATCTCTATGTAAACCCGACGTGTGGGCCTTTCCTCCGTATTTTCTGATAACCCCCTGTAGAAACAGACAAACACCAAAACTCGTGGAATTCTGTCAGATAAAACCCTAAGTCTAGGTGTTGGTTGCATTTGGATCCTTTTCTTTATTTATTTGATAACTATATTTGGTACTTAAGGACCGTCAACAGGCTCCAGCGTCAACATTATGCCCAGGGTACTCTATGAAAAATTCTTTACATATCCTTTATCAGAAACAACTATGTGTTTGCAGCTTGCAGATCGGACACTAAGCTTTCCTAAAGGAATATTAAAGAACATGTGTGTCCGAGTTGGTACCTCGTATGCTCCAGCTGACTTCGTGGTGATAGAGATCGGGTCCGATGAGAGGTCACCAGTTATTCTGGGAAGGCCATTCCTGAACACCTCGGGAGCTGTCATCTACGCCAGCGCTGCAAAGATCAACTTCAACATCAAGGGGAGGAAGGAAACGTTTTCCTTCAAGAACAAGATTACACAAATCCCAGAGCAACCCCAACATGAACCAAGGAAGAGGACCAACAGGAGGAACAAGCAGAACAAGAACAACCAAGGATGGACCGAATCAGCTAAGATGGTCACTGCAGTTCAAGGAGGTCAAGATGGTCGACTCAAGTCGCCGTTCCTAATCAAGAAGGACAACCCAGGCATGCCAAGCATTGAGTGCTCAATCAATGGATACTCCTTTCAGAAGGCGCTCTGCGACACTGGATCAGGCGTCAACATAATGGCCACAGTCACCTATCAGCTCTTGTACGGAACCATGCCCTTAAAACCAGCATACACTCAGCTCCAGATGGCAGATCAGACATCCCGAAAGGTCGAAGGTATAGTAACCGATGTCCCTGTTAAAATTAACGACCATACAGACTTTCAGGTCATTGACATGGGAGACGACGAGTACGATCCACCCATCATCCTAGGAAGACCGTTCCTAGGCACCGTCAAAGCAATCATCTACATTGGAACCAGAGAAGTCCATATGCATTTCCCCTCTGAGAAGGTACGCCGCTACTTTAATGACCCTAACTATATAGTTGAAGATTCTAAGCAGGTCAGGACAAGAAGAAGGCGACGTAACCGTAACCAAAGGAGGCAAACCATCAAGGACATATGGGCAGACTATGAAGGAGAGGTCATAAGGCCCGAGGATACACAACAGGAGACCGAAGCACCAAGTCGGGTATGGAAAGTGAAGACAGTTACACAAGAAGAGGAGGTGCTGCCGGAACCACCGTCTACGCCACCCAAATCCCAGGACAACTAAGAAGAAAAGAAGTCCTGTTCGGAGGACTTAAAAACACCGAACGCCATGCCAAGAGGTAAACTTGGTAGTTATCATTTTCCCTTTAATTATTGCTTAGTTAATCATGTTCATTCTGTCTTAAAAAAATGTTGAAAATAGTAAGCCCCATGTGAGTATGCGAGTGGCATAAAATCCATAAGTACATTCACTGTGGTGGCATAAAAAAATAATAATAATAATATATATTTTTTCTGTTCTATAAAAATGAAAATAAAAATAGAGAGTGACATTTATCAAGGAAGCTCAAACATGATAAAGGCTAGATATTTATGCTAACGCTTAATCAAGTTCCACGAAGCTTTGTTGTCTATTTGAGCTCCACAGAATTCAGGAAGACTAGCAGATGGAGGACATCCTAATCGTTGTTAGGGTGCTGCCGACATTCAAATACACCTCTGCACCTGCTAGCTACATCAGAAGAAATTACGTCAAGATCCAGCTTGGGGGAGAGCACCCCCATTTATCCCGATAAGTATTTTTATCTACATTTATACCTATGCTTTATTAAAATAAAAAGATGCATAATCATGAAAACCCAAATAAATATTTTGTGTTTATATATATTTGCTTAGTTTTATAAATAAATAAAGTAGCTATGCTAAACTGAATCTTGAAAATAAAACTCTAGCATGGATATGATGAATAGTTGCTCTGCCTAATTTTCAAATTTGTTTTCTCTCTAGTTTAGACATAACTGTTATAATTTAAAACTGGCTCTAAACCTGAGCTAGTGGGAAGAGAACTTGATCTGAAGTCTAAGTTGTTAGCGGATATGATATGGGAAGGTTGAGCTGCTGTTTATCTGTTCCTAGCGATGCTAGAATTCTGGAGAATTTTATCTTTAAAAATCTTTAAAATGTTGCATGATGAGTTCCTGTATGATGAGAGTTTAAATTCCTACCACAGCCATATATACATGCTTGTTAGAATAAGAGCCGCACTTTTACTACTTACTGCTTATGGGCATTGAGTGTGGTCAAGCTGTGTAGACCCTTAGGAACTTGTCATGTGGTTAAAATCAAGATTCACTTGCACGTTTACTCATACATGCTGCTTCTACTCCGAAAGTACGCATCCACATATATCCACTCATTTCTATCTCCAGATTCACCCAAAATTATTCTACTCCTGACCCGGGAGAGAATAGCCAAAAACATTATCCCATTCCTGTTATTCCCTGTGAAGTTAATGCTCAAGTCATTTCTACTACCACTTGCTATATTTTCAAAAGAGGGAGATTGCTCTAAAAAAATACGAGGAAATAAAAAGGAGCAAGTGCTCGGAACCTCGAAGAAAGAAAAAGTGAGACGAGAGGTAAAAATGGACAAGTGTCCGATAGTAGAATTAGGGGTACAAGATACCCACCTAAGAGAAAAAAAATAGAGCATCTCATTCCCCTCAAAAGTTTTAAAAAGCAAGAAAGGTATGTATTCCCTCAAAAAGAGCATTAGACTTTTGTTATCACCATACACCACTCATTCACCACACATGCACATCTTGATTTGACTTATTGACTTATTTCTCTGGATCCATGGTTTGACTATGCAATAAATGTTCTATGAGTATGTATACTGTATCTCCCACCTATGAGCTCCAGATATTAAAGCCTTATTAGAGTAGGGTGAGAGAGAAGGCAATGTCACTACGCCTTATACCATAAATACCACATACTTTGAGAGAGAAGGCATATACCATTACTGCCTTAGTAAGGATCCAGAAATACCACAAAAGAGAGACCCGAGAAAGTCATACAAGGAATCTCTGAGTTTTATTTGAAAAATCTGCAAAAAACTCCAGAGCTATAGCTGATCAAGAATAAGAGACATGGCGTTTGACTAGACCGTTCTATCTTTTAACCACTCAAGATGCAGGTGACGGTTGCAAGCCCCATGGTGAAAGGTAAAATGAGTAAGTTTTAAGTCTTGATAGTTTACTCTAACTCAGGGATGAGACCTTATTTGAAAGCATATGTACCGTCAACATTCAAAGGCGTTGCAGCAACTTTTGATCCATAATGAGTCTATCCTTGCTCAGGGACGAGCAAGAGGTAAGCTTGGGGGAGTTTGTTGACGGTCCTTAAGTACCAAATATAGTTATCAAATAAATAAAGAAAAGGATCCAAATGCAACCAACACCTAGACTTAGGGTTTTATCTGATAGAATTCCACGAGTTTTGGTGTTTGTCTGTTTCTGCAGGGGGTTATCAGAAAATACGGAGGAAAGGCCCACACGTCGGGTTTACATAGAGATAATAACGTGTTCACCGATTTTCTATCATCTAGAAGACTCCAGAAGCCACGAGATCGAACGGGAGGCCGAACGGGCCCGGAGGCAGGGCGCCCGCCCTGCTCCCTAGGGCGCCCGCCCTGGCATGAGAGCCAATCAGGCTCCGTCTCGCGGATTATGCTCCACCGACCCAAGGGATCAAGGAAAACCGTGCGATTAATGTCGGTTTGATCCGACGGCCCACGTTCACTTGAGGGGGCTATATAAGCAGGACCCCTGGCCCCTGGAGGAGGCACTCCCTCATTCTCAATTCCACAAACCCTAATCTCAGGAGGAGAGTCTCTAATCAAGCCCTAGAGCCACCACATCAACTAGATCTCTAGTATAGCATAGCTACATAGGATTAGAACTAGAAGGAGTCAATCTTCGATTGGTTTCCGGATCTATCAAGAGGATTCTTGGTAATTCTTTTACTGTTCTTCATTGTTCATCTTTGTTCTTCAATATTATGAATACAACTTTGTTCTATTTCAATATATTGATTATGACTATGCTCTACTTGTTTATGTTTGCGATTATATTGTTCTTAGTTTATCGTAGTTATACGCTTGGCTTAGTTAGATTGGAATTATATACATGTTTAGGATCGTATAGCGTTTATCCATCGGATCCATGGGTAAATGATAAATATTGTGTAGGCGTGGTGCTTAGACCATATTTATCTGCGATTGCACCTTATATGCCGGATCGTGGGGTGGTCCGCGATGGTGACAGCTTCGTTGGTTCTTATATAGTCCCCCTCCTGTGTGTAAGGCAGGCAGAGCAACATTATTACGGGGGAGTGATTGCTATGTTTCTCATATTCCTTGATAATATCACTATGCATGGGTGTAGTCCTTTCTCGCAATGATTGCCAAGTGTACTTGCACTAACTATGATATGCTAGACTTTATAGTTAAGAATAACTTAGGAAATATCCTTGTAGTTCGTCCTAATACCATGCTAATGACTTGCTAGAATATCTGTTGTGGTGCTTATCATTATTATATGTGGCTAGCTGATCAGATTAATTATCTTTGTCACCATTCATACTTTATCTATATTTTATGTGACACTTACCCCTGTATGCAAGAGATAGATGAATGCTCTCACTTATACATGCAATGATTGATACACATTCCTATATTCCATTCCATAATCAACATTGATGTTAGTAATCCCTTCCCAATGGTAAAAATATAAATAACGATACCTGGAATACTTCCTGGTTAAAATGCTACATCGGTATTAATCTGTGCGCTTGCAGATCTTATTTATTATTTATTTAGAAGAGTAGTTGCATATTTCAATACCGCGTTTCTCATGTCATGCTGGGGATGACAACTTGGCTTAAGTGGCATGAGGGATAGGTTCGGCATTTTTGGCGCCGTTATCAGAATTAGAAAACTAAGTCTACTTTTGGTAATGACGTTAAGAATGCCCAACAATCACCTAAGTAGGTGAGTCCAAAAGACATGGACATGAGGTTTGCTCTGATAGTTGGGTTTTACAACCATCTACCCAGTTTCCATGGATTTTACATGAGGTTTGCATTGAATAGCTTAAGAAGGGGAGTGAATCTAAATTTCTTTAGAAGAAAGTGCTACTTATTCTACCCATTCGCTGCTCATGATAGTAGTCAACTCCTTGATAGTTTTCTAAGGAAATCCTTATCTAACGGGTCAGGAGGAGTGATAGGAATTGGTGGTCTCTTTTGATAAGAATAATTCAAGGTGTTTCCAAAATCTTCGAAAAGTGAATTTCGGGGGTTGAAAATCTTCCTCTAAAGTTTTCGGTTTGTGTGAGGGTCTCTAGATAGGAAGTAAGGGTTCCAACTAAGCCGATGAGACTTCCTCATGGCTTGATTCGGCTTCTACTCAGAGGGGTTCGATGGAAAGAGTGTTTTCTAGAATGCGATCTAGAAGTGCTTCTCCTTCTGCTGTGGTTTTGTGGTTAAAAGATCCTCTGACAGTGATATCAAGCTATAGGGCAGATTCCTTGCTAAGATCTAACCAAAAGTGTTGTAATAATACATGGTTTGGTATAGACAAGTTTGGGCCAGGGTTTGTCAAAATTGAAAATCTGGCCCATGCTGCACCTATGGTTTCCTTCTCGTGTTAGCGGAAGCTGAGAATCTCTTGTCATAGGGAAGCCATTCGAGATATAGGGAAAAACGCAAGACATAATCTGTCTCTCAATTCTTTCTAATCTGGATTTACCTTTCCTAAGTTATGGGTGTACCATTGTTTTACCCTCTCATCAAGAGAGAACGGAAACAACTTCCACCGAAGTGTTTCTTGTGTTATACTTGAGATTGTCAAGCACGCAAAGAGCTACTCAAACTCTCATAAGTGATGGTAGGGGTTTTCATAATGTAAATGAGAGAAGGTTTGTTAGCCAGGACAGAGTTGATGGTCAAAAGTTGTGATTGGCTTCGAAGATGGTGGTGGCTCTAAGAACTCGTCCTTAGGAGCGGGAAGTTGTTGAATGGTAGGTTGGTCCATTGTAGAAGAGAAAAAAGAAAAGAAAGATAAAACAAAAGGATACACGGGTGAACTAGGTTCGAAGATAATACAATGACCATTCCCCAGTAACAGTGCTAGTAATACTTGTTGGTATTTCTTAACGTAGAAATAATCCACAAGTGCACGGATACACCATTGTAGCATTTCATTTGAAAGTATTTAGGGTATTGTGATTTATATTTTCCTAAGGGAGCGCATGGGTGTAAAAGTCTCTATTAAATACATGAACAAGATATCAAGTTGTATAATATAACAAAGTTCATAGCAGGGGTAAGCCATGATAAGATATGGATAGTGTGACACACCACACTTGGAGCCTCTCTGCCTCTCTGCTCTTGTACTTTTACTTTGTAGAATTTTGGAGCTAAGCTAGAGCTTAGTTGGAGATCTTGGACATCTTGGAGTTGTTTGGTATGACAAATATCTTTAGCTTCATTATGGCCTTGTTCTCAATCTATCATTGCTATGCTTATGATTTGGATCTCAATTCATTTGCTATTAGGTTAGCATGTGAATCTCTACGCTCAATCAGTTATGCATTATACATGTTTAGGCTAGTCGATCTAAGATATGGTGGCGGTTCATTATCTATTCTTATAATGAATGCTCTAATAGAGGACTCCTGATAAAGACGGAAGTTCCTAGCCGATGCTAGAGTAGTAATCGGTAGCATAGACATGGTTTCTAAGCTTTTGGTTACCTTCGAATATGACTGTGCTCCACGGAAGAGTGGGTAGGCGGCAGGTGGTGATAGTCATGTCTATCTCTTGTAATCCTCCATGTTCGAGCACAGTGTAGGAGTCTAAATTGCCTTACACGCTTGCTGGTAGCCCAGTGTTTGTTTGGTCTCCCTAGGTGTCTGGGTGCTTAGAACTAAGTGCTTTGTATTATTAACTACTAATCATAGCAACATTAGGATTCCTGTATGTTTGCTCTTGTTTAGGTTTTATTCTTTATTCTCTATTCTTTATTTCATTCCTAAGATTGGCTTGTGTGTGTCACACTATTCATATTTTATTATGGCTTACCCTTGTTATGAACTTTGGTATATTATACAGTTTGTTATCTTGTTCATGTATCTAATAAAGACTTTTACACATATGCCTTCCCTTAGAAAAATATAAATCATGATATCATGAATACTTTTGGGTGAAATGCTATAATGGTATATCCGTGTGCTTGCGGATTATTTCTGTAAACGTTAATAAATACCAATAAGGAGCAAAGAGAAAATTGCTCTATGGATACTTATTGTTATGGACCGGTATCTAGACTACCTCTGTCACGCACGGTTTTCCAAAGAAGACTAAGCACTCGTTATATGTGTGCCTAGGAAGTCCACACATACAACAACAGAATAGAGATATCAAAACAATGTTTATATAAAGCGGAATACTTACTATATTAACACTTACAACTATCAGAGTATCGTAGAACAGTGGCTAAGCTTCTGCTCGGGCTCCATTCTTCACAGGGACGGCTGACTGGGGGCTCTGTATGCCAAGCACTTCTTATAGACTTCTAGAAACTCCACTACACCTTTATTCTTCTTCTAAGCAGCACCTTACTACACACTGGAGTGTGGGGAAATAGCAAGAGTAAGTCCATGTCAAACTCAACAAATATAACACGGGGTTCATGAGGCTCAAAAGGTTTGACACGGGTTTACTGCAATAGCTTTTAGTGAGTCATCTTCTTAGCATTTGAGTAGCAACAAGTTACGTAAGCCCAAATAACCTCATGATCATGTAAACATGAATAACGTATAGCAAGAAACAATAATCATCAGTGAGCTTTAATATCATCAGTATTTTCATTACCATCAGTGTTCATCATTTATTCTATAAGGATCCAAGACCGCTCATGGCCGTGAGCACGGCTTATATACCAGTTTTACACTTTGTAGAGGTTGTGCACTTTCACTGTGAGTCGTGATTTACCCTTTCGCCCAAGGTGATCAGTCTCTTGACCCACTACCAAGGAAGGTCGGCAGGGTTCACTATGAAGTCTTTCAAAGGTTCGTCTAACAAGTTAGGGCCATTAGATTCACTCGGCAAACAGATGTACAGCCCCTCTTCCAAATGGCACAATGACGCGCAACCTATACACATAAGGACAGAGGCCGCACTATACCCGATTCGTCAAGCCATTCTTACGCCATGAAGGTTACTACTAATAAGCTAGAAAAGGTCCTCATACTTGACTAAAGCCAGAGCCATATAGCCCTCACAGTTGTACTGTAAGTCCCGGATGTTCGCTTATAGATAAGCCCTTAAGGAGAGAAACTAGAGCACCATAAAAACAGCCCAATGCTCTAGCCCTCTTGAGCCATGTTTCCATAAAGCATCTTTTAAACGTTTATTGCATATACCATTAGTCAAGTTACAGATCATGGTTATTTATCTTGAGCACTAGCATAAATACTACCCAATGTAATGTTCCACCGATGTTAAGGTAAAAGATAAAAAAGCTAGGATATCCTTAGGGGTAACAAGGTAGACACATGCACATGAATTAAGTGTATTAAAGGTGAATAGTAAACAAGGATGATCACATGCTATACTTGCCTTTTCTCAAAGTTAGCTACTCAGAATCTCCAGTTGCTATCTTCTAGACTCAAGTCCTCTTGCTTCGACTGTTAGTCCTCAGCTCCTCGTCTTCAGCGCTAATTAACCATACTTCTTCTACTCTCAGCAATCAAGTAGAACAAATAGACAATAAACACAACTAAGAACAACACACCAAACAAAAGAGACACTTTAAAAGAGCGCACTAGACTATACGACATGATGCTATGATCACGAAAACGTAAGGCCGACGGATAATAGAGCTACCATCAAAGAGGACACGCGACTATGGAGGAGTTGCAATAAATCAGAGAAGACAAACTATACATTTGATTTATTTTAGTTAATGAATTAAGGTGATAGAACTTAGATAATGTTAAAGTTTTTATATATAAACATAGGAGTATAAACCTATATTGTTTCTAATTTGATAAGCAGTGCAAACAAAAATTAGTAAAAATTAATGTTTAAATTAAAATTTAGAACACATGTAGCATGTTAAACGTCGTCGACATACGTACAGTAGACTACGTCAATTCAGGCAAGGCTAAAGCGATTAAGATACGGAAGTTGAAGGCAATGACAGAGATATATGAGTACGGACTAAAAAGGCAGCCTAAGCAGCTCCAAGATGATATGATTTATGGTCATGAATGACAACGAACGACATCAGCACAACTTTTGATCAATTAAATAATAGATAGACAAGGTGATCTATGGGCTGACGTTAATTAAACGTGCATAAACACTTGCTACTGATGTCAAGGTAATGGATATTTTAGAGAACTATCCTAAGTTGAATTAACCAATTTATATTAAATTATAAAAGATGATGTTAACCTTATTCATATTTTATTTATAAATATTTATTTAGTGTTTAAGTCATTTAAACGTTTATAAATTAGAAAGCATAAAGAAGGTGATATCAGCTAATCGAATCATTATATGTTTCTTGCATAAACTAAACAAGTTCTATTTAAAAAGCACTTAAGTTCTTATTAATCATGATAACATTTGATTATTTATAAAAGACAAATTATAAACCAAAGTTACTTTTAATTTGATAAGACAGTAGATAAATATTAGTTAAATTAACTACATGCTTCATGTTTAACTAAACTAATTATGATTAAGAAACATTTAAGTTAATATTTATTTAAGAATGTTCTATGTATGAACCTAAGTCGCTTCTAATTTAAAAGAGCATGACATAAACATTAATTAAATAAACATAATTTAATTTGTAAACACATAACATGACATGGTAAGCAACGTTGCTAATATGTCTCTTACGCCAGCATAGTTACGAAGCAACAAGAACGAAATTATAACCCTATGTTGCTTTTAGTTAGAAAGCTGTTAAATAGATATTAATCAAGTTACATTTAAATAGATAAATTCATACTTGATTGACATCACAAAAACTAATGCTACTGTATAGAGCGCGACGCTATGAAACTGTCGCAACAAGAACGGATTTACAAACCTAAATTGCTTTTAATCATAGAACTAATTGCATGTCAATTAAATTAATATTTAATTTATATATGACTAGCATGTAACACGTCTACGCCGATAGCATATAGCTTCGGTTAGCATGATCGCAAAATCACAAGAACAAGTTACTACACTAGGTTGCTTTTAATTAAAAATGCATTAAATAAATATTGCATGTAAATCAATAAATTCATAATTAGGTGACACGATATACATCAGCACTACTACGTAGAGCGTAACTATACGAAACTAACGCAACTAAAATGGAGTAAAACAGAATTAAAACGAATAAACGACAAAGATATTACAAACAAGTGGCAGAACCGCAAATACTTCATCTTCTATCTCCATCCATCTGAAGGGCCTCGGCCTAGGGGCGACACGAGAAGGAGAAAAAATATCTAATTTACTATACAGGAGATTTCTCAAACTAGGGGCTCCTCCACGGTAGTTTTGGTGTGCTTTTACCCAAGGGATAGGTACGTATATATAGGGAGGAAAACTCCCTACCCCCACGTCAACTAGCGATACGGTACTAATTGATGTTGCACCCTCCACCTTTACTGATGGACTTAATTAATCATCAAAGCCCATTAGTAAATAAATGAATGGGCATTTAGGATTATTGCACATGGGCTTTGAGCATTAGGAAAAATGAGATATTTATTTATTTTCAGAATTAATTAATTTCATGGATAAAATAAGTCCAAAAAAGTCTAAAATTATTATTTAAGCCATGAAAAATACCCCGAAAGCTCTAAAAATTCAGGAAAAATTCTCAGAGACATTATGAAACATAAAGAACCCAAATAAAGTATTTGGAGCTCATGAAAAGATTGGTGAAATGATCAAATAAAAAGATTAAGTTCATGGAAACTGGAATTTTAATTCGAAAAAGGGCCAGAAAAATTTTTCAAGGAGAGATAAACGTCGCTCTATCGTACTCGTAAACCGTTTGCACTCATAAACATCAAAACAAGCATCACATCAACCAAAGACCGTCAAGTTAATTCTAAAATAATCGAAAAGCACCATTTTTCTTTAATAAAAAATATATGAAATCTAAACTAATGACAAGTTCTATTCAAATATTAAAATATTTATTTTAGTTAGTGTTTTCTATGCACAACCCAAAATCAGAAATTTTAGGATGTGACAACCTCCATAATATTCCAGATAACTAATAGAGAGTATTTTAATTCATATGGACTACTTTCATACAACATTGTGGTTGCTCTTAGTAGAGGCGGCCAAGAATTCTAAACGTTTGGGTTTGTGGGGACTAGGGATGAAAATGGATCAGATACTAACAGATATCACTAATATTACATTTGTTTTCATATTTCTGTTTAGAATCAGATTTGAATACGGATAGTATAAGCCATGTCGGATAGGATATGATTGGGAATTGACATCATAATTATGAGATTTGAGTATTCGGATACGGATACGGTATCCGATGTTGAATATCCGGACTCGGATATGGACAGATTTGAAACCCTCTAAACGAATTCGGTCTCGAATATGGTCAGAAAATATACGACCATTTTCACCCCTAGTGGGGACCAATGGAGGCATCTATGAGATGGCTAGGAATATAGCACTATAGCCACCAATGCTCAAAATGGTCCCAAGTCATCTCTAGCCAAAACAAGGCCTTATTACCACAAATTGTTTATGTACTAGTATCGAGTGGCAAAATGGAAAAATCACCCCATACTGTCATGTGTCACGTGATGACATCGGAGAAGAGGCGGTGAAAAGACCCTAAGTCATGTGTCACATCGGCCTTTCTTCCCTGCTAATTGGAGGTGGATGTCGAGGCCGGGTCGAGGCTGGGTCGAGGCCGGGTCGAGGCTGGGTCGAGGCCAGGCAGATAAGGCCGAATCCCCGAGATTGTGGGATACAGACCTTGTCGTATCCTTCCTCGAGGGTGGTCGGTGGTGAAACAGTGTGCGGTAAGGTGTGTATAGTGACAGGCTTTCACCTCCCATCCCGGGATGGGCGGTAAAAAAGTGAGGAGTCGAGATTCGACCCGGGGTCGTACGAGTCGGGTTGAGCGATTCGACCCAGGGTCGTATGAGTCGAAGTTTGTCGGTAGTCGAGATGCCATGTCGAGCGGTCCTCGTACGAATCGCGGCGCAGTCGAGGCGTTCCGCCGAGGGTGCCTCGTACGAGCCGGAGTCAGAGCGCGGTCGAGACGTTTCGTCGAGCCAGCCTCGTGCGAGTCGGAATGTAGTTGAGGTGCATCGTTTACTGCCTTTTGGCTTTGCCGTGTGGGTGCATTAGTGTCTTGTTTGTACTAACCATTGATTGTGGGTACCCCTATACTGTTGGTACCGACAGAAGCCCCCGAGCCTTTGGGTGAGTGTGGGCCACTCGCTCAGAGGCTTATTGGTTAATGAACTAGAATCATAGCGTTGCAGTTTTTTTCGGTGGGGGCGCACGAGTGCACCCGCCGGGTGTAGCCCCCGAGGCCTCGGTGGAGTACTTGGACTCCTCTGAGGTCTTTTACACGCTCTATTGAGGAATCAGTCTCGCATCGTGGCGTGTTTCTGTGGTGTTTTTCGTTTGAGCTTTGGTTTCTTGCGGCCGAGCCCCCGAGCCTTGTACGCGTGAGGTTTGTAACAGAACCGACCAAATTATAAGAGCACAAGTACGAAAACAAGCACCGAAGCGCTCAAATTTTCAAACTTAAGCCCATATAATCCCGGTAGTCAATCAAAATCACGAAGGATTTCAAACCAAACTGCTTACAACCAGGATCGCATCATTCAACATACACATCATACGTTACATTTCACAAGTAGTTCCGAAATAAGTTAACACCACGGAGTAGCAATTATTACAAACCGAGTTTGAAAGTAGCGGAAGCATAACACACACTTTAGTTACTTAATTACTGCCAGTTTGGATGATCGACATCCCGCAAAAGCACGAGGAAAGTACATAAAGATGATCACGCCCGGGTGATCTAGTCATCATCACCCGCAGGGTGGAGACAGGTCTTGCAGAAGTCCTGATAAAGCATGTTATCTGCAACAGGAGGGAATAAACCCTGAGTACTGGAATGTACTCAGCTAGACTTACCCGTCATAAACCAGAAATAAATAAGACACCAAGGATTATGCAAGGCTTACACAAGAGGCTAGCTGACACCACATTTTGCATAAAGGCATAAGTAGTTGAAACTCTTATAACCTGTACTAGCAGTTATTTTTAGCATTTACCTGTCATCTATCTTAGCACCTGTACTAAACATGCACTTGATTATCATCAAACAATTATTCATATTAATTCCATAACAGGTATAAATTGTGGCAACATTGTATCATTCACTTAACCATCTGTTCAATTAATGAGATCTACGTTGCCGCTGCTCAAGTCAAGTGCTCACTAACCGGGAGCGACGGCGATTCGAATCGAATTCCTATCCAGCTGGAGGGGTATTTCTAACACTCACCGCGCAGGCCCCTGCCAGGGTCGCACAAGCCACCTTTCGTATGATTTAGGAATCGCGGGTCCGAATGATGTCGCAACCCCAAGGGCGACACTCTGCCAGGTGATAGGGACTCTAACCCCCCCTTGGTCTCACGCCAATGTCCCCAAGCACATCCTTTCTCTCCTCCAAGAAGCAACCTACCATTCGATTCCCGGCCTGAATCACATTACTCGGCTTCGCGGTCGGAACGACTTATCCGGCCAACTAAGTGTTAGACTGCGTTCAACATGACTCAAGGACGTACAACGAATCGGTCCTTAAACGACTCAGACGGGCATGGCTCCACACCCAAGACGTGAAGTGTCTTGCAGCTGTACCATCGAACTCCCGCCCTGTCTCAATTTCATTTTAAAGCATGGTTCCATCACGATAGCCATAAGCCACTCGCGACCCAATCCTATCTCTCGCGGATGACCGGAAATCACCCGACTTCTACCGTACTAAGCAGGGCTAAGCATTGACACGTGCCTACACCTAATACAGGATTAGGGCACAATATCTGGACAAGGACAGGTGTAATGCAACAGTTGTTTTCATACAACTCCTACTACTTAATGCAGTAAACAATTAAAAGTACTCAAGATATCTTTATAAAACAATGGGTTCAGCATGCACCGGGGCTTGCCTTTGAGGAAGGTGGAAGGCCTGTGATCCGGACACTCCGGAAGGTCTTCTTCGGAGGCTTCTCCGCCGGTGAGTTCCTCTGCTGGTTCCGGCGGATTCTGAATCTCCTCCGGCGTCGCTGATTCGAACTCGAGGAGTGTCACCCCCTCTGGTACACCTATTGCATGAGTGCATAATAAATCCCATGAATGCATAATGAAAGATGCAATATGCTCGGAATGAAATGCACTGCAACAATTTAACGCTCTATTCAAATCACTTCAAAAGAGTAGGTGCAAATTTCCTCTCCGGTAGGGAAGTACTCACCTAATCTACTTAACCTAAGATAAAGCTGCTCATCCTCAGTTAAGGCCCTAACACCTAACAATTACAAAAGTAGCATGTCTTAGGATATCACACCATATCAATCAGCAAAGCATCACAGTAGAGCATACTGGACAGCAGCTACTTGTTTTTATCATAACTGAAGATTTACAATTCCAAAAGATATGATCTAAGACAATCTGGAAAGCCTAAGAAATGCTCTATAATTCCTTTTCAGACCTTAACCCCAAACTCCTAAGTTTTCCAAGTCAAACTTCACAAGTTCCAGAATCTGTCCTCTCCAAAACAGAGAGTAGCAGATTCTGAACTGCCACTTAAAACAACAGTAACTCTCAAACTACAAAGCCAAATGCTCCCAAATTTTGACACAAGCTAGTTCATCAAGTTTACTGTGACTTTGGTATTCACAAGTGTTCCAGCAACCAATTGTATCAAGGGTCAAACTTAGAAATACTACCAGCTGTCCAGAAAACCTAAAATTACAAAGGTTAAATATTTGTTGATGTGCCCAAAGTCCCCTAAAACCAAACTAATGTTACTAACAGTTCACATTAGGTATAAAAACACCAGAAAGTAAGGTGGAACCAACTAGAATATTTATTTCACCCCATTTCTTAATTTACTTAATTATTTAGGTGGAATTTTAAACATATATGTAAACTGCTCCTAAAATTCTACAAAAATTACAGGGGACTCTCTGACCTCAAAAGAGACCACAGTAAAAATTTGAACAAGTTTTATTCACAGAAACTCTCTCTACAAAATTCACAAGTCAAAAAGGCTGATTTTTGTATAATTAATAAATCACATTGAAAAGTATCAAACAACAGATTTCATATTTTTATTAGACACTCTAGGGTACCAAGACATTCTCCAAAAAGTTACAAAAACATTGCACATGTAGAAAAATTATAAAAATTCCTTCAATTATTTCCTAGAATAAAATGATAGCCTTATAACTTGAAAATTACTTAAGCACTGATGCCCAAATTTTTACCAGGGCTAGGGCTAGCATAGATTAACCTACCCACCAAATTTCATGATTTATGGAACACTACAGCTCAAGTTATAAATTAAACAAATTTGCATGCATTCCAAAACACATTTAAAGGATCTAATAAATTCTTACAGAATTTAAACATCTCATGCCAGATCCATATTTTTCTAAAATACTACACATCCAGTAGATTCTAACAAAATTTATCTCATGATTTTTGGATCATTAAAACCCTAGATCCCTATTTTTCCAACTTGTACAAAAATCAGTGACAAAATAATAAAAATAAATTTCACTTCGGACGACTGGGCCGGCCCGGAAACGAAACTCGGCCCACAACGCACACGCCCGCGCGCTCGGCCCGCTCAGCGCTCCCGCCCATGCGCGACGCTGACGGGTGGACCCCCGCGGTCAGCGACCGAAGGCAGGGGAGACGCCGCCCCGCGAGCTCCGGTGAGCTCGAGCTCGCCGGAGAAAGGCTCGCGCGGCCAACCGACGCTGTCTCGTGCTCTCCGTCACCCGGTGCATTGATTGGTGCCCGTAGGATGGATGGGGATGGGGTGGAGAGGGCCTGCTACCGTGCGCGGCGGCCGGTGACATCCGGTGGCGGCGCACCGTCGCCGGTGAAGAAGCACGGTGCGGTCTGGGCTCGGTACGAGCTTCACCGAGGCTAGGCGGTTCCGTTTTACTAGTAAGGGAAGATGGAGAGGGACCCGAAGCACCCCGACCACGGTGAGGTCCCATGGCGGGCTCCGGCGACCCCTCGGAGGCGGAGAAGAAGGCAATGCAGCTCACCTTGGGTCAAATCGCGGGGTTCGGTAGGTCCAGGGGGTGGAGGGTGTTGAGGCGGAGGAAATGGCGAGATCAGGCGGCCGGTGGTGCGGCGTAGCTCGCGCTCGAGCTCGCCGGAGAAAAAGGGGAATGGCGGCTCGGTTTTTCCCCTTTGCAGACGAGAGAGGGAAGGAGGAGGAGGGAATGGATGGGTGAGGTCGGAGCGACAGTAGAGGTGCCCTTCTATGCGCTCGGCAGCTGGCCAAGGCTCCAGGTCGCGCGCGGCGCGTGGAGGACACGCGGCGGAGGCCGCCTGCCCCCGGTCGGACACGTACCAAGTTCAGTTTTCTGAACTTCTGAATCGAGGTTTCAGTCAAGCCGAGCCTGACAGCGTGACTTTGGCAACCTATAACTCCCAATCTAGGCCGATCTAGTACAATCCGTAGTTAGTAAAGTTGTAGAGGTACATGACGTCTACAAGATTGTCCACTAGAGCTCGAGCTGATTCGGTCTATAATGGAAACTACATGGCCTCAAAGTAGTGCTCGGTGAAACTGAAACCGAGTTCAGCTAATGATACCGACTGACAGCTCATGTTCATGGCCCGATATCTCTTGAACCAATGAGAATCAGGCTTGGGTAATGTTGACAAAGTTGTAGGGCTACATGTGATCTACAAGTTTGTCAACAGGAGTGAAAGCTGGTTTGGCTTGGTTTACAAACTACAAGCTCCTAAAGTAGACACCAGTGAAACTGTAGGGTCAGATTCCAGACTTAGAAAAATTCTAAGTCCTAGAATTACACCACTAGCTGACTTGTGGGCCACTTTTGAGCATGTTATGGTCACTTTCATGAGATGGTCATATTGAGACTTTTGTTCCTCATGAATTTCTTTACAACTTTGCTTAAGGGTGCTCTTCCATGCAAGGTCTCTAAATTAGACTTTCTAATTGGTCAAACTAGAGCCTTCTATGGTCAAATGGGGGTCAAACTTGTCTTGGAGGGCAATTTTGTAATTTTGGTCAACATGAACCTTGATCCAAATGTTACCCTAAGTATAGCTAAGGTGCGGTAGGTCATGATTGACTACTTTACCTTTTTGTTACACCAACCCTCAAGTATTTTATGAAATCAATCAAACAAACCCTAAACAAACACATGAATTGCATTACATGAAATACTAAACATGGATTATGCATGTCATGCTTATGCAAATGCAATGCAATTAAGGACTAAACACTTGAGGTGTTACAGCCCTCCCCCCTTATAAAAATCTCGTCCCGAGATTTGGAAAGCATACCATTTTTCATAGAATTCCTTATAACCATCCCGCAAATAATCCTCCCGTTCCCACGTAGCATCACTCTCACTTCCCTGATTACTCCACATCACTTTGTACCACTTAACCACTTTACTTCTAGTTACTCGTTCTTGAGTATCGATCACTCGGACGGGCTTTTCCTCATAGGTTAAGTCGGATTCCAGCCTGATATCACCTAACGGAACTTGTTCCTCAGGAACTCGAAGACACTTCTTAAGCTGAGATACATGGAAAACGTTGAATATGGCTCTCATCTCAGGAGGCAACTGGATTTTGTACGCAATAGCTCCACTCTTGCCTATGATCTGGAAAGGACCCACGTATCTTGGTGCAAGCTTCCGCTTAACACCAAAACGTTGGACACTCTTCATTGGGGAAACTTTCAAATAAACGAAGTCTCCAACTTCAAATTCGAGTGGTTTTCTGCGACGATCAGCATAGCTTTTCTATCTAGCTTGGGCTGCAGCCATGTGTTTCTAGATAGTACGGACTTGTTCCTCGGCTTCCTGGACAAAATCAATGCCATAATACCTTCTCTCACCAGCCTCTACCCAGTTTAACGGAGTTCGGCACTTACGACCATACAAAGCTTCGAATGGGGCCATCTTAATACTCTCTTGATAACTGTTATTGTACGAGAATTCGGCTAAAGGTAACCATTTTTCCCAAGAACCCTTGGATGAAATGACGCATGCCCGCAACAGATCTTCCAAGATTTGGTTAACTCGTTCCGTCTGACCAGATGTCTGGGGGTGATAAGCAGAGCTTCTCACTAACTTGGTTCCCAGAAGGTGATGCAAATGCTCCCAAAAGCGAGCAGTGAACTGGGGACCCCGGTCAGAAACGATAGTACGAGGTATCCCATGAAGCCGGACTATCTGATTGAAGTACAACTCAGCATAGTCAGTAGGACGATAGTCCACTCTCACGGGGATGAAATGAGCTGATTTGGTCAAACGGTCAACAATTACCCAGATAGAGTTATGATTTTTGACTGTGGGAGGAAGTCCGACAATGAAATCCATACTTATTTCTTCCCATTTCCAGCCTGGAATGGAAAGTGGCTGAAGCAACCCAGCTTTCATGTGCACAGCTTTCACTCTGCAACAGGTGTCACATCTAGCAACATATGCAGCTATCTCTTTCCGCATCTTGGTCCACCAATAAAGTGGCTTCAAATCATAATACATCTTATTACTACCAGGATGGATGGACAACTTGGAAGAATGTGCTTCGGACAGGATCTGATCTCTAAGCTCTCGGTCCTTAGGTACCACTAACCTATCCTTAAACCACAGCACACCTTCGTCATCTAACCTGAAATGCTTAGTTTCTTCCTCTTTCATCTTCCGTTTTATGTGAAATATACCCGGATCAGTCTTTTGGAGCTCAATGATTCTATTTCTGAGAGTACCACTGACAGTGATGTTGTACAAGACTGCCGGATGTAACAGGCGGGATCGGTGAAAATCAGTTTCAACTAAGGAATGGCAATGAGACTTACGGCTCAAAGCGTCCGCAACCACGTTTGCCTTGCCTGGGTGATAGTGCACTTGAAGATTATAATCTTTAATCAACTCGAGCCATCTTCTCTGACGCATATTTAGCTCGGGTTGGGTGAAGATGTATTTGAGGCTTTTGTGGTCTGTATAGATATTGCAGACATTGCCCAGCAGATAATGCCGCCATACCTTCAAAGCATGAACAACTGCGGCCAGTTCTAAGTCATGCGTCGGATAATTCACCTCATGTTTCCGAAGTTGCCGTGAAGTATATGCAATTACTCGGCCTTCCTGCATCAAAACACCTCCCAAACCTATGCCTGAGGCATCACAGTAAACATCAAAAGGTTTCTCGATATCCGGTTGTGCCAAAACCGAAGCCGAGGTTAGGAGGGTTCGCAGTTGGTGAAAAGCCGCATCACACTCAGGAGTCCAGACAAACCTGGTGTCTTTTTGCAGCAACCGAGTCATGGGTTTGGCTATTTTTGAGAAATCCGGGATGAAGCGACGATAATAGCCAGCCAACCCAAGAAAACTCCGGACCTCATGAACCGAAGTAGGTGCCTTCCAATTCAATACTTCTTCTACCTTGGTGGGATCCACCATAATACCTCCATCGGACAACACATGCCCAAGAAAAGGTACTTCCCGAAGCCAGAATTCACATTTACTGAACTTCGCATACAGTTTATGCTCACGCAGTCTGCTGAGGACAATACGCAAGTGTTCAGCGTGGTCTTCCTCATTTTCAGAATACACTAAGATGTCATCAATGAACACCACCACAAACTTGTCCAATTCGGGCATAAACACCGAATTCATCAAGCACATGAAGTGCGCTGGGGCATTGGTCAGGCCGAAGGACATAACAAGATACTCGTAAAGGCCGTATCTTGTCGAGAAGGCTGTTTTTGGAACATCTTCAGGACGGATCTTAATCTGATGGTACCCAGACCTTAGATCAATCTTGGAAAAGACTTTAGCTTTGGACAATTGATTGAACAAGATGTCGATACGCGGTAGAGGATACTTATTCTTGACAGTGACTACATTCAGAGGTCTATAGTCCACGCACATCCGCAAGGTTTGATCCTTCTTCTTTACAAAGATAGCAGGGCAACCCCACGGAGATGAGCTAGGACGGATCAACCCCTTCTTCAAAAGTTCATTCAATTGTACCTTAAGCTCAGCTAACTCATTTGGAGGCATTCTATAGGGTCTCCTAGAGATGGGTGCGGTACCAGGCAGCAACTCGATTTTAAACTCCACATCCCGATCCGGAGGAAGTCCCGGCAAATCATCGGGAAAAACGTCCGGAAATTCATTTACTACGGGAATTTCAGCCAACGCCTTTGCTTGCACAGCATGAATTTCCCCCGACAATTCAACTTTTCTGGGAAGTTGTACTAGAAAACCCTTTTGATCTGTAGGATCTCTGAGCATAACTATCCGAGCGGATGTGTCAATGAGTACCCCATTCTGGCTCATCCAATTCATGCCCAATATCACATCTATGTCTAACCCAGGTAAAACCAATAGAGCAAGCGAATAACTTCGCCCTTCTATCTCAAACTTAAGGTTCCCCACTACTTTGTTTGTGGAAATATTCCCACTTGCAGCACTAATGCAATAACCCACACCTTCAACAGTATGCAACTTGTGTGCAAAGTTGGATGCAAACTTAGGACTGATAAAGGAATGCGAAGCACCTGAATCAAAAAGTACCAGTGCGGGGTGTTGGTCAACTAGGAACTTACCAGCCGTGACCACCTCACCAGATGGAATTTCTTCAATGCTGTTATAATGAGCGTGTCCCTGACGACCACCTTGATTGACATTTTTCTTAGGGTACGGGCAGTTCCGGGCCCAATGGCCTGGCTTGTTGCAATTCCAGCAAGGCATATTGCTAGGAGGAACACTAGAGCTGCTCTGTCCAGAAGTCCCCTTTGGCAGAGTGACAGTATAAGCTTTACGGAACCCAGTTTTTGCAGCAGGCTTTTTCTGTGGCGGACGGAACTTCGTATTTTGAGTAGGCGGGCGTGGAGAAGACCTTGGTGCAGCTGAGGCCCTTGACTGAGAAGCACTTGCCTCAAGGGCCCTTTTACGGCTCTTAGAAGCAGAATAAATAGCATTGTTGTTCTCCTATGTCAAAGCATCGCTGATGAAATCATTGAAAGTGGTACACTTGCTAGTGCCCATAGTCTTCATTAGCTTTGGGCCGAGGCCCCTTTTGAAACTGGCAATCTTTTTGGCATCAGTATCCACAAACTCCGTGGCATACCTTGCCAAGTTGTTGAAAGACTGCAAGTACTCAGTCAAGCTCTTGTTTCCCTGCGACAGCCTCATAAACTCTGTATGCTTGATTGCCATAAGACCTGGAGGGATGTAGTTTCCCCGGAAGGCCGCCTTGAACTGATCCCAAGCAACCGGAACATTGGCAGGCAGTGTGGAACGATAGTGACTCCACCAGATGCCCGCTGGACCATGCAACTGATGGGAAGCATACTCAGTTTTCAGCTCATCAGTCAGGCGTAGCAGACGAAACTTTTGTTCAATGGTATTCAACCACTCATCAGCCTGCAGTGGTTCTTCCGCTTCCTTAAAAAGCGGGGGCTTTGTATCCAGGAAGTCCTTGAAATCGCTGTACTGGTTTGGCTCTGGGCCCTGACGACCATGCCGAGCCTCTCGATTAGCCAGTTGGCGCATGGCGTCGGCCAACATACGCTGCCCCTCAACCACTGATTGCATTAACTCGGCCGGAGTAGGTGGTGGCGGAGGGGGCGGCTGGTCCTCCTCCTCATTTCCACGACCCCGACGTAGATTGTACGACATCTGCAAAATGCATAGCCAATGAGCACTGACGATGTGGGAAATTTGTAGATGAATTATTGCGAAATGTCAAACTGTCTTCAAGAATAGAATTCTCAAAATAATTAAGGCACAATAATTCATCACAACCGCACAATCCATTCAAGCGCATCAATTGCCGAACTCGTACTTGGTAATTCAACAAGACGTTCTTTGATAAAGGCTCACTCACAGGGAGCACAACGGTTATCGCATCGTTTACGTTGCTATCTACGTGATTTTTGACCTTTTCGCACGGTACTTGGATTCGACCTCAAGATTTCCAGTTGACTGTGAAAGACTACTTCAGACTGACCACAAGGAAACTTCTCCATGAAGAGTTCCATGGTGGATCATGACTAGCCACCTCGATACCTGCGCGTGCCAAGCAGCACAACCTTATGTCGCGCGCCATAGGAGGCCCTCGGTTTCGTCGCGGCACCGAAGGGTGCTAATCGTGACACCATCACCGAACACAACACAATAAGACATCCCATTGCGATCGAAATTAACAGGTTCAAACTACATTTAGGAAACATACGGTTCAGCCTTACATCCCAGAGTCAAGTTATTACAAGGCCTCACTCCTTCACAGGGAGGGCACAAAAGACGATCCTAGCATTAAAGGTACGTGATGACTACTCTAAGCATCATCCTCCGAGTCCGTGTCAAGGATCTCCCCGCCGTCCTCATCACTGACAGGCTCTAACTCTTCGTCTTCTTCTTCTTCTGGCTCTTCCTCTGGTGCTTCTGCAGGTGGAGCATCTTGTGGTCCATCGACCTCCACTTCATCATCATCCTCAGCCATGAAGATTCCGGAACCCATCTCCTCATCTACATTGTTGTTCCTAGGTAGCAGAGGATTAAGCTGGTTGTTCAGGCGGTGCACTTCTTCATGAAGGTTGTCATTGTATTCTTCAGCATTCTCTAACTGTTGTTCGAGCTCAAACTGACGAGCCCTCAGAACGTTCTCCTCGTGCCAGGCTTCATCCCTCTGTTCCATCACACGGACCAACATACGTTGACAGTTGCGATTTGCCACTGTCAACCTCTGGATTGCAAGCGTTTCTTGATCTCGATCATGAATCACTTGCTCCAGTTGTTGCCGGGCTGCATCCCTAGCAGCAGTCGCCTCTGCCAGCTCAGCCCGTAACCTATCCACCTCGGAGGGCTCAGGACGGGGCTCGCGTGGAGCTAACTGGTGGCGAGGGACCCTTCCACCAGTTGACTTACGGGCTGTCATCCTGGTACGTGCCATCTGTATCAACAAGATGTGACTTAAAGTGAGAATCATTTAGGGGATACGAAATTTAATTTAGTCGGGACTAGTTAAATTTTTAAGGAGGGAGTAAATGACATGTATGATATAATTAAACATGATGCATGCACGTTCCGTACGTCCTCTCACCTTAGCAGAAAACTAAAGTGCTAACGCTAAGCGGTGGCATACATACGTTCTCTCATATAAGCGACACTATCGGTCTACACGTTACGCTGTTAGTGTACCTGCAGAAAAATTCCATTGCAGCCCAACAATTCCCAAAATAACATACAAGGAAGCAGTAAACTAAATACTTTCCATATACACATCCCCGGATGTATATATTTCAGTATCAAAGCTACCCGATGGATAGATGCCCACAATTAAGTGCTTTTACATAGTTACATGGTTTGAACATGTAAGTATGCAAGTCACCAAAACGACTCTCCCCTAGATCGCCGGTTGGACGATCATGCTCTCACAACTCACACTTACCAGAGCGTCGAGGTAATTGATCCATACATTACCACCCAAAAGGATGGCACCCATACAATATCACGCCGTATGGACGACGAAACAAAAACAAACAAGGCCCCCAAGTTAGTCTTTATAATAAGCCACCTAAGAGTCCTTATTTGGGCTAAGGGATGTGATCACTGGCATACTTATAAAAATACTTTTTAAAGTTTAACCCTTTTCGCAAACAAATACTTTTGTTTTTAATTACTCGTAAGATGTGTTTAATGTTGAATTATGCTCCGATACCAGCTGTAACAGAACCGACCAAATTATAAGAGCACAAGTACGAAAACAAGCACCGAAGCGCTCAAATTTTCAAACTTGAGCCCATATAATCCCGGTAGTCAATCGAAATCACGAAGGATTTCAAACCAAACTGCTTACAACCAGGATCGCATCATTCAACATACACATCATACGTTACATTTCACAAGTAGTTCCGAAATAAGTTAACACCACGGAGTAGCAATTATTACAAACCGAGTTTGAAAGTAGCGGAAGCATAACACACACTTTAGTTACTTAATTACTGCCAGTTTGGATGATCGACATCCCGCAAAAGCACGAGGAAAGTACATAAAATTGATCACGCCCGGGTGATCTAGTCATCATCACCCGCAGGGTGGAGACAGGTCTTGCAGAAGTCCTGATAAAGCATGTTATCTGCAACAGGAGGGAATAAACCCTGAGTACTGGAATGTACTCAGCTAGACTTACCCGTCATAAACCAGAAATAAATAAGACACCAAGGATTATGCAAGGCTTACACAAGAGGCTAGCTGACACCACATTTTGCATAAAGGCATAAGTAGTTGAAACTCTTATAACCTGTACTAGCAGTTATTTTTAGCATTTACCTGTCATCTATCTTAGCACCTGTACTAAACATGCACTTGATTATCATCAAACAATTATTCATATTAATTCCATAACAGGTATAAATTATGGCAACATTGTATCATTCACTTAACCATCTGTTCAATTAATGAGATCTACGTTGCCGCTGCTCAAGTCAAGTGCTCACTAACCGGGAGCGACGGCGATTCGAATCGAATTCCTATCCAGCTGGAGGGGTATTTCTAACACTCACCGCGCAGGCCCCTGCCAGGGTCGCACAAGCCACCTTTCGTATGATTCAGGAATCGCGGGTCCGAATGATGTCGCAACCCCAAGGGCGACACTCTGCCAGGTGATAGGGACTCTAACCCCCCCTTGGTCTCACGCCAATGTCCCCAAGCACATCCTTTCTCTCCTCCAAGAAGCAACCTACCATTCGATTCCCGGCCTGAATCACATTACTCGGCTTCGCAGTCGGAACGACTTATCCGGCCAACTAAGTGTTAGACTGCGTTCAACATGACTCAAGGACGTACAGCGAATCGGTCCTTAAACGACTCAGACGGGCATGGCTCCACACCCAAGACGTGAAGTGTCTTGCAGCTGTACCATCGAACTCCCGCCCGGTCTCAATTTCATTTTAAAGCATGGTTCCATCACGATAGCCATAAGCCACTCGCGACCCAATCCTATCTCTCGCGGATGACCGGAAATCACCCGACTTCTACCGTACTAAGCAGGGCTAAGCATTGACACGTGCCTACACCTAATACAGGATTAGGGCACAATATCTGGACAAGGACAGGTGTAATGCAACAGTTGTTTTCATACAACTCCTACTACTTAATGCAGTAAACAATTAAAAGTACTCAAGATATCTTTATAAAACAATGGGTTCAGCATGCACCGGGGCTTGCCTTTGAGGAAGGTGGAAGGCCTGTGATCCGGACACTCCGGAAGGTCTTCTTCGGAGGCTTCTCCGCCGGTGAGTTCCTCTGCTGGTTCCGGCGGATTCTGAATCTCCTCCGGCGTCGCTGATTCGAACTCGAGGAGTGTCACCCCCTCCGGTACACCTATTGCATGAGTGCATAATAAATCCCATGAATGCATAATGAAAGATGCAATATGCTCGGAATGAAATGCACTGCAACAATTTAACGCTCTATTCAAATCACTTCAAAAGAGTAGGTGCAAATTTCCTCTCCGGTAGGGAAGTACTCACCTAATCTACTTAACCTAAGATAAAGCTGCTCATCCTCAGTTAAGGCCCTAACACCTAACAATTACAAAAGTAGCATGTCTTAGGATATCACACCATATCAATCAGCAAAGCATCACAGTAGAGCATACTGGACAGCAGCTACTTGTTTTTATCATAACTGAAGATTTACAATTCCAAAAGATATGATCTAAGACAATCTGGAAAGCCTAAGAAATGCTCTATAATTCCTTTTCAGACCTTAACCCCAAACTCCTAAGTTTTCCAAGTCAAACTTCACAAGTTCCAGAATCTGTCCTCTCCAAAACAGAGAGTAGCAGATTCTGAACTGCCACTTAAAATAACAGTAACTCTCAAACTACAAAGCCAAATGCTCCCAAATTTTGACACAAGCTAGTTCATCAAGTTTACTGTGACTTTGGTATTCACAAGTTTTCCAGCAACCAATTTTATCAAGGGTCAAACTTAGAAATACTACCAGCTGTCCAGAAAACCTAAAATTACAAAGGTTAAATATTTGTTGATGTGCCCAAAGTCCCCTAAAACCAAACTAATGTTACTAACAGTTCACATTAGGTATAAAAACACCAGAAAGTAAGGTGGAACCAACTAGAATATTTATTTCACCCCATTTCTTAATTTACTTAATTATTTAGGTGGAATTTTAAACATATATGTAAACTGCTCCTAAAATTCTACAAAAATTACAGGGGACTCTCTGACCTCAAAAGAGACCACAGTACAAATTTGAACAAGTTTTATTCACAGAAACTCTCTCTACAAAATTCACAAGTCAAAAAGGCTGATTTTTGTATAATTAATAAATCACATTGAAAAGTATCAAACAACAGATTTCATATTTTTCTTAGACACTATAGGGTACCAAGACATTCTCCAAAAAGTTACAAAAACATTGCACATGTAGAAAAATTATAAAAATTCCTTCAATTATTTCCTAGAATAAAATGATAGCCTTATAACTTGAAAATTACTTAAGCACTGATGCCCAAATTTTTACCAGGGCTAGGACTAGAATAGATTAACCTACCCACCAAATTTCATGATTTATGGAACACTACAGCTCAAGTTATAAATTAAACAAATTTGCATGCATTCCAAAACACATTTAAAGGATCTAATAAATTCTTACAGAATTTAAACATCTCATGCCAGATCCATATTTTTCTAAAATACTACACATCCAGTAGATTCTAACAAAATTTATCTCATGATTTTTGGATCATTAAAACCCTAGATCCCTATTTTTCCAACTTGTACAAAAATCAGTGACAAAATAATATAAATAAATTTCACTTCGGACGACTGGGCCGGCCCGGAAACGAAACTCGGCCCACAACGCACACGACCGCGCGCTCGGCCCGCTCAGCGCTCCCGCCCGTGCGCGACGCTGACGGGTGGACCCCCGCGGTCAGCGACCGAAGGCAGGGGAGACGCCGCCCCGCGAGCTCCGGTGAGCTCGAGCTCGCCGGAGAAAGGCTCGCGCGGCCAACCGACGCTGTCTCGTGCTCTCCGTCACCCGGCGCATTGATTGGTGCCCGTAGGATGGATGGGGATGGGGTGGAGAGGGCCTGCTACCGTGCGCGGCGGCCGGTGACATCCGGTGGCGGCGCACCGTCGCCGGTGAAGAAGCACGGTGCGGTCTGGGCTCGGTACGAGCTTCACCGAGGCTAGGCGGTTCCGTTTTACTAGTAAGGGAAGATGGAGAGGGACCCGAAGCACCCCGACCACGGTGAGGTCCCATGGCGGGCTCCGGCGACCCCTCGGAGGCGGAGAAGAAGGCAATGCAGCTCACCTTGGGTCAAATCGCGGGGTTCGGTAGGTCCAGGGGGTGGAGGGTGTTGAGGCGGAGGAAATGGCGAGATCAGGCGGCCGGTGGTGCGGCGTAGCTCACGCTCGAGCTCGCCGGAGAAAAAGGGGAATGGCGGCTCGGTTTTTCCCCTTTGCAGACGAGAGAGGGAAGGAGGAGGAGGGAATGGATGGGTGAGGTCGGAGCGACAGTAGAGGTGCCCTTCTATGCGCTCGGCAGCTGGCCAAGGCTCCAGGTCGCGCGCGGCGCGTGGAGGACACGCGGCGGAGGCCGCCTACCCCCGGTCGGACACGTACCGAGTTCAGTTTTCTGAACTTCTGAATCGAGGTTTCAGTCAAGCCGAGCCTGACAGCGTGACTTTGGCAACCTATAACTCCCAATCTAGGCCGATCTAGTACAATCCGTAGTTAGTAAAGTTGCAGAGGTACATGACATCTACAAGATTGTCCACTAGAGCTCGAGCTGATTCGGTCTATAATGGAAACTACATGGCCTCAAAGTAGTGCTCGGTGAAACTGAAACCGAGTTCAGCTAATGATACCGACTGACAGCTCATGTTCATGGCCCGATATCTCTTGAACCAATGAGAATCAGGCTTGGGTAATGTTGACAAAGTTGTAGGGCTACATGTGATCTACAAGTTTGTCAATAGGAGTGAAAGCTGGTTTGGCTTGGTTTACAAACTACAAGCTCCTAAAGTAGACACCAGTGAAACTGTAGGGTCAGATTCCAGACTTAGAAAAATTCTAAGTCCTGGAATTACACCACTAGCTGACTTGTGGGCCACTTTTGAGCATGTTGTGGTCACTTTCATGAGATGGTCATATTGAGACTTTTGTTCCTCATGAATTTCTTTACAACTTTGCTTAAGGGTGCTCTTCCATGCAAGGTCTCTAAATTAGACTTTCTAATTGGTCAAACTAGAGCCTTCTATGGTCAAATGGGGGTCAAACTTGTCTTGGAGGGCAATTTTGTAATTTTGGTCAACATGAACCCTGATCCAAATTTTACCCTAAGTATAGCTAAGGTGTGGTAGGTCATGATTGACTACTTTACCTTTTTGTTACACCAACCCTCAAGTATTTTATGAAATCAATCAAACAAACCCTAAACAAACACATGAATTGCATTACATGAAATACTAAACATGGATTATGCATGTCATGCTTATGCAAATGCAATGCAATTAAGGACTAAACACTTGAGGTGTTACAAGGTTGATCAGAGTCTTGACCATCTTCTATCGTCCGACCCTCATGC
Organism: Saccharum spontaneum; assembly: GCA_022457205.1. Lineage (NCBI taxonomy): Eukaryota > Viridiplantae > Streptophyta > Magnoliopsida > Poales > Poaceae > Saccharum > Saccharum spontaneum. The sequence goes on from CM039615.1 coordinate 35,977,716, forward strand.
TCCCTTTCTTAGAAAAAGGAGGAGGGGTAGGGGACACCGTACTACCCTCGCTTGGGTGAGTCCCGACGACCTTTGGTGAGCTGCTAACGGGAGAATTCGAGTGTGAGCCCATGCTCCATTCGATAGGAGTCGGCTAGTGGCCCAGAAGCGCTCTCAAGAATGCCAAAGAGTAGTCGTGTGGATCTCAATTCCTTTCGATGGGACTCGAGGGCTCGGCGCCTCCCTCCGAGGGGATTCCTACGTCAACCTTCTCTCTTAGCCTCGAATACGTCTTGGGGTGCCTCGAGAGCGTGCCTCAAGCCCTGGCCTTGTATGGGCGCATCCCTAGTCATCCCTAACTCTGTTACTCAAGGGATGGTGTCGAACCCTGGTCGAGGGCCAGCTTTCGCCCCCTCAAGATTCTTTCTAGGCTCAGAGCCCGTTACCCAAACGTCTGGGAATATCTGTCCGTGGATCCTTCCCCTGCCCATTTTTGGGCGCGCTTTTTTAGGAAGGGAAGCGGGATCAGCACGGTAGTGGGCGGTGTGGTGTGACGGTTATGGCGTGGATAGCGGCCACGTGCCCATATCTATGAATTTTGAGGAAACGGTTAGGTAAGGGCATTGAATGCAAAAACTGCTCCTACCTTTTCGTGCGCCCGTTGGGCTTCCGTCAGGGTATAAGAGCAAGGCCCGGGGGTTCGCTTTTCCTCACAGGCCCTTTGCATTCTCGCCCTTCTACCTCAGATTGCTTTCCTTGCGCCCTTCAACCTCCATCCAGCGCCACCATCATCAACCGCCTGCACAGTTGTCCCGGCGATGATGGCGAGCAAGCGCCAGCTCCTCCCTACCGACGCCTGGGCCACCTCCTCAGTAACGGAGAAGTGGTTGGAAGAGCTGGTCCGTGATGGACTTCTGCGGCCGAGGATGAGCCGGACTCAGCCAGAGTGGAGGGCTCCGCCGTCTGACCACCAGGAGCCGGCACCCCCAGAAGGCTATGTGGTAAGTTTCATTTGCTTCCACGAGAGGGGGTTTGGCGTGCCGGCCAGCCCCTTTATGCGCGCACATCTCCACTACTACAAGGTGGAGCTGCAGCACCTCGCCCCCAATGCCGTCTCATAGGCCACCATCTTCGCGGCGGTCTGTGAGGGGTACCTGGGGATGGATCCACAGTGGAATCTGTGGCTCCATCTCTTCAGGGCGGAGTTCTTTGCCAAGAAGGCGGGAGAGCGGGGAGCGCGGCGCGCGTTGCCCGCGGGGAGCTGTGTTCTGCAAGTCTGGTCTGGCCGCAGCGACCAGTATATCCCGGCGCAGCTGATCTCCTCAAATAGCGGTTGGCATGACGGCTGGTTTTACCTCCATAATGACGGCGATCAGCTGCCGAGGTATACCGGCCAGGTGCTCGTTGCTCGAGAGGAGAACTGGTCCTATGGCATCGTGGAGGACGAGAAGCCGAAGCTAGACCCGCTGCTCGATTCGCTATGGAGGCTCTGACAGCGCGGACTGACGGCGAGGATGGTGGCCGCGGCGTTCCACAGCCGGAGGGTGATGCCGCTGACGCACCGTCGACTCCGGCTCGACCAGATGACGCCAGAGGCACCGCTGGAGGGGAGCAGGATGTCCCACGAGTCCCTCTCCCTCGATGAGGTCGCCCAGCGCGCGTGTCGGATGGTGGCGAACTTCAAGCCGGAGGACGTCGACAGGGTGCCGATGCGGCCTACTCAGGGATTCGAGCCCCTGGTAGGCGTTGCCATTAGTGTCTTTCGAGTTTGTTTGTTTTCGGACTCCTTTTACTAATTTAGTCGAGGTCGGTGTATAGGATTTGTCGGCGGTAAAGGAGACGCGGCTGCCGCTTCCAGAAGACCAGCCTGCTCGGGAAGCTCAACACCACTTGGCGTCCTAGCAGAAGAAGGCGAAGGATGCTGCCAAGAAGCGCCAGATCTGCAAGGCCAAGGAGCAGGAGGAGCTGAAAAAATGTTAGCATCAGTAGAGCCTCGACGAGCTTCCCCTCGAGGAGTCTCCCTCTGAGACGGTCTCGTGGGAGGACGACGACAGTGACGGGAACGATGATGCCTTGTCGCGGTATAACGCCGTGACCGGTCTAGCGGACCTCCTCGACGTGCGCCCCTTCTTGGAGCCCATCGGGGGTTTGACCTCCCAGACGTCGGGGCTGGCCCCCATGACCATCGAGGTGGAGGAGGAACTGAAAGAGGTGGGGGCCGGTGCGGGCCCCTCAACGGGAGGAGCCGCCTCATCCGAGACCCCACAAGAGGGGTCGACGGCGCTGCCCCCGCGAGCCCAAGCTCCGCGGGCTTAGGTGGCGGGCAGGGCAGTGACACCATCGTCGATGCCTGGGGTGCCGTCAACAGGCGTACGAATCCGGGGTCAATTAGCCTTGGTGGCGCAAGGTACTCAGGGAGCTCCGTCGACCAGGGCCCTAAGGAGCGTCCGGCCCGCAGGAGGTCCGACGATAGGGCCGCCACGGGCGCTGTCATCAGTTTCTGGTGGACCGGGGTCGAGGCCCTTGGTTCCCATTTCTGGTAAGCCTATTCTGCCCTGTCTTTTTCGTGATTGGTGATCGTATTTTTTGACGCGGTTGCTCGTTCCTCAGGCATAAGCGCAAGGCGGAGCTCGCAGGTCAGACCCCCGTGAAGGCGCTCCGGTCGAGCGCTGCCGTTATAATGCGGACGGCAGCCGACGACGCAGCCTGGGTCGTGGAGTGCCGAGCTGCGACGGAGCGGCTCAAGCAGCTGGAGGCGGCTGCCCAGGTGGCGGTGAGCGCCCAGGCGGCTGTTGGTTCCGTCCCTGCCGCTCAGGGTTCAGAGCCATTAACGGTGGTGGTGCCCAGCACTGGCGGGCCAGAGCCTGGGTCGACGTCGACCGCCTAGGCATCTATCGAGGCCGCTGAGGCGGAAGCATCCGTCCGCGATGCAGGGTGGGCGGATGCAGAACAGGAGGTGGTGGAGGTCCCGCCAGAGGCGGGACAGACGGCTACGCAACCGAAGGAGGTGCAGCCACAGCGAGATCAGCCGGCGGAGCTTGCGGTCGAGGCAGAGAGTGGGGCAGACGCGCCCCCGTCCGTCATCCCAGTGGTGGCGCTGGTGGTTGAGGCGGCAGCCCCGCCGCAAGGGTCGACCTCGGCCCTGATCGACCTTACCCTTGATGATTCCCCTGTTGACAAGGGGAAGCATGTGGTGGGCGTCGAGGGGGCCAAGGCCATGGATCATGGCGGTCCCCCTGCAATGGTCGAGGGGGCCGAGGCGCCGGCCACATGGCCGGACCTTGCCGGGCTGGCCCTCGTGCGGGCGGAGGAGGAGCTGTCGTGCTAGGGGAGGTCGGCCCTTGAGTTTAGGGACGCAGCCAACCCTAGCGTGGAGCCTGTCTTTGCGCTCGACGACAGAGACGAGGTGCATCACTGGGAGTACGTCGAGGGTCTCTGGTAGCGCACGATGCGATCTCTTCGTGTGGCTTCGGAGGCCCTGGCACGGGGTATGTTGGATGCTTTTGAGGTAAGTCGGATTTGGTAATCTTTTGTTCTTCTCTCTGCCCCTTTTTCCCTCATTCTAAATTTTGATTTTGAACCGTGGTCAGGAGCTCAAGGAGCGTTCCCACCGCAAGTCGCATTTCATTCGCAATGAGAGCGGCGTGTGTGCGGCGCTCTCCCGTCAACGGGCTCTTGTCGAGGAGGCCAACCAGCGGCTCTCCCGCCAGAGCGCCGAGGTGACTGATCTTCCCGCCGCTTATGCCGCGGTTAAGGAGGAGGCGACACAGGCCTGGGCGGCCGAGGCCTCGGCGTGTGAAGACACCGTGAGGGCTCGGGAGGAGGCTGCCAAAGCCCGTGAGGACCTCGCGCCACTGCTGGCGCGTGTGAAGGAGCTCGAGGAAGATATTGCCTTGGTTGGTGGCCAGTGCGATGCCCTCAACGCCTAGGTCGGGATGGCGTCCGCCTGTGTTAGGACCTTGGAAAACGAGGTTGTGACGTTATCGGGGGCGGTCCGAGAGAGGAACGAAGCTCTCTCGGGCGCCGGGCGGGAGCTTGAGGTGCTGAGTGCGGTGCTCCATGACAGGGACGAGGCTCTCCGAGTATCGGAGAGGACATGCGGGGAGCTGCGCGACGAGGTCATGGGCTGGCAGACCCACTCCGAGGGTAAGCTTCTTGCTACGCAGTGGCCCTGGTGTCGAGGTCCCGGGCTTGTGCTAACTTATCGTTTGTGCTCCAGAGCTAGAGAAGGAGCAGCAGGCGGCTCAGGCAGCAGCGACCTCATTCCAGAACGTCTTCGAGGCTGAGGCCTAGCAGACTCAGTTGCTTTAGGGCGCCATTTCCTCCGTGTGCGATGGCCTGGGGGTCGAGCCCGACGCTGACACTGGGGAGGATGCCCCGGGGAACTCCTTAGTCCGCGGGATGGTGGCGCTGGGCCGCCTTGTTCGAGAGAGGATACGAGGCGGCCTTCATCATGGTGTGAAGAGGGCACTGGCCGTCGTTCGATCTGGGTTTGTGTATGACATGGAGCTCGTTGTTGACGGCTTCATCACGGATCCGGATCGAACGGACAAGGAGAACGAAGTCGCTTTCCTGGACATAATTCAAGCCGCTGAGGTGCCTGGAAGTCGCCTGGCCAAACTCTTCGAGGTCAAGGTGGTTCCGCCTGCCGACGATGAGGGCCTATGAGCTGAATCTGGGCATAGTGGCCCATGTAATAAGTTAGCGTTTATAACTGTAGTGGTGGTGGCCTCAGAGGCCTTGAACACTTGGATGTAAATTTGCACTAATTGTTTAAGTTTTGCTTGAGTTTTTCTTTTTTTCTTTGTTGCTCAGATCGTGTTCTCATATTATTTATTTGGCGCGCGGCTACACCCCTTGGTACAAGGGAGCAAGTGGAGGTACTGTAGCCTCGGAGGCGTGGGCGATCTCGCGGCTTGACTGCCCTAGAGCTTTTAGGGTGCATTTGCGGCTTTGTAGATCGTCTAAGAACTTGATTTGAAACGACCGAGGTTGTTTTCTTTTTCAAAGTTTGTAAAGCGTCATTAGGTCTACTTAGCATGTGGTCGCTCCCCTTTGAGTTTTGGGGCAGTCCCGCGGTATTGTCGACTTAAATGATAGCTCTCTTTTTTGAAAAAGAGTATGAATTTTTTCGGGGACAGGGGTTCCCCCCTTGTAGCCCCCGAGGGAGGGTCGATTCTAAGAGAACAGAGTCAATCCTTCCGGGTTGTTATGAAACGAAGCTTTGAACACTGCTATTTTCTTTATTGATGAGATTGAAAAGAATTTACAGAGCCTCGAGGCTTTTTAAGCGTTGGTGAAGATTTCGCCCTTCTCGTTCGATAGCTTGTAGGTGCCCGGCTTTAGTACTTCTGCCATGATGTACGGCCCTTCCCGTGGCGGCGTGAGCTTGTGCCGTCCCTTGGTGTTCTGGCTTCGACGTAGCACCAGGTCACCAATGTTGAGGTCGCGCCTGCGGACGTGTCTGTCATGGTAGCGTCGGAGACTCTGTTGATATCTAGCAGAATGCAACAGAGCCACGTCGCGGGCTTCCTCGAGCTGGTCAAGGGCATCCTCTCTCGTGGCATCGTTATTCTTCTCGTTGTAGGCCTTTAGCCTCAGGGATCCGTATTCTACATCAGTGGGGAGCATAGCCTCGGATCCGTAGACCAAGAAGAATGGAGTGAACCCCGTGGCTCGACTCAGCGTCGTTCTTAGGCTCCACAGAACCGAGGGAAGCTCGGCGGCCCATTTTTTGCCATGTTTATTTAGCTTGTCAAAGATTCTGGGTTTCAGGCCTTGTAGGATCATGCCATTGGCACGTTCTACTTGGCCATTTGTCTTTGGATGAGCTACAGCCGACCAGAGCACACGGATGTGGTGGTTGTCGTAGAAATCCAGAAACTTTCTGTAACACCTCAAGTGTTTAGTCCTTAATTGCATTGCATTTGCATAAGCATAACATGCATAATCCATGTTTACTATTTTATGTAATGCAATTCATGTGATTGTTTAGGGTTTGTTTGGTTTGTGTCATGAGTAATTGATAGTTGGTGTAACAAAAAGGTAAGGTAGCCAATCATGACCTACAACACCTTAGTTATACTTAGGGTAACATTTGGAACAAGGTTCATGTTGACCAAAATTACAAAATTGCCCTCCAAGAGAAGTTTGACCACCATTTGACCCTAGAAGGTTCTAGTTTAACCAATTAAAAAGTTTAACTTAGAGACCTTGCATGGAAGAGCACCCTTAAGCAAAGTTGTAAAGAAATTCATGGGGAACAAAAGTCTCAATATGACCATCTCATGAAAGTGACCACAACATGCTCAAAAGTGGCCCACAAGTCAGCTAGAGAAGTAGCTCCAAGACTTAGAATTTTTCTTAGTCTGGAATCTGACCCTACAGTTTTACTGATGCCTACTTTAGGAGCTTGTAGTTTGCAAACCAGGCCAAACCAGCTTTCACTCATATTGACAAACTTGTAGTTCACATGTAGCCCTACAACTTTGACAACATCACCCAAGCCTAGTTCTCAATGGTTCAAGAGATATCGTGTCATGAACTTAGGCTTTCAGTCGGCATCGTTAACTGAACCCCGGTTTCAGTTTCACTGAGCACCACTTTGGGGCCATGTAGTTTCAAATATAGGCCGAACCAGCCCAAACACTAATTGACAAAGTTGTTGCCCTAACATAGCTCTACAAACTTGATGTTGCCACCTTGGACTGAAACAAGCTGGTTTAGAAGTTAATCACGTTCGAAATCGCTCTGTCAGTCACTGATGGAGGCACCGTCATCGCGATTCAGTCTTCAGAGTGAGGTGGCCGACCGGCCACAGAGCCGCGCCGACGCGTGGAGGCGCGGTGGCGCCCGTACGCCGGCCCTAGCCCCACCGGTCAGGCCGCGACGCCTTCAAGACCGCCACGACGCGCGAGCCGGCCTCCATTCCTCCGCCCCCTCTCTTCCAGTTGCAAAAACGCTGAAACCGAGCCGCCATTGCCGCTCCTCTCCGGCGAGCTCGAGCACGAGTTACACCGCATCACCGGCCACCAGACCTCGCCACTTCCTCCGCCTCACCGCCCTCCATCTCCTCGACCCACCGACGCCCGTGATTTGACTCGAGGTGAGCCGCATTGCTCCCTTCCCCGTTTCCGAGAGGTCGCCGGAGCCCGCCATGGAACCTCACCGTGGCCGGGGTACCTCGGGTCTCTCTCCATCCTCCCTTCCTATCTCAATGGCTCCGCCTAACTTCGGTGAAGCTCGTACCGAGCCTAGCCAGCACCGTACACCCTCACCGGCGACGGTGCGCCGCCACCGGACCTCACCGGCCGCCGCTCGCGGTGGCGAGCCCCTTCCGCCCCATCCCCATCCCTTCTGCGGGCACCAATCGACGCACCGTGTGACGGAGAGCACGAGGCGGTGTTTGATTGGCCGAGCGAGCCCATCTCCGGCGAGCTCGAGCTCGTCGGAGCTCGCGGGTCGCCGCCTCCTCTGTTCCGGTCGCTGACCGCGGGGGCCCGCCCGTCAATGTCGCGCGCGGGGGGGTGCTGAGTGGGCCGCGCGCGCGAAGTTGTGGGCCGAGTTTTCCGGGCCGGCCCAGTTCATCCGAGATGAATTTCGTTTTTATTATTTTGTCACAGATTTTTGTACAAGTTGGAAAAATGTAGATCTAGGGTTTTACTGATCCAAAAATCATGAGATAAATTTTGTTAGGATCTACATGATGTGTAGTATTTTAGAAAAATATAAATCTAGTATGAGATGTTTAAATTCTGTAAGAATTTAATAGATCCTTTAAATGTGTTTTGGAATGCATGCAAACTTGTTAAAATTATAACTTGAGCTGTAGTGTTCCATAAATCATGAAATTTGGTGGGTAGATTACTCTATGCTAGCCCTAGCTCTGGTAAAAATTTGGGCATCAGTGCTGAAGTAATTTTCAAGTTATAAGGCTATCATTTTATTCTAGGAAATAATTGAAGGAATTTTTGTAATTTTTCTACATGTGCAATGTTCTTGTAACTTTTTGGAGAATGTCTTGGTATCCTAGAGTGTCTAAGAAAAATATGAAATCTGTTGTTTGATACTTTTCAATGTGATTTATTAATTATACAAAAATCAGCCTTTTGGACTTGTGAATTTTGTATTGGGAGTTTCTGTAAATAAAATTTGTTCAAATTTTTACAGTGGTCCATTTTTGGATCAGAGAGCCCCCTGTAATTTCTGTAGAATTTTAGGAGAAATTTACATATATGTTTAAAATTCCACCTAATTAATTAAGTAAAATAAGAAATGAGCATAAATAAATGTTCTAGGTACTCACACCCTACTTTCTGGTGTTTTTGTACCTCATATGAACTTTTGGTAACATTAGTTTGGTTTTAGGGGACTTTGGTCACATCAACAAATATTTAACCTTTGTAATTTTAGGTTTTCTGGACAGCTGGTAGTATTTCTAAGTTTGACCTTTGATAAAAATCGTTGCTAGAAAACTTGTAAATACCAAAGTTACAGTAAACTTGATAAACTAGCTTGTGTCAAAATTTGGGAGCATTTGGCTTAGTAGTTTGAGAGTTACTGTTGTTTTAAGTGACAGTTCAGAATCTGCTACTCTCTGTTTTGAGAGGACAGATTCTGGAACTTGTGAAGATTGACATGGAAAACTTAGGAATTTGGGGTTGAGGTCTGAAAATGAATTGTAGAGCATTTCTCAAGATTTCCAGATTGCCTTAGATCATATCTTTTGGAATTGTAAATCTCCAGTTGTGATAAAAACAAGTAGCTGCTGTCCAGAATGCTTACTGTGGTATTTTGCTGATTGATATGGTGTGGTATCCTAAGACATGCTACTTTTGTAATTGTTAGGTGTTAGGGCCTTAACTGAGGATGAGCAGCTTTATCTTAGGTTAAGTAGATTAGGTGAGTACTTCTCTACCGGAGAGGAAATTTGCACCTACTCTTTTGAAGTGATTTGAATAGAGCGTTAAATTGTTGTAATGCATTTCATTCCGAGCATATTGCATCTTTCATTATGCATTCATGGGATTTATTATGCACTCATGCAATAGGTGTACCGGAGGGGGTGACACTCCTCAAATTCGAACAAGCGATACCAGAGGAGGTGCAGAGCCAACTGGAGGAGCCGACAGAACCAATCGGCGAAGGAGACGCCGCTGAAGATCTACCCGAGTGCCCGGACCACAGACCTTCCACCTTTCTCAAAGGCAAGCCCCGGTGCATGCTGAACCCATTGTTTTATAAAGATATCTTGAGTACTTTTAATTGTTTACTGCACTAAGTAGTAGGAGTTGTATGAAAACAACTGTTGCATTATACCTGTCCTTGTCCAGATATTGTACCCTAATCCTATATTAGGTGTAGGCACGTGTCAATGCTTAGCCCTGCTTAGTACGGTAGAAGTCGGGTGATTTCTGGTCATCCGCGAGATATAGGATTGGGTCGCGAGTGGCTTATGGCTATCGTGATGGAACCATGCTTTAAAATGAACTTGAGACCGGACGGGAGTTCGATGGTGCAGCTGCAAGACACTTCACGTCTTGGGTGTGGAGCCATGCCCGTCTGAGTCATTTAAGGACCGATTCGCTGTACGTCCTTGAGTCATGTTGAACGCAGTCTGACACTTAGTTGGCCGGATAAGTCATTCCGACCGCGAAGTCGAGTAGTATGGTTCAGGCCGGGAATCGAATGGTAGGTTGCTTCTTGGAGGAGAGAAAGGATGTGCTTGGGGACATTGGCGTGAGACCAAGGGGGGGTTAGAGTCCCTATCACCTGGCAGAGTGTCGCCCTTGGGGTCGCGACATCATTCGGACCCGCGATTCCTGAACTGTACGAAAGATGACCTGAGCAGCCCTCGCCAGGCGCGTCTCGGTGAGTGTTAGAAATACCCCTCCAGCTGGATAGGAATTCGATTCGAATCGCCGTCGCTCCCGGTTAGAGAGCACTTGACTTGAGCAGCGGCAACGTAGATCTCATTAATTGAACAGATGGTTAAGTGAATGATACAATGTTGCCACAATTTATACCTACTATGGAATAATATGAATAATTGTTTGATGATAATCAAGTGCATGTTTAGTACAGGTGCGAAGATAGATGACAGGTAAATGCTAAAAATAAATGCTAGTACAGGTTATAAGAGTTTCAACTACTTATGCCTTTATGCAAAATGTGGTGTCAGCTAGCCTCTTGTGTAAGCCTTGCATAATCCTTGGTGTCTTATTATTTCTGGTTTATGACGGGTAAGTCTAGCTGAGTACATTCCAGTACTCAGGGTTTATTCCCTCCTGTTGCAGATGACATGCTTTATCAGGGATTCTGCAAGACATGTCTCCACCCTACGGGTGATGATGACTAGGTCACAAGGGCGTGATCGTCTTTATGTACTTTCCTCATGCTTTTGCGGGATGTCGATCATCCAAACTGGCAGTAATTAAGTAACTAATGTGTGTGTTATGCTTCCGCTACTTTCAAACTCGGTTTGTAATAATTGCTACTCCGTGGTGTAAACTTATTTCGGAACTACTTGTGAAAGGTAACGTACGATGTGTATGTTGAATGATGCAATCCTGGTTGTAAGCAGTTTGGTTTGAAATCCTTCGTGATTTCGATTGACTACCGGGATTATATGGGCTCAAGTTTGAAAATTTGAGCGCTTCGGTGCTTGTTTTCGTACTTGTGCTCTTATATTTTGGTCGGTTCTGTTACAGCTGGTATCGGAGCATAATTCAACATTAAGCACATCTTACGAGTAATTAAAAACAAAAGTATTTGTTTGCGAAAAGGGTTAAACTCTAAAAATTATTTTTATAGGTATGGCAGTGATCACATCCCTTAGCCCAAATAAGGACTCTTAGGTGGCTTATTATAAAGACTAACTTGGGGGCCTTGTTTGTTTTTGTTTCGTCATCCATACTGCGTGATATTGTATGGATGCCATCCACTTGGGTGGTAATGTATGGATCAATTACCACGACGCTCTGGTAAGTGTGAGTTGTGAGAGCATGATCGTCCAACCGGCGGTCTAGGGGAGAGTAGTTTGGTGACTTGCATACTTACATGTTTAAACCATGTAACTATGTAAAAGCACTTAATTGTGGGCACCTATCAATCGGGTAGCTTTGATACTGAAATATATACATCCGGGGATGTGTATATGGAGAGTATTTAGTTTACTGCTTTCTTGTATATCATTTTGGGATGTGTTGGGCTGTAATGGAATTTTCTGCAGGTACACTAACAGCGTAACGTGTAGACCGATAGTTTCGCTTATATGAGGGAACGTATGTATGCCACCGCTTAGCGTTAGCACTTTAGTTTTCTACTAAGATGAGAGGACGTACGGAACGTGCATGCATCATGTTTAATTATATCATACATGTCATTCACTCCCTCCTTAAAAATTTCAATAGTCCCGACTAAATTAAATTTCGTATCTCCTAAATGATTCTCACTTTAAGTCACATCTTGTTGATACAGATGGCACGTACCAGGATGACAGCCCGTAAGTCAACTGGTGGAAGGGTCCCTCGCCACCAGTTAGCTCCACGCGAACCCCGTCCTGAGCCCTCCGAGGTGGAACGGTTACGGGCTGAGCTGGCAGAGGTGACTGCTGCTAGGGATGCAGCACGGCAACAACTGGAGCAAGTGATTCATGATCGGGATCAAGAAACGCTTGCAGTCCAGAGGTTGACAGTGGCAAATCGCAACTGTCAACGTATGTTGGTCCGTGTGATGGAACAGAGGGATGAAGCCTGGCATGAGGAGAACGTTCTGAGGGCCCGTCAGTTTGAGCTCGAACAGCAGTTAGAGAATGCTGAAGAATACAATGACAACCTTCATGAAGAAGTGCACCGCCTGAACAACCAGCTTAATCCTCTGCTACCTAGAAACAACAATGTAGATGAGGGCATGGGTTCAGGAATCTTCATGGTTGAGGATGATGATGAAGTGGAGGTCGATGGACCACAGGATGCTCCACCTGCAGAAGCACCAGAGGAAGAGCCAGAAGAAGAAGACGAGGAGTTAGAGCCTATCAGTGATGAGGACGGCGGGGAGATCCTTGACACTGACTCGGAGGATGATGCTTAGAGTAGTCATCACGTACCTATAGTGCTAGGATCGTCTTTTGCGCCTCCCTGTGTAAAAGTGAGGCCTTGTAATAACTTGACGTTAGGATGTAAGGTTGAACCGTATGTTTCCTGAATGTAGTTTGAACCTGTTAATTTCGATCGCAATGGGATGTCTTATTGTGTTGTGTTCGATGATGGTGTCACGATTAGCACCCTTCGGTGCCGCGACGAAACCGAGGGCCTCCTATGGCGCGCGACATAAGGTTGTGCTGCTTGGCACGCGCAGGTATCGAGGTGGCTAGTCCTGATCCACCATAGAACTCTCTATTGAGAAGTCTCTTTGTGGTTAGTTTGAAATAGCCTTTCACAGTCAACTAAAAATCTTGAGATCGAATCCAAGTACCGTGTGAAAGGTCAAAAATCATAGATGGCAACGTAAACGGTCCGATAACTGTTGTGCTCCCTGTTAGTGAGCCTTTATCAAAGAACGTCTTGTTGGATTACCGAGTATGAGTTCGTCAATTGATGCGCTTGAATGGATTGTGCGGTTGTGATGAATTATTGTGCCTTCATTATTATGAGAATTCTATTCATGAAGACAGTTTGACATTTCGCAACAATTCATCTACAAATTTCCCACATCGTCAGTGCTCATTGGCTATGCATTTTGCAGATGTCGTACAATCTACGTCGGGGTCGTGGAAATGAGGAGGAGGAACAACCACCCCCTCCGCCACCACCTACTCTGGCCGAGTTGATGCAATCAGTGGTTGAGGGGCAGCGTATGTTGGCTGACGCCATGCGCCAACTGGCTAATCGAGAAGCTCGGCATGGCCGCGAGGGCCCAGAGCCAAATCAGTACAGCGATTTCAAGGACTTCCTGGATACAAAGCCCCCGTTCTTCAAGGAAGCGGAAGAACCACTGCAGGCTGACGAGTGGTTGAATACCATTGAACAAAAGTTTCGTCTGCTACGTCTAACTGATGAGCTGAAAACTGAGTATGCTTCCCATCAGTTGCATGGTCCAGCGGGCATCTGGTGGAGCCACTATCGTTCCACACTGCCTACCAATGTCCCGATTGCTTGGGATCAGTTTAAGGCGGCATTCCGGGGGAATTATATCCCTCCCGGTCTTATGGCAATCAAGCACACGGAGTTTATGAGGCTGTCACAGGGAAACAAAAGCTTGACTGAGTACTTGCAGTCCTTCAACAACTTAGCAAGGTATGCCACGGAGTTTGTGGATACCGATGCCAAAAAGATTGCTAGTTTCAAAAGGGGCCTCGGCCCAAAGCTAATGAAGACTATGAGCACTAGCAAGTGTACCACTTTCAATGATTTCATCAGCGATGCTTTGACACAGGAGAACAACAATGCTATTTATTCTGCTTCTAAGAGCCGTAAAAGGGCCCTTGAGGCAAGTGCTTCTCAGTCAAGGGCCTCAGCTGCACCAAGGTCTTCTCCGCGCCCGCCTGCTCAGAATACGAAGTTCTGTCCGCCACAGAAAAAGCCTGCTGCAAAAACGGGGTTCCGTAAGGCTTATGCCGTTGCTCTGCCAAAGGGGACTTCTGGACAGAGTAGCTCTAGTGTTCCTCCTAGCAATATGCCTTGCTAGAATTGCAACAAGCCAGGCCATTGGGCCCGGAACTGTCCGTACCCTAAGAAAAATGGCAACCAAGGTGGTCGTCAGGGACACGCTCATTATAACAGCATTGAAGAAATTCCATCTGGTGAGGTGGTCACTGCTGGTAAGTTCCTAGTTGACCAACACCCCGCAGTGGTACTTTTTGATTCAGGTGCTTCGCATTCCTTTATCAGTCCTAAGTTTGCATCCAAATTTGCACACAAGTTGCATACTGTTGAAGGTGTGGGTTATTGCATTAGTGCTGCGAGTGGGAATATTTCCACAAACAAAGTAGTGGGGAACCTTAAGTTTGAGATAGAAGGGCGAAGTTATTCGCTTGCTCTATTGGTTTTACCTGGGTTAGACATAGATGTTATCTTGGGCATGAATTGGATGAGCCAGAATGGGGTACTCATTGACACATCCGCTCGGGTAGTTATGCTCAGAGATCCTACAGATCAAAAGGGTTTTCTAGTACAAGTTCCTAGAAAAGTTGAATTGTCGGGGGAAATTCATGCTGTGCAAGCAAAGGCGTTGGCTGAAATTCCCGTAGTAAATGAATTTCCAGACGTTTTTCCCGATGATTTGTCGGGACTCCCTCCGGATCGGGATGTGGAATTTAAAATCAAGTTGCTGCCTGGCACTGCACCCATCTCTAGGAGACCCTATAGAATGCCTCCAAATGAGTTAGCTGAACTTAAGGTGCAGTTGAATGAACTTTTGAAGAAGGGGTTGATCCGTCCTAGCTCGTCTCCGTGGGGTTGCCCTGCTATCTTTGTAAAGAAGAAGGATCAGACCTTGCGGATGTGCGTGGACTATAGACCTCTGAATGCAGTCACTGTTAAGAATAAGTATCCTCTACCGCGTATCGACATCTTGTTCGATCAATTGTCCAAAGCTAAAGTCTTTTCCAAGATTGATCTAAGGTCTGGGTACCATCAGATTAAAATCCGTCCTGAAGATGTTCCAAAAACAGCCTTCTCGACAAGATACGGTCTTTATGAGTATCTTGTTATGTCCTTCGGCCTGACCAATGCCCCAGCACACTTCATGTGCTTGATGAATTCGGTGTTTATGCCTGAATTGGACAAGTTTGTGGTGGTGTTCATCGATGACATCTTGGTGTATTCTGAAAATGAGGAAGAACACGCTGAACACTTGCGTATTGTCCTCAGCAGACTTCATGAGCATCAACTGTATGCGAAGTTCAGTAAGTGTGAATTCTTGCTTCGTGAAGTACCTTTTCTTGGGCATGTGTTGTCCGATGGAGGAATTATGGTGGATCCCACAAAGGTACAAGAAGTATTGATGGAAGGCTCCTACTTCGGTTCATGAGGTCCGGAGTTTCCTTGGGTTGGCTGGCTATTATCGTCGCTTCATCTCGGATTTCTTAAAAATAGCCAAACCCATGACTCGGTTGCTGCAAAAAGACACCAGGTTTGTCTGGACTCCTGAGTGTGATGCGGCTTTTCACCAACTGCGAACCCTCCTAACCTCGGCTCCGGTTTTGGCACAACCGGATATCGAGAAACCTTTTGATGTTTACTGTGATGCCTCAGGCATAGGTTTGGGAGGTGTTTTGATGCAGGAAGGCCGAGTAATTGCATATACTTCACGACAACTTCGGAAGCATGAGGTGAATTATCCAACGCATGAATTAGAACTGGCTGCAGTTGTTCATGCTTTGAAGGTATGGCGGCATTATCTGCTGGGCAATGTCTGCAATATCTATACAGACCACAAAAGCCTCAAATACATCTTCACCCAACCCGAGCTAAATATGCGTCAGAGAAGATGGCTCGAGTTGATTAAGGATTATAATCTTCAAGTGCACTATCACCCAGGCAAGGCGAATGTGGTTGCGGACGCTTTAAGCCGTAAGTCTCACTGCCATTCCTTAGTTGAAACTGATTTTCACCGATCTCGCCTGTTACATCCGGCAGTCTTGTACAACATCACTGTCAGTGGTACTCTCAGAAATAGAATCATTGAGCTCCAAAAGACTGATCCAGGTATCTTTCACATAAAACGGAAGATGAATGAAGGAGAGACTAAGCATTTCAGGTTAGATGACGAAGGTGTGCTGTGGTTTAAGGATAGGTTAGTGGTACCTAAGGACCGAGAGCTTAGAGATCAGATCCTGTCTGAAGCACATTCATCCAAGTTGTCCATCCATCCTGGTAGCAATAAGATGTATTATGATTTGAAGCCACTTTATTGGTGGACTAAGATGCGGAAAGAGATAGCTGCATATGTTGCTAGGTGTGACACCTGTTGCAGAGTTAAAGCTGTGCACATGAAAGCTGGGCTGCTTCAGCCACTTTCCATTCCAGGCTGGAAATGGGAAGAGATAAGTATGGATTTCATTGTCGGACTTCCTCCCACAGTCAAAAATCATAACTCTATCTGGGTAATTGTTGATCGTTTGACCAAATCAGCTCACTTCATCCCAGTGAGAGTGGACTATCGTCCCACTGACTACGCTGAATTGTACTTCAATTAGATAGTCCGGCTTCATGGGATACCTCGTACTATCATTTCTGACCGTGGTCCCCAGTTCACTGCTCGCTTTTGGGAGCATTTGCATCACCTTTTGGGAACCAAGTTAGTGAGAAGCTCTGCTTATCACCCCCAGACATCTGGTCAGACGGAACGAGTTAACCAAATCTTGGAAGATCTGTTGCGAGCATGCATCATTTCATCCAAGGGTTCTTGGGAAAAATGGTTACCTTTAGCCGAATTCTCGTACAATAACAGTTATCAAGAGAGTATTAAGATGGCCCCATTCGAAGCTTTGTACGGTCATAAGTGTCGAACTCCACTAAACTGGGTAGAAGCTGGGGAAAGAAGGTATTATGGCATTGATTTTGTCCCGGAAGCCGAGGAACAAGTCCGTACTATGCAGAAACACATGGCTGCAGCCCAAGCTAGACAGAAAAGCTATGCTGATCGTCGTAGAAAACCACTCGAGTTTGAAGTTGGAGACTTCGTTTATTTGAAAGTTTCTCCAATGAAGAGTGTCCAACGTTTTGGTGTTAAGCGGAAACTTGCACCAAGATACGTGGGTCCTTTCCAGATCAAAGGCAAGAGTGGAGCTGTTGCGTATAAAATCCAGTTGCCTCCTGAAATGAGAGCCATATCCAACGTTTTCCATGTATCTCAGCTTAAAAAGTGTCTTCGAGTTCCTGAGGAACAGGTTCCTTTAGGAGATATCAGGCTTGAATCCGACCTAACCTATGAGGAAAAGCCCGTCCGAGTGATCGATACTCAGGAACGAGTAACTAGAAGTAAAGTGGTTAAGTGGTACAAAGTGATGTGGAGTAATCAGGGTAGTGAAAGTGATGCTACGTGGGAACGGGAAGATTATTTGCGGGATGGTTATAAGGAATTCTATGAAAAATGGTATGCTTTCCAAATCTCGGGACGAGATTTTTATAAGGGGGGAGGGCTGTAACACCTCAAGTGTTTAGTCCTTAATTGCATTGCATTTGCATAAGCATAACATGCATAATCCATGTTTACTATTTTATGTAAAGCAATTCATGTGATTGTTTAGGGTTTGTTTGGTTTGTGTCATGAGTAATTGATAGTTGGTGTAACAAAAAGGTAAGGTAGCCAATCATGACCTACAACACCTTAGTTATACTTAGGGTAACATTTGGAACAAGGTTCATGTTGACCAAAATTACAAAATTGCCCTCCAAGAGAAGTTTGACCACCATTTGACCCTAGAAGGTTCTAGTTTGACCAATTAAAAAGTTTAACTTAGAGACCTTGCATGGAAGAGCACCCTTAAGCAAAGTTGTAAAGAAATTCATGGGGAACAAAAGTCTCAATATGACCATCTCATGAAAGTGACCACAACATGCTCAAAAGTGGCCCACAAGTCAGCTAGAGAAGTAGCTCCAAGACTTAGAATTTTTCTAAGTCTGGAATCTGACCCTACAGTTTTACTGATGCCTACTTTAGGAGCTTGTAGTTTGCAAAGCAGGCCAAACCAGCTTTCACTCATATTGACAAACTTGTAGTTCACATGTAGCCCTACAACTTTGACAACATCACCCAAGCCTGGTTCTCAATGGTTCAAGAGATATCGTGTCATGAACTTAGGCTTTCAGTCGGCATCGTTAACTGAACCCCGGTTTCAGTTTCACCGAGCACCACTTTGGGGCCATGTAGTTTCAAATATAGGCCGAACCAGCCCAAACACTAATTGACAAAGTTGTTGCCCTAACATAGCTCTACAAACTTGATGTTGCCACCTTGGACTGAAACAAGCTGGTTTAGAAGTTAATCACGTTCGAAATCGCTCTGTCAGTCACTGATGGAGGCACCGTCATCGCGATTCAGTCTTCAGAGTGAGGTGGCCGACCGGCCACAGAGCCGCGCCGACGCGTGGAGGCGCGGTGGCGCCCGTACGCCGGCCCTGGCCGCACCGGTCAGGCCGCGACGCCTTCAAGACCGCCACGACGCGCGAGCCGGCCTCCATTCCTCCGCCCCCTCTCTTCCAGTTGCAAAAACGCCGAAACCGAGCCACCATTGCCGCTCCTCTCCGGCGAGCTCGAGCGCGAGTTACACCGCATCACCGGCCACCAGACCTCGCCACTTCCTCCGCCTCACCGCCCTCCATCTCCTTGACCCACCGACGCCCGTGATTTGACTCGAGGTGAGCCGCATTGCTCCCTTCCCCGTTTCCGAGAGGTCGCCGGAGCCCGCCATGGAACCTCACCGTGGCTGGGGTACCTCGGGTCTCTCTCCATCCTCCCTTCCTATCTCAATGGCTCCGCCTAACTTCGGTGAAGCTCGTACCGAGCCTAGCCAGCACCGTACACCCTCACCGGCGACGGTGCGCCGCCACCGGACCTCACCGGCCGCCGCTCGCGGTGGCGAGCCCCTTCCGCCCCATCCCCATCCCTTCTGCGGGCACCAATCGACGCACCGTGTGACGGAGAGCACGAGGCGGTGTTTGATTGGCCGAGCGAGCCCTTCTCCGGCGAGCTCGAGCTCGTCGGAGCTCGTGGATCGCCGCCTCCTCTGTTCCGGTCGCTGACCGCGGGGGCCCGCCCGTCAGTGTCGCGCACGGGCGGGGTGCTGAGCGGGCCGCGCGCGCGAAGTTGTGGGCCGAGTTTTCCGGGCCGACCCAGTTCATCCGAGATGAATTTCGTTTTTATTATTTTGTCACAGATTTTTGTACAAGTTGGAAAAATGTAGATCTAGGGTTTTACTGATCCAAAAATCATGAGATAAATTTTGTTAGGATCTACATGATGTGTAGTATTTTAGAAAAAATATAAATCTGGTATGAGATGTTTAAATTCTGTAAGAATTTAATAGATCCTTTAAATGTGTTTTGGAATGCATGCAAACTTGTTAAAATTATAACTTGAGCTGTAGTGTTCCATATATCATGAAATTTGGTGGGTAGATTACTCTATGCTAGCCCTAGCTCTGCTAAAAATTTGGGCATCAGTGCTGAAGTAATTTTCAAGTTATAAGGCTATCATTTTATTCTAGGAAATAATTGAAGGAATTTTTGTAATTTTTCTACATGTGCAATGTTCTTGTAACTTTTTGGAGAATGTCTTGGTACCCTAGAGTGTCTAAGAAAAATATGAAATCTGTTGTTTGATACTTTTCAATGTGATTTATTAATTATACAAAAATCAGCCTTTTGGACTTGTGAATTTTGTATTGGCAGTTTCTGTGAATAAAATTTGTTCAAATTTTTACAGTGGTCTCCTTATGGATCAGAGAGCCCCCTGTAATTTTTGTAGAATTTTAGGAGAACTTTACATATATGTTTAAAATTCCACCTAATTAATTAAGTAAAATAAGAAATGAGCATAAATAAATGTTCTAGGTAGTCACACCCTACTTTCTGGTGTTTTTGTACCTCATGTGAACTTTTGGTAACATTAGTTTGGTTTTAGGGGACTTTGGTCACATCAACAAATATTTAACCTTTTTAATTTTAGGTTTTCTGGACAGCTGGTAGTATTTCTAAGTTTGACCTTTGATAAAAATCGTTGCTGGAAAACTTGTAAATACCAAAGTTACAGTAAACTTGATAAACTAGCTTGTGTCAAAATTTGGGAGCATTTGGCTTAGTAGTTTGAGAGTTACTGTTGTTTTAAGTGACAGTTCAGAATCTGCTACTCTCTGTTTTGAGAGGACAGATTCTGGAACTTGTGAAGATTGACATGGAAAACTTAGGAGTTTGGGGTTGAGGTCTGAAAATGAATTGTAGAGCATTTCTCAAGCTTTCCAGATTGCCTTAGATCATATCTTTTGGAATTGTAAATCTCCAGTTGTGATAAAAACAAGTAGCTGCTGTCCAGAATGCTTACTGTGGTATTTTGCTGATTGATATGGTGTGGTATCCTAAGACATGCTACTTTTGTAATTGTTAGGTGTTAGGGCCTTAACTGAGGATGAGCAGCTTTATCTTAGGTTAAGTAGATTAGGTGAGTACTTCTCTACCGGAGAGGAAATTTGCACCTACTCTTTTGAAGTGATTTGAATAGAGCGTTAAATTGTTGTAATGCATTTCATTCCGAGCATATTGCATCTTTCATTATGCATTCATGGGATTTATTATGCACTCATGCAATAGGTGTACCGGAGGGGGTGACACTCCTCAAATTCGAACAAGCGATACCAGAGGAGGTGCAGAGCCAACCGGAGGAGCCGACAGAACCAATCGGCGAAGGAGACGCCGCTGAAGATCTACCCGAGTGCCCGGACCACAGACCTTCCACCTTTCTCAAAGGCAAGCCCCGGTGCATGCTGATCCCATTGTTTTATAAAGATATCTTGAGTACTTTTAATTGTTTACTGCACTAAGTAGTAGGAGTTGTATGAAAACAACTGTTGCATTATACCTGTCCTTGTCCAGATATTGTACCCTAATCCTATATTAGGTGTAGGCACGTGTCAATGCTTAGCCCTGCTTAGTACGGTAGAAGTCGGGTGATTTCCGGTCATCCGCGAGATATAGGATTGGGTCGCGAGTGGCTTATGGCTATCCTGATGGAACCATGCTTTAAAATGAACTTGAGACCGGGCGGGAGTTCGATGGTGCAGCTGCAAGACACTTCACGTCTTGGGTGTGGAGCCATGCCCGTCTGAGTCGTTTAAGGACCGATTCGCTGTACGTCCTTGAGTCATGTTGAACGCAGTCTGACACTTAGTTGGCCGGATAAGTCGTTCCGACCGCGAAGTCGAGTAGTATGGTTCAGGCCGGGAATCGAATGGTAGGTTGCTTCTTGGAGGAGAGAAAGGATGTGCTTGGGGACATTGGCGTGAGACCAAGGGGGGGTTAGAGTCCCTATCACCTGGCAGAGTGTCGCCCTTGGGGTCGCGACATCATTCGGACCCGCGATTCCTGAACTGTACGAAAGATGACCTGAGCAGCCCTCGCCAGGCGCGTCTCGGTGAGTGTTAGAAATACCCCTCCAGCTGGATAGGAATTCGATTCGAATCGCCGTCGCTCCCGGTTAGTGAGCACTTGACTTGAGCAGCGGCAACGTAGATCTCATTAATTGAACAGATGGTTAAGTGAATGATACAATGTTGCCACAATTTATACCTGCTATGGAATAATATGAATAATTGTTTGATGATAATCAAGTGCATGTTTAGTACAGGTGCGAAGATAGATGATAGGTAAATGCTAAAAATAAATGCTAGTACAGGTTATAAGAGTTTCAACTACTTATGCCTTTATGCAAAATGTGGTGTCAGCTAGCCTCTTGTGTAAGCCTTGCATAATCCTTGGTGTCTTATTATTTCTGGTTTATGACGGGTAAGTCTAGCTGAGTACATTCCAGTACTCAGGGTTTATTCCCTCCTGTTGCAGATGACATGCTTTATCAGGGATTCTGCAAGACGTGTCTCCACCCTGCGGGTGATGATGACTAGGTCACAAGGGCGTGATCGTCTTTATGTACTTTCCTCATGCTTTTGCGGGATGTCGATCATCCAAACTGGCAGTAATTAAGTAACTAATGTGTGTGTTATGCTTCCGCTACTTTCAAACTCGGTTTGTAATAATTGCTACTCCGTGGTGTAAACTTATTTCGGAACTACTTGTGAAAGGTAACGTACGATGTGTATGTTGAATGATGCGATCCTGGTTGTAAGCAGTTTGGTTTGAAAGCCTTCGTGATTTCGATTGACTACCGGGATTATATGGGCTCAAGTTTGAAAATTTGAGCGCTTCGGTGCTTGTTTTCGTACTTGTGCTCTTATAATTTGGTCGGTTCTGTTACACTTTCTACCAGTGAACTGGGTGCCATTATCCGTGATGATGCGTTGGGAACCCCAAAGCGGTGTATGATGTCGGTGAAGAAGAGCACAGCTTGCTCAGACCTGATGCTGGTGATAGGACGGGCTTCGATCCACTTGGAAAATTTGTCAATGGCAACGAGCACGTGGGTGAAGCCGCCAGTTGTCCTTTTCAAGGGTCCGACAAGGTCGAGCCCCCAAACAGCAAATGGCCATGTGATGGGGATGGTTTGCAGGGCATGAGCTGGGAGATGGGTCTGCCTTGCATAGTACTAGCAGCCTTTGCAGGAGCGTACTAACCTGACAGCGTCGGAGACTGCGGTCGGCCAATAGAAGCCTTGTCGGAAAGCATTTCTGATGAGGGTCCGAGGCGCTGCGTGGTGACCGCAAGCCCCCAAGTGTAAATCATTTAGCAGGCTCCTGCCCTCCTCGTTTGTGATACAGCGCTGGAGGACACCTGTAGGGCTGCGGCGATACAGCTCTCTACTGTCGCCAAAGATCACAAAGGTTTTAGACCGGCGTGTGATCCGTCGAGCCTCAATCTTATTCGAGGGGAGGTCCCCTCGGACGAGATGGTCGAGGTATGGAATGTGCTAGTCAGGCTCGAGGTCAGATGGTGGGGTCAAGCCCCCCACCTGCATGGCCTCAGCCCCAGTTGAGGGGGCATCTGCCTTAGGTTGGGGGTCGAGTGACGGCCCGTCGACCCCTCCGTCCGATCCGAGGTCGACGGATGGTTGGTGGAGGTCTCTCGCAAAAACGTCTGGTGGGACCGTAGCTCGACTGGATGTGATTTTTCGAGTTCATCTGTGGCCTCATTATTCCTGTGGCAATGTGGTTGAGCTCGAGGCCGTGAAACTTGTCTTCAAGGTGCCGTACCTCTTCACAGTAGGCTTCCATCTTGGGGTCACGATAGCTCGAGCTTTTCATGACCTGATCGATCATGAGCTGGGAATCACCTCGAACATCGAGGTGTTGGACCCCTAGTTCGACGGCGATTCGCAAGCCCGTGACGAGTGCCTCGTATTCAGCGACGTTATTTGATGCAGGGAAATGGAGCCGGATGATATAACGCATATGAACTCTGAGGGGTGAGATGAAGAGCAAACCCGCGCCTGCTCCCGTTTTCATCAACGACCTGTCGAAGTACATGGTCCACAGCTCAGCCTGGAGCTGAACCGGGGGAAGCTGAGTGTCGGTCCACTCCGCTAGGAAATCAGCTAGTGCCTGGGATTTGATGGCCTTGCACGGCGCATATGAGAGGGTCTCGCCCATGAGCTCCACCGCTCACTTGGCTATCCTACCCGAGGCTTCCTGGTTCTGGGCTATCTTTCCTAGGGGGAAAGAAGAAACCACAGTCATCGGGTGGCCCTCGAAGTAGTGACGGAGTTTGTGCCGTGTTAAGATGATGGCATATAGCAGCTTCTGGATCTGTGGGTAGCGGACCTTGGTTTCCGAGAGCACCTCGCTAATGAAGTAGACCGGTCTCTGGACGAGCAAGGTATGTCCTTCCTCAGTCCTCTCAAAAACCAAGACCGCGCTGACTACTTGTGTTGTCGCGGCGACATAAAGTAGGAGCGGTTCCCCTGGGGTCGGAGGGACGAGGATCAGCGAGTTAGAGAGTGTAGCTTTGAGTTTTGCAAGAGCTTCTTCGGCCTCGAGGGTCCATGAGAAGTGTTCCGATTTCTTCAGGAGACGGTACAGAGGGAGCACTTTTTCACCGAGGCGTGAAACGAAGCGACTGAGGGCCATTAGGCAGCCCGTGACTCTCTGCACGCCCTTCAGATCTCGGATAGGACCCATCTTGGTTATCGCAGTGATCTTTTCTGGGTTGGCCTCGATGCCACGCTTGGAAACGATGAACCCTAAAAGCATGCCTCGAGGAACGTCCAAAACACATTTCTCAGGACTGAGCTTGATGTTCTTTGCCCAGAGGCACTTGAACGCAACGTCGAGATCGTTTACCAAGTTATCAGCTTTTTTGGTTTTGACAACGATGTCATCGACATAAGCCTCGACGGTTGGTCCGATGTGTTCCCCGAAAACGTGCTGCATGCATCGTTGGTACATAGCCCCTGCATTCCGGAGACCGAAGGGCATAGTAACATAGCAATACATGCCAAATGGGGTGATGAACGAAGTTGTGAGCTGGTTGGACTCCTTCATTTTGATCTGGTGGTAGCTAGAATACGCATCTAAGAATGAAGAGTTTCACATCCCGCAGTGGAATCAACGATTTGATCGATACGTGGCAAAGGAAAGGGAACTTTTGGACATGCTTTATTTAAACTGGTGTAATCTACACACATCTTCCACTTCCCACTCTTTTTCTTAACTAGTACAGGATTAGCTAGCCACTCATGATGATGAACCTCCTTGATGAATCCGGCCTCCAGCAGTTTGTGTATCTCCTCTCCGATGACCCTGCGCTTCTCGTCGAAGCGTCGCAGGCGTTGCTTCACCGGTTTGGAGCCAGCTCGGATCTCCAAGGCGTGCTCGGTGACTTCCCTGGGTATGCCCGTCATATCCGAGGGACTCCACGCAAAGATGTCGATGTTTGCATGAAGAAAGTCGACGAGCACTGTCTCCTATTTAGGATCGAGGGTGGCGCTGATGCTTAGCGCATTTCCCTTTGGATCGGTGGGGTCGAGGGGCACAAGCTTGACGTCTTCTACGGGCTCGAAGCTGCCAGCGTGGCGTTTGGGGTCAGGGATCTTGTTGGCTAGAACGTCGAGGTCCACCGCCAAGGTCGCTGACTCCAAAACGGCTTCTCCGTGCTCGACGCACTCGACATCGCACTCGTAGGCGTGGTCGTACGAGGGCCCAACAGTTATGATGCCGTTTGGGCATGGCATCTTGAGCTTGAGGTAGGTGTAGTTTGGGACCACCATGAATCGGGCATAGCATGGTCTCCCAAGGATAGCGTGGTACGTTCCACGGAATCCGACCACTTCGAAAGTGAGGGTTTCCTTTCTAAAGTTGGTGGGAGTGACAAAACAGACAGGCAAGTCGACCCGGTCGACAGGTTCTGCCCACTTTCCTAGCACGACTCCATGGAAACCCCCGACACTGGGTTGGAGGTGCGTCCTCTTGATCCCCAGGAGGTCGAGGGTCTGAGCATAGATGATGTTAAGGCTGCTACTACCATCCATGAGCACCTTGGTGAGGCGTGTGTTGGCGATGATGGGATCTACAACAAGTGGATAGACCCCTGGGTTAGGGACGTAGTCGGGGTGGTCATCACGGTCGAAAGTGATGGCGACCTTGGACCAATCAAGGAAGTGGGGGATCGCCGGCTGTACGGAGAAAACCTCTCACCGTTCTCGTTTGCGCTGACGCGTCGAGAGGCAGGTCGAGGGTCCTCTGTAGATCATGAAACAATCGTGGATTTTGGGGAACCCCCCATCTTTGTCGTCGCCCTTGGGATCTTCCTTCTTGTCGTCCTTTTTGATGCCTATGCCCTCAAAGTACCTCTGGAGCATGTGGCAGTCCTTTAGGTTGTGGTTTGTGGGCCCCTTGTGGTAGGGACACGACTCTTTGAGCATTTTGTCAAAAACACCCCCCACCGGGGGGCCCTTGAGGTTTCTTGCGTTCGGTAGCAGCGACAAGCTCATCGGCCGGGGCCTCGGGCTTGCCCTGCTGGTTCTTCTTCTTCTTCCGGTTGTTCCTTTTAGAGCCCCGGCTGGAGCTCGCGGGATCGTCGACCTTGAGCTTCCCCTTGTCCTGATCACCGCCAAAGATAGCGCCAACTGCCTCCTCGCCGGCGGCAAAGTTGGTGATGATGTCCATGAATTCGTTGGCAGTGAGGGAGGTGTTACGGCCTAGCTCTCGGACCAACTCCTTGCAGGTGTTTCAGAGAGGAAGGCCATAATCACATTAGAGTCGGTGATGTTGGGGAGCTCGGTGCGTTGCCTAGAGAAATGCCGGATGTAATCCCGGAGGGATTCACCTGGCTTCTGCTTGCAACTCCAAAGGTCCCATGAGTTGCCGGGGCGCATGTAGGTCCCCTTGAAGTTTCACTCGAACACCCTTATGAGCTCATCCCAGTCGTGGATCTGTCGAGGTGGAAGGTCCTCGAGCCAGGCTCGAGCGGTGTCTGACAGAAACAGAGGGAGTTGTCAGATAACGACCCGGTCATCGGTGGCCCCACCCAACTGACATGCCAAGCAAAAATCAGTGAGCCAAAGTTCAGGTTTGGTCTCGCTGTTGTACTTGGTGAGAGTCGTGGGGTGGCGAAACCGTGCCGGGAGTATTGTTTCTCGAATGGCCTTGCTAAAGACCCAAGGACCTAGTGGCTCGGGTGATGGGCTTCGATCTTTTGAGCTGTCATAGCGCCCGCCTCTGTGCACGCGGTAACCTCGAGCCACACCATCGCCGTGTTTGCACGTGCGACGCTCGACGATGTTGCCATGGGTGTCTCGAGGTTCACGGTCGTCGGCGACGTGCTCAGGGGCAGGGGCTGCCCGGTTTCGTTGGACATGCTCGGGATGAACGAGGCCTCTCTCCTGTCGAGAGGGCTTGCCGAGCCGCTCTGAGGCTGGCCCGCATCGCCTCGAGGCAGAGCTCTCGGCCTGCTGCATAGCAACGGTCTCGAGGAGTTCTCGGATTTCATCTCAAGCTCGACGAGCGTCAGGGTTTGATGGCTCGGGCATGTTACGGAGGAGCATGGCAGCAGCGACAACATTCTGGCTGGCTCGACCAAAAACCGGGGGGTCGACCGCCCGATCCTCGGTGATGTGATGATTGATGTCACGAGCTCTTTCTCGAGCTCCACCGCCATATGCGTGCGCCGCACATTCATGCTCGAGGGTTTGTTGGAGTAGGTGTAGGTTTTCTCGTTCCTCGTCGAGCCTGTCTTGCAACTCGCGGATTTGCTCAAGCTGCATTCCTTGATTCGCAAGGAGTTGAGCCTCATCCCGCTCGTCAGGTAGCTCGACGTGAGGTGGCGTGTTCCTTCCTTCGATGGGTTCCTCGTCCTACGAATCCGTCATGCTTACCCCGTCGATGTTGAAGCACTCACGAGTCAGATCGTAGGTGTCATCGGTAGAGTCGGAGTAAGGGGCACCGAAGTAGTAGTAGGATGGGTGGGTCTAGGGTTGTAATGTCGAGGAGCAGTCGCACGGGGCTCCATTTCTGGGGTCTCCGTAGAGTCCAGATACTCAGAAGCCGGCGTGGATGCAACAAGGTCCAGAGTGGAGCGTAGATGGTGCCCAGGGAGTTCCTCGTAAGCACTCATGCTGGTGCTCACAGAGGAAGCGTATGCCCGGGGAACCGAGTCTAGCCCAAACGGGAATGCTGATGGAAGCGTCGTTCCTTGTACTGGCATAGTCAAACCAGGTGGTGGCGGCATCACACCGGGCGGGGGAGCGGCGGAACTCTCTGTCGGCATCTTACCCTCAACCAAGCTCATCCCACACAGACCCTAGTGAGGAAATCTAAGTTGGCGTCTGGCTGAGAGGCACCAGATCGGGGAATCCCACCGTCCTCCGCGAGGTGATGATGGCGGATGCGTCGGGCTCGTCGTCGTCTGGCGGCTAATGCCTGACGAGAGCGACGGTACCGGCGCAGCGCTCCCCCGGCTGGGGGAGCTCATGGTCCTCATCGGTCGGGCGCCTGGGCGGGAGGAGGACCATGTCGTAGCCGTGGACAAGCGACATGAACTCCAAACTCCCAAACCATATCACCGTGGCCAACAGGAGAGGACGTTCGGGGTCAGCCATCCAGGAAAATGGCGGGAGAATGATGTTGGCACGCAGCGTCTCCTACCTGGCGCGCCAACTGCCGGTGTCCAGTCCCATGAGGGTCCCAAGCCGACGAGTGAGTGCTGCGTGTCCCTAACCGGGATGGTGATGCAAGGGGAATACATGGGGGTTTATCCTGGTTCGGGCAAAAGAAGGCCCTACGTCCAGCGGGGAGGGGGGAGTTTTGTATTTCCTTGCACTGAGGTGCTTGCGTAGGGGTTAGAAGCTGTGAGAGAGGGCACCGAGCCCAAGTCTCAAAGGAAGTAAAAGAGTACAAGGGTGATTGCTTGAGATGTTGATCTCTGAGTTGAGTGCCTTAGCTTGCCGGTCTCTTGCTTTTTTGCCCTACCCCTTGTAGAGCCCTGGCCTACCCTTTTATAGGGTAAGAAGAGGCCGGGACACCGGGGTGCCTTGAGGTGAAGTTTTGTCGA
Source organism: Saccharum spontaneum (assembly GCA_022457205.1). NCBI lineage: Eukaryota > Viridiplantae > Streptophyta > Magnoliopsida > Poales > Poaceae > Saccharum > Saccharum spontaneum. The sequence continues at coordinate 36,005,845 of CM039615.1, forward strand.
TCCCTGTGGAGATGGCTGTAGCGATGTGCCTCAGGGATGGATGGCCATCCCTAGACACCGTGATGACGTCGGGGAAGAGGCGGTGAAAAGACCCTGAGTCCTGTGTCACGTCAGCCTTTCTTCCCTGCTAACTAGAGGTGGACGTCGAGGCCGGGTCGAGGCTGGGTCGAGGCCGGGCAGATAAGGCGGAATCCCCGAGATTGTGGGATACAGACCTTGTCGTATCCTTCCTCGAGGGTGGTCGGTGGTGAAACAGTGTGCGGTAAGGTGTGTATAGTGACAGGCTTTCACCTCCCATCCCGGGATGGGCGGTAAAAAAGTGAGGACTGACACAGGTGTTGTTCCCACGTTGATTGCGGCTGTAGCCATGGCGGTAGGGGGTAGTAGGTAGTCGCATTAAATGTTCTGACTTTTGACTCAGAGTAGGTGGGTAAGATGGGTCAAGCGATTCGACCCGGGGTCGTACGAGTCGGAGTTTGTCGGTAGTTGAGATGCCTTGTCGAGCGGTCCTCGTATGAATCACGGTGCAGTCGAGGCGTTCCGTCGAGGGTGCCTCGTACAAGCCGGAGTCAGAGCGCGGTCGAGACGTTCCGTGGAGCCGGCCTCGTGCGAGTCGGAACGTAGTCGAGGTGCATCGTTTACTACCTTTTGGCTTTGCCGTGTGGGTGCATTAGTGTCTTGTTTGTACTAACCGTTGATTATGGGTACCCCTATACTGTTGGTATCGACAATAGCCCCCGAGCCTTTGGGTGAGTGTGGGCCACTCGCTCAGAGGCTTATTGGTTAATGAACTGGAATCATAGCGTCGTAGCCTTTTCCGGTGGGGGCGCGCGAGCACACCCACTGGGTGTAGCCCCCGAGGCCTCGGTGTAGTACTTGGACTCCTCCGAGGTCTTTTACATACTCTATTGAGGAATCGGTCTCGCATCGTGGCGTGTTTCTGTGGTGTTTTTCGTTTGAGCTTTCGTTTGAATGGATTTACAAACCTAGATTGCTTTTAATCATAGAACTAATTGCATGTCAATTAAATTAATATTTAATTTATATATGACTAGCATGTAACACGTCTACGTCGATAGCATGTAGCTTCGGTTAGCATGATCGCAAAATCACAAGAACAAGTTACTACACTAGGTTGCTTTTAATTAAAAATGCATTAAATAAATATTGCATGTAAATCAATAAATTCATAATTAGGTGACATGATATACATTAGCACTACTACGTAGAGCGTAACAATATGAAACTAACGCAACTAAAATGGAGTAAAACGGAATTAAAACAAAGAAACGACAAAGATATTACGAACCAGTGGCAAAACCGCAAATACTTCATCTTCTACCTCATCCATCTGAAGGGCCTCGGCCTAGGGGCGACACGAGAAGGAGAAAAAATATCTAATTTACTACACGGGAGATTTCCCAAACTAGAGGCTCCTCCACAGTAGTTTTGGTGTGCTTTTACCCAAGGAGTAGGTACGTATATATAGGGAGGAAAACTCCCTACCCCCACGTCAACTAGCGATACGGTACTAATTGATGTTGCACCCTCCACCTCTACTGATGGGCCTAATTAATCATCAAAGCCCATTAGTAAATAAATGAATGAGCATTTAGGATTATTGCACATGGGCTTTGAGCATTGGGAAAAATGAGATATTTATTTATTTTCAGAATTAATTAATTTCATGGATAAAATAATTCTAGAAAAGTCTAAAATTATTATTTAAGCCATGAAAAATACTCCGAAAGCTCTAAAAATTCAGGAAAAATTCTCAGAGACATTATGAAACATAAGGAACCCAAATAAAGTATTTGGAGCTCATGAAAAGATTGGTGAAACGATCAAAGATAAAGATTAAGTTCATGAAAACTGGAATTTTAATTCGAAAAAGGGCCAAAAAAATTTCTCAAGGAGAGATAAACGTCGCTCTATCATACTCGTAAACCGTTTGCACTCATAAACATCAAAACAAGCATCACATCAACCAAAGCCCGTCAAGTTAATTCTAAAATATTTGAAAAGCGTCATTTTTCTTTAATAAAAAATATATGAAATCTAAACTAATGACAAGTTCTATTCAAATATTAAAATATTTACTAGGTAGCGTGCCCGTGCGTTGCTACGGGATAGCTAACATTTTGTATTTAAAACATACGGATCGCACAATAAGATGACAATACTGTAAAACTTAAATAATTATCCAATTGAGTTCCTAATTAGTCATATCAACACATATTAGGCGATAAAGATCATGATGCGTGTTTTATATTTTCTGTTTTTAGTCTTGTAGATTTCATGAAAAAATTAATGACCCTGGTGCAACATAAGGACATATATTATCTAGTAAATAAAGGGATACAAAGGATCTATCCTCCTGAATGCGCAGAACCAGCACCACTACGAGCGGGCCATCCCACAACCACCGGTATAGTGTTGTTTAGCACTATTGTTCATTATTACCGATAACTTGCTTTGTTGATTTTATTCAAGTAAGTTATGTTTGTAATTATGTAGGTGCTAATTCAGTTGAGCCCACATTGGCACATAAGAAAAGTGGGGGAAGTAGACGAAACTCATAGTTTTAAGAACATACACGTGTAACAGTTATGAATGGTTCCAAAACAAAAAATTATGAACAAAACACTCAAAGTGTCATTATGCCATCACATAAGTGTGTATATAACATCTCCGTGTAGAGTCTGATGAGCCAATTGAAAATACCTAGGAACAGCAACAAATATGGCATTAGTAAGATATTATTTGTGCAATATAAATTGAATGAAAAAATGCATTTATGCATTAGTAATATAATGTTAGCTCGCCTATGGTGTTAGAACCTCCTTAAATACAATATTCTTCGTGAAAGTTCCATCTACTACTGGGGTCTTCTTATCCTTATATTTTTTATTTAACACATTCTTCCTTTTTTCCCGCTGGCATTCTTTTCAGCATTTTTCTTCTCCATCTTTTTGGCCTCCTCCTCTTGTGCATCCGCATCAGGCGGGAGGGCAAGGATCTTAATATTGGTTCTTGATGTGGCTCTAGACATCGCAACATATAACTGACCATGAGAGAACACCGGTGCGGGCAGGTACACACCCACGTTCGGGATAGTTTGTCCCTGCGACTTGTTGACCGTCATGGCAAAGCTCAACCTAATAGGAAACTGCTTCCTCTTGAACTGGAACGGGAACATCTCGTCATCAGACGGACATCGCGGTATTCGAGGAAGGAACACCCGCTTCCCAGCATGCTGCCCCACCATGATTTCCGCATCGATTGTATTTCTACGGAACCCACGCACCACCAGCCTTGTACCGTTGCATAGCCCATTGGCAGGATCAATATTCCTAAGCAATATGACAGGACACCCGAGCTTGAGCTTCAAGACATGTGGAGGCAGCCCGTTGGGGGTCAGACTGTTAAGGAACTCCGATGGATAGTAGTTATGTGGATCATCTACCGCGGAGTCAAAACTGTGATACATCGTCTCGCCGCCCTGGAACATATCAATCATTTTCATATTGATCATGTCCACCCAATCGTTACGTGTAGACAAAATCGCTCTAGTGGTGATGTAGTCTTTGTTCGCCATGTTTGCATTTAGATCTGGAAAGATGATGTCGATCAATGTATGAAGATCTTTCTCGGCATCGCCAGAGTACGGGACACAGATCTCGTCTGGAATACGTACATTGCCATCTCCATTAACCTCTTCCATTCCACCACCAATGCGCAACAGATAATCTGCAAACCATGGATCACTCTGAGCCCTCATGTTGCGGACGAGCTTTAGGTGACGCATGGATTCCCAAAGATACGACCTTCATAGAGAAACACCGACAATTTGAGCCCTAGATCCTTTCCGCACAACAGGGAGGACCTGTCTGAAATCCCCACCAAGGATAACAGTTTTCCCACCAAACGGTAGGTGTGACCGGCCCATTATATCCCGTAGGCTATTGTCTAGTGCTTCCACATTTTGCCTCTTTGTCATAGATGCCTCGTCCCAAATTACGAGAGCTGCTTGCTGCAGCAACTTAGCAGTACCACTCTGTTTCGTGAAGCTACAGCAACCGCCCTCTTGAAGAGTTAGGGGTATCTTGAAACGTGAGTAGGCCGTCCTCCCACCTAGCATTATGGCCGCTGCAACTCCAGATGTAGCTGTAGCCACAGCAAGCTTGTCCTGGCTACGTAGCTTTGCAGAAGTGCCCTATACAAAAAGGTCTTTCCCGTCCCGCCAGGTCCATCCACAAAGAAAAGCCCGCCTTGTTTGCTGCAGACAGCGGCCATTATCTCATCGTAGGCCGACCTTTGCTCAGCGTTGAGTGAGTCGCACAATAGCACATCTTCAGGATTCTGCTCAACGCTAGCCTCCTCAAATATCTCACGAGGAATATGGCTGGCATCATCGTATGAGTGATCAATATCTAGAAGAGGAAATGACCTTATGTCTTTCCCCATGGACTGCAGCATGTTTCTAATGTCTATCAAAACCAGCTGTTGCACCAGATCCGGGGATGGATTATTGCGGCTATAGTCCTCTGACATTGCGTCGTAGTGTCTGATCCACAACCCCATCACATCATGCGGCTCACAGAATACCAATATTGTTGCAAATAGCCTTCGCAGAGAGGAAGGCATCTGGAATAAAGTAGCTTCAGCTAGACATTCATCTAATGTATTATCTTCTTCAATTAGACCCCTCCTTTCTGCAGCTTCACGGAATGAAGGTAGTAGCACGCCATCAACCGTCCTGAGGTCTTCGTATGAGATAGCACCAGCAACATTGTTCAAGAGAACACGAAGAAAGTAGCGTTCTCCCTCAGCAGGATGAGCCGAGATTACTCTTCCAACTTGGAAAATGGAGTTTTTCCTTTTCTGCCAGAATTTTCCATCAGCCTGCCATGTAAAATGCTCAGGGAAGTCCAGATACAAGATTCCGCGGGCTTCCTCATGATGCATGTTTGCATTGAAGTATGCTGTAAGCATTGAATCTTCTACACCTGGCCTATTAACGATCCGTTCGACCTTGTCCCGTTTATGAAATGACACCATGTGCATGTCGGGTAGATGAAGCTGCAACTGCTGTACCGGTGGATGGTTCTTGCTCAAGTCAAAGCCATATATCCTCCATAGTGCTTTCTGGAGGTGTCACCCACCGGGCGTCTCTATACTGCTTGATCTCATCAATGTTCCCTTTCTCATCTGCTTTGTCAGTCTCCCTCATCACCACTGATGCCCTGTCATGTCCCTTGTATATGTACTTGAACAGATACTTCACTGATTTAATGCTCCCGCAGGCCTCAACATTTATATGGCAGTTGAAGGTACGTAGCAGGCAAGGGTTGTAAGGCATGACCCATTGATTGTCCAGATAATGGCCTCAAACTTTTAGCATGTGGCCGTCATTGCGTCGCCGATAGATGGGGTACGAATCCTTTCCCTGTGATGTTGCCTCACAGAATGGGCGCGGGTAACGGTTCTTCCATGACCCGCGGCCTACCGTGCACGGACATGATGGATTAAGTGTCCCGCATGGACCATGCATCATATGCTTCGTGACCATCTTGTAGAGCTCAGGGTACTTCTTCTTGTTTGGTAGCTCTGCACTGATAATCATGTCATATTGCTCGGGACATGTGAGCTTGTACTTCAGTTCCATTATCAGCAAGAAGTGTGCATGCGGCAAGCCCCTCTTCTAGAACTCCACTACATATACGTAGGCCTTCACCTTACCAAGTATGTCTTTCTCCATCAACATTTTCCTCATTGCATCTAACTTTGCTCTGAAGACTCGTGTTACGAGATCTGGGCGGTCCTGTGGTGTTTGGCCTGGATAAAGTTCATTTTTTATCTCATCCCAGTTAGGGTTGCACGTCATTGTGAGGAAGATATCAGGTTTACCATACTTTCGCACCAGAGCCATTGCATCCATGTATCGGCGCCTCATATCACGGGGTCCTCCGATGAATGACGAAGACAGGACAGTACGTCTTCCAACATTCTCAGCAGATCCTTCACCCGAATGCATGCTATCCACCAGGCCTTGGTACAGGTCAGCCCTCAAAGTATCCTGATTGTTTCTCATGTAGTCTAAACACGAGCTCTCAATCTTGATGTAGGTGTCGATGACGAACTGCTGGAAAAGACGCCGGCCATAGAGTATTGGATTAAATATCCCTGGCCGCATCTGGAACTTGTAGCAGTAGTAGTCGCGCACGGAGACACATGTATTCGAAACAGGTTCTGTAGGACACATTGTGCGAATTAGTATCATGAGTTAACAAAAAAGAGTTTATATTGCATTATTATTAAAAAAGAGTTCAAGTTACCTCCATCATCATCGTCACCATTTGCGGCATTCTCGGCACGCCTTTTGCGGATTGCTCGAGCTCGCTCAACTTGAGCCATAGTCACACCCACTTTTGGGATGCAATTGTGCCACCCGAGCTCACCCTTTGGAAAGAACAACGGGTATGACAGTGAGTCGTAGCATGCATTATATGAGTGGATGTGGTGTATAGACCGATCCTTCCCTTGCAGGAGAACACTATGCTCAAATTGGCCGTGACGCTCACTCCCCTCAACCCAAACGGCAGCCACCTCTGATGTCAATGGCACGTTATATGTTCTCTGGTCAAGGCGCTGGTCAAGGTTCAACTCGACCCGGTAATCCTCGAGGTTTTCAACGTGTCCCATACTCCTTAGTTGCTGAGAGTAGGGATTCCCTTCAAGGATCCCCACCAATTGTTGTATAACTTCTCTGTCTTTTTGGGTGCATTGCTTACGGCATTTGCTCATCCGATGCTCGAGGGACGGATCGTCATCATAAAAATAAAGCTCGAGGTGTCTCTTTTCGACACCCTCCTCTTTACCAAATGATCGTGTGTTATGGTAAATCTGGCCATGGGCACGGAACGTATAGACACCACAGATTCGCATGTTAGTGGTGATACGATCTAGGTGGCAGTACAAAGAAGTGAAAGAGAAGTGGCCGTTGAAATATCTGATGTTAGCACGAAAGTGCCTAGCATCAGCGTCCGAGCTTGACCACAACCTCATGAGCTCTGGTGGTGTCTCTGTAGTTGAAAGATGAATCTTTCCACCCTGACAACAGAATCCGGGGGGTTCACCCTCGAATTTCTTTGCGTTGCAGTGCTTGCAGTTCGGCACCGACGATAGCATGTGCGACTCTGACGGGACATTAGCATAAACCTTGTCGTATGGATCCGGGACATCAGGCTCATTGTTCTCTTGCTCATCCTTGTCGAGATTGTGCTCGACGTCGGATCCCTCCTCGTCGTCTTCTGACAATTTTTTGATGTGTTACGCGTTAAAAGAAAGTTTGTAAAAGAATGTTTTTACTATTACACGGTGTACCTTGTCCGGCAAAAAAGTATGCCTCATCCTCTTCCTCGTCCTCCTCAAATATGACATTCTCATCATAGTCTGTGCGACACGACCACATATATAATGAGAGAAACATAATGGCATACAAAAAACAAAAAGGGATAATTTTAATAAAAAAAATACCATCCTCGACCATCTCGTCTGGTGTATGATCTTGTGCACCATTTGGAGGCATTGAAAAGGTACCATCAATTACAGACGGTTGTGTCTGTGTACCTGTGCAATTATTAGGTGGTGGAATTGGAGTTTCCTGGGTGACACCATCTGTAGTAAGAAAAGGTATGAGTTTTTGGAATGAGAGCAAAGGTGAAGGTACCGACAATATATAGTGATCAAGGCTAATTACCGTTGTAAACCACACTCGGTTGAGTCAGGCCGTTCGAATCATTGCACTTTTCATCCGTACACCCTCTACCCTTTCTTCCAATGTTTGCTTCAAAAACCTGATTGTGACGGGATAGAAGGGCATTTCTCTCTCTAGTGGTCACTCGATGCCTATGTATGGTCCGTGCCGCAGCCAATTCAGGGGTCTGGACTTCTAGATTTTGAACTGTAGTCGGCGCGATGTCAACAGGTATTCCCATCAATTCTGGTATTTCCATATCGTCTGAAGGTGTTTCAGGCGATTGAGGTGAAGAAGGGGAAATAAGCAGAGGGTTAAAGTGATGGCTCTCCATGGCGATTGAGTCCGGATGCAGATTGTTGGCTCGGTGTTCTCTCACCGCCGTATTGTATTTTTTGTTGATCTCTTTTCTTTTCAACTTCTTCTCATGTGGAGTCATTTGCAGTTTTCTTGCAGCATTTTTTGCCGCATACAACTCACGCCGCCTCTTGTTTATTTGCGCCCTTTGTTCAGGAGACATTGCAGCCCTTCGTGCTCTATCTAGCTCACGCTTACGCTCTTTTGGACATGTGACAATATTGTCGATGGAACGGGATGCATTTACAGCACCTATGTATTAATAAAAATATGTTCGGTCTCAATGTTTAATAGATGAAGAACACATAATAATTGAAATTCTATGATAATGAATTTATGCAACATATGATGATGTTCAAACTCTTTTTGTAATTAAAAACAAAGCCACCATTCTATAAAGACGTACCCGTTTCTTGAAAAGTGTCGATATCCGTATCAGTTAAACCCTCATCAATATCATCAGGTGCTCCAATGGTTAAAGGGACAGCACCGTCTAAAAAATTATTCATATGATAAGTATCCTACAATACCACGATGTGATATTGCTACGGAGAAATCAATATTATTTGCACACCTGTTGGCTGGGCAGTCTTCTTTGGAGTCATTTGTAGCATCAATCCTGTATTTTTTTGTGTATTTTTTGTTACATACAATTCACGTCGTCTCTTATTTTGTAGCGCCCTTTGTTCAGTAGACATTGCAGCATATCGTGCTATGTCACGATCACGCTTACGCTCATTTGGACACATGACAAGCCGGTTGATGGGACTGGGTGCATATCCAGAACCTATATATCAGGGAATGACACTTTAATCAACGCATGTTAGGATGGTGTCTAAGCACAATCGTAATAAACAAACACAAGCACGATTCACCAGAATTCCAAGCAATGGATACAAAAGTGTACCCATTTCAATGACATCCACGTAACCAGTGCCACCAATGTTGCTTAAAGGTACCAAACCATCTACAAATATAGCCATACAATACAAATTGAACCATTCCATAAGCAAACTATGTCACTTACAGTTGCCACACCAATAAATACTTTTATTCTACTAATAAGTAACCTGATAATTGTTGCAAGTCATTACTGTAAGTTGATTGCCTATGGAGCCAGTCACTATTTTTGTCTATTTCATTTGTTGTATTCCCATCTGCAAGTTCAAACATAGTTGATTGATATTAATTAATCCATACAATAAGCAAACTATGTCAACACGTTAATTGTCGTCGCCGCACCAATAAATACTTTTATTAGCAGAATAACTAACCTGATAATTCATTGGCGCCATTAATGTTGGTTGAGTGCATATGGAGTTTGTCACTATTTTCGTCCGTTCCATTTGTTGTATTCTCATCTGCAAGTTTGAACATAGTATAAATAAATTGTTATTAATTATAACACATATGGCTTTTAAAGTGACACTCAGCAACACCACCATACCTGTTGAATGAATAACCACATTGTTATGGGAATCAACACGACCTTGGTTATTCATCTTATACCTCTCACGCCGTTTCTTGTTTCTTTCACTCCTCTTTTCATCAGACATTGTTGCATACCGTTCTCTATCCCTCTGCCTCTTCTGCTCATTATGTCGCATATGATTCCCTTCAATAAATTTTCGTGAGTTGCAAACATATGAACATAGAATATGTAGAGATATTTTAAAAGTTTATATACCTTCATGTGGTGTATTTGTAAGGTCCCCCAAAGGTACCCGATCACCGGTTGGCCTTGGCGTGTCCATAACACTACCTGTCACTTTTAGCAATGTTGTGCCTGTGAAATAATATGCCCAATAATTCTCATTATTGCCAAAAAAAAGTTAAATAGGTCGATAATATGTAACCTGAACGAACTGAATAACACTACGAATAAAGCTAGAGTATGCACAATGGAAAAGATGGTTATAAACGGATCACCAAGACCAATAGGCCACATAGATTGCCATCAATGTATTCAAAGTGCACATATGAAAAATGAATCTTGATTTTGATTTCAAACTGCGTTCACAATTATCCTTGCAAGATAGCATGTTCACACTTTCACAGTACATGTCATGTATAAATTCAGAAAATGTGGAATGGCACATTGCTAAGAAAAGCATATTATCAGCCTGTGCATCCACCAATTTATTTACAATATATGCCAAGCACTCAAGAAGAATAGTAAAGTGCCTGCAACTGCAGGGCCAAGCTACTAAAAAATTATCAGGACCTACCAAGTGACTACTGAAAGTTTCACTGTCTCAAATTTTCTACCCTAGTCTCTCATTCAGGTAACATGATAATATCACAATAACATCATAGTTTTCTTTCCAAGTGTGTATGGTCAAATGAAAAAATAAAAGAGGCACAAAATCATGGTTGCCTCTCTGAGGAAGGATTTGCAAGCCTTTCATGCGATCAAACATTCTCACATCAATATGTTCTTAAAATAAATGCGTTAACTCATCATTCTAAAGCTTGAAATATATCAGGTCAACTGTGCAGGTACTCAATTTACTGATAAGATAATGAAATTCAGGAAAGAACGGTTACTTTAGCACAAATACTAAGATTAACCTAAACATTGACAAGACTTTAAATTACTATGAGACTACAAATGAATTGTATATTAACCTAACCATCGACAGAAATTTAAATTACTATGAGATTAACCTAACCATCGTGTTTGCGTAAGCCAAATCACTGTATATTGATCAGTTGAGCATCCAAAGCTACCTGGAGCAATCAGTGCTCTTCTGAACCTTGCAATCTCTGTTCCTGTGCTGTTTACCTGAAATTTGAAGATACCCAGACTTGTAATTAGTAATAACCAGTCATACAATTAAATGATTTGAATATGAAAATCAACTATCAAACTAATCCTGGTTACAATTGCCGAACCATGAACAGTAGACAGGAGTGAAAACAATATATTAATTAAGCAAGTATTACAATTTGCCGAACCACGAGCGGTAGGTGTTCAGATGTGACTCTGCAGTTCAGTGTGTGGTACACTGAACTTCAGCTTGCCTCGCCCAAGCGTCTCCCTCTTATCACTCAAACTGTCAACTATATGCTATTCTCCCTGTTATCTCACTCCAATTGTCAACTATATGCTATTTGTTTAGTTCAGATGTAACAGCTGTGGCAATTTTCCAGACCACTTTCAGTTAACTCAATTAGAAAGCCTTGCCTTGCTTTCGGTAGGCAACACCTATGGTGAATGATTTATTGATGCTATAACTTCCAATTTGTCAAGACTCTAGATTGCTTCCTAAGCTTAGCTTAAATAGAAGAGTTGAATGATGGTCATTATAAAAAAATCCAACTACTTTCTGCAGGTTGGCTATGATACAAAAATAAGTTATCGTTAGAGCTGCATATGTCATAAGGGCAAGATCAACCCAAATGTAGGCAACAGTGGTATGCCTGATTGCTGACCACTTAAAAGTGGAAAAGTCACTTGCAAAGTCTGAAACTTTTGTAACTCAAAAGGAAACTGAACTTGAGAAAACATCTTGTTTCTTTGACCAAAATATTGTTAACTAATCTGATGAAGGCTACGGCTACATAAATTAATTTGAACTCTATGCAAGCTTGAACTGAACAAACAATAAAATAAGGTAACTAAAGACAAGCAAGAAATGATTATCTAAATAAAGTCACTGTAGCAAAAGGTGAAAGTTCAGAATCTAAAGTCTGAAACGTGGAACTTACCTACTTACTTGATGATAAAGATGCAGTGCAAACTGAAATACAGAGCAAAGCTGTGTGGAGAGAAAATTTTAGAGAAAACACAGCTGAAGACTGAACTGAATTTTAGTTTTTTTTTCCTAAGCCTCACCAAACTGTAAGAATCTGAACGATTTGCTGTTTCTTTACTGAACTGAAAGATTCAGCTATGCTGCACCTAAAGGAATCCCAAAGAATCCAAACTCTCAGGGACTACTGAAGCTGAAGGCCACCAGAGAAAACAAAAAACTATACTGAAGAAAAACAGTACAACCTGACAGAAGAAGAATTCCAATATTATAATTTCCAGTGCATGCTGCGTATACCTCTGTATATTATGTTTCAGTGAAAGTGTAAAACATAGGATGAACAACGCTTCACTTGTCCGTAGCTATTGCCGGACAAATAACAGTGATGAGCTGAGATTCTCGGACTGAAGGCACTCACTGCCGATTGAGCTAGTATCATGTAATGGTGAATGATCTGCACCTCCACAAATAGCCAATATGCATCTAGTATTCACTGATGATAAGAATAGTTACGGTGCTTTATGTAATCTCTGCTTTTTTTTCTGAAGATGCTATTGCAAATTTCAGTGACTAAAATAGAAATATTAATAAACAAACAGCCTAAATGAAGATTTTGAGACATACTGCAGAGGACTTAGTGACTCATGTGTGCTGCTGCAGTTCTTCTCGTCGTCCGGCTTCGTTGGGCTCTGATTGCCACCTGAGATGGCGATGAGCGAGGATCAGGGAGGCCGGGGGCAAGCCTTCACCGGTGTCAGACCCCAGCCGGAGGCCGCTGCTCACGATCTCTCTGCAAACAGCAAGTGACAGAGTAAAAATCAAACAGCAAGCACTGAACCTTTTAGGTCTCAAACATCAGCTCGTATACTAAAAAACCGTTGGGCTATGGAATTCCACATCCAGAACGGAAGGAAGAAGATGAGGGTGAGAGCACCGCAGCCAGGGGCCCGCCCAGGCCGCCGTGACGAGGCTGAGGGTGAGAGCACTCGCGGGAGCTGGGGGTCGCCCGTGCCAAGATGCCTGGAGAGGACGGCGCGACCTCGCTGCGGGTGGTGCCTGGGGCAGGCGCAGCGCTACGGGAGAAGAGGGAGCGGCGGAGGTGTGACGCTACGGGGGGAGCGGCAGGGTGAGGCGAGGTTTACCGCGAAGAGGCGGGCGGAGGTGGCGCGAGGGTCGGCTCGGCAGCGGCGGTGAGGTCAACCCTGCGGCGCTTTCGTTCTTTGCTGTGGAGGACGCAGTAGAGCGTGAGGCGCTCGTGTTCTTGGCGGCGGAGGACGCGATGGGGAGGGAGAGGAGGCGGCGGCGCGGTGGTGTGGGCGAGCGTGAGGAGGCGGCGGCGTGGGTGCGATGGGGAGGAAGAGGAGGCGTCAGCGGGGCGGCGTGGACGAGCGGGCGCGGCGGCGAGGTTTCCTTCTGCGTGCGCGAGCGATGGCGGCGTCTGCGCAAGGTTTCCTTTTGCGTGCGCAGGGGAAGGCACGGTGGCTGAGGCATCCGGAAGGAAGGAAGGCAGACCGTCGGAGATTGTGGGGCGAGCGGTGACTGCAGTCGCAGGGGAAGGCGCGATGTCCGGAGGAAAGTGGCGGTCGCAGGGGGAGCGGACCGACGGAGCGAAGATGGTCGCACGAAACGGTGGTCTTACTTTCTTTCTTTTTAGTTGTAGGAGATTTTAGTTAGTGTTTTCTATGCACAACCCAAAATCAAAAATTTTGGGATGTGACAATTCTACCCCACTTAATAGGAATCTCGTCCTGAGATTCGAAGAGTCTTGGGAGAGAGATATAGCAGACCAATAAGATTGTTTTGAAACTTTTGACAAGTTCTGATATAAGCGTCAAGAATTATCAATGGTTGACAAGAGAACATTGCATTGATCGTTAAGATTGATTCGAGTTAATGACAGAAGGTCAAAGGATTGAAGGTCAGCATAGGTGGAAAGGAAGATCAAAGGAGGTTGAAAAGATAGATCAAGGTTGATCATCGAGTCTTATATAATAAATTGTAGCAACTAATAGTAGATCTCCAGCGAAAACTCCAAACACAGGGACACGGTTTACTAGTTGACACCAAGACTAGTACTGATTACGATAATCATCTTTATAATCTTCATTTGTTATGGTGGAAATAGCAAGGGTGAGTCCATGTCGAACTCAACAAGTATAACACAGGGTTCATGAGGCACAAAAGGCTAGACACTATTTGACTGCGTTTAGATTTTAATCATCATATAATTAGCAATTGAGTAGAATCAAGATATTCCAATTCCCATTAATGAACCAATGATCAATTGTAATAAAGATAATGAATAGCATTAACATGAGCATAATAATAACAATAGTAATTAAGCATGATATAACAATAGTGATCATCTATCTGTAGATGTTCCAAGGCTACTCGTATCCATGGGCACGGCTAGTATACTAATTTTAACTCTACATAGTGGTTTACACTTTCACTGTGAGTCATGACTTCCAAATGCATAGGTTTGCGACTCCCCAAAACACCGGAATTCATATAAAGCCACTTAAAGGTTCATCTAACAAGTTAGGGTCATTAGATTCACTCGGCAGGCAGATGTAGGAACCCCCTTTTCAAATGGCACAATTCCTTCTCGGCTATACTCATAGACTAGAGGTTGTCCTACACCCAACGTGTCAAGCCATTCTTACGCCATTTAAGGTAACCACTAACAAGCTAGAAAAGGTCCTTTAAACAACTAAAGCCAGAGCCATATAGCCCTCATAGCTGTACTGTATGTCCCAGATGATCACATACAGATAAGTCCTTATGGAGAGAAATCAGAGCATCAAAATAACCCACATGCTCTAGCCCCCTTTTCAACAGTAATAAAATCATCATTAAAGGTTCATCGCTTAATTCATTAGTCCAGTTACAAGATCATCGTTCATAATTAAGCACTAGCAATAGCTACCCAAATGCACAACCCATAGGTGACAAGGAAACAAGATATCAATAACTAAGTTATAATCTTTATGGTTGTCAAGGAGAACACTTGCATACGTATGATTATTTCAGTGAATAGGACAACAAGGATGGTCCCATGTTATACTTGCCTTGATCAAAGCTTTCCTGTTGATACTGTTGGTCTGGCTCAAAATAATACTACTGATCGTTAAGAAACTGCTCACCGTCTATACTCGATCATCAAGCCTCAACACACAATCATCTGAGCAATCATACATGAAGCAAACAAAAAGACATAGTTAGAACAGTACACCAACAGTAGCAAAACAGTATAAAAAGTTTGTAAAACTCTTCTACATGTTACTACGATCACACAGACGTAAAGATCACGAAATTCGGATTTAAAACGTGAAAGTTATGAATTTTCTAAAATTTCCTATAGATAAATAATTATTTTAATATAAACTCAAAAATTAAATTCTCCAAACCTACTATACAGCTATACTAACATGTAGAGCTTGCAAACATGAACCTAACACAACTTGAACGGGTCAAATCAGAGTTAAAACGAAGATTTTATGATCAAAACAAGTTTAGTGGCAAAACTATAAATATCAGAAAACGTATTTTTGAATTACCGAGAAGAAATACGTTTTCAAAACAAAGAAACGTACTTCATGAATTACGCCAAGGGACTGCGGGTTCCATACTAACTAAAAGCAAGGGCTCTTTAGCAAAACTACAAACCCAAAAGGTATCGGCCTACTCTAGTCGTCGATTCCAAGATGAACGGCTCAGATTAGAAATCGGAGGAGAGAAGAGAAACTCCGGCCGTCTACAGTGCCGCACACGGTGGCACCATGGCCGATGGCTTGCCAGAATCGTCGAATCGGTGCTTTAGACCACATTAGGAGGTACGGCCGGCACCATTCGAACCAGGAGCTCAAGGCGAACTTACCTAGGGCTTCAAACTGAGCGAAAACGAGATGGAGTAGATGAGCAGCTCGACGGGGCGGGCGGCGGAGCTCCTGTACCCAAGGGTGATGTGTTAAGCACCTAACGAACCAAATTGAGGGCACCCACATGCTCGCAAGGTCATGACGAAACTATTGGAATAACTTACAGTAGCAAAAAAGCAACGTGCTCGTCGAATTGGGTCCGACAGCGGCTTCTAGGGTTTATGGAGCTTGCGGCCGCGAGCTAGGGAAAACAGTGCGGAAATTTGCGTAGAGAAGGTAAGCAATCTCCTGCAGTTTGCTTAAATAGTCCCACGACACCTTGGCTTGGAAGAGAATCCCGTGAAGCTCGGGATTGCGTTCGGTCGACACTGTGACTCCGGCTCGGTTACGAAGCAGAGAAGGAGATGAGACCGACATGTGGGGTCCAGTCATCAGCGTCACTGGAGAGAGAGAGCGCGGCTGCGGCTGCTCCCTGGGCTGGCCCACGCGGCGCGGGAGGAAAAGGAAATGGCTCGGCTCGGCCCACCCGCGGGAAAGGAAAAATAGGCTGGCAACTGGACTACACAGGCCGAATAGGTAAAGGGTTTCCTTTTCATTTTCCATTTTCTTTTTTTCTAATTTTCCAAACCCTTTTCAAATCAAATTCCAATAGAAATTGTATTTTTTTCAAGTTGGTCAAAATCACACACCAAAATAAAATAGATGCACCAGCATGAAAGCAAAACATGTTGCTAACCATATAATGGGTTTTATTTTCAAATCAATCAATATTATTTATCTATGGTTTATTACTCAAACAATTGCATCTTAAATCAATTTAAACTAATTTAAATTCTTGTTAAATTTTGGGTGTTACAAGGTGGGTGAAACTAAGGTCTTGCTGCCACTGGAGCTTTAGCCTGAGATGCACTTGCCTCATAGGCCCTCTTGCAACTCTTAGAAGTGGAGTAGATAGCATTATTATTCTCTTGAGTCAAGGCATCACTCACAAACTCATTAAAAGTGGCACTTTTGTTGTTTCCCAGAGTCTACATTAGCTTGGGACTAAGCCCATCTTGAAGCTAGCAATTTTCTTCGCATCTGTATCAATGAATTCTGGGGCATACCTTGCCAGATTATTGAAAGCATGAAGGTACTCAGTGAGACTCTTAGTGCCTTGTACTAGCTTCATGAACTCGGTGTGCTTCATCGCCATCAAGCCTAGAGGAATATAATGCTCCTTAAAAGCATCTTGGAACTAGTTCCAAGTAATGTGAGCATTGACAGGAAAGGTGGACCTATGATGACACCACCATATACCCACAGATCCATGCAACTGATGGGAAGCATACTCCGCCTTCATCACTTTAGTCACCCTCAGTAGACGAAACTTCTGCTCCAGAGTGTTCAATCATTCCTATCATGAAACCATCCAAATTATAAGAGCACAAGTACAAAAACAATCACTGAAGTGATCAAATTATCATACTTGAACCCATATAACTCTGGTAGTCCAACAAAATAACGAGGGATTTCAAACCAACATACAAGCCAAGATCATAGTGATTCAACATAGCAAGCCACATGTTACATACATTTCAAAAGTAGTTTAACATACATCGGAGTTCTACAGAGTTATTACAACTCAAGTTCAAAAGTAGCGGAAGCAAAGTAGTTTGAAACTAACATCACCATTATTTCAAATACATGCCAGTACCAAGGTCAACTTCTAACAAAAGCATTAGTGAAAAGATAACTTAGAAGGATCATGCCCATTATCACACTCCGCCACAACGATAGGACCCATCCAATTCTTGCAGTAGCCATGATACATCACAACCTGCAACATGTGGGAATAAACCCTAAGTATGAGGATGTACTCAGCTAGACTTACCCGTCATAAACCAGAAATAAAAGGACACCAAGGAGTATGCAAGGCTGATATTTAAGTGGAGCTTGCTTGACAGCATTTTACATAAAAGCTTAGTACAGATAAGTAACCATTTATTGCTTAAGCATCAAGTTAATAACCATTAACCTGTCATCTAGATTAGCACTTGTTCTATAGCAACCACTTGATTAAGGAGCAAACATTAATAACCATATCAGGTATAACAAGTCCATCATCATCATCATTATCATCATCATCTTGAACCATCAATTTATTTAGTGTGACTACAATGGAGATAGTCCCGTCAAGTTCTCACTAACCGGGAGAGACAGCGACTTGAATCGAATTACAACTTAGCTGAGGGGGTATTTCTAACACTCACTCGGCAAACCCCGCTAAAGGCAGCCGTCGATCACCTTTGGTATAACTCAGAAATCATGGGCCCAATCAGCGCTGCACTCTAAGGAATATCATGCCACCAGGATGATTAGGACCTCTAGGTACTTGCCCTTGGACATTAGCAATTTGTAATGACTTCCCTCCGAGGCGCACTCAAATAGACCAGTTTCTAGCCTGAGTCAAGCTACTAGGCTTCGTGGTCAGTCACCAGACCCGACCAACTAAGTGTCAGGCATGCATTCAACATGACAAAGGAAAGGCTCCAAGAATCGATCCTTAATCGACACAGACAGGGATAGATCCACACCCAAGACCTCCATGCCTTGTTTCACTATCGTCATCCTGTCTTGTCTCCTTTCAAGTTATACCAGGTTCTTTTCCACGATAGCTGAAATAGCCAACCATGATAGATATATATAACCCTATAGCTTACAAGCGATAGGAGATCACCCGGCTTCTACTGGTTAAAGCAGAGCTAAGCAATTACTCGATCCTAAACCTAAATATGATTCAAGGTATACTTTCAGGACTAGGAGAGGATATATATGCAGCAAGTGTCTCCAACCAACTCCTATAACTTAATGCATCAATACATATAACATATATACTCATTTGTATTTCAAAAAATAGGAGACTTAGAATGCTCCGGGGCTTGCCTAGGATCCGACACAAGTCAGTGTTTGTCAGATGACACTCGCTTGGCGAGCATCTCCCAAACTAACACTTGTCCAGTCCTTCCATCTTTGAGATAGGTCCACCAAACATCATCTTCAGGTTTGACTCCACATCTTGTCCTTCATGTGGTGCATCTAGAGTACCTAGATGAGATTCAAAATGCAACTGCATGAATATGAAGGATGGTAACATAAGATGCAACACATAGGAGTATTGAGGACAAGCACAAGATTAAACAAGACATAGGCATTCAAAGTCACTCATTAAATAGAACCCAACCCATAAGAGATATAATATGCATATTAAGTAAAGACACATGCTTCCTAAAGTCTCAGGTGTATTAACTTAACCATCATCAAAGGCATAAGTCACACTTAACAATACATAAAGTAGACACATACAACTAGAATCTGTCAACTTCTGGACTGCAAACAGCAGCTGCATAAATAGATCATATCTCAAGTTTTATAAATCCAAATGACATGCAACAAGATATTATGGAAAGCTTATGAAATTGTCTACAATTTTGTTATTGACACCTAGAGCTGATTCTATAGTCAACAAGGTCGAACAAGTATAATTAAGCACATCTATCCAGACTTGGACAGATTCTGCCATGCAAATTCAACTGGTTGTATCTAGAGATCTAGATCACCAAAAAGGGTGTTCATAGAAATTTCAGAAATATTAACAAAATAAATACAACTCTTCTATTACCACCCAGGGGTGATTCAAATCCTTACTAGATCAAACACTAGCATCTTTCAGATCTGCTCATAATACAATCAAAACCTGACAGCAGAATTAAAAGTCATGCAACTCCTAAACTATCAATTTTGAGATCATGAAAATTTAACAAAAGTAAGATAAGATAATTATCTACAACTTCCTTATTATAATCTAAGCATGATTCAAAACTTAAATGAGCCAAATAATACAATCTTCCAAGTCTGTTCTGAATAGGAGCAAAGCAACACAGAGAAATTGTTATTTTTATATCTCCTAAAATATTAAATATAAAATCCTTAAATTTTTACCAACCGTCAATAATCACATCATTAGCATGCCATAAAACTTTTACATTTATTTGAGCAATAATACTGCAGTTATGAAAAAGACAAGTAAAACTAGCATTAAAACCCTAACCTGCATAAATCTATTTTTACAACAACAGTTTTGAACTAAAATATGCCATATTATGACTCTAATCATAGATATACACACAAGGATTCCAAAAAGTCCCCATTTGCTATTTTATGATTTTTCTACAATTTACTATGAATTATACAAGTTCAGCCATAATTATGCATAAGGGAAAAAGGAAAAAGAAAAACTACACTATGCGGCACTTTCCTCTGAGTCACAACCTTTGCAATTAGGCCCCTAAAACAAACTTTAATTAAACTAAGCATACAAGTCCTTCTTGCACTATTCATCTGAGTCTAGGGTTTTTCATCTGGACCTAGCAATAGTTTCTATTTGCAGCTTGGTCCTTCCTCTTCTTCCTCACGAGGCAGAGCAGGCGACGAAGGGCACTGGCCGACCATCTCAGCTTGGCTGGCCATAGTGGCCATGGCTAGAGCATAGGGGAGGCTCCAGATGGCCTTCCCGCACCCACGGCGGGCCTCCACCGTGATGGAAACGACGCCCATCGCCCTAACCGCAGGTGATGGTGGCGCAAGCAGCTACTGCAGCCGCGGCAGCAGTCGGTGATGTGGCAGGCTAGGCGGTGGCGCTCTAGGGGTGCTAGACATGGCAGCGTGTGAGTGGGTCAAGGATGAAGAGGCGGACGTGGTTGTAGTGGGTGCAGCAATGAACGTCGATGACGAGCTTGGCTCAGAGCTCGTGGCCATGGCGGATGCTTGGCTCGGCGGGCAAGGCGTAGAGGGACGTGATGACATGGCCTGGTGAGGACAGTCAAGCGAACGCATGGGGCCGGCATGCCCTTGCGATGATGGTGGCGTGCAGGTAGGGCAGCGATGGTAGGAGCTCGAGCTTTGCTCGGCCATCCATGGCTGCGGACGGCCATGGCGAGCAGAGAGCGAGAAGAGAGGGCCAAGGGGGAGCGAGGGCGAGCGTATGGGTGGTTCTAGATGGCCTCCCAAACACGCGAAGGAATAGTGGGGAACGTGGCAATAATGGTGGGGGCGCGCTCATGCATGGAGGCCACGTCCTGGACTCGCGCCGCCCGTTGGGGCATTTTACCGTGCATGCGGCGGGCAGCGAAGCGATCAGCGTGGGATGTGATTCTGGGCCGATTGCATGCCAAATTTTGACATGGGCACAAAAGCAAAGTTGTAGCCCACATAATGCTCTACAATTTATATTTAAGGTGCACTGCAATTAGGGCTATGGATTAGCGAGGAATTATGCTCCAATGTTACAGTGTCAACGACTTAAACCCAATTAAGCTTGCCCGGCTTTGACCTCCAATTCTCGGCCAAAACTTGGTCAAACTTAATGCAACTTTTTCTAGACCTTCTCCATGGGGTTAGCTCCAACTTCTATTTTCGGATCAACTCATGTTGCTTAACAAAATTTGGAGAACGCGGCGTGTTAACCATCAATGCCGCTAAAAACCCAGACTTAGATTCTAAGTGCTGAAAATAAATGCAGATTCAATCTTTGAGCCTCTGTTTCACATGTTTACAAGCTGATCTAGCTCTTTCTTCAAAAACAAAGTTTGTAGCACACAAAGTAAACTACAACTTTCATTTAAGGTCAAACACCAAAACAAGTATAAAACCTAGAGTTCTACTTTGGTCAAAGCAGCAACATGATTAACTCTTAAACTAGAGTTTTAGGCCAATTGAGACATTTTCTTGGCATTTGCTCAACATGAACCCTTCATGACTTCTGTTGTGGAGTTCATCTAGAGTTATTTGGGCATTGCAAGGTTTGGTTGATGACCTATGTTCTCGTTCACTTAACAGTGCAATTCAAGCAAAGATATAACTTGTCATTTCATGTGACTTTTTGATTCTAAATTCCACAAAACTTTTCTAGTGATCACTATAGATAGAGAGTGATGTGAGACACATGAAAGAACATGTTTAGCATTACTCAAGTATTCCCTTTACAAAGGATCCCATACTAAGCACAATTTTTGTACTTTAATTACAATATTGCCAACTCGAGCTCGTGATCATCGCTTAACCTACCCGTGTTAGTCCACATCTAGTGCCTAGCTTGTGACTAACACCTAGGGTGTTACAGCCCTCCCCCTTAAAAGAATTTCATCTCGAGAATTAGGGCGAAAGACTTTCAAAGGAAGAGAAGCATGTTAACCATGTTCCAACATCTGCGATAGCATTAGGCTGCTAAGCTTCAAGCATCAGAGAGGCTAATTTAGCTAGGGCAACTTTCTTGATACTTGTTCTTCATGGTAGATTTTGTCTACAAAATTTCCTTCATTGTCTTCCATGAAGCATTGTTACTTTGGGAGGAATTCACGATAGCATAGTACTTCATTCTCAGTGTACAGAGGCCATTTTGTCCATGAGCTAACCACGCACAAGTATCTCTTTCTCTAGTGAATATGGCAGAGGCAATATGAACTTTACACTAGACCAAAATCCTCAAAAGTATACTCATTGAATGACTCCATGTTCACAAATCTTGAAAAGCAGTCCTCTACCAAAGTGGCTTGAGCACAACCTTCAAAAGGGGTGAGAACATAGACGACAAATATCCATTGAGGCTATAGGAAAACTGACTAACCAATAGATAAAGTTTATGCTAGTCATAAATATTCAATCATTCAAATATCAACTAATGGAAAGCTACTTACTATTTCATGTGTGCAGTTCTCTTTTGCTCATGATAACACTGTATTATCTCCGTCTGTTGATGGAACAGGGAATATGATAGCTGACTCTGTTGACTCCATATTTCTGCCAAATGTTACCTAAGAAGATTCTCGTATCCAAAGGCAACAATTATCTGGGTTGAATCAGATGCAACCTCTTGGGTAAAAACACTTATACGGTACCAAAGATTAGTGAGTATTAGCACTTATTGTTAGAGAAGGATATAGCGAGGTCTGGTAGACAACAAAAGTTGCAATTATTTACCAACTTTGGTAAATATAGTTCACTGCCGAGCAAGTTGAGTACAATTTCCTTTGTGATGCAGTTGCACAGTAAGTTGAGTTGACTTGTAGCATAGAAAAACTAGCCTTCTGGAACTGCAGTCAACATTGAGGCTTCCATTCCAAGACCATCAGTATCTCAAAACCATAATCAGAGATATGTAGTTTGACACCTTTCATATCGCTTTTGATTGTCGATGGCACAAATTGATTTACAGAACGCCATGGATGCTTGTACATTGTTGATACAAGAAGGCAAAAGCAAAGTGAAAGAGTTAAACCATTATCCTTGAGACCACTAAAGAGCCATCCAATAGCAAATCCCAACCATGTCCCGCACCGGGACATTTACCACTATCATAACCTTCTCATACGAGGAATGAGCACAGTCACCGGAAAAATGGCAGATTCTGTATCCTTCGGTTTTCTGATCATATCTCACAAACTACTACTCCAATTTGCACAAATTTTGATAAGCATATAGACTCATGAGTCCCATAACTACTGACCAAAATTCAGCTCAAACGGACATCGTTTGGTTATCCAAACAATTCATTTACCAAAACCGCTCTGTCCTAAAATTACAGTAAACCGAGTTGACAAAACCTCTCTCAAATCTGATGTTTTACTCAACCAATACTCAAACCAACTTAAGGCATTGAAGTTTTCTAAGTGAGGAATAAAACTACCAAGTTTGGGGTCAATCCCACCTCATTTGTGTCACTAATCGTCGGCTTGAAGATAACCAGTTTAGTGCTACAAAATCTGGGCAGGTTTCTTGTTCTTCTTTTCCTTTGCTTCACATGTTGAGGTGTGTCTTTTGCACTATCTAACTCTTTTTACCACAGCAGTAGCTTTTCTCTCTGTGGATGGAGGTTAAGGTTTACCTCATATGCCTCTTAGGAATTAACCTCAACCATTCATTACCTACAAATCCGACGATGCACACGCTTTGAACTTGCGGGTTGCTTTTTGCAAGGCAAAATGCATACTCCACCTGGAGAACATTCCTACAAGGATAGGGAACTATTTCCAAATATTCCTCAACACTTGATCCAATAGAGTTCTGAACAAAACCATTTGTGGGACCTAGGGGCCCAAGGATGCTAATCGAAACTAGAGACATGCTTTCTCCAGTTCTTCACCTAGCTAATACAACACCTTGCACTATCTGTGTGATTATCCAAGATGGAATTGACTTGGCACACAAGGTCTGGTGAAGAAAGTGGTACTTGCATTGTTGAGTGGCAT
The DNA here is from genome assembly GCA_022457205.1 of Saccharum spontaneum. Classification (NCBI taxonomy): domain Eukaryota; kingdom Viridiplantae; phylum Streptophyta; class Magnoliopsida; order Poales; family Poaceae; genus Saccharum; species Saccharum spontaneum. Next base: position 36,029,882 of record CM039615.1, read on the forward strand.
TGTTGTTTTCTTGCTCAACCTTGTTTGTGAGACATGGTCTTCATAGCTACCAAAGAGTCATTACCTAGCTAGAGACTAACCTTCCTACTGGTAACTAATCAGTTGTCTCTCAACAATAAAAGTTCTAAATTTTCACTCTTGACAGAAACAACTATAGTTGATGTAGAACAGATGGTTGCCATCGAAGTCAGCAGATAAGGAGTCACACCAGAGATGATTGATTTCGATTGTATGGTCATTATGCATACAAAGATTAAGACTTGCATAATGTGATGATCGATTCTTATCTAATGGCTGACTTGTCCAACATTAAGTGTTGGGTGCCCTTTTTATCCAATAGGAATGAGATACTTTGCTCACTAGATGGTGGTCGTCAATATTGGGACAACTAAGTAGAGTCACTTGTCTACCACCTCTTGCAATTTATTAATGTTTTATGTCAGGAACCTACTCTTCAAAGGTTATCCTCTTTGCAACTTCAGGAGGAAGCTCTACTACTTTCAGTTTGAGATATGGATCTTACAATATGATATGGAGAGATAACCAAGAAAAGGGACACGAGAAAATAACACATCGGCTGTCGTTTCATAATGGATCATGACTAGCAACCGTGAACCAGCGCATGCCAAGTAGCCAGCCATTTGTCTGCAGCCACAGGAGGCCCTTGGTTTTGTCGTGGCACCATCAGTCGCTACTTACAACCATTACCAATCATACAACCAATGCGAAATTCCCAAGTGGCACAAATTGGATTGTAAGAACAATCACTATGCAAAGGAGGGATAGAAAACAAAGGTAGTCACAAGGTTTGGAATTAACCAGGAGGCAATTAAAAGATCAAAACATAGCACAAGAGAACATAGCTCAATTTTCGGAGACAACTGAGCCTGAAATTTTTGCTTAACTCCACACACGCCTTGCGTTCACCAAAGTGATGACCAGATGAAAGATTACCATGAGATTTGATCATGTTGGACAACAACATGGGATCAAGACTGATAAACATTCGAGACTTGGCAAGGTTGGAGATGGATTAAGCAAACTTTAAGACAGAAATGGTCGATGAAATGTGGTCGGTAGTCTACCAAGGGTTATGCTCAAGGTAGTAGATTGTCGGCAGATAGGTGCGCAAGCTACGAACTAGATGGTGACGCAAGACAAACATAAGGATTTATACAGGTTCGGCCGCCGTGAGGGCGTAATACCTACATCCTGCATCAGATTGTATTGCTATGTATAGTGAGATGTGTTTTGAGGGGGTCCCCTACCCGCCTTATATAGTCCGGGGGGCAGGGTTACAAATCTGGAAACTAATCCTGCCCGGTTACAATTGCCATAGCTAGCTGGATAAGGATTCCTATTCTAACCGACCAGGATCTTGCTTGATCTCCATGTTTGCTTTCCTTCCTTGCGTGGGATGCCGAACAGATCGACTGGGCCACGCGTCGTCTTCTGGTGGGCTGGGCCCACTGGTTTGGCCAGCCCATGTCTAGCCATAGGGGTATAGGGGTTAATACCCCACAGCTAGTCCCTAAGCACTATGCATTGTGATGCGACACGCCGTCTTGACCTTCTTCGAACAGTGAGGCTAGAGTTCTTAATGTCTCTGACCAGTCAAAACACCATCCGAACAGTTGTTGCAGGTGTCTGACTAGCTTGAAATACAGCCAACCACCATTGTCGCTAGAGAAGTAGGTTGTTTGAATAATGTATGGTGCCCACTTGCATTTCTAAAAAGAAATGTAAGCAGGGTAAACAAAGCGTAGGGATCAAAATAAGCATATTCACCACAAGGTGAAGTGTGCCCACTTAGTCCTCGAGCCTGGTAATAGGTGACGTAGGCACGTGGTGCCAGGGTCTAAAATTAACCTTATTGGAAAGGTGATACTGAGATGCACCGACAGGTGCATCGTACCGATGTAGTCACCGAGCTTGCTAGAAGGCAAAGTATGAGCCTTGTAGCAAGGTCTAAAAAAGCGTTGATTTCTCAATTGTATGCGAGTCAAATTTCACATGTAGCTGAGGAAACCAGACCTCAAGCTATGGTCGGGGAGTGGTTGAAACAGTCCCCAAGCACAGCGTAAGTCGTGGTCGATTAGTCCCCGAGCAAAGTCAGAGAGTGATCGACGAGTCCCCAACCGTGATGGGGGAGTTGACCGTGCTCGATGATCTGAGATAGACTGGAATCATCAAATCAGTCCCCGAGCATCGTATATCTCCAACACCTTTTTCCCTGTCATATTTTGTTTCTCCTCTTTTTTTGGTTTTTTTGTCTCAAAAATCTTCGTGATGCGACGTGGCAGTCATGCTTTTATCTTGTCAATCACACTGTGGGCTGGCGTCTGTCAAGGCGCGTCAATGTGGGCCCTCCCACATTGTAACTGAGGGAGCGCATTTACTGGCACAGGTACCGGTAAAAGTGGAAACTGCACGGTGCATGCCACGGTTCACACGCATGATCCCTGAAAATCTTGGGGAGGTGGAACGACACGGTTAATGGGATAAATAGTCACTGTGTGGCCATTCCACATTTACCCATAGCTCCTCCTTTGCAAACCAATCGCCTTCCTCTGCCAACCCACCTTCTTCATTCTGACTCTGTGGCCGCCATTAGCACACCTTGCCGCCGTTAGAAGCGACGCACTCTCTGTCCGCCAGCTAAGCCAAAGTAGAGAGGCGAGAAAGGTAGAGGATGGCTAAGATGGAGGTGCTGAAAAGGGCCGAGGTGATGAGGAAGGAGTGGTGGAAGTCAAAGTCCACCAAATCATCCATCAACGAGCTCGTCGGCCTAGGGGTGCTCCACGATGAGGAGCTCGGAGGCTGGAGAGCGTCAGACTCGGAAAGCTTCCCCGATCCCCAACCCGGTGAGATCGTTGTATTCGAGGATTTCTTCAAGAGGGGATTTGGAGTTCCTATTCATCCTTTTCTCCAAGGCCTTTGCCTTTACTACGAGATTGGGATTTGTAATCTGCATCCCAACTCAATCCTTCTCGTCTCCACCTTCATACATCTTTGTGAAGCTTTTGGAGGATTTCTACCACATTTTGATCTCTTCCGTTATCTTTTCTGTCTTCGGAAGAAAGGGTCCAAGGGAGGATCTCAGATCGTGGGTGGAGTGTACCTAACACTCCATGATGAAATGAAGTCGGAGTACCTCAGCTACCCTTGGAATACCTCCCTTAGTGATTGGTACAAGAAATGGTTCTACATCCAAGAAGAGCCCAACACCGCAACCCTGTGTCACATTGGCTACATCCCGGAGAAGAGAGTCAGCAGGAATGAGAAGCTGGAGTACGCCGGGTAGGTGAGGGAGCTCATGGAGCTGCTCCCGTGACCCGTCTGGATGGACCAGTTGTAGCCAGAAGCTTCATCAGTCGGCAAGTATAGCCTTTCCAGAAGAGGGTGCATGCCAGCTACGAGTACTAGGGCTCAGCCAACCAGACCAGAATGCGTCCGAACCGACTACACGATGATGAGATCAAGTGGAGGATTACAAATCTGTTTAGCCTGGCAGATCTGTCATACCATCCTTTGAGCGTCATCGTGCACACGTAAAAGCTCATCCGACCAGCTCCGAAGGTATCTCAAGCATCTATCTATCTTTTGTGTTGATCACATAGATGATAAAGACATCTGTTGTAATCCTTATTGTCATTATGTTGTTAGGTGAACGACGTTGAAAGGCACCTACTGTACGTGTCCTTGGCACCAGCGATGGACCACCTGAGGAGCATGGAGCCCCCACTGTGGAACGTGTAGCAATGCTATGCTCACATCGACGTCGAGGAGGGAGACAGAGCACCAAGCGCCGGGACAGGCACCAGGAGCAGGATGACGGAGAAGCACCCAGTCGCCCCCGAACACTCGAAGAAGAGGCCAAGGAGCTCAGAAACCATGGGGATGCCGGAGAATCCGACCAACAAGCGGTGTCAGATGATACAAAGCTGGTCAGATGAAGATGAAGAAGAAAACCCGGCCACCGATCTGCTCACCCCTAGTCAAAGGAAGGGTGTAGACCAGACAAGCCAGGAGGGGCCATCGATACCAGTAGCGGCACCATCACTAGGAATGCCGACGGCGTCCACTACAGCGGCATCACTGATGCCACCACCAAGTGAGGGTGGCTAGAGCTCGTCGGGCCAGCAAGGGAGCCGAGGACAGCCATGTCGGCGCGCATTCTCGGTCGTGCATCACCAGGCAGACATGTAAGTATCTGCATACTTCAATAAGCATTAGTAGTAAAGGCAGATAGTAATAGATATTAACAACTATATTTTTATCAAATTGTAGCTCAGTGTCGACGGAGATCCCCTAGCAGCTTGCTGCTGGTATAACAACCAGCGAGCATGCAGCGCCAGGACCTGTCCCAATCCAGCCAACATCGGTGGAGACAGCCGTCGACTAGAGGTGAGCCGAACAGGTGCCTCCTGAGGCACCAGTCATAGCAACGGAGAAGTGAGTCCCTGAGCCTAGGCACAAAGCACCAGAGCAGTCTGCGGCCACCCCGAGCACACAGCAGGGTGTTCTACCCGACGCCGCGCCTCGAGGAAAAACTTTGATGGTGCTGTCAGAGCCAGGGAGCAGCCTAAGGCATGCTAAAGTCGGGTCGAGTTGATGATAGGAGGAGGCTGAAGCTGGACAACAGCAAGAAAAGCCCAAGACTGCCGAGGCCACAGAGTCTGACGACGACGACGACGTTGTTGAGGAGATTCAGCGGCATCCCTAGGACGGTCGCCAGCACGTTTATGTGTGCCGTCAACATGGGGATCACTATATTTGCCACGAGAAAATCCCCACGGATGATGAGACAAAAAAAAGGTCGAGCTGGCAGCAAAGCAGCTTATAGCCGAAGTATAGGTAAGTTGTTGTCTTGTGCATTGTAAGACCAGTATTATGATGCATTTGCTTAAACGACATTGTATTCGCCTTGCAGGATATCGTGAAGACGGCAAAGTACCGCAAACGGTGCTTTGACCGAATTTAACCAACAGTCAATGAGAATAAGGAGCTGGCAATAGTGGTGGATCGGCTGTGCAAAAAGCTTGAGGCCACTGAAAAGGAGAAGGCGGAGCTGGAGACATCTTGATGAGATACAAGCCCGATCTTCCGAGAGGTAACCGGTAAGTTCGATTTGTGGAGATCTTGACGTTGCCGATCCGGCTTCAAATCAAACACGATTCGAACCCTGCAACCGTTACACCACTGCTCCGTTGGTTATCAACCAAGCACAACTTGATTGACCTCGCCAAGAAGGCTTTTCCTGCAAGCGAATCGAAGAACACAAGCAAGAAGGTAAAACACGCAATCTGAAATTGCAAATATGAATGATGCGAATATCAATTGAGGGTTCAAGAACTCGGTTCCAAAGGACTAATCGACACAGTGGAGGAGATCAAGAACACGGGCCCTAGATCACTATAAAAGGATTTATCACCACAGTTACAATGAACGATTCAGTTTCTCGATGGAAAACTAAACTCTAAACAAAACCCAATTGTCTAACAGCGGTGGCGGCCGTGTTTATAGTCTAAGACTCAACCTAGGGTTGAGGACGGCCAGGGGTTGGGCGCCCACAACTTGGGCTTAAGGCCTGACATGATACATGGCCAAGTTGGCCCAAATAGGTGACGCAGCACCTTGCCATGGTCACACAGAATGATCCACAGACCTTCTGGAGCTGGGACCAGATCCAAAACGATGGCGTCGTCATTCCCTTTCCATCGCATCCAAGAACGCCCCGTTTCGATGTAGTATGAGAGAGTTATGACCGAAACAATGACGACGTGTCTGCTGAATCCGAGGGTGACGTGGCAGCTGAGTTGGGGACGAATTGCAACTTGAGGAAGACCATAGCGTCGGTGTGTCCAGCGTGGCGATGTCCTCATCATCCTCCCCTTCTTGAATTGGAGTCGTCCTCGACTCCATCTTGGCGATGTCCTCATCATCCCCTCCTCCTAGAATTGGAGTCGTCCTCGACTTCATCCCATCATCAGCGAACTCCTGCAAAAGGTTAGTGACAGCAGGCAATGCACCAGACATAATAGGTTGACAAAACATAGTATAACATGGTGCATCAGGATTATCACATAACTCAGCAGTAGCAGAAGTTGTAGCAAGAAAAGTACCTCCTTTTAACCTAATCCCATTATTCTCATTATTTTTAGCAATGTCAGTTGGAGGTTTATTTTTAATCTCTTTAGCATGTTTAATAATATCTATAGGAGACAAAGGCAGCAATGTAATTGTCTTGTCCTTATGTATGATAGTGTATGTATTAGTTCTACCATGGTGTAAAGCATCATTATGAAATTCCCATGGACGACCTAACAAAATGGAACAAGCTTGCATAGGGACAACATCAAAATCAGCAGTATCATGATAAGAACCTGTGAAAAAGCTAATGCGTGCTGATTTAGTTACCTTAGTCTTACCACTATTATTGAACCATTGAAGTTTATACGGATACGAATGTTGTCGTGTGGGCAAGCCAAGCTTCTCAACCAAATCTGAACTCACCAAGTTATTGCAACTCCCGCTATCAATGATAGTGAGAACACGACAACCCTGCACAATGAAATACATGTGGAACAAATTGTTTCGTTGGATCTTCATCTCTTCTTCATGTCCCACGCGTGTACTCAACACACGCTGCACAAGAAGGCTAGGGTAGTCCGCGGCAGCAGCCACAGAGTCAATGATGATGGCCTCCTTGTCTTGATCGCCCTCGGTGGAATCTGCATCAATGTTAGCAGCAAGGGCTAAATCATCTTCAATATCACTAGTACTTACATATCCATCGTCGGTAGCAATGAAAGCACGACGACTGGGGCAATCCTTCATGACATTTCCCATGCCTTTGCATCAGTGGCAAATGATTTTAGCGCTGGACGAGGAGGAGCTAGTAGAAACACCTAGAGTGGCACCTTTCTTCTGCACATCAGACAATTTACTTAGCCCATGTGGTGCAACAGAAAGCTTGGGCGTCTCCGGCTCAGAATGCTGCTGAAAATTCCTCCCATTGTTAGACCTGAAAGGCTAGTGTTGTTTGTGGCCCTGTACTTCACGTTCTGCCTTAATAGCAAGTTGATACAATTGGGAAAAATTGCGCCATTCTTTGTAATCAAGTATGTTCTGGATATCATGGTTTAGACCACCAAAAAATCTAGCACTAGCATCATTATCATCTTCATTTATACCACAACGGGCTAAACCAATAAGCAATTCTTGATAGTAAGCTTCTACTCCTTTATCCCCTTGTTTTAAAGTTTGTAGTTTCAAACGTAAATCACGTTGGTAATAAGGAGGAACAAAACGAGATTTCATACGTTGCTTTAAAGCATTCCAAGTTTGAGGCACAACAGCAGCATTATTAGCATTGCAAAGATCACTCCACCAGAACAAAGCAAAATTAGTAAACTCACTAGTAGCAAGTCTAACTCTATGCTCAGTAGGAACATTATGAGAATCAAATTTTTGTTGAACAGCAAGCTCCCAATCTAAATAAGCCTCTGGATCAACATTACCAGCAAAAGGAGGAAGGCTAAATTTAATTTTAGCAAAAGGATCATTATTACCATGATTATTACCGCGACGGTTGAAGTTGAGGCGGCGACGGGCATAACCGTCAGCATCCACATCGTCATCACCAAAATCACCGGCATCGTCATCATCAGCACGATGAGGTGGAGGGCGTTGCTCGAGTTGTTCAATGCGAGTGACCGGATTGTTCACATTGCGCGTCAGCTCGGTCATAAGATTGCGTTGTTCAGTCATGAACGTTGTAAGCTCGCCCTTGGACACGCAATCATTGAAGTCCGTCGGAGATCCTGCCATGGTTAGAAGATAGAAAAAGACAACACCAAAGTATTATCCCTATCAACTAAAAGGAACCAAGTGGTGGTGGTGGTGTTCGTGGAATGCAAAATCACAAGCGGCTAGCGGGGGCAAGTCGAGTAATGTGGTGGCTTCGACTTGTTGTTTGGAAACGGCGGATGGGATAGCGGCGGAAAACAAAAATCACAGCAACAGGCGATTGAACTACGACCACGAACACAATCCTAAACTAGCAACAAGACTCGACCACGGACACAAACTCAACAACGCGAATCTGAAACGAAATTGCAAAGGCACAAAAGGTGATAGGACAGCGGAAATTGAAATCTTTTTGGGCTTTTCGTGAACTCTAGGTAATGAACAAATATGAATGTAAGGCAAACGAGAATATACCTCGCGGTAAACCTAAAATCTCTGATACCAATTGATGAGATCAGGCCCGATCTTTCGAGAGGTAATCGGTAAGTTCAATTTGTGGAGATCTTGACGTTGGCGATCCGGCTTCAAATCAGACACGATTCGAACCCTGCAACCGTTACACCACTGCTCCGTTGGTTATCAACCAAGCACAACTTGATTGACCTCGCCAAGAAGGCTTTTCCTGCAAGCGAATCGAAGAACACAAGCAAGAAGGTAAAACACGCAATCTGAAATTGCAAATATGAATGATGCGAATATCAATTGAGGGTTCAAGAACTTGGTTCCAAAGGACTAATCGACACAGTGGAGGAGATCAAGAACAGGGGCCCTGGATCACTATAAAAGGATTTGTCACCACAGTTACAATGAACGATTCAGTTTCTCGATGGAAAACTAAACTCTAAACAAAACCCAATTGTCTAATAGTGGCGGCGGCTGTGTTTATAGTCTAAGACTCGACCTAGGGTTAAGGACAGCCAGGGGTTGGGCGCCCACAACTTGGGCTTAAGGCCCGACACGATACATGGCCAAGTTGGCCCAAATAGGTGATGCAGCACCTTGCCGTGGTCACACAGAATGATCCACAGACCTTCTGGAGCTGGGACCAGATCCAAAATGACGGCATCGTCGTCCCCTTTCCAACGCATCCAAGAACGCCCTGTTTTGATGTCGTATGAGAGAGTTATGACTGAAACAATGACGACGTGTCTACTGAATCTGAGGGTGACGTGGCAGCTGAGTTGGGGACGAATTGCAACTTGAGGAAGACCATAGCGTCAGTGTGTCCAGCGTGGTGATGTCCTCATCACATCTCGACGCAACGCCATCATCTAGCTCAGCCAGAAAGAACATGAGAGGACGGGTGAGTTGTCTAGCCGTGACTCCTCAGCACTGAAAAGTGCTACTAATACATACTCTTGCACTGACTAGCCTGTTTGCAGGCCTGGTGAATGAAGTAGCTTGCCTTCGAGAAGAGAATTCGCGCATGGTCAGAGAGTGCACTAGATTGATGGCAGAGAACAACCAGCTGGCACAAGACCACACGCAGCTCCTAGAGCACTCCAGAAAGATGACCGAGGAGCTCAATAGTAAGTGTTGGTTGTCTTGGTCTTACTGTATCAGTTTAGTATGTTTATGATACTTCCCTGACCAGAGTGCTACTGTGTAGAACTAAAGGTGAACACGAAAAAACACCTCGAAGAGGTTATCAAAGATCACGACGCCTATCTAGCGAAGAATCTCGAGCTTAAGAAGGACCGGGATCTCTGCAAGGGTCGGTGCAACCAAATGGTGGGCGGTATCATGCCGGTGTTGGACCTGATCGACCCAGAGCTCTAGGAAGCTAACACGAGAGCACCACCGCATGGGGTAATCGACAAGTGCCAGCGTGCCTTGGGATGGCTCCATCAGTTCGTGAAGGAGGCCGGGGAATACGTGGGCACCCATGTGCTTAGCATGGTGCGCGCGCACTACCCGCTGATCGACTTCAAGCCCTTGGAGCTAGGGTATCCCAAGGAGGTTGGCCCAAAGCAAGTAGATGAACTAAGGATCTAGTTGCTTGACTTGTCGGCTTCAATAATAGGCAACATGAACTTGTGCGGGACGTCGTCACCGCCGGCGTAGAAGCCGTCATCTTCAACTCAGCTATCGGGAGCTGCGGTCTCGACCAGCCAGTCCCCGATGCCAGAATCTTCATCCACGAAGCGACCAGAGGCTACGGTCCCAACCAACTAGACCCGGGTGGCACCAGCTTCCTCAGCCAAGGCAGCACCGCCACTATCGAGTGGTGAGACGGAGAAGAGCAGAGTCCAGCCCGAGCCTCGAGCTCCGACCAGCCAGTAGCCTTTAGCTATAGAAAGAAGAACAAGTTTAGTTTATTGTAGACTTGTGCCTCGTCAGGCAAGTCTGTAATAATGTATTGTTAAAACAATGTAAGCTTGTTGTGTTTTTTTATGAAAAACGTTTGAAGGTTGTATATTGTGTGAAGGATAACTTAGTTAGAACGTATGAGTGTTCTATTTTAGTTGTAGCAGTTGGGAGACACATCATTCTATTGAATCCGTATGGCCCTAGCCGAATCTATGGTCCGAGGGCGAGGCATGGAGCCTGTTCACACATAAGAGCACATAGGTCAGACCAGGGGGCACCCGCCGACCACCCAGAGCATAGAGAGCAGGTCCCGTGCACGCGTGGGGAGAAGTCAGAGATGGGGCTGGCTCTGGGAACCCAAGAAAGAATGGTGGTCTGTCAACTGGTCTGTTATAAAATAGTGATAAAAAATAGTCTCCAAACAAACACATTGAGTGAATCAGAGGAAAACATAGATGCTTTATTAAAATAATCAAAGTACAAGAGGGGTACATATCTTTCTTTTTCAGCACTTCAAGGGTAAAAATTCCTGAGCTTATCTATATGCCAGGAGTTGGGCAGCTCAGTGCCATTGCGATAAGCCAGCCTATAGGAAGTAGGCCATGTAACTTCTATGACCTCAAATGGTCCCTCCCACGGTGATGAAAGCTTGTGCATGCCGTCTTGATTCGTCTTCCACTTCAAAACTAGGTCACCGACCATGAAGAACCTTTCTTTGACATTCTTGTTGTAATACTTGCGTAGTACAGCGAGGTACTTGGTAGTACGCACACAGGAATCAAGCCATCGTTCCTCAGCACAATTGACCTTAAGTTCTCGTGACTCATCAGACCTGTCCTTGTCAAAGTTCTCAACCCTTGGTGATCGAAAAGCGATATCGGCAGGGAGCACCACTTCTGCACCATAGACCATGAAGAAGGGAGAGGTGCCCATATTGCGACTAGGCTGAGTTCAGAGACCCTAGACCACAACCGGTAGTTCCTTGAGCCATCTGCCAGGTGCTTTTTGTTTTCTCTGTACAGTCTTTTCTTCAATGCATCAAGGATCATGCCGTTTGCCCTTTCAACTTGCCCATTAGCTTTGGGATGCGCCACTAACACATATTTTATAACAATGCTCCTTTCATCGCAGAAGTCCTAGAATGTACTGCTAGTGAACTGAGTCCCTAGGTCTATGATGATGCTGTTGGGGAGACCGAAACGGTGTATGATCTGGTCGAGGAATTCGACCGCTTTTTCTAAGGACGCCTTGGTCAAGGGCATGTACTCAATCCACTTGGAGAACTTGTCGATCATCATGAACACGCATTTGAAATTTCTAGGGGCTAGCTTAAAGGGCCCAATCATATCCAGTCCTCAACATGCAAAGGGCTAAGAGGCTGGTATGGTCTGGATCTCATGTGCTGGTACATGTATACACTTCATGAAAAACTGACACCTGACGTAGGGGTGTACCAGCTTCTCTGCATCGGCCACAGCGGATGGCTAGCAAAATCCTGCTCGGAAAGCTTTACCGACCAGTGTTCGAGAGGTGGCGTGATTACTGTAGGTGCCACTATGAATTTCTTCAAGCAGTTTAATGCCTGCCTCTTGAGTGATACACTTCATCAAGACTTCTTCCTTCGCATTCTTGCACATGAGAATGCCATCGACTAGTATATACTGTTTGCTACGGCGCATAAGGCACTCATTCTCTATTCGGTCAGTATAACTGGTTCTATCCTATAGATACTTGATAAAGGGTACCCTCCAGTCACTATTATCAGTGGTCGAAGGCGAAGTATGAGGGGTTGGAGAGGGTTCCGTAGTGATCGGAGAAGGAACCGTAGCCACCAGTTGCTGGTCTGGGGGCTTTTCAACCACGTGATCTTCTTCTTCCTTGATTGACGGGTTCACAAGATCTTGGACGAACACATCATGTGAGACTTTGGCTCAGGATGAACCTAACTTAGACAACTCATCGGTTGCTTTGTTTTTATCTTAGACCACATGCGAGTATCCGATGCCGTAGAACTTGCCTTCCAACTTTCTGATTTCCTTGTAGTAAGCATCCATCTTCTCGCTAGTCATGTCCTAGTCTTTATTAAGCTAGTTTATGACTAGAGCTGAGTCACCATAGACATACAGGCGCTTGACACCAAGCTCGACCGCAATCCGTATGCCATGGAGGTAGGCCTCGTATTCTGTAGTATTATTAGATGTAGGGAAATGAAGCCTGAGGACATAGCAGAGTTCGTCTTTATTTGGTGAAATGAAGAGCACGCCTGCTCCTGCACCATAGATGTTGAGGGAACCATCAAAATACATCTTCCAGTATTCGAGTAGCCCTTGATCGGGAGGTGCGCTTAGGTCTGTCCACTCAACTATAAAATTGACTAGGTCCTAGGACTTAATAGTCATATGGTTCGGAACTCTAGGGAGTAGGGGCATAATTCCATCGCCCATTTGACGATGAATCCGTTAGCGTCCTTGTTCCGGATGATGTCCCCAAGAAGAAAATTGGTCTTGACCACCACCCGATATCCGTCGAAGTAATGTTTCAACTTTTGGGATGTAATCAGGATGGTGTAGATCAGCTTCTGAATTTGAGGGTACCTAGATTTGGACTCATTGAGTACCTCACTGACGAAGTAAATAGGGCGCTGGACTTTGTAAACGTGGCCAGGTTCCTCATGCTCAACCATGATGACTGTAGAGACCACGCGATCAGTGGCCGCAACATAGAGGAAAAGGACATCGTCTTTCTGAGGAGCAGTAAGGACTGGAGGAGAGGTAAGGAACTTTTTTAGCTGTGTGAAGCCAGCGTTTGCCTCCTCTAACTAGACAAACTTCTCTGATGCCTTAAGCAATTTGAAGAAAGGCAGGCCCTTCTCACCGAGTCGTGAGATGAAGCGGCTGAGGGCGGCCATACATCTAGTGAGCTTCTAGATATCCTTGACATTTTTCAGGGGTTGTATAACCAGAATAGCCTTAACCTTAGTTGGATTGGGGCATATTCCATCACGACTGACGACGTTACGCAGCAATATACCAGATGGGACTCCAAAGATATATTTCTTAGGATTAAGTTTCCTTTGGTACTCGTTAAGTGTCGTGAAAATCTGCTGGAGATTGTTGACCAAGGTATGGGCCTCCCTAGTTTTTACAACCACATCATCAATGTAGGCTTTGACAAGGTCATCCTTTATCTTGTTTTGGAGACAGTTCTGGATGGCACGCTGGTATGTGGCCCCTACATTCTTAAGCCCGAACGACATTGTCATGTAGCAGTAGGCACCAAAAGGCGTAATGAAGGATGTTTTGATCTGGTCGTCCTTGTTGAGAGCGATCTGGTGATAACTAGAGTAGCTATCGAGAAAGGATAGCACCTTGCAGCCGGTTGTTGAGTCAATGACCTCATCTATGTGAGGTAAGCCGAAAGGGTCTTTAGGGCAGTGTTTGCTAAGATTAGTATAATCGACACACATTCTCCATTCATTATTCTTTTTGTGTACAAGTACTAGGTTGGCTAACCACTCGAGGTGATACACTTCTTTGATAAATCCAGCTGCTAAAAGCCGTGTAACTTCTGCCCTAATAGCCTTCTTTTTTGTCGCGAGCGAACCATCTAGCTTCTGCTTGATAGGCTTGGCGGTCTTCGAGACATTCAAGGAGTGCTCGATCAGGTGCTGTGGTACACCGAGTATGTCCGTGGGTTTCCACGTGAAAATGCTTACGTTGTCCCTCAGAAATCTGACGAGTGCGTCTTCCTATTTGGGATCCAGATTGGCCTCGAAAGGGTTGTCTTGCTAGAATCGCCGTCGATAGCCAGATCTCCTTATGGTCCTTGGACTTAATGCTCTTGCGTGGGGCTTGCAGCTCTAGGATCTCCAGGTGGTTAGTGGGAGTCTTGGTGGCATCGACCAAGGTCTGCTCCATGTGAATCGAGAGGTCGGTGGCTTCGGCCACTTTGAAGCTTTCCTCTTCACAGGTATAGGAAGTGTAGATATTTCCTCTAAGAGTGAGGACGCTGTGCTTGGTAGGCATCTTGAGCACCAGATATGAGTAGTGCGGCACTTCCATGAATTTGGTGAGCACCGGTCGACCAAGGATGGCGTGGTAGGTGCCGTCGAAGTCTGCGACCACGAAGTTGACGTTGTCAGTGCGGAAGTGTTCTACAGTCCCAAACTGCACAGGAAGTGTGATCTTCCCGAGAGGTATAAAGCTCTGTCCGGGGAGAACACCCCAAAACTATGCCTCATAGGGTTTAAGATCAACCTAGCTTAGTTTTAGAGCGGGCAAGCTGTTGCGAAATAGGATGTCGATGGAGCTGCCACCGTCTATGAGGACCCTCTTGAACTAGACGCTGTTGATGCAAGGATCGAGGACGAGGGAAAATCGACCAAGTTCAGGAATTACGGCCCACCGGTCTTCACGGTTGAAGGAGATTTCCCGGTGAGACCAGGCTAGAAACCTAGGATCAGTGATGAGACCGTCAGCGTCGGTGACGCTCATGCATGCCCGTTTGAGCAGTTTGCGCTTGCATTTGGACTCTAGAGACACCTTTCCACCAAAGATGGAGTGGACAGTTTTGGTGGGAGCGACGTATTGATGACGAGGATCTCTATCCTGTTTATCATTATCATTGTCACCATCTCACCATTGTGTGTTGTCCTCAGCCCTTGCAGCATCGTCGGTAACGAACTACTTGGCATAGATGTTCTTGAGGAAGCGGCAATTCTCCATGGTGTGATTGGATTTGGGATGAAGCTGGCAAGGACCCTTCAGTGCCTTGTTGTAGTCATCCTAGTAGTCACGGTGACCAGTTGGCTTCTTAACCACGTTGACTTCATGATCGTCCTCGCAGGCATCGTGGTGGTCACGCCGCCAATCACGGTTGTCTCGGTGGTCGTGGTTGTCATTGCACTGATCACGACGATCACAGTTGTCATTCCGACCACGGTCATCGCAGTTATCATCGCGGTGCGGTGGGTGTTCAGGACGTGATGGCCCTCCCACGTCTTCCTTGATTATCTTCTCGGCATCATCTGCGTCCACGTAGTTTGTGGTGGTAGCGAGCAACTCGGAGACCATGGTCGGCCATTTCCAGAGCAGCTTGCTTCTAAGGGCGTCGTGGTGATGGAGGCCCTTGATGAAGGCCGAGACTACCTCGTCATGAGAGATCTTAGGGATCTTGAGGCACATATTTGAGAAGCGTCGGATGTAGTCATGCAGCGGCTCGTCCTTGCAGTCCCGTATGCGCTCGAGGTCGTACTTATTGCCTGGTTGGTCACACGTGGTGATGAAGTTGTCGATGAAGGCTTACTTGAGTTGCGCCCAGCCATCGAGCTGGTTCTTTGGTAGGCTCAAGAGCCATTGATGACCTGCTTGATCAAGAACAACTGGAAGACAATTAGCCGTTACGTGTTCATCACCCGAAGCTGATCGGACGGTGATCTCATAAAGTGTGATCCAGTTCTCAGGGTTCTCCTTGCCGTCGTACTTCCTGAGCTTTTCGAACTTGAAGTCCTTCAGCCATATGACTTGTCAGAGATGAGAAGTGAACTGTTTTAGGATAGGAGGACCATGCTCAGTATCGTATTCGATGCGACAGACGTTCTCATAAGCTTGATGGTCATTAGCGCGGCTAAAGATGCAACTGCGGGCGTCACACGGTGGGAGTTGCTGGCGGAGATCGTAGTTGGGGTCTTGATTCACTTCCAGATCTCAATTAGCATGGCGATTGCAGTTGTTATCCCGATGACCACGACCACCTCTCTGAGCACCGTCACCATCGTCGCTGCTATGACCACCATCGCCGCCGCCTCAAGGGTTGACTGGGGGTGGACCATTGCACGAATTAGATGTTTGTTGGTGACTTGGGTGTTCTAAAACACGACCACTCTGGTTAGATGTAATTGACGTGCTCGAGGTAAACTGAGCTCATTTAGCTAGCTCGACAATTTGGCCCATAGCAGCGATCAAATGTGCGCGAATGTCTTCGTGGAACTGCTGGATTTCTGGTTGGTCAGGTAAGCGGTCTAAGTTGGCCATGGCGACAGCCACGTTGGCACTTGGAGTCCTAAAAACTTGCCGCTCACCAACCCTATCAAAGGCGTTGGCTAGATCTCTTGGTCGGGGTCCCCTTCGATGCTCTTCTTCTTTAGCCTCCTGGTGACGGCGTTCGGCATGGCCGGTGTTGCGCAGTTCACGAAGCTGCCATTGCTCGTCGATTTCTCCCTCTACTATGGGCTCATCATTGCTGATGTTGAGTACCATGTCGCCACGTCTCAGTGGGAACCTTGGGATCAGAGAGAAACCCAGAGGGTATGGTAATGGATCCAGATCATATATGTCATCTTCGAGGTGCTCAGCCTTGGTATGGATAGACCATGTAGATCCGGTGCTAGAGTCGCCATCCTCGGGAAGTGTATGAACCGAGCCTTCAAGATGCTCCCGGATACCAACCATGTTGATGGCGTTGCCTGGTGATGGTCGAGGTATATCCAAGAAGTACAAATCTAAAACATGGTCGCACTCCATGGGACCCATGAACAGATGAGGTGTACGATACATGTATTCAGAAGCAACGTTTCTCAGGCCATATGGGAGGGCCTGATAATCCTCCGCCAGGGCTTGATACTCAAAGAGCCTAAGGCCGGTGTAGGAACTGGGCAAAGGCATACCGTACATCCTTTAGGAGTAGCGGTGACCATTAGATCTGTATCTAGCCGTGTTGGACGGCAAACCCGAAATGGTCGGGTAGATCTATTGTGGTGAAGAAGTACCTGCTCGGTAGATTGATTTTGGATCAAATCTACCAAAGTCAGGGTTTGCAAGAGCTTGTGGTCGACTTGGTCGATAGCTTTGATCAGGTCATTGCTGTCGATCATCCTCCTTTTGTAGCAGGGAAGTGGTCGACGAGTTGTCGGCGTGGTCGGAGCTGTTGTTGGGGTGGTCGAAGCCGTAGTCAGCGTGATCAGAGCTGTAGCCGATGAAGATGTGGTCGACGTAGATTGAATCTACACCTCCTCCATGGCAGTGGTGGTGAAGTTGTTGACGCTAGTGGTCCAGGTGATCTGGCCAATGGTGAACGAGAGACCTTCCGCCACGGCCGTGGAGTCAGGGATGATGACTATCTTGCTCACCTGGGAAGCTGTACGCACACCCCCTACCTGGCGCACCATTGTCGATGAAATGTGGTTGGCAGTCTACCGAGGGGTATGCCTAAGGTAGTAGATTGTCGGTAGATAGGTGCGCAAGCTACAAACTAGATGGTGACGCAAGACAAACACAAGGATTTATCAAGGTTTGGCCGCTGTGAGGGCGTAATACCTACGTCCTATGTCAGATTGTATTGTTGTGTATATTTAGATGTGTTTTGAGGGGGTCCCCTACCCGCTTTATATAGTCCAAGAGGGTAGGGTTACAAATCTAGAAACTAATCCTACCCGGTTACAATTGCCATAGCTGACCGGATAAGGATTCCTATTCTAACCGACCAGGATCTTGCTTGATCTCCAAGTTTACTTTCCTTCCTTGCATGGGACACCGAGGAGATCGACTGGGCCACGCGTCATCTTCTGGTGGGCTAGGCCCACTGGTCTGACCTAGCCCAAGTCTAGCCATAGGGGTATAAGGGTTAATACCCCTACAAAAACCGATATGCCAATCAGAGATTGAGTCAATAAAGCAACCACTTGACTTGCATTTAGAAGATTTCAAGATCAGATGGCGAGATATTAGCATTGCACCAGGTCACCTATAGGAGAGGCAATCGATAGGTCCAACAAGGAATTGGGTATGGTCTCCACTACTTGGCAAAGAACAACCATGATCCAAGGCTGGCATCAGCTAGAACTTAACTTAGTTGGTCGACTAAACAAGGGTCTTCACCAAAAGGTATGAATGCTATGGCATAAGCAAACATATAAGGGAACAAGCTTGGGCTTCCAAGTCAAGCAAATGCATAGGCGCAAAACATTCAAGGGCTAACAAGCACGTCCATAGGCTCAGACTTCTAGGAGAAAACCTTATTAGAGATGATAAAACCATAAGATTAACATAACTTGGATGTTGTTCCAGGACAAGGCTATTCGACACTCGTATGCTCACTGAGGACAAAAAGGAGTGATAACTATGGCACTACTTAGGTAACAACACACCCATGTATACATCATGGCCTTGAGCAACATTTGAGAAACTTAAACAATTGAGCTTAAGCAACTATTCTAAGTACAAAGCTCATGCATATAACAAGCATTTATCTACAACAACATAATGCAAGGATTCTAAGTACAAGGATCATGATGCGGGATGTGCCACCAAGCATGTGGATATGGTCAAGTCTTTAGGGACAAGATGATTTTTAAGATAGGTAGCAAAAGGAGTCCAAAGGGTTTTGGGCATGGTCTCACCAACAGGCACATGGACATACCATCAGCAAGAGTTTAGCATTCAAGAGAACTTAATGGTGTTAGGTTGGCAACACACACGTAGGCTCATGTATTTTAAGTAAGGAGGTCTACTTAAAATCAACCATAAGGTGTGCACAACAATAGGGCTTGATAACACTCTTGCACTTACCGAGGGTAAGAGGCTACACAAATCATCTTAATACATAGAAAGCAAGCAACCATGCATATACACCTAAAGAACCAATGTGAAGATAACTTGAACTAAAGGTCCTCACATTATATTTAAAGGAAAATAGGTGTAGGCTTCTAACAAGGCATAACTACAAGTTTTAGTTTTCAAAAGGTTGTTGATTCTGTTAACTACTAACTTGTCATCTAATTCCTTGGTAGCAAACATGCAAGCAAAGCTAATCATACATTATCTTCAAACATAGCTATACAAGCAGCGTGGACCAAACATTTTGCCTAGCTTCACTCTAGGAAGATAGTAACATCACATCGATCACAAGTTACTTATTATTAGAACAAAGGTGAGAGGAGCATAGCTATGCAAAAAAAACAACAATCATGATGATGCATGCTTCATCCTGTTCATCCTCACAAGATTGCCAGCCTAAGGTGGCGATCCCATTCTATGTCGATGGCATAACACGCACTTTCTCGATATATATCTAGTCATCAGCTACATACAACTTACGCATTCGTGGTTAGCGTACCTACAGAAGATTTCATTGCAGCCCAACTCACATGATATATATAGCACACAATGAAAGCAGTAAAACTAAATACCCTCCATACATACATCCCTCAATGCATATACTTTGGTATCACAGCTACCCGATAGATGTACCCACAACTAGGTACTTTCATAAATACATTGTTAAACATGTAATTATGCCAGTAACCACAACTAACTCTCCCCTAGACTAACGGTTGGACAGTCATGCTCTCGCAACTCACACTTACCTTAGCGTAGAGGTATTTGATCCATACATTACCACCCAAGCGGATGGCATCCATACAAGTGCACACCGTATGAACAATGAAATAGAAAGCAAGTGATCAACCCCCAAAGTTAGTACTTAAATAAACCACCTAAGAGTCCTTATTTGGGCATAGAGGAGATGACCACTATCATACTTAGATTAAAAGTTCAGACTTGAACACCTATATAGATAGCTATAAGTTGTCAAAACTAACTTTTACAAACAAAAACCTTTGTTTTAAATACACATACGACAGGTTTAATGCTGAATCTTGCTCCGATGCCAGCTGTCATGGAACCGCCCAAATTATAAGAGCACAAGTACAAAAACAATCACTGAAGTGATCAAATTGTCATACTTGAACCCATATAACTCTAGTAGTCCAATGAAATTAGGAAGGATTTCAAACCAACCAACATACAAGCCAAGATCGTAGTGATTTAACATAACAAGCCACATGTTACATCCATTTCACAAGTAGTTCAACATACATCAGAGTTCAACAGAGTTATTACAACTCAAGTTCAAAAGTAGCGGAAGCAAAGTAGTTTGAAACTAACATCACCCTCATTTCAAATACATGCCAATACCAAGGTCAACTTCCGACAAAAGCATTAGAGACAAGATAACTCAGAAGGATCATGCCCATGATCACACTCCACCACTACGACAAGAGCCTTCCAATTCTTGCAGTAGCCATGATACATCACAACCAACAACATGTGGGAATAAACCCTGAGTATGAGGATGTACTCAGCTAGACTTACCCGTCATAAACCAGGAATAAAGTGACACCAAGGAGAATGCAAGACTAATATATAAGTGGAGCTCACTTGACAACATTTTGCATAAAAGCTTAGTATAGATAAGTAACCATTTATTGCTTAAGCATCAAGTTAATAACCATTAACCTATCATCTACATTAGCACCTATTCTATAGCAACCACTTGATTAAGGAGCAAACATTAATAACCATATCAGGTATAATAAGGCTATCATCATCATTATCATCACCATCTTGAACCATCAATTTATTTAGTGTGACTATAATGGAGATACTCCCGTCAAGTTCTCACTAACTGGGAGAGACAGCGACTCGAATTGAATTACAACTCAGCTGAGGGGGCATTCCTAGCACTCACCTGGCAAACCCCGATAAAGGCAGCCATCGATCACCTTTGGTACAACTCAAAAATCACAGGCCCGATCAGCGCCGCACTCTTAGGGATATCATGCCACCAGGACGATCAGGACCTCCAGGTACCTGCCCTTGGACACTAGCAATTTGTAATGACTCCCCTCCGAGGCGCACTCAAACAGACTAGCTTCTAGCCTGAGTCAAGCTACTAGGCTTCGTGGTCGGTCACCAGACCCGACCAACTAAGTGTTCGGCATGCATTCAACATGACAAAGGAAAAGCTCCAAGAAACGGTCCTTAATCGACACAGATGGGGATAGATCCACACCTAAGACCTCCATGCCTTGTTGTTTCACTATCGTCATCCTATCCAGTCTCCTTTCAAGTTATACCAGGTTCTTTTCCATGATAGCAGATATAGCCAACCATGCTAGATATATATAACCCTATAGCTTACAGGTGATAGGAGATCACCCGGCTTCTACCAGTTAAAGCAGGGCTAAGCAATTACTCGATCCTAAACCAAAATAGGATTCAAGGTATACTTTCAGGACAAGGAGAGGATATATATGCAGCAAGTGTTTTCAACCAACTCCTATAACTTAATGCATCAATACATATAACATATATACTCAATTGAATTTTAGAAATTAGAAGACTTAGAATGCTCTGGGGCTTGCCTGGGATCTGACACAAGTCAGTGTTTGTCATATGACACTTGCTTGGCGAGCATCTCCCAAACTAGCACTTGTCTAGTCCTTCCATCTTCGAGATAGGTCCACCAAACATCATCTTCGGGTTTGGCTCCACATCTTGTCCTTCATGTGGTGCATCTAGCATACCTAGATGTGATGCGAAATGCATGTGCATGAATATGAAGAATGGTAACATAAGATGCAACACATAGGAGTGTTCATAGACATTTCAGAAATATTAACAAAAGCATTACAACTCTTCTATTATCACCAGGGGTGATTCAAATCCTAACTAGATCAAACACTAGCATCTTTTAGATCTGCTCTAAATACAATCAAAACCTAACAGTAGACTTAAAAGTCATGCAACTCCTAAACTATCAAGTTTGAGATCATGAAAATTTAACACAAGCAAGATAAGATAATTATCTACAACTTCCTTATTATCATCTAAGCATGATTCAAAACCTTTGCAGTTATACATAAAGGAAAAAGGAAAAAAACTACACTATGTAGCACTATTCCTCTAAATCACAACCTTTGTAGTTACGCTCCTGAAAGAAACTTTAATTAAACTAAGCATACAAGTCCTTCTTGCACTATTCATCTGAGTCTAGGGTTTCACATCTGGACCTAGCACCAGTTTCTATTTGTAGCTTGGTCCTTCCCCTTCTTCCTCATGAGGCAGAGCAGGGGACGAAGGGCACCGACCGACCATCTCGGCTCGGTCGGCCACAACAGCCATGGCTAGGGCATAGGGGAGGCCATAGATGGCCTTCCCACACCCACGATGGGCCTCCACCATGGCAGAAACGGCGCCCAGCGGCCCGAAGTGGTATGGTAACCATATCATTTCATTATCCTGGAGATTCTTAAGAAATTTGGCAATCCGTGCCGCAACCTTAAGGCCTTCTTTGTACATCTTATCTTTCTGGATGGCCTCTTTCTCCTCAACGGTCTTTCCGGTAGCTAGTTCTTCGCAATCCCTTTTCCAGTCCTTAGGGTACTGGAATATTGATCCACATATCAACCAAGGGTCTATGTACCTGACTCTTAGAGTTGACTCCTTCTTCACAATATGTGTTTGCATTCTACAAAACACGATGTGGTTAGTTACAATAAAATCCAATATTTCATTCATATCATATCAAGAGGGCAAGTACTTACAGGCACCACACGTGAACTAGATTTATTTCCATCATTCCGAGGTGAAAGCATTCCTGCATGTCATCAAAGTCAAACATTAGATGGCCAGCTGCGCCGCCAAATGTGCCTTCAGGGAAGATGGCTTTTATCTCATTTAGTCTCATCGGATGAGCACGCAAGTACCAATCATGGAACTTTCTCATTCTAATTGGCATGCGCTGCATGATTCGGTTTGGTAGGAAGTTCTTGCCTCTTTCATATTTTTTTGAGACATCCTTTGTCTAGTTGATCTCGTCAACATTTGGATACTTCTTTACCTCTTGGTGGAGTTCACTAGTGTTAGGCGGCTCAGAAGCACGTGCGTAGACGTGTTTCACTTGGTTCTCAGGCTTGAACTGGTCATGAGCAAACCACTTGGAAATCGTCGAGACGTCTTTCATCGGTGTAAACATTGGCCTTATTTGGTAGGGAATCTTCATTCGGGCCTTCGATTCATGCTCCCCCTCATCTCCTTTTTCAGAAGGCAGTCCTTGTTTGTGTATCGGCCGCGTCTGTTGAGAAGGCTCAGGTGGGTATTAGGCCTTTGCTCGATTGGACAAGGATGCGGCATCTCATCATGGCCTTGCTCGATATGACAAGCTAGAGAACATTGTGGCACCTCATCATGCCCTTGCTTGATAAGATGAGCTGGAGAAGTCTGTGGCTTGTCAGTCACGTGCTCGCTAGGAGTCGGGGAAGAATGTGGCATGTTAGGCATGTGGTCATCATGAGCCGGTGAATATGCCTCCCCATCCTCAACAACTTTCTCGAGATGTACATCACTCGGAGTTGGCGAACAAACATTCAATACAATGTTCTTTTTGTGCCAGAGGATGAACTGCTTCATGACTTCCCCAAGATGACCAAGCCCCTCAGGAGTTGCATGTTCTATCTCCCATGTCATGAAGTTGGGCTTCACGGTATGCACCTCGACCCTAGTGTAGTCCTGCGGGATTGGGTGACTGTGCCATTCGCCTCCCGGAGGATGTGCCACACTCGTTGCCACCTCAACCATTACCATCTTGTTTCCCCTGCCCATGGGAACCAATAGGGTGCAACTAGTTGGCACCCGTATGCGATTGACGTCGGTTATGGTTGCAGTGGAACCTTGGCTACTGGGAACTTCCTGAGGGCTACAAACTGTAGCCAGTTCTCCCATCGGCTCCATGAACGTCCGTGTCTCTGTATTCACACCTTGCTCCGAGAGCGCCTTCGCAACTAGAGCCTTCACAGTGAGCTCGAGATTGGCCTCTAGGTCTCTGCTATGTTTCTTATACATGTTGCTATCCTCTGCGAATCCTTTCTTCCAGGTTACCAGCTTCCCTAGCCCCCTGGTGCGGCCTGTGTGCTCAGGGTTGCCCAAGCCAACGCTCAACTCGTCCCTCTCTCTGGAAGGAGTGAATGTGCCCTTCTCCGTGTCTTCAGCCAATTTCAGTATCCTTGATACTGCCTCTTCTGTCTCTGTCTCAGCAAACTTGAGGTCGGAGGAATCCACACTCCTTGCATATATCCATTGCTTCAAACGTCGCTTCAAATTCTTCACTTTCTGTTTCTTTGGATCCCCAGAAACTTTAGACGCTTCGTCCAGCTTCCTAAACATGCCTTGCTTGGCGTGGTAGCCACCGGGGCCTAAGCGTGGGGGATGTTTGTTCTTCTTCGCCTGCTCCCTATTACAGACACTGAGGGTCAATGCTTCGGGTGAAGTCTTCTCAGCCACGAGCTGCACCCATTGATTATGAGTTATGTTGCCAAACTCGTGGAAGGGAGTTAGCCCCCGCTGGATAAACCTCTTGTTCAGATCCGCCCTCTAATGTTGGAAGGCGTTTCCCATTATCTTGTAAGCATGTCGCTTTACCAGTTCATGGGTCCTCGCCGGTAGCATGAAAGTGTTCATCAGCCACTCATCCCATAGCTCTTGCTTTTTTGCCTCAGGTACACCATGTTTGCCACTCCAGAAATGGATTGCTGGGTTCAACTAATCTCTTACTAATGCCCCGATCGCATTACAGAATTTGCTGATGTACTCCGGTGGCTCAAGGATCTGCCCTTCTTCTCTGACACGTGTTATCACGAAAGTTACCCCCTTCTTTGGATATTGGTTAGGCTTTCTTATCCCTCGCATCCTCTTTGGTTCGGTAGCGGAGTTCGTGGTTGTGCCTTGAGGCTATGGAGCAGAGGCCTCAATGTCAGTCTCTAAGGTGGTTGCCTCTACCCTCCTTTCCTCTACTATGTCTTGTTCAGCATAACGTGCCGGACGCCGACGTCATCTTTTCGGAGGTCTAGCAGGGACCAGCATATACGATAGGTCACAAGCATTAGCAGAGGTAATATAGCCAAAGCCAAAGCAAATTTTACAGGCTACAAAGGCTCCATCCCTACCACCTCATTCGGGTTGAAATCCAGATCCAACTCGTCCTCCGTTGGCCTCATTCTGGGTGGCTGTGGGTGAGGATCCTCAGGACTTTCATATCCCGAGGATGAGCTCTCGTCATCATCCTCTTCTCCTTCGCCTTCATTAGCCTTTCCTGCTCCCCCCTCTGCTCCCCCTTCTGCTCCCCCTTTTACTCCCGCTTCTACTCCACCTTCCCCTTGAGAAAGCAACACTGCTAGATCAATTTCTACGTCATCATCAAACTGCTCCTACATAAGCTGTTCCGATAGTTCTTGACCTCCATGGCTAGGCTGCTCATTATTTTTGTGAGATCGGGTTGCACTATCTGTTGTCCGCGTCATTTCGTGCTTTGTTCTAATAGATGCAAGGAATAAAGTGTGAATTAGATACGGGAAAAAGTAGTAGTAGTAGAAGTAGTAGTAGTACTACTAGTAGTAGTAGCAGTCGTAGTAATACTAGTAGTACAAGTAGAAGTAGTAGTAGTAGTAGTAGTACAAGTAGCAGAGGCCTCAGAAACATGTCGATCATCATGTGACCATGAACTTGGAGCATAAAGATATCATAACAGAGAAGAAAGGAGAAGGTAATGTAAGGGCAGCTGGTAATGATACCAAGTTCCTTACAAGTTCATGATCATCAGCTCATATTCCATATAATGAATGGACTTAGACAATTTCATCATCGGCAAAACAAAGGAGAGCAGAGGATTGGCAAAAAACATAGAATTAGTAGTAGAGGATAGGAGAGGAGAAGTAGAGTGTTAGGAGAGTAGTAGAGTACTAGTAGAGTAGTAGAGTAGAGAGAGTGGAGAGAAGAGAGGTGCAGTAGAGAGAAAAGAGTAGAGTAGTGAGAGTAGTAGAGAGACACGAGAAAAAGTAGTAGCAGTAGAAGTAGTAGTAGTAGTACTAGTATTAGCAGTAGTAGTAGCACTAGTAGTAGTAGTAGTAGTAGTAGTAGTAGTAGTAGTAGTAGTAGTAGTAGTAGTAGTAGTAGTAGTAGTAGTAGTAGTAGTACAAGTAGCAGTAGTACGTGTTAGCACCGAAACCCAATGCCCAGGTGAGCAACACCTGCTCCCTTTCACTCTCCTCTTTCCCTGCACTAAGGAAGAAGAAGAGCAAAGCTCCTCTTCAGCACACCCACACTCACACTGCACGGTTTCAGTTCCTGAAACCTGAAAACACAAAGAGATGGTGTCAAGAGCTGCCCATTGCATTGCATTGCATTCCATTGCATTGGTTTATATACTACATGTACCAACCGTGGTACTTGTCTACCTACTCATAGTACATGGCTTACATCACCTTCTACCAACTATGGATGATGCAAATCTACCAGCTATAGTACTAGTGATGGCCTATTGCCATACTTGCTGCAATTTTAGGACTGGGCAACAGAGCTGGCCATTTACCTGCCCTTGACCGCATTACAAAGAAGGAAATGGAGGATCGGCAGATTATGTCTAACAGTACATAGGAGGAGAGGAGTAGAGTGTTAGGAGAGTAGTAGAGTACTAGTAGAGTAGTAGAGTAGAGAGAGTGGAGAGAAGAGAGGTGCAGTAGAGAGAAGAGAGTAGAGTAGTGAGAGTCATTTAGTGTCTCATTTGACCAAGTTTGACCAAGTCAAATTTTAAATTTTAAAAAAAATGACACATCGACGCCAGTTTTTGAAGCTCTTAATGGTTTCAACTTGAAAAGTCATGAATACCAAGTTTGTCAAACTCATCAAGATCTACATTTCTTGTTTTGGTCAACTTTTCATTTGACAAATTTTGAATGGTTCAAATTTTGGATTTTTAAATTTTGAGAGATCCAAACCAGTTTTCGGGACCCTAGATGGTCCACCTAGAAAAGTCACGAATACCAAGTTTGACCAATTCATCGAGATCTACAATTATTATATAGGCCATTTTTGCATTTGAGAAAGTGTTAGGAAAGTGTAGTTCTAAATTGACAAGTCTCTCATGTAGTTTCATAAACCGTATGTAAGATTCATGATTTTGCGACTCGTGTTTACTAACACTTTCTTAAATGGAAAAATGGCCTATATAACAATTGTAGATCTTGATGAGTTCTAACACCTTTGTATTGAAAATTTTTTCATCTGAGGTCATTTAGTGTCTCATTTGACCAAGTTTGACCAAGTCAAATTTTGAATTTTAAAAAAATGAAACATTGTCACCAGTTTTTGAAGCTCTAAATGGTTTCAACTTGAAAAGTCATGAATACCAAGTTTGTCAAACTCATCAAGATCTATATTTCTTGTTTTGGTCAACTTTTCATTTGACAAATTTTGAACGGTTCAAATTTTGGATTTTTAAATTTTGAGAGCTCCAAACCAGTGTTCGGGACCATAGATGGTCTCAACTAGAAAAGTCATGAATACCAAGTTTGACCAACTCATTGAGATCTACAATTGTTATATAGGCCATTTTTGCATTTGAGAAAGTGTTAGGAAAGTTTAGTTCTAAATTGATAAGTTTCTCATGTAGTTTCATAAACCGTATGTGAGATTCATGATTTTGTGAGTCGCGTTTACTAACGCTTTCTTAAATGGAAAAATGGCAAATGTAACAATTGTAGATCTTGATGAGTTCTAACACCTTTGTATTCAAAAATTTTTCATCTGAGGTCATTTAATGTCTCATTTGACCATGTTTGACCAAGTCAAATTTTGAATTTTAAAAAAAATGACACATTGTCGCCAGTTTTTGAAGCTCTAAATGGTTTCAACTTGGAAAGTCATGAATACCAAGTTTGTCAAACTCATCAAGATCTACATTTCTTGTTTTGGTCAAGTTTTCATTTGACAAATGTTGAACGGTTCAAATTTTGGATTTTTAAATTTTGAGAGCTCCAAACCAGTTTTCGGGACCCTAGATGGTCCCAACTAGAAAAGTTATGAATACCAAGTTTGACCAACTCATCGAGATCTACAATTATTATATAGGCCATTTTTGCATTTGAGAAAGTGTTAGGAAAGTGTAGTTCTAAATTGACAAGTCTCTTATGTAGTTTCATAAACCATATGTGAGATTCATGATTTTGCGACTCGTGTTTACTAACACTTTCTTAAATGGAAAAATTGCATGTATAACAATTGTAGATCTTGATGAGTTCTAACACCTTTGTATTCAAAAATTTTTCATCTAAGGTCATTTAGTGTCTCCTTTGACCAAGGTAAATTTTGAATTTTAAAAAAATGATACATACATAAACATAGTCTCACACACATACATAAACATATTCTCACACACATACATAAATGTAGTCTCACACACATACATAAATGTAGTCTCACACACATACATAAATGTAGTCTTGCAAACACACTTACACAAACTAGCTTGGCCCCGCTGAAACAACTTTCCCCTTGCCACGTTTTCGTTCCCATCGCAGTATGTCTTTGGGTAGGTTCCTTTCCACTGCACTGATGTTGTTACTGAAGTCTGTGAATAGCGACATCTCAGCATAGTCATTGTAAGCTCCAATATCGTCCACGCCATCAACTCCGATAATGTGTTGTTTCCCGGAGGCAACCACATGCTTAGTCTTCTTCTTCGGAGGGAGGTTACTTAGCGGGTCGGGCATATAGAAAACTTGTGCAACACGTGAAGCGAGCACCTAAGGGTCATCTTGGTAGCCTATATTTTGGAGGTCTACGACCAGTGGCGAATCTAGGATTTTATGTTAGGGTATGCCATCTGAAAAAATTTCACTTGCAATTTGGTAAAACCATTTGATAATTCGGTGATAATTTTAAAAATTACAACGTAATTCGGTAATATACACTAAATAACATGATAAATATTAAATTGAAAGATTAAGTTGAAAACATCCACAAATTACATGATACATGGTTCAAACGCATATTAACAATTTAAAATATATAGGCATAAAAAAGTAAGAGACTTACAATATTACTTCTCTGACTTCATTGGATGATGTTTTTTAAGGATTTGCAGTAGAACAGTAGCCGCCTTCTTTGATGTCGGACGAATCCATATTTCGCTTACATATTTTCCAATGGAAGATGAAAGTGCAAAAATTGAATCTCACTGTGGTGGCCAGCAGTCTAACTTTGCACTTTAGTCGTGCAAGCGTAGCGAGCTGGTCGCAGCGGAGCAGCTTAGACGAATCTTGATCTGACAATCTTCATCACAATTAGTCATGACGTCCCATGCTTTGCAACTAGGTACCTGTGCAGATTACTCGATTCGTGAGAATTGATACGGCAGACGGCGGCACCACTTCACCGTAGGTGCACACATCACCCAACTTCTTTCCACGGGCATATCTTGCTTGATGCCTAAGCACCATCGACTATGACCACTGGGCGCCTTTGCATCACTTGCAGCCACACCGAGCCTCACCACGAAGTTAAACCGTGACTGTGGCACTGGCGCAGCAAGCTGTCCCTTGCAGCCTCACCAGAGTTCGTCTACAGCCACGGGTGAAACGCCCAAGCCCCAAGGCCTTTGCCTTTTTCTTCTATTTCACTGAATTTGTCGCCACATAGCTAAGACCGACCTTGGTGTGCCGTGAATCTACACTACTGCAGGAAGCAGCCGATCTCTGCAGCAACGTTCGCGAATGCCGGCCATGTCCCAGCCAGCTGTGGCAATGCCCGGCCAGCTGCGTCCAAGTCCAGCAGGTCTGCAACAAGCTGTAGCTGGCCAGAGCCTACTGCAGCTAGCTGTAGCTCGCCCGGACACACTGCAGTAACCTGTGCCATCCTTGTCTTCACAACAAGGTCGAATTCCCCTTCGAAACCCTCACCGGTGTCGTCTTTGCCATCGGCAAAGCTCTGGTTTTCATTCTTGCTCTATCATATACTTATCTTACACATGATCTAACTATATCTATGTTGACGGTAATTAACTATCAATTTAAACCATCAACATAAGAAGAATAAATGATAAAAAGGATTACCACAGTAGGTTTAGAGGTTTAAACTAACAAATTCCACGAGTTTTGGTGATTCTATGTTTTTCAGGGGCTAAGCTGCATAATACAGAACTAATCTCCCTCTAAGAGAAGAAACTGAAGCAATCGGCCTAATCTCCACGTCACAGATGCGGATAGGGATTCTAGAAGACCTAAACCGACTCCACGAGGTGACACGAGCCAACCCGCCGCCAGGTGGGGCCGACCGGCCCTAGGGCTAGGCCGACCGGCCCTCCCCTGCGCCACCTCGGCTCCTTCTCTTGCAAGCTACCTATACCGCCTCTAAGGATGCATCTAAACCCCACGCCAAGGTCGGTTTGATCCAAGGGCTGCGGTTCCACGCCCTGGGCTATATAAATAGCCCCCAGGATCTCCTCTCAAGGAATCAGTTGAAGAATTAGATCATCTCTTCCTCATTTGTGAAGGCAAGGCTAGAAGTTAGGGTTTCTAGAGAGAAAGAGAGTTAGAGTTCTAGGTCAAGTTTAGAGTTTAGTCTAGATTGATTCAAGTAGAGGCAAGCAACTGCTTGGGATCAGGATCGTTCGTCGGAGACTTGGTAATTTCATTGTAATCATCATCTGACTTTATGCTACTTCAATATATTTCTATATTTCAACTTTATTCTATTCTTGAGATTGTTCTTGTTCTACATCTTGATATGAATATGATTAGTAGAGAGTTTATGAATATGTTCGTAGAAAGCTTGACCCAATTCTGGATAGGATTGAGTGGCTGGCATATTGTAGGCATGGTGCTTAGATTATGCTTGTCTGCGAATGCACTCTATGCTTCGGGCCACATGGTAGATCACGGGTGTGACATTCCTGTTGAGTCCTTTGTAGTCCACTCCTCAAGTATAGAACTTAGTAGAATGCGGTTATAGGGAAGAGATCATTACTCTGTTCTTGACTTTTCTCTCAGTAACGTTCCTTATTCATAGATGACATGTTGATTATATCATAGATGATTATGTATAGCTAGATTGATTAATAGACTGATTGAATAAGAAATACTTATGATTTACATCTCTAAATTAATCTCCATGACTACTTGACTTGAATAATGTTAACTTCCTCCTGTCTCTGGAGTACCCATGATTATCATTTACCATTTATCTTATTTGTCTTGCCCCTTTTCATGACAAGTGATTAGTTGTTTTGATATTTATTATTGAGTAAGTGCAAATGATTATCTCTACTGCCATTGTAATTATTTATATAGTCCCGTTTCGATTTTCCTTTCCTTGGTAAAATTATAAATAACGATACTTAGGAAAACCTAGGTGAAATGATACAATGGGTGTATTTATCTATGCGCTTGCGGATATATACTATAATATCTTTATTTAGTTAAATGGCATAAGTATAATACAACCACACTCTTGGTGTCATGTTGGGGATGACAACCTAACACGAGTGACGTTAAGAAGTGTCAACAATCTATCTGTGCCTGTGCCGTGCCTTCGCGCCGGTTTATCTTCCTATCGCTATGGATTTGAGCTACTCCAAGTCAGTTGCGTGTTGGTTGTCATTTGGCTTGTGTCGTGTTCTTGTGTGTTGGTTGTGTGTGCTTTGCTTATCTGCGGACCGTGCCATTGAGCCGGTCGGGAGAGCGAGTGCTTGCTTGATGCGACCGCGAGTCGCCTCGCCATGGTCGTAGCACCAAGCATATACCTTCTCTTGTGTTGTAGTTGTCTCCGTCAGGTTATGGACTTGAGCTCCTATCTTCATCCCTAGGACACGGTCATCGTGGGATTGAAGTCATATCTACGCAGTTCTTGTCCACACATTTCGAACCCTCTATGACCAACTCTAGTGGGATAAGATTAGGAGACAAACTTTGTAAACCGACGGGTGCCAACTCGTTTGGGTGGAGCCCGCGGCCGCGAGTTGCCTCGCCATGACCTTCGAGCTTCACCACCTTTGTCCGCTTCTTTGGCATTTGTTGCTCTCTCGTTTTCACTCCTTTAGTTCTCGTCATAGTCGTGGCGAGTGGATCGAAGGAAGGTGAATCCTGTGTGTCTTTCTGTCTATTGGTTCTGTCGTGCCCAAACCCTTGTATGCTTGTACCTATTTAGATCATAGCATTTTCTTTGGTTCTTGCGGTGACAACCGCACCGCTAAGAACCCTGGGGTGTCTTAGTGTATTTAGTGCACCTAGGTCTTGGTACCCTACAAGAGGTTTGGTCGCTTGTGTTCCTTTGCATGTCGCTTCTCTCTGAAGCCTTGCCTTTCGCCGTGCCGTGTGTATTGGAAGAAGTAGCCTGCCTCTCTTCTTTCTTTTCGTCTCTTTTGTTGCACCCCTTTCTTGATTCCCGTCAGTTATGATGGCATTCAGATTGGGGGAGGACAAAACTTCTCTGGCTCGTAGCTTTTCGGTTCTCGTTATTCTCCATGACGCCTGGATTGAAGGTCACAAGCCATGGTATTTGCTTAGGATGAGCTAAGGACTATGCCATGTATCTTTAAGCCATACAGGTTGACATGATCAACCTAGGAAGTACTAGCTAGGCGAAGGCTTAAGCTTGTACTTAGCAAATGACCACTCCCATTCTTTTAGCCCAAGGATCGGATATCCGCTGAGAGGACTAAGTTGTCTTCTCCTAGTGTTCTTTCAGTGTTGCTTTTTTGAGTCTTGGTCTTTTCGAGGGTATTGATTGTTCTCTTGCCTTGGGTGACACTCTCACGAGGTAACGTTGTTCGGACCAGAACCCGTTGGAGGAATGGAAAGCTGAGGATAGCGGAACCTGTGGAGTGGAGCTAACCTGGAAGGTGGAGACCCGTACTGATCGACTGCACCAACTAACTGAGACTTGTACCTCTACTACCTCGACATCGCAGGTGTCATGGCAGCACCTTACCTTAGAGAATCCTATTAGGCATGCTAAAATGTAGATGCTAGTGCTTTACTTTTATGCAAATGAACTGTGATAGGTTGCATGGTAGTTTTTGACTTGAGCCATTACCTTGTCGCAACCTATACCCCCGCACACCCGCTGCTAGGCTAGACGCTCGCTTTCTACTTACTACTTTACTTTCACTATGCATTATAACTGTAATGTGATGCTTGGTGAAGGGATAACGGAAGTGGATAAGGCACGTGGTGCCGTTAACTTAATGATAACCGGATAATGAACTTGGAGGAGATCTTGGCGTGTGTTTTGGGTGTGTGGTGAGGGTCAAGTCGACTGAGCAGGATCTACGACGAGTCATGAGTGCAAGTCTTGCCGGGGGGGCATGCTACCTGGGTGTTCCCCACGAGAGAGGTACCTGTGGCGGGTCATGTGACAACAGTGGCGAACCTAGGATTTTACTATAGGGTATGCCTCAAAAAAAATTGTGCAATTCAATAAAACCATTTACAATATTTTTTTGTGCAATTTGGTAAAACCATATTGTAATTCAGTAAAACCAAATATATTAAATAACATGGAAAGCCTTAAATTCAAATATTAATTAAGATAGAAATGATGACAAATCTCCATATAAGTAGTTAAAATGAAATACACAGTTTCAAATATAGCCATAGAAGAGACTTATTACTTGTGTGACTTTACCTGTAGCTTTTCTGAACATGAATGTGTTGATATATACTCTCAAGCCTGCAAGAAACTAACAAGTCACAAGATATGATTGTTGATGGACTGACACTAATTATTGGTCTGTTGAAACTTTGAACGAACTCACGAACTGACATACAATACAATCTAATCACTCATAAATAAATAAATAAAAGTATGTAGGTTCAGAAGTTTTTTAGAAATAAAAAGATCAATCTCAAACCTGCAACTACAAATTAGAAAAGCTCCATCTACCGTGGCGGTGTGGCCTTCCTGGGGCACTCGGGCCTAGCGCGTATACAATGCCCCTCGCCCCAGATCGGAGCCACGTCGTGGAGCGGCCGGTCCACTCGGCACTCGACGACGGGCAACGAACAACCTGGCGTCCTGGCCTGTGCCGACGCTGTGATGCGAGGATGGAGAGGTCGGAGGACGAGGATGGCGAAGCTCCGTCTCCGTGAGGTGAGGCATGAGTGGAGAGCGGTGAGGTCATGGTCAGGCTGGCATGGCCGCCGTCGTGCCGCGTGGGGTAGGGACGTAGGGTTTGTGTTTGTTCTCGATGAGTCGATGACTAGATGTCTCGACTTCTCGTTGACTGTCACGTGTGCGTGGGTAAGGAATCGAGGCGGGAAGCGAAGTTACAGCTCGTGCATGCACAGCATGCAGAACCGAAACCGAGAGGCGAGAGACCGACGTGGGACGTTTTCTTTATACAGAAACTTTCTATTATGTGTCAATGATTGCTGGACCCCAGGGTATGCCGTGGCCCACCTGGCATACCCTGTGGGTCTACCCCTGTGTCACAGGTAGAGGTCCCGAGGTGGAGTGACGAAGCCCCAGGATGGGAGGTGCTACGATGGCACAGGGTGCCGGGTGTCCCGTCGAGCGGGAAACAGTTACCCCTTGTGAAGATATCCTGCTTAGTCACCGTAAGGACTAATGTGTCCTGTGGACTGGGTCTTAGGATGCCTTACACTCCCATTCACTCTAGATGGGTACGAGGCAGACGTTCAACTTTCTAGTGGTGCCACTACTATTGGGGGGTTAGCAGATAGTGTAGGGAGGTACGGGCGTCGAACGCCCACACCCTCCTAAGACAGCGTAGTACCCGAGAGGCCAAGTACTACGTCTCACAGTCTCAGCGTGCCGGTGTACGGGGTACTCTCACACGGCCCCAGTTCTGAGTGCTAGGGTGGCATCGTGTCTAGTTGGAAGGCGGCCCGTTATCAGCCTAGACGACCCGGATCGTCAATGATGGTGATCTTGTGGGTAATGTAAACCTCTGCAAAATTTCTAGTTGATCGATCGATACATATGCTGACTCATCGGCTATGGACCTTTCCTAAGTACAACTTCACTTGACTAGTGAGAGGAGTCCCTCTACCTTCCCTGGGTTTCAGTGTGTGATCCGGCCTTGGCCATTGAGACATGGACGAGAGGGAGCCGTCCATGCCGATGAGAGAGTGAGATGAGATGTGGTGTGGTGATGAGACATGATGGGGTGGGAGAACATGTGTGAGATGGGTTAAAACTTGATGAACTATTATTATATAATAATTAATGAACTTGCATTATAGGAAACCCACAACCAAATATTTAGGATCGCCAGATCCTTTTTCTCTTTTCCACTAAAGCTCATCGGTGCTGACCATGGCCTACACACATCTGGTGGTGTGTAGATTTCCTAACTTGCAGTAATAGCGAAATTAGAAGGATTAGGTGATCTCGCTCCTACGCTCAAGTTGGGTTAAAGATGGAGTCTACGCCCGCTGTCTTTCTACGCCAATTCTGATGATTATCGTGGAGGAGGAGCCTTCACCTGCTGACGCACTACAACAACTCTGATGAAGACGCGTGAGTTTCCGCTGGAATATGATGTAATAGGTGTGTTAACAAGTGTTGTAAAACTTTGTAACTTGTAATTCTACGATGTAAGACGGTGATATCATCTGATAATTGATAATGTGATGGGTATCTCTCGTGGGCTATCACATTATAATTCGTATCTGTGGATTTTCCCTTTGAGTAAAATCAAGATCGCTTCAGACCCAAAAGCAAAGTTATAGCCCACATAATGCTCTACAATTTCTATTTAAGGTGCACTACAATTAGGGCTATGGATTAGCGAGTAATTATGCTCCAAAGTTACAATGTCAGTGACTTAAACCCGATTAAGCTTGCCCGGCTTTGACCTCCAATTCTCGGCCAAAACTTGGTCAAACTTAATGCATCTTTTTCCTAGACCTTCTCCATGGGGTTAGCTCCAACTTATATTTTTGGATCAACTCATGTTGCTTAAAAAAATTTGGAGAACACAGCGTGTTAACCATCAATGGCGCTAAAAACCCAGACTTAGATTCTAAGTGCTGAAAACAAATGCAGATTCAATCTTCGAGCCTCTATTTCACATGTTTACAAGCTGATCTAGCTCTTTCTTCAATATCAAAGTTTGTAGCACACAAAGTAAATTACAACTTTCATTTAAGGTCAAACACCAAAACAAGTACAGAACCTAGAGTTCTACTTTGGTCAAAGCAGCAACATGATTAACTCTTAAACTAGAGTTTTAGGCCAATTGAGACATTTTCTTGGCATTTGCTCAACATGAACCCTTCATGACTTTTGTTGTGGAGTTCATCTAGAGTAATTTGGGCAAGGTTGAAAGGTTTGGTTGATGAACTATGTTCTTGTTCACTTAACTATGCAATTTAAGCAAAGATATAACTTATCATTTCATGTGACTTTTTTATTCCAAATTCCACAAAACTTTTCCAGTGATCACTATAGATAGAGAGTGATGCGAGACACATGAAAGAACATGTTTAGCATTACTCATGTATGCCCTTTACAAAGGATCCCATACTAAGCACAATTGTTGTACTTTAATTGCAGTATTGCCAACTCGAGCTCATGATCATCAGTTAACCTACCCATGTTAGTCCACATCTAGTGCCTAGCTGGTGAGTAACACTTGGGGTGTTACAATTCCTCTGCCTAGAGTGGCTCCTCAGCTTCCTTGAAAATTGGTGGCTTGATGCCTTGGAAGTCTTTGAAATTACTATACTGATTTGGTTTTGGCCCCAGACATTAATTACAACCATGCGCTTGATTCTACGCTTGAGTGCACATGACGTCACCCAAAGCACGCTGACCCTCAACAAGCATGGCCATCAGCTTAGCTGGTGTGGGCGGCGGTGGTGGTGGTGGAAGATCCCCATTACCACTACCCCCACCCCTACCAGATGAATGAAGGTTGCGTGACATCTACACAAGTGCAACAGTGAGTAATTATGGATGATGTCAGGAAAGTTGCAGGTGAATTGTAGAATTATGCCAAGCTAAACTCATTGGAGAGAATAATTTCATACAATAAACAAAGGCACAATAATTCATCATCTTAGCATCACCAATATATTACTCCACACATTCTCGTGATGCATACACATACATGCCAAATTTTTGCCAACAACAAAGCTGGTCTTTTATTAATGCTCAACATCCACATGGAGCAAATATGCAAGTCTTAGAGATTACATCAAGGTCGCTAACTGAAATTAAGTTGCATGCCCAACTTTAAGATAGCAAAAGACAGGAACTAACGCATCTAGCTTAATGCTACAACTAAACTACGCTTCCTCATCAGACTCGACATCGGACACTCCATCGCCTTGGTCGTCCTCGAAAGGCTCAAGTTACTCATCTTCTTCTTCCACTTCAGGCACGACTGTGGCATTGGCATCCACTTCCATGCCATCATCTTCAGCAATGATCACCTGTGGTCCTCCCACCACGGGGTACTCTAGAATTGGATGCGGAATCAGATGGCCTAGTTATTGAGATGGTGCACATCAATCTGTAGTTCCTCGATATGGTGAAGGAGCTCATTCTCCCTGATTTTAGCCTAAATTTTAGCCATGATCCTAGCATTATTTCTAGTTTGTGCCAGACAAATTGCGTCATCCCTCTCATTCGAATAGCTCTCACATCAGCCCAAGCTGCATTCCTATAGGCCTATGCTTCATCTCTTTCTCTAACGGCCCCCACAAACTGCTGCCTATGAGTTTCTGCAATATCCATCCAACTACTAAGCTCCTGCTGAGCTATCTTAAGTTCCTTGCAGTACTTGCATGCACGCTTCTTCATTTGGTGCTATGCTTCCTATGCCTGGTGAAGTGCTAACATAGCACTGGAATAGGTCTCTTGGCGTACATAGTACAGCTTCAGTACAACCATCATGGCACTCATGGCTGATCCGGAGCTTTGTGCCTGCTCTATCTCAGTCATTACCAATGGATAATTCCCAAAATCTAGCCAATCAGCCTCTGATGGAGCTACTCAGGGGATGGACTCTGCTTGCCCATTGATCAACTCATCACCAAAGTCGTGACAAATGTCCAACAACACCTCCATTGCTGCCACCTGAGCACCCTCCCATGGGCTTTGCCCATCGGACTCAGTACTCCAACATGCCATTGTGGTCTACCCTCATGTGGTGGCACTATCACACAACATCATACCACCTCATTGATCCATTGGTTTCCACCTCCTTCTAGGTGTAATGGGGCAGCTCAGCATACCCCATGGACTGTAGTACCCATCACAACAGGGTAGGGGTGCCAAAAGTGTGCAGAAAAGTACTGCTCCTTGACGGGAGTGCTGGTGCAGCCATCTGTAGCAAAAAGGATGCAACCCTTATGAAAGGAATATTTTACAGGATAAGCAATAGATAATGGGATAAGTAATGATAAGGGAGGAAGTAATGCAAGAATGTAATGCATGAGTGAACATGATGCATGCATGTTCCGTACGTCCTCACAAATCTTAGAAAAAAAATAATATTCTAATGACATATCTGGTGGCATACACATGTTCTCTCAATATACGTATCTAGTCGGACTACACGTTGCGCTGTTAGTGTACTTGCAGAAAAATTCATTGCAACCCATCCCCACAAGTGATATATATAGTACATAATGAAAGTAGTAAACTAAATACTCTCCATATATACATCCGTAGATATATATACTTCAATATGATAGCTACCCGATAGATATACCGAAAATTAAGTACTTTCATAAATACATGGTTGTAACATGTAAATATTCCAGTAACCACAGCTAACTCTCCTCTAGACCGACGGTTGGATGGTCATGCTCTCACAACTCACACTTACTTGAGCATAGAGGTATTTGATCCATACATTACTGTAACACCCTAGGTGTTAAGCATTGCATTAGCATCCAAAGCATGAGCATTAGCATCAATTGCATTCATCATCGCA
Organism: Saccharum spontaneum; assembly: GCA_022457205.1. Lineage (NCBI taxonomy): Eukaryota > Viridiplantae > Streptophyta > Magnoliopsida > Poales > Poaceae > Saccharum > Saccharum spontaneum. Next base: position 36,068,579 of record CM039615.1, read on the forward strand.
TGAAATATAAGTGAAAAGTTGAATTGAAACATTTGAAACATCATTTTGAAACATGAATGTTGCATATGCTTGTTAGTTTTAATTTTACCCCAATTCTGCTTGCTAGGTTAGTGAAACATGTTTGGCTTCAATTTCAAATAACCTAGAATTAATTAGCATGATTTTTGGAGCAACTTTGGTATTCAAAATTTCCCCAAATTTTGCTATTAAAAATATTCTAGAAAATGGATTTTTAATTGAAAAATGGACTTTGAATCTTTAATTCAAAATCTGTTTGGAATTTCAAAATGTGCCCTAAAACAAAGTTGTAGAGAATTAAATTTTGAACAACTTCTATTTTGTTGTCAAATCTTGAAAATTCCTTTTTATTCTTCAAAATTCGAATTTGGGATAGTTTAGAAATTCTGGAAATTAAATTTGAAAAAGAAAAAGCTTTCTTCATCTTAGCGGGCCGCCACCCCACTTCCGGCCTAGCTAGCCAGGCCAGCCCAGCCCGCGTCCGCACCGTCTCCTTCCCCCTCCCGCGCACGCTCGCGCCGCGCCCGGCCATGGCAGGGCTTGCCCGCCCTGTGGCGCCTGTGCACCGGCGTCGGCCGCCAGGTGGCACTCGGTGGCCCCCGCACGCGCGCCCCGCTCGCCAAAACGCCCGCGCCGCACTCACCCTCTCCACTCACCCCATTTTCCTCCTCCTACACCCCCTCTGCTCACCCTAGCAGCAGCCGCGTGGCCACCGTGCCATTGCCGCTGCCGTGCTCGCCTTCACCCCTCCACCTGCACCGAGCCCCCGCAAGAAAGAGCACGGGCTCCGCCTCGACGTGGCGCATCTTCCGCACCCCCTTTGCGCCAAGCTGAGGGCCATTTTGGCTGTGCATGGCATGCCGGCATTGTCTAGAGTTCACCGGAGTTCACGGCCATGACAATCTCCCTGCTCCGCCCTCCTTCTTCTTTTTCACGGGCAGCAGCTCCTCCTCGCTCCCGCGAAGCTACTCCGCCCCTTCTCGCACGACGCCAAGCCTTGGCTAGGCCACCGACGTCGAGCCGTGCCGCCGCATCCGCCATTCCCACAGCCATGCTTGCTCTAGGCCACCATTTCTTCCTTGGACTATCTCCATGGGTGTGCGCGAGCGAGTTGAGTTTGGTGCTGCTCACCATTGTCGCCGGTGACCTCGCCATCGGTGGTGAGCAGCCGGTCAACCGCCGCCTCCTTCGGTTGTGGCTGACGGGTGGGCCCTGTTGACCCGAGGGTTCTGCGTGACAGCGAGCCTGGGTGCACTGGACCGGGTGCACCCAGGGTGTGGTCCTGGCTGGTTTTCAAAGAAAAGAAAAAAAATGAAATTCTAGAAATTATTTAAATGCTTTAGAAAATTATATCTTGTGAATTATAGCTCCAAAAATTGTGAAACAAATTTTGGTAGACTTCTTAAGACGAGATCTATGATGTAAACTTATTGCATGTCAAGTTTGAAATACTTTTCTGTAGAGTTTTTATTTAATCCTTATAATTGCTATTTTCTTAAGAAATGCATAGTAAATCATAGAAAGCTCAGAGAAATATGGTTCCACTTGCATTAGTTTTCTTTTGTGATGTAGTTTCTGGGAAAAATATATGCTAGGCATGTTCTATGTAAAAATTATTGAGGTGTAGTTCAAGTGCCTTTAATTGATGATTTTTGTTATTTTTGCTAGAGGGCAAAAGTTGTATAAAACATGCTTATGATAATTTTTGTATAGTGATTGTATGCTGTGAAGAGCATAGGAAAAATGCTAATTCTGTTGTTTGATACTTTTCATAGTACTTAGTATTTTCATGCTCAATATCATGCTAGAGCTTATCATTTTTTTGTAGGTTGTAATACTCATCCAAATCTCCTGAAATTTTTATGGTGTCCTATTTGGAGTAACACTAGGCTACTGTAATTTTTGTAGATTTTTCTAGGCACCAGAAATGCTTGTCGCTATTGTCGCTTTATGAATAATTAGAGTATTAAGGAGTGTTTGGTGTATCTTTGAAGCACCCAGTCACCTTGCTGGTGTCACTTGAAAAGTTAGTGTAGTGGTGTTGGTAAAGTGTAATAGCACTCTTGTTAGGGTTATATACTAGCTATAGTATAAAGAAGAGGACATGTTTTGTAGTATATATTCTTGGATGATGTTGACTACCTTGTAGAAAGCTTTTTGTCTCTAATATTTACTTTAAGTTTTAATGTACTCATCTGCATACCATGTCATCATGATCATGGCATTCCACCGCATCCGATTGCACCGTTTGCATGTTTACTTATGCAATTGTATCATATAGGATCGCAGGAGGAGTCGCCCGTAGCAGTGCTGGAAGAACAGACCGGGACAGATCTGCAAGATCCCCAGGCATAGGAGGTGCCCGAAGACGAGGAGCAAGGAGAGGACTTGCCCGAGTGCATAGATCACCAGCCTAGTTCGTTTGAAAGAGGCAAGCCCCAGAGCATTCTAAATTCCCTATTTTATTCAAGCAATTCTTTATATATGAGTTACATATTGAAGCATTAAATTATAGGAGTTGAGTGAAACCGTTGTTGCATTTATTACTAGCCTTGTCCACCTGGTTATCTGTTACCCTATTAGGTCAGGATCGAATAATTGCTTAGCCTTGCTTAGACCGGTAGAGATCGGTGATTTCCGGTCACCTACATTGATAGGTGGTTACTGAAAGAATTTAGCCATGAAAAGAATGATATCCTAGAATTATCCATGTGTTGATAGATAATTGGAGACTGGACAGAAAAGTTGGAGGCAACCAGAAAGGGTTCTGGGGTGCTGTTAGTTTTCCATCTATGTCGATTAAGGACCGATCATTGCTCGTCCCTCTTGTCATGTTGAACGCATGCCTCATATTTAGCTGGCCGAATAAAGTACCTTTCGACCACGAAACTAGTGACACTATTCGAGCTGGGATAAACTTGGACTGGCAGACTGGTGCTGAAGGGGGTATGACGGGGACGCGAAGAGTGAGCCCAAGGTGCGTCCTAGCTGTCGGGCGGTCCCTAGGTAGTGCGGTCCATGACTGTTATCCTGCGACTACTTAGAAAGTGTCATTGGTGATCTAAGTGACCCTGACGGGGGAAGCGTTGTTTTGTGAGGAATAAATCACCAACTGGTTAGGAATCGATTCGAATCGCCATCGCTCCTGGATAGTGAGCACTTGACTCGAGTTACGACATCGTAGTAATTGTGATGGAACATTGATGGTTATTGGATGGTATTGGAGATTCTAAATCTAAATTGGTAACTGGATGTATTGGTTAATCAAGTGACTGCTATAGCATAGGTGCTTACCTAGTTAGATAGGTCATAATAAAGATGATGCAACATACTTAAAGTAGTATCTTCATAGTAGCTTATGCTCTTCGCAACTGAGTCAGCCAACCCCACTAAAGAAAGCCTTGCATGCTCCTTGGTAACTGGATGTATTGGTTAATCAAGTGACTGCTATAGCATAGGTGCTTACCTAGTTAGATAGGTCATAATAAAGATGATGCAACATACTTAAAGTAGTACCTTCATAGTAGCTTATGCTCTTTGCAACTGAGTCAGCCAACCCCACTAAAGAAAGCCTTGCATGCTCCTTGGTGTCACTTATTTTTGGTTTAAGATGGTTAAGTCTAGCTGAGTACCTTCTCGTACTCAGGGTGTTGTCCCATTGTTGTTGCAGATGGTCAAATGTACTACGGCTATTGCATTAACTGCCTGTATCCAGCGATGGGCGACAACTAGGACCAAGGGCAATGGTCACTCCGTATCTCTCATTTGATGCTTTTGTGGAAGATGGCTACCTACTGGCACTGTATCTGAACTAAATGAGAGTGTGTGTGTCTTATGAAACTATTTTGCTTCCGCTACTTTATTTTGAACTTGGTTTGTAATAACTGTCTGTTCTAAACTCTGATGTATTCAACTGTCGTTGTGAACTTTATGTAACATGTGACGCTGGCTGCTAAACCAGTACAATCTTGGTTTGTATGTTGGTTGGTTTGAAATCCTTTGTGATTTCACGGACTACCAGGTTATATGGGCTTAAGTTTTGTTAAATTGTCTGCCTCGGCGGGCGATTTTCTTACTTAATCTCGTATAATCGTGTTGATCCGTTACAATTACCACCCAAGAAGATGACATCCATAAATTATGCCATATGGACAATGAAATAGAAAAGCAAGCAATCAACCCTCAAAGTTAGTACTTAAATAAGCCACCTAAGAGTCCTTATTCGGGCATAGAGGATATGACCACTCGCACACTTAGATAAAGTTTCAGATTTGAACACACCTATATACCTATATATATGTGGCTATAAGTTGTAAAAACTAATTTTAGAAAACAAAACATTTTGTTTTTAAATACACATATGACATGTTTAGTGTTGAACCTTACTCCAATGCCAGCCGTAACAGAACCGTCCAATTTATAAGAGCACAAGTACAAAAGCAATCACCAGGGTGATCAAAGCGTCATACTTGAGCCCATATAAACCCGATAGTTCAATGAAACCACGAAGGATTTCAAACCAACTAACATACAGCCAAGATCGTACATGATTCAACACAACAAGCCAATGCTACATCCATTTCACAAGTAGTTCACAAGTATCTCACATACATCGGAGTTCACATAGTTATTACAAACCAAGTTCACAAGTAGCGGAAGCAAAGTAGGTTGAAACCATCTCACACATGTAGTTCAAACACAAGCCAGTTACATAGTCATATCTAGCAAAAGCATCATGATAAGATAACATAGAAGATCATGCCCATGATCTAGTCTTCATCACTAGCAAGGTGGAGACAATACTTGCAGTAACCGTTATAAAGCACATCATCTGCAACAAGAGGGAATAAACCTTGAGGACAATAATGTACTCAACTAGACTTACCCATCATAAATTAGAAATAAAGGACACCAAGGAGTATGCAAGGCTTTATCGGTGGATCTTGCTTGACAACCTTTTTGCATAAAAGCTTTAGCGATACAAGAGCATAATTTAATCTTTAGCATCAAGTTACCAATATTAAACCTATCATCTAGATTAGCACCTATACTAGAGCAAGCACTTGATTAACGTACAAACATTAGTAACCATATCTAGTGTAATAAAGCCAACATCATTATCATCTTAACCATCAAGTTCATTAAGTGTATCTACGTTACTGCTGCTCAGTCAAGTTCTCACTATCCGGGAGAGACGGTAACTCAAATCAATTCCTACCCAGCTGGGGAATTATTCCTAACACAAACTCAGGTGACCAAACAACTGCCACCCTAGATCACCTTTGGTACAACTCAAGAATCGTGGGTCCGATCAGCGCCGCACCCTCAGGGAATCTAATCTGACAGGATGTTCAGGACTGGTTACCCACCCTTGGACTCACAACATTAGTTTTCCCACACAACCTCTCATCCTCCAAGGTGGGCACTCTAACAGAACAGGTTCCAGCCAAAGTTGAGCTGCTCAGCTTTGCGGTCAAAATGACTTATCTGGCCAGCTAAGAGATAGGCATGCGTTCAACATGACATGAGGACATACAGCGAATCGGTCCTTAACCGACATAGATGGGGATAGATCCACACCCAGGACCACCATGCCTTGTTGCTTCTCTATTGATGTCCCGCCTGGTCTCCATTCATTATTAACACATGGTTATTTTCCACGATAGCAAATATAGCCAACCGTGATCGGATATTTCCTATCTTGCAAGTGATAGGAAATCACCTGATGCTACCGGTCTAACCATGGCTAAGAAGTATTCAAGCTTGAACCTAGATAGGATTCAAGGTGTATATACTAGACAAGGAGAGGATACATATGCAACAAGTGTTTCCAACCAACTCCTATAACTTAATGCATCAAACATGTATAAATACTCATAGTGATATTTGTAAAACATAGGATGCTTAGAATGCTCCGGGGCTTGCCTTTCAGAAAAGAGGAAGGTTGGTGATCAGGACACTCAAGCAGCTCTTCATCATTGGCTCCTTCTAGGGCCTGCACCTCTTGCTCCACCACTAGTGGATGCTCCTCCGAATTCAGCCCCTCGAACTCTGACTCCCTTCGGAACACCTATTGCATGCATATGCACAAGATGAATATTGTAACACCCCAGGTGTTTATCACCAATTAAGCAGTGGGTTTGAGCTCAAACATGATAGATTAAGTGGAGATGACAATGTCAAGGTCAACCTACGAAGAAGAGCCTAATTTAAACTTGGATGTTACTCCTTTACTTTACATATAGGCCATGTTCAAAGATATATGCTTGAGTAGTGTTATTGCAATATCTTCGTGTGCCTCACCTTAGTACCTATCTATAGTGACCCCTGGAAAAGTTTCATAAAGTTTGGAAGCAAAAAGTCACATGAAATGATAAGTTATATGCTTGTTTGGATTATGACTAAAACCTGCCTTACATCCCATGGGCGCTAGTGTTTGTGCAACATATAATGCAACATGTGCAACACATCTTGGAGACGTGTGGAACACCCTAGTGGAACATGGGTAGCATGTATCTCGAAACAACCAAATGAAATGACTATAGCATTTCACTTGAGTTCTATGTTTCAAGGCATGTGAGGCCTGCATTTTTGTGCAACCTATGCATGGTGGGTATGTTTGGCCTCTACAACACCTTAACTACACTTAGGACACTCCATGGAACAATGTTCATGTTGATCATTTTGCCGAAATGTGCTTCTAAGTGATGGTTGACCATGTATGGACCCTAGAACCCTTTTGTTTGACCATTTCAAAAGTGTGACCTAGAAGCTTTGCATGACTGTGCACCCTTTAACAAAGTTGTAGGGAATTTTATAAGGAACAAACTTTATTTAAGAGTCAAGCCATGAAAATGTGTGGAACATGCTCAAACAGGGCTCACAAGTCAGTTTTAGGGCTGATTTCAGCACTTAGCCATTTTGAGCCCTAATTTCAGTGTCTTCGGCATTGACATCCCGCGTTCTCGAGTTTTTGCTAAGCAACTTAAATGGGTCCAAATACGAAAGTTGGAGCTTATATAGTGGAGAAGCTCATGTAAGAAGATGACACTATTTTGACTCCTTTTGGCCCATCAATTTGGAGTATTTGGCATGATTGTCGACACATCGACAATGCCATCTTGACACATCATTATCTTCTAATCTAAAGCTCTAATGACTATGACCCCTGAATAGAAAAGATAGAGCATACTGAGACGAACAACTTTGCTATTTGGCCCAAGGTCCAGTTCGGCCTGTATCTAGCCCAAATCGGCGTCCCAACCGAACCATTCCATAATCCGCCAGCTGTTCGGTAAAATGTCTCAGAGGCCGGCACGTGCCGCGGGCGTGGCGACCATGCACCAGTTCACCTCCACCATGGAAGCCGCGTGTCGTCGCCTCTACCGTGTGTCCGTGCCTCGCTCGGCATGGTAGAGCACCAAAGCGACCGGCCCGAGCCCTCCCTTTCTTCTCACCACTCGCCCCCTTCCTCGTTGCTGCACGCGCGCACACGGGCACAGACGCCGCCGCGGCCGCCATGGCCGACTGGCCAAGCTCCGGAGCTCGCGGCCACGTCGTCGTTCCCGGCGATTTGTCATGTCACAGGCCAATTGAAGCACCCCACCATCTCCACATCTCACTGGTCTACCTTTTCCTTGGTGTGGCGCGCCCTCCGTCGGACGGCCGAGCCGGTCGCCGTCGTTCCGCTCGGCCCAGGCCACCGGCGTACGTGGCTAAGCCACCTCCGTCTACCACGGGCCAGGTGAAGCACACCACCAACTTCGCCTCTCCATGCTGCACCTGCTGCACGCATCCCCGGCCGCTCCTCGCCACCGCATCGCCGGCCACCGATGCCATGACCGCCGTCGAGGGGGTAGCGCGTGGCCAGGGGGCAAGGGGCCACCTCCGGCTGAGCCGCGGCTGCTGGGAGATGCGCGCGTGGCCCAGACTGGCCGCGCCGTAGCCAGTCGCCGCCGGCGTTGCCTCTGCTGCCGGACGGCCGAGCCGCCTTCCCTCCTCTGCTCCGTTCCCAGGAGGAAGAAGAGGAATGGTTGTGTAAAATTTCTCTTAGTATGACAAGCGGGCCCAACCGGACAGTGGGTCCCGCGGGGCAGTTAAGGAGTGGTCTGATTTGGGTGGATGTTCGGGTGCACCTAGCGATTTCAATAGGATTGTGTTAATTCCGAATTTGAATTTTCAGATTTTATTTATTTCTTCAAAAGTTCATATCTCCTGTTAGGTAACTCCAAAAATAGTAAATGGGGACTTTTTGGAAACCTTGAGAAGAGCTCTAGGCAGTAGAGTCATAAAATTTTATATGTTTGTAGATGTTTTCTAATGTCTTTATTTAAGTTGTAAAAATGCTCTAAAAATGCCTTTAAACTTAACCAGAGCAAGATCTGGAGTTTTAGAACTCCAAAAATGATGATTCTTGTTTTGTTAACTTTGTGAGGACATGTACTTGATAGTAAAAATAGTAAACACCCTAGTTGTTCACTGTTTTCTTAGGGTTTTGATTTGACCTTGTTAAATAAGGAAAATCTCATTTTATTACTTGTCATTTTATATCTTGAGTTGTGATGGCCCAAATGATGTGAAATTTTTATGGTAGTCTTGTCATGATATGGATATATTGTGGTATAAATTTCTTGGTCAATACTTATTGGATGATCTAGTTATTGATTTAACTTGTTTAGGGCTTGATAAATAGCTTATAAATAATATATATATGATAAAATAGAAAATGTTGTCCCATAACCTTATTAGGATGTTTCTCTATGGTTTCGGTTCATTCTATGGCCATGTATTCACAGAAAATATCGAGTTTTAGGTTTTACTTGTTCTCACATGAATTCTTGCAATAGCCATTTGTCTTTTTCATAGAGGTTGATATATATGTACAAATGGCTTGAAATTTGGACAGTAGACTATTGGGAGCATATATAGGTCACTGTAATTTTGGTAGAATTTATTGTGCACTTTTGATAGGTGTTCATAATTCCACCTAATTATCTAAATAAATTAAGAAAATGTATTAAAAGAATTTATTTAGAAATTGACACTATATTTTCTGGTGTTCTTTAGTCATACATGAAATGTTGGTAAAGTTGGTTTTATTCAATTAAATGTTTGCAACATAAGTTAATAATTATTTCTTGCAAATGAGGTTTCTGAACAGATTTGAGAATATTATTAATTACCCTATGCAAATGATGTTTTCATGTCTTGTGTGCTATAACAAAGTTGTTGTGAATTTCATGATCTAGCTGCTGTTAAATTTTGGTGGCATTTGGCCATATGGTTTAGAAACTACAGCTGTTCTAATTTGGGTTCAGATTTAGGTTGCTCTCTATCCTTCCAGGACAGATTCTGTACCTTCTGTATTTCGACCTGGTAAATGTTAGAATCAGGCTTAGGTGATATTAAATGAATTGTAGATAATTTCATAAGCTTTCCATAATGCCTTCTTGCAAGTCATTTGGAGTTGTAGATCTCCAGTTATGATTAAATTACTCAGCTGTTGGTCTGATGTCCAGAAGGTAGCAATTTCTAGTTCTAGTACTTTGATTAACTTTGTCATGCTTGGGTATTGAAGGGGTGACTCATATCTTTGATGATACTTGGGTGGTACCCTAAGATCTTGTAGGACTTGTGTCTTGATTGATGTGCTTGCAATCTTCTTTGTTATGCCCTAATAAGGTTGAGTTAATTAGCTCTAGGTGTTTATGCAAACTTTAGTATGCTTGTTTGGTTACTTTGTTTATTGCACTTCGATGCATTCATACATATGCATTGTTGCACCTCATTTAGGTACGCTAGCTGAAGCATGTGAAGGACCTGACGTGGAGCCAAACCCGAAGACGGTGTTTGGTGGATCCATCCCGAAGAAAGAAGGACCGGACAAGTGGTAGATTGGAGGTTGCTCGCCAAGTGACTTCATCTGACATACTCTAACTTGAGTCGGATCCCAGGCAAGCCCCGGAGCATTATAAGACTCCTACCTTCAAAAGCAATTAATTATATATATGTTATAAAGTATTGTTGCATTAAGTGGTAGGAGTTGGTTGAAAACCTTGCTGCATTATATCATTCCTTGTCCAGATATATGAATCCCTGAATCCTACATAGACTAGGATCGAATAGATGCTTAGCCCTGCTTTAAGCGGTAGAAGTCAGGTGATTTCCTGTCACCAGCGAGATATAGGGATATCCATATATGGCACGGTTGGCTATATTGCTATCGTGGAATGGAACCATGTGTTAATAAAATGAAATGAGACCGGGCGGGATGACGATAGTGAAGCAACAAGGCATGGAGGTCTTGGGTGTGGATCTATCCCCGTCTGAGTCGTTTAAGGACCGATTCGTTGTACGTCCTTGAGTCATGTTGAACGCAGTCTAACACTTAGTTGGCCGGATAAGTCGTTCCGACCGCGAAGTAGAGTAATATGGTTCAGGCCGGGAATCGAATGGTAGGTTGCTTCTTGGAGGAGAGAAAGGATGTGCTTGGGGACATTGGCGTGAGACCAAGGGGGGGTTAGAGTCCCTATCACCTGGCAGAGTGTCGCCCTTGGGGTCGCGACATCATTCGGACCCGCGATTCCTGAACTGTACGAAAGATGACCTGAGCAGCCCTCGCCAGGCGTGACTCGGTGAGTGTTAGAAATACCCCTCCAGCTAGATAGGAATTCGATTCGAATCGCCGTCGCTCCCGGTTAGTGAGCACTTGACTTGAGCAGCGGCAACGTAGATTCCATTAAATTGAACGGATGGTTAATTGGATAACGATGGAAATGTTGCCTCAAGTTATACCTGCTATGGTTAATATTGTTTGCTCCTAATAAAGTGAGTGCTCTAGTACAGGTTCTAATATAGATGATAGGTTAATGAAAATTAACTTGATGCTTAAGCATTAATGATTACTTATCCATAATAAGCTTTTATGCAAAAATGTTGTCAAGCTAGCCCACTTTATATCAGCCTTGCATGATCCTTGGTGTCACTTTATTTCTAGTTTCTGACGGGTAAGTCTAGCTGAGTACATTGTCGTACTCAGGGTTTTATTCCCCACTTGTTGCAGGTTGTGATGTATCATGACGGCTGCAAGAGTTGGTTGACTCCTGCCGTAGAGGCGGAGTGTGATCACGGGCATGATCCTTCTGAGTTATCTTCTCTCTCATGCTTTTGTTGGAAGTCGACCTTGGTACTGGCATATATTTGAAATAAGGATGTTGTTAGTTTCAAATTACTTTGCTTCCGCTACTTTTGAACTTAAGTTGTAATAACTATGTTGAACTCCGATGTATATTGAATTACTTGTGAAATGGTTGTAACATGTGACTTGTTATGTTGAATCACTACGATCTTGGCTTGTATGTTGGTTGGTTTGAAATCCCTCGTGATTTCATTGGACTACCGGAGTTATATGGGCTCAAGTGCGAGAATTTGATCACTTCGGTGATTGTTTTTGTACTTGTGCTCTTATAATTTGGACGGTTCTGTTACAGCTGGTATCGGAGCGAGATTCAACATTAAACTTGTCGTATGTGTATTTAAAACAAAGGTTTTGTTTTATAAAATCAGTTTTATCAACTTATAGCTATATATAGGTTTGTCTAATCTAAATTTTAAACCTAAGTATGCCAGTGGTCAATTTCCTTATGCCCATATAAGGATTATTAGGTGGCTTATATAAGTACTAACTTGGGGGTTTTTATTTATGCATCTACGCCCAGGCCAAGGTATGTATGTGTGATAACTCTCCCACACTATGTTACCCGGTGTGTCAGATTAGAAGTTGCCTTCATATATGAGATAGTCATATATGTCGCTAGTTTACTTTTATGCAACATCGCACCTACGCTCAGGTAAGTGTGAGTTGTGAGAGCATGACCATACAAACTGCGGTCTAGGGGAGAGCTAGTTTTGGTTACTGGATTATTTACATGTTACACACATGTATATATGAAGGTACTTAATTGTGGGTGATTGATGATTCGGGTAGTTTTGGTGCTACATGTACATATACAGGGGTATATGTATATGGGAGTGCTTAGAATTTCACCTTCCTGTTTTCATTGTGTGCTATATTGGGGAATTGTTGGGCTGCAATGAAACTTTTCTGCAGGTACGCTAACCACGAATGCGTAAGTCGAATGTTGCTGACGACTAGATATATATCGAAAGAGTGCGTGTTATGCCACCGACATAGAACGTGATTGCCACCTTAGGTTGGCAATCTTGTGCGGACGAATAGGACGAAGCATGCATATTCATGATTGTTGCTTTATACATGGCTATGCTCCTCTCACCTTTCTTCAAATGATAAGTAACTTGTGATCAATGTAGTACACTATCTTTCTTGTGTGGAGTCAAACAAGAATGCTTTGTTCCATGTTGCTTGAATAGGAAATGCTTGATAAAAATGTGTACTTAGCCTTGCTAGAAATAAGTGTGGTTATATGCTTGAAACGATAGATGTCCTCTAGTTAGCTAAATAGTGGATATGTTGTTCACCCGAGAGTTTGCAAATGGTTTAGACCTCACTTAAGTAATTATGGATTCTCATGAATGAATTAAATTCGTGTTGGTCTAAGGTAACAAAAATTTAGAGCTACTAGGATGATATGTTTGTGTGCTCTCTTGTTACGTAGAACAAAGGCAAGCTTTGTTTTGCTTGTGGAACGTTGGCTGCTAGAACAGTTTCTGTTGTAGTGATGCTTTTGTGGTCATAATGGTGTTTTCTGTAGTTATAGAGAATACCAAAGTTGTAGCTAACTTACTTATCTATCTTGTCCTAAAATTTTATGACACTAGGCCTTATGGTTTGGGAGTTATAAATTTTAGAAGTTTGTTGTCAGAATCTGTTCATGTTCAGAACAGATCTGAATGTTTGGTTTGTTTGACCTATGTGCATAAGGAATCATGTCTTGGAGGTATTAGAAGAAGTGCAGTACTTTTTCTAAGCTCTTCAAAATGTCCAATAGCACTAAATGTGGTGGTATAAATCTCTAGTTATAAGCTTATAAAGTGGAATGTCAGAATCTGTCCAAATCGGGGAAGAGATGTCTTCTTTGTCTTGTTTAGCCTTGTTGGCTATAGAATCATCTTAATATGATAATAAGAAAGTTATAGACAGCTTAATGAGATTTACATAAAGTTAAGGCTCAGCCTTGTTGTGTCCCTAGAACTCCATTTACGCATTTTTGAAGTTCTTGTCAGTTTTCTGTCCATATTGGTACAGATCTGAAACATTAGCATTGTTGGCCGTGTTAACCTATGATTTAGCTTTTGGTATGAATAACTAAAGTTTAGTCATCTTCCTAAGCTTTCTAGAAAGTCTAGGGTCACCTTTGTAGGATGTCTATAACCTCAGTTATGGTTGAAACAAGTAACCACTGTGCTGCTGTCCAGATTCTGGGCACATGCTAAGTTGGCTACCTTAACTAGCATTTGTCTTAGGCTAAACTCGTAGTTTGTTCTTGCTTTAGATAAAAGTTTATTTTGGGTGAGCCTTGTGCTTGTATTGGTTGCTTAAGCCCATTCGTTTGAATTTTCTCAAATGTCTGCTTGAATGTGATGTTGTATGGATGCTTGTTATCTAGGTAGTGCCCTAGTTGTCACCTCGTTTGTCCTCGGTGAGCATACGAGTGTCGCATAGCTTTATCCTAGAACAACGTTCATGTTATGTAATTATTTGGTTATTGTCTTCAATTAGGTTCTCTCTCTTAGGAGCCTGAGCCTGTAGACGTGGTGATTATCCCTTGAATGTTTGTATCCATGTCGTTGCTTGACCGAAAGCCCAAAGTTTTGTTCTCCTATATGTTTGTATAAGCCGTGGATGTTTTCCAACCCTTTTTGTGAAGACCCTTATCGACTAACCAACCAAGTTAACTTTTATCAACGCTAGCCTTTGACCATGGTTCGTACGTTGCCAATTGTGGAGACCGTACCCAAATCCATGTTGGACCTTCCGGTTACCTCTCCCAAAGGTTAGCTAGTATGACGCAATGTATCTCTGCTATGGCCTCTAAATCGTGTGCTTGCAAATTCATGCATCTACCTTATCAACTCAATCTATGACTGCGTATCGGTTTTTGCCTTGAAATTTGCTTAATTCGTCTCCCACCTTCCCAAGTCTCAGAATGTTCATCAGTCTTGATCTCATGTTGTTGCTCAACATGATTGAATCTCCTGTTAATCTTTTATCTGGTACTCCTCGCGGTGGACGCAAGTCGTACGTAGAATTTAAGCAAGAGTCTCTTGCTCAGTTATCCTAAGCAATTGTGCGTTGTTCTCTTGTGCTATATTTTGATCTTTGGATCATTTTTGTGTTGATTCGAAACCTTGTGACTACCTTTGTTTGCTATCCCTCCTTGTATGGCGCTTGTTCTTACAACCCAAAATGTGTGACTTGAAATTTCACCTTGGTGATGTGATCGGTAATGGTGTTATGAGTAGCAACTAATGGTGCCGTGACGAAACTGAGAGCCTCCTGTGGGTGCACACACAAGGTTGTGCTGCTCGGCACGTGCTGGTATTATGGTTTCTAATCATAATCCATTGCAGAACAACACTGATGTGATTTTCACGTGACCTTCTTCCTTGGTTGTCTTTCCATATATTATCAAAAGACCCTTATATTGAACTAAATGTAGTGGAGTTTCCTTCTGAAGTTGCTAAGAGGATAACCTTTGAAGAACAGGTCACCGACATAAACATTAAACAGACTGTAAAAGGTGGTAGACAAGTAACTCTACTTAGTTGTTCCAGTATTGACAACTCAATCTAGTGAGCAACGTATCTCATCTCTGTTGGATAAAAAGGACACCCAACACTTAATGTTGAACAAGTCATCCGTTGGATAAGACTCGATCGTCACATTATGCAAATTTTAACCTTTGTATACATAATGACCATACAATCGAAATCACTATCTCTGGTGTGACTCCTTATCTGCTGGCTTCGATGGCAATCATTTGCTCTACATCAACAACAATTGTTGTGATCAAGAGTGGATATTTGGAACTTTTTAGTGTTGAGAGACAATTGATTAGTTACCAATAGGAAGGTTAATCTCCAGCTAGGTAACGACTCTTTGGTAGCTATGAAGGCTATGTCTTACAGAGCAATAACCAACAAGAAGTTAATCAACTAGCCAACGACTTGAGGGATATTCTATCTTCTAGAGCCAATGTGATCAAGTCAATTCTGTCTTGGACAATCACACAGATTGTGCAAGGTGTTCAATCAGCTGCGGTGAAGAATTAGAGAAATGCATGCCCTAGTTTCGATTAACATCCTTGTGCCCTTAGGTGCCACAAATAGTTTGTTCATCACTCTGTTGGACGATCTCTTGAGTGGTCTTAAGGATCCTGTTGTACACCCTTTCGCCTTGATTTTATGTCCTCTCATCAATAATTATTGGGACAATCAAGGGTTCTACGAGTAAATTTACACATCGAAAGCAATTTGAAAAATGTCAAACAACAAATTTCCCATCTTAGAGCTGTTGTTTGACCCTAAAGAGGAAGCCTCATGGTGAAAGTTGGCCCGACAAAGTTGCTACGCTGCAAGTCAACTCAACTTATAGTGCAACTAAGTCATAAAGGAAAAAATTTTACTCAACCGCTTGGGGGCAGACTACTCCCCACGGTTTAGTGAATATTTACAACTTTTGTTGTCCTTAAGGCCTCGCTACATCTTTCTTTGGGAATTATTTTCCTAAGATGACATACTTTGGTACCTTATAAATGTTTTTACTCAAGAGGTTGCATCTGACTCAACTCAGATAACTGTTGTCTTGGATAAAAGAACCTTATTAGGTAGCTTTTGACAGAAATACGAAGCCGACGGAGTCAGCTATCACATTCACTGACCCCTCGACAAACTCAGATAATACAGTGTTGTCATCAGAGAAAGAGAACTGCACACATGGAACCTCAAGTAGTTTTCCATTAGTTGGTATCTAAATGAAGGAACATTTACGACATAGTCAGTATCCTATAGCCTCAGAGTATATTTGTCGTCTATGATCTCACCCTTTTGAAAGGTTGTACTCAAGCCATTTTGGTAGAGGACTGCTTTTCAAACTTGGTGAACATAGAGTCATTTTAATGAGTATACTTCTGAATATTTTGGTCTAATGTAAAGTTCATACAGACTATGTTGTGTTCACTAAGGAATCAGGTACTTGTTAGTGGTTCGCTCATGGACCAAACGATCCCCGTACTTTGAGAATGCAGCACTGTGCTATCTTGGATTCCTTCCAAAGTAACAATGCTTCATGGAAGTCAATGAAGGAAATTCTTCAGACAAATTTTACCATGAAGAGTAAGTATCAGAATGTGCCTTTGGTCAAATTGTTCACCGATGTTGAATGCTTTTAGCTGAATGCTATAGCAGATATTGGGAACTGGATAACGTGTCTCTCTTCCTTAAAAGATCTTCCATTCCGAATCTCGGGACGCGATTCTTTTAAGGGGGGAGGGCTGTAACACCCCAGGTGTTTATCACCAATTAAGCAGTGGGTTTGAGCTCAAACATGATAGATTAAGTGGAGATGACAATGTCAAGGTCAACCTACGAAGAAGAGCCTAATTTAAACTTGGATGTTACTCCTTTGCTTTACATATAGGCCATGTTCAAAGATATATGCTTGAGTAGTGTTATTGCAATATCTTCGTGTGCCTCACCTTAGTACCTATCTATAGTGACCCCTGGAAAAGTTTCATAAAGTTTGGAAGCAAAAAGTCACATGAAATGATAAGTTATATGCTTGTTTGGATTATGACTAAAACCTGCCTTACATCCCATGGGCGCTAGTGTTTGTGCAACATATAATGCAACATGTGCAACACATCTTGGAGACGTGTGGAACACCCTAGTGGAACATGGGTAGCATGTATCTCGAAACAACCAAATGAAATGACTATAGCATTTCACTTGAGTTCTATGTTTCAAGGCATGTGAGGCCTGTATTTTTGTGCAACCTATGCATGGTGGGTATGTTTGGCCTCTACAACACCTTAACTACACTTAGGACACTCCATGGAACAATGTTCATGTTAATCATTTTGCCGAAATGTGCTTCTAAGTGATGGTTGACCATGTATGGACCCTAGAACCCTTTTGTTTGACCATTTCAAAAGTGTGACCTAGAAGCTTTGCATGACTGTGCACCCTTTAACAAAGTTGTAGGGAATTTTATAAGGAACAAACTTTATTTAAGAGTTAAGCCATGAAAATGTGTGGAACATGCTCAAACAGGGCTCACAAGTCAGTTTTAGGGCTGATTTCAGCACTTAGCCATTTTGAGCCCTAATTTCAGTGTCTTCGGCATTGACATCCCGCGTTCTCGAGTTTTTGCTAAGCAACTTAAATGGGTCCAAATACGAAAGTTGGAGCTTATATAGTGGAGAAGCTCATGTAAGAAGATGACACTATTTTGACTCCTTTTGGCCCATCAATTTGGAGTATTTGGCATGATTGTCGACACATCGACAATGCCATCTTGACACATCATTATCTTCTAATCTAAAGCTCTAATGACTATGACCCCTAAATAGAAAAGATAGAGCATACTGAGATGAACAACTTTGCTATTTGGCCCAAGGTCCAGTTCGGCCTGTATCTAGCCCAAATCGGCGTCCCAACCGAACCATTCCATAATCCGCCAGCTGTTCGGTAAAATGTCTCAGAGGCCGGCACGTGTCGCGGGCGTGGCGACCATGCACCAGTTCACCTCCACCATGGAAGCCGCGTGTCATCGCCTCTGCCGTGTGTCCGTGCCTCGCTCGGCGTGGTAGAGCACCAAAGCGACCGGCCCGAGCCCTCCCTTTCTTCTCACCACTCGCCCCCTTCCTCGTTGCTGCACGCGCGCACACGGGCACAGACGCCGCCGCGGCCGCCATGGCCGACTGGCCAAGCTCCGGAGCTCGCGGCCACGTCGTCGTTCCCGGCGATTTGTCATGTCACAGGCCAATTGAAGCACCCCACCATCTCCACATCTCACTGGTCTACCTTTTCCTTGGTGTGGCGCGCCCTCCGTCGGACGGCCGAGCCGTTCGCCGTCGTTCCGCTCGGCCCAGGCCACCGGCGTACGTGGCTAAGCCACCTCCGTCCACCACGGGCCAGGTGAAGCACACCACCAACTTCGCCTCTCCATGCTGCACCTGCTGCACGCATCCCCGGCCGCTCCTCGCCACCGCATCGCCGGCCACCGACGCCATGACCGCCGTCGAGGGGGTAGCGCGTGGCCAGGGGGCAAGGGGCCACCTCCGGCTGAGCCGCGGCTGCTGGGAGATGCGCGCGTGGCCCAGACTGGCCGCGCCGTAGCCAGTCGCCGCCGGCGTTGCCTCTGCTGCCGGACGGCCGAGCCGCCTTCCCTCCTCTGCTCCGTTCCCAGGAGGAAGAAGAGGAATGGTTGTGTAAAATTTCTCTTAGTATGACAGGCGGGCCCAGCCGGACAGTGGGTCCCGCGGGGCAGTTAAGGAGTGGTCTGAGTTGGGTGGATGTTCGGGTGCACCTAGCGATTTCAATAGGATTGTGTTAATTCCGAATTTGAATTTTCAGATTTTATTTATTTCTTCAAAAGTTCATATCTCCTGTTAGGTAACTCCAAAAATAGTAAATGGGGACTTTTTGGAAACCTTGAGAAGAGCTCTAGGCAGTAGAGTCATAAAATTTTATATGTTTGTAGATGTTTTCTAATGTCTTTATTTAAGTTGTAAAAATGCTCTAAAAATGCCTTTAAACTTAACCAGAGCAAGATCTGGAGTTTTAGAACTCCAAAAATGATGATTCTTGTTTTGTTAATTTTGTGAGGACATGTACTTGCTAGTAAAAATAGTAAACACCCTAGTTGTTCACTGTTTTCTTAGGGTTTTGATTTGACCTTGTTAAATAAGGAAAATCTCATTTTATTACTTGTCATTTTATATCTTGAGTTGTGATGCCCCAAATGATGTGAAATTTTTATGGTAGTCTTGTCATGATATGGATATATTGTGGTATAAATTTCTTGGTCAATACTTATTGGATGATCTAGTTATTGATTTAACTTGTTTAGGGCTTGATAAATAGCTTATAAATAATATATATATGATAAAATAGAAAATGTTGTCCCATCACCTTATTAGGATGTTTCTCTATGGTTTTGGTTCATTCTATGGCCATGTATTCACAGAAAATATCGAGTTTTAGGTTTTACCTGTTCTCAGATGAATTCTTGCAATAGCCATTTGTCTTTTTCATAGAGGTTGATATATATGTACAAATGGCTTGAAATTTGGACAGTAGACTATTGGGAGCATATATAGGTCACTATAATTTTGGTAGAATTTATTGTGCACTTTTGATAGGTGTTCATAATTCCACCTAATTATCTAAATAAATTAAGAAAATGTATTAAAAGAATTTATTTAGAAATTGACACTATATTTTCTGGTGTTCTTTAGTCATACATGAAATGTTGGTAAAGTTGGTTTTATTCAATTAAATGTTTACAACATAAGTTAATAATTATTTCTTGCAAATGAGGTTTCTGAACAGATTTGAGAATATTGTTAATTACCCTATGCAAATGATGTTTTCATGTCTTGTGTGCTATAACAAAGTTGTTGTGAATTTCATGATCTAGCTGCTGTTAAATTTTGGTGGCATTTGGCCATATGGTTTAGAAACTACAGCTGTTCTAATTTGGGTTCAGATTTAGGTTGCTCTCTGTCCTTCCAGGACAGATTCTGTACCTTCTGTATTTCGACTTGGTAAATGTCAGAATCAGGCTTAGGTGATATTAAATGAATTGTAGATAATTTCATAAGCTTTCCATAATGCCTTCTTGCAAGTCATTTGGAGTTGTAGATCTCCAGTTATGATTAAATTACTCAGCTGTTGGTCTGATGTCCAGAAGGTAGCAATTTCTAGTTCTAGTACTTTGATTAACTTTGTCATGCTTGGGTATTGAAGGGGTGACTCATATCTTTGATGATACTTGGGTGGTACCCTAAGATCTTGTAGGACTTGTGTCTTGATTGATGTGCTTGCAATCTTCTTTGTTATGCCCTAATAAGGTTGAGTTAATTAGCTCTAGGTGTTTATGCAAACTTTAGTATGCTTGTTTGGTTACTTTGTTTATTGCACTTCGATGCATTCATACATATGCATTGTTGCACCTCATTTAGGTACGCTAGCTGAAGCACGTGAAGGACCTGACGTGGAGCCAAACCCGAAGACGGTGTTTGGTGGATCCATCCCGAAGAAAGAAGGACCGGACAAGTGGTAGATTGGAGGTTGCTCGCCAAGTGACTTCATCTGACATACTCTAACTTGAGTCGGATCCCAGGCAAGCCCCGGAGCATTATAAGCCTCCTACCTTCAAAAGCAATTAATTATATATATGTTATAAAGTATTGTTGCATTAAGTGGTAGGAGTTGGTTGAAAACCTTGCTGTATTATATCATTCCTTGTCCAGATATATGAATCCCTGAATCCTACATAGACTAGGATCGAATAGATGCTTAGCCCTGCTTTAAGCGGTAGAAGTCAGGTGATTTCCTGTCACCTGCGAGATATAGGGATATCCATATATGGCACGGTTGGCTATATTGCTATCGTGGAATGGAACCATGTGTTAATAAAATGAAATGAGACCGGGCGGGATGACGATAGTGAAGCAACAAGGCATGGAGGTCTTGGGTGTGGATCTATCCCCGTCTGAGTCGTTTAAGGACCAATTCGCTGTACGTCCTTGAGTCATGTTGAACGCAGTCTAACACTTAGTTGGCCGGATAAGTCGTTCCGACCGCGAAGTCGAGTAATATGGTTCAGGCCGGGAATCGAATGGTAGGTTGCTTCTTGGAGGAGAGAAAGGATGTGCTTGGGGACATTGGCGTGAGACCAAGGGGGGGTTAGAGTCCCTATCACCTGGCAGAGTGTCGCCCTTGGGGTCGCGACATCATTCGGACCCGCGATTCCTGAACTGTACGAAAGATGACCTGAGCAGCCCTCGCCAGGCGTGACTCGGTGAGTGTTAGAAATACCCCTCCAGCTGGATAGGAATTCGATTCGAATCGCCGTCGCTCCCGGTTAGTGAGCACTTGACTTGAGCAGCGGCAACGTAGATTCCATTAAATTGAACGGATGGTTAATTGGATAACGATGGAAATGTTGCCTCAAGTTATACCTGCTATGGTTAATATTGTTTGCTCCTAATAAAGTGAGTGCTCTAGTACAGGTTCTAATATAGATGATAGGTTAATGAAAATTAACTTGATGCTTAAGCATTAATGATTACTTATCCATAATAAGCTTTTATGCAAAAATGTTGTGAAGCTAGCCCACTTTATATCAGCCTTGCATGATCCTTGGTGTCACTTTATTTCTAGTTTCTGACGGGTAAGTCTAGCTGAGTACATTGTCGTACTTAGGGTTTTATTCCCCACTTGTTGCAGGTTGTGATGTATCATGACGGCTGCAAGAGTTGGTTGACTCCTGCCGTAGAGGCGGAGTGTGATCACGGGCATGATCCTTCTGAGTTATCTTCTCTCTCATGCTTTTGTTGGAAGTCGACCTTGGTACTGGCATATATTTGAAATAAGGATGTTGTTAGTTTCAAATTACTTTGCTTCCGCTACTTTTGAACTTAAGTTGTAATAACTATGTTGAACTCCGATGTATATTGAATTACTTGTGAAATGGTTGTAACATGTGACTTGTTATGTTGAATCACTACGATCTTGGCTTGTATGTTGGTTGGTTTGAAATCCCTCGTGATTTCATTGGACTACCGGAGTTATATGGGCTCAAGTGCGAGAATTTGATCACTTCGGTGATTGTTTTTGTACTTGTGCTCTTATAATTTGGACGGTTCTGTTACAAATATCATGTATGCACAAGAGATAAAATAACATGATGAGCACATGAACATGGACATGGTTAATAGCAAAGCAAAATAATAAGATTAACATTCATTGACCTAGTAGGTGCAACTCTATTCAAATCACTTTACGGAGTAAGTGTATATCTCTTCTCTAAACAAGAATACACACTCACCAAGCTCTAGCAATCTAAGGTATAACTTTTCATCATCAGTTAGAGGCCTAGCACTTACAGCTAACAACTTATTTCAGTTAGCCTATGCATCTAAGTATCAACAACAAGCTTATGTAAAGCAGTCAAGCCACTCAGTCAATTCAGCAAATCTGGGCATGCAACTAGCAGCTGAGTAAATAAATCATAAATGGAGTTACACAACTCTAAAAGATATGCATCAAGATATTTTGGAAATCTTATGAAATTATCTACAAATCATATTTAATCATCTCAGCATGATTCCCAAGTTAAAAGGGTCAAACAAGCACATCTTTCAAAACTGCTCCAGAAATTCCAGAGTGCAAGCACTTCTGAAGACCAATTTCAGAAGGTCATAACTCACGAACCATAAAGGCTACAGCTATGAAAATTTAATACAAGCTAGATAAGTGAGTTTTCTACAACTTTGCTATAGACAAGTTTCATAGCAAACATCATTTACATGAGGTAATTAGCTAAGCCTCAGAAACTATCCTAAAAGGCACTTTTAGGAAATAGAGAGCAAAAAAATAGATTTTACTAATGTTCCAATCTTCAACCTGGGCAAAACCAAAGTCACTAACAGGTGACACACATCAAAAGAACACTATAAAACATAGTGGTCATCCCAAAATAAATTATTTTCATGCTTTTATTAATTTCTCAAGATAATTAGGTGAATTAATGAACACCTAGAAAAGCTGCACAGTTTATTCTACAAAAATTAGTAGCTTATACATGTCCCCAATAGGCTACAGTATAAATTTCAAAGCATTTAAACAAGTAGAACATCCTATACAAAAATGACAAGCCAACAGTGATTATAAAAGCATTTAAATAGAATAAACCACAAAGTCCTATTTCCAGCAAGATCACTATGCATCCAATATTTTTCCTAGATTGTACATGTCAAGGCAACGCTAACAAAATTGGAATCATATTTTTAGCACAAACCAAACTCAAGTTATGAATTTCCTAAGTTTATTAAGGAATAAACAAGATAAATATAAATAATTTATTTTCTATAGAACATGGCATGTTTCATATTTTTATTAAAAACTAGACATCAACAGGAGCACAACAAAATTTTGCTCACTCAAATTGGGTGCCTGTAGCTCAAGTTATGATTTTTCAAAATTTGCACATTTTTCTAGAAAATAATAAAGCAAAACCCTATACTACAGCCGCTGACAGTTGGGCCCCAGGGGTCAACCTGGACCCATGTGTCATAGAGACTGAAGTAGGGACGACGCTTTGACCGGTGATTGCTCGCCGCCGGCGAGATCTCCAGCGGTAGCGTCACTGCCGTTGGACTCCTCTTGACAAACCGCATCGAGTGGTGGTGGAGGGTGAGGTAGAGGTGCACCAGAGCTTGCTCGCCGTCGGTGATGGCAGCATGGTGGCACTGCGCGATGGTGCACCGACTAGCTCTAGGCACAGCGAGGCTAGGCAAGGGAGGCTATGCCTCCGCAGTGACCTAGCGGGGTTATCTATGCGGGCTAGGGTTACAGGGACAGCGCTGGTGAGCTTGGCCATGTGCATGGTGACTCGACAGCAGGTTCACGGCGGTGCTACACCTCACGTTTCGCTCTAGCAGAACCCTAATCAGCGGTAGGGTCATGCCTATGGCACGACTGAGCCCTAGGACACCCTAAACGAATGAGAAGAGATAAGGAGAGCACAAGGACTTGATGGTGGTGAACTCGAACACAACAGTGGGCACGGCGGTCATGCTCTGCGTCAAAGCGCGTTCCAATGGAATCAAAGTGGTAAAGGTTCAATCGGCTAGGGTTCTAGCATCTATGGATTTAGGGGAACACTAGACGAGGGAGGAAACAATCACAACAGCTCTGACATGAGCTAGCCGTGGCAAGCTCAAGCTCGGTGACGCTCTAGCCATGGTGAATGCGATGGCAACACATTTACCACACTCTACCTTGGCTTAGCTGGCAATGTGGCTTGGTCAGCGAGGTAGAGGAGGTGATGGCAGAGCTCTAGGCGCATGCATGATTAAAAAATGGTAGGCTGTGCTCAAGCATGCGACGGTGATAGCGCGCAGTGGCAGGGCATTGTAGTCGCTCCGGCGAGCTCGCAGAGAGAGCTAGAGGAGAGTGAGACGGATGGGGCAGCAGCAGCGCATTGCCTAGCCTTTAGCCCTACTCAAGCACGAGCGTGGATGCAGAGACGGTGCATGGCGGCCATGTGGCGCTCAAGTCCTGCGCCCGGTCGGCCATGACTAATTGAAAAACGGTCATCAGGCTCAGATCGCCCGACTGAAACCACCATCTTCACGTATCTCTATCTCCTAAATGTGTTCGATTCAGTGAAAATTGTACTAACAAAAGTTATAGAGGTACGAGAGATCTTCAACTTTACTTACATGGGTTTGGTCTAGTTTGGCCTAGTTTTTGAGTTACAAGGCTCCAAAGAAGGGTAAGATGAAATCCAAATTCAGTTCAGGACTTAGAATATTTCCAAGTCTCAAACCAGCTCCCAATTCCACCTTGTGGCCCCTTTTTGAGCATGTTGTGCACATTTCTAGCTCAATGTCATAAAACAACTTTTGTTCCTTGTAAAATTTGATACAACTTTGCTTAAGGGTGCACAACCATGCAAACACTCTAAGCTATACTTTTAAAAGGTCAAACAAAAGCATTCCAAAGGGATTTCTAGTCAAACCAAAACTTAGAAGCTTAATTAGGCAAAGTCATTAACATGAACATTGTTCCATTTTGCTTCCTAAGTGTAACTAAGGTGTTTTAGTGACAAAACATCACCAGTTGCATTAGCCACACTGTAACACCCCTAGTGTTATGGTAACTAAAACTGGCCATGTCATCATATGCATTATAAAGCATTCATGTTTTAGTCAATCTGATGTGCATCAACTAAAACAAATTTACATTCATAGATTGATTGAGTTCTTGTGATGTTTGACTTGAATTCTAAAACCCTAGTTTTGAATGTCATTTCAAATACTTGGATTATGCCCTATGTAATTCGAGGTGTAAAGTTGTGCTCTACACTAGTGTCAGGTGTAGGGGATAAACTATAGTGCAACATTTAAAAATGGACTCCAAGTTTGAGGTTGAGTTGGAGTTCCAAAACTAGACCTAAGTTTTCCAATTCAAATTCGAATTCAAATTGGGAGGTTTATTAAAATGAATTTATAATTCAAATTTGGTTCAAACAAATGGAGCATTGGGAAGGTCATGTGTGAATTGACCCCATGGTACATTTGGATGATAGTTGTGATCACTAATTAATCAACAATTAATGTAGAAATCAAATCGAGTTTGAATTTGATTCAAAACCCTGATTTCTAGAAAAACCCTATTTTACCCCCTTTTGTGTGATTCAAAATCTAAAAAGAATTTGAGGGTAGGCTAAAAAGTAAACTTGTAGATCTATTCAAGTTTTACAATTTTGGTCTTTGGATTTTTCAAAGTTTTAGTATAAATTTTGGAGTAATTTTGAAAAGATTCAAATCTCAAATTTGACCCCTTTTCATTTCCCTATTATAATTTCAAAATGGAGGTAGAATTTGAAAATGGTTTAAATAGCAAAGTTGTAGATCATACCAAGATCTACAACTTTGGTATTTTGAGTTTTTAAAGTTCCAATATAAAATTTAAAGTAATTTTGAATTTACCAATTTCCAGAAATTGTCCCCTTTTGATTTCAAATTGAAATTTCAAAATCTAAGCTGAATTTGAAAAGTTTTTATTGAGAAAGTTGTAGGGTTTGAAATGTTGAGCAACTTTTGTATTTGGACAATTTCAAGTTCTTTAGAAAATTTTTGAGTAATTTCAAAAATAGTGTCAGTGGCAATTCTATAATTTATTCCTAATCGAGCAAGGCAGCAGGCAGCTCACCGCCAGCGTCCTATGGCTACCAGCAGCTGCTTCTCACAGGTAGACTATCCCGCGTGTCGGTGCCGGGTGGTTTGGCCTCGTTTATAAAGCCCAGGGTCGGCCGCCGGTGCTTTTCTCTTCCTTCCTCTCCGCCACCGCCTCTACATCTCGCTCCACTTCTTGTCGCCACTGTTGTCACGCTATCTTCCCAAGCTGCACATACCACCATGTTCGCCTCACTGCCATGCTCCCGCCTAGCCTGCTTGTGCCGTGCCTCTCCCTCAGGGTTGACCGGAGGGCGTCGTCTTCCTCCTTGATGACCACCGAGCGCCACCGTGTCCGCTCTCCCGTGGCCGGCCATCTCCGCTACCTCTCCACATCTACCAATCCCTCTCTCATAATCATGTTGAGCTACTAAACCTTTTTGTGCCTTCAATTTGACCCCTACTAGTCTCGTTTGCCAGAGCACAATGCGCCACCACCACCGCCACCGAGCCGCCATGGCCGGCGTGGGGGTGCCTCCGGTGTGCCTGTTGCTGTGTTTGGTGCCTAGGTGTGGTCGTGGGGTTGTGATGGTCATGCTGGTGGGGTCTATCTCATCGAATGCTTGCCGCCAGTGAGGTAGCCACTGGCCCGCCACCACAGCACCATGGCCGGCGGGAAGGTATCCCTGCTTGGCTGTTGGGCCGACCCGGTCAGTTGGGCCAGGTAAGGGAGACGGGGGCCGGGGAAAGAGGGAAAGGAGAGAGCGGGGCGCGGGTGTGCCGGTTGGGCCAGAGCAAGAAAGGGGGGAGGTGGGCCGAGCTTGTGAAATGTTTTTCCAATTTTATTCTTTTCTAAAATACCAAATAGTATCAGTTTTTGTTTATTTCATTGTGAAATATCTAGAGCTCCAAAAATATTATAAATTTTTGTTTAACCTCTCTGTGTTGTGTACTATTTAAGAAAAATATGAAATGCTAATTTTATTTACTTTGTGTATGTCAATTAATTAGCTCCATTAATTGATAAATGACTTAATTATGATGTAAGCTTCTTAAAATAAAAATTTAAGCTTAATTGGACAAATTTGATTTTATACTTAATTTATGCTTTATTAGTTAATAGTTAATCAAGTAATTGGTACTTAATGATTTAGGGTTTGTTTGACTTTGTGAGTGTATGTTGATCTTGGGTCATTAACACTTAATGATCTTTGGCATCTTATTTAATTATTTGAGTTCCTGTTTAACATGTAATTAGTGAACTCTAATGATAGTTCATGTGAAGTAAAACTTGTCAAAACCCTAATACACGTAGTTAGTTTTGTTGTTTTGCATTTGTACCGCAAAGGAAAGTTGTACTCAATTTCTTAATCTTGTTATACATCCACCAAGCATCGTGTTTTGTACTTCATCATATTGAGCATACATTATCATCTCGTATAGTCCCCATGAATGAGGAGATTAACGTGGTCGAACTAGTCCCTGAAGAAGAGTAGTCGTCAGTGGAGGTGGGATTTGATATTTGTGGGACTGACCCAGAACCAGAAATTCCTGTCGATCATGGCAAGCCTTGGATGCATCTAAACCTTCCTTGTGTTTTGAAAAGCTTTACTTCACTTATGTTAATGCTTTGTTGCATTAGGTGATAGGCATCGAGTGATAACCTACTTACTGCACTACCATCCTTGATACTTCAATATTATCCTTGTTACTGTTTTATTTGAAAATACTTAGTGTGCTTAGCCTTGCTTAATGAGAAAACTTTGAAAATGTTTAACAAAGTTTGAAGGGTTGTTGTGGAACAACTAAATGAATGATGATGTTAATTTGAGATAGGTCGGTGGACTTGCATCGGGAAAGGAGTCCCAATGTAGTGTCTCTGATTGTGTCGGTTAAGGACCGTTCGTTATAGGCTTGCTTGGTTAAGACTTTGCAATTGATCGCATACTCCGGTAAGCCTAAGACATCAGCTAGTCTATCCCATGAACGACCAACCGCGCACTAGGAGTGGAGAGATGGCGAGAGTAGTGTGTACCCTCATGGCCAAGGGCTAGATTGGAGGTGTACTATGCTCTCGGTTGGCACTTGGACCTGGTCCTGTTTTGGAGGATCCAAGTGAAGGTTGATATATGTAGGTTTGAGTCCTACATATGTCGTGCGATTAGGGATCCCCAGCTGGGTATAATCAGTTCGAATCATCGTTGCTCCTCGGTTAAGGAGACTTGATCAACTGCCCTGCATCATACTTAATGGATGGAACTTTGGACTTGGAATCATGAAATGAATTTTAAGAAGTGAATACTATTGTATAGACTCACCTAGTGATAGTCATAATAAATGATGAGTTTAAAAGATTGAAAGTGATGATTCATTAATAGTGAGCTTTTCTGCAAAAGACTTTGATTCTTGCTAAAGCCTTATCTTGAATCCCCTAAGCCTGCATTCTTGAGTCTTCTCCACCCTTTTCGTTGGTTAAGTCTTGTGGAGTACTTTTGTACTTAGGGTTTGTTAAACCCTTATTGCAGGTTTGTCTCATCAGCAGGTTTGTTTCAGACCCTGTTGTTGACGGTCCTTAAGTATCAAATATAATTGTCAACTAAACATGGAAAAGGATCAATATGCACCAAACATCTAGAATTAGGGTTTTATTTGACAGAATTCCACGAGTTTTGGTGTTTATCTATTTCTGCAGGGAGTTATCAGATAATATGGAAAAGAGGTCCACATGTCGGGTTAATGACGGGAAAATTACTTGGCACGCAATTATCTTACATCTAGAAGACTCCAGAAGCCACGGGAACGAACGGGAGCCGTAACGGGCCAGGACACAGGGCGCCCGCCCTGTGCCCTAGGGCGCCCGCCCTGCCCCTCGGGCCAATCAGTTTCTGCCTCGCGGATTATGCTCCACCGCCTCTCTAGATCAAGGAAAACCGTCCGTTCTAAGTCAGTTTGATCCGACGGTCCAGATTCATTTGATAGGGCTATATAAGCAAGGCACCACCACCCCAGGGGGGAGGAGAAAATCATTATCACAGGAAGCCAGAAAAGTTAGGGTTTAGGAAGTTCTCTCCCGCAGAGAATTAGAAGTAGCTACTCCATTGTTCTTCAAGTCTTATAGGTTTGATTAGATAGAATTAGAGAAGTAGAGCATTCAAGCTCTGGATTTCGGATCTTCATCAATAAAGATTGGTATTATTTCATATCATTCTCTACTACTTTATTCTAATTGCATTATCTCTTTGTTTATTATGTTCTTAGTTTACTCTAGTTCTATAATTGATATAGTTATGATTGATAATGAGTTTATGTATGAGTTTGCAAAGCGCTTAGCTCTTACCTCGAGGGAGTTAAGTGGTAGATCATATGTGGGCGTGGTGCTTAGATATTATTTACCTGCAAATGTATCCTATTGGCCGGGTTGTGTGGTAGTTCGCGATAGTGACAGCTTCGTTGATTCTTATATAGTCCACCCTTCGTTGATAGGACAGGCAGAATTTGTATTGCGGAGTAAGTCTTACTATGTTCTGATTTACTTTAGCAATGTTCCTTATACATAAATAAAGAGTCTTTTATGCTATATATGATCTTGTAGAATGTTTAGAGTAGATTGTGACTTAGTAGATAGTAGATACTTAGAATCCATTCTCTAGCTAATCCGACGTCACCTTATATCAATATGGAGTAGTCTATTTCTAATCGCTGTGTTATTTACCCATGAGCTTATAATTCATTATCTTTATTTATGGCTTACCCCCTGCCAAAGCAAGTGACTGTGTGACGAGTTTCTCATTAGTAATCATGTTTAGCAAAGTTGATCTCTAGTCTATGTCATTCTACACCTGCTTTCACCGTTCTCTTAAGCAAAATATAAATAACGATACCCGGAATACTTTTCCTGGTGAAATGCGACAATGAGGTATTTTATCTGTGCGCTTGCGGATAGAATAGATTATCTTCTAAAGAGCCCTTTACATTTATAAATACCTATGTACACTCTGGCACCATGCTGGGGATGACAACCTAGTATTTAAGTGGTGTTAGTTAGTGTCAACAAGCATTTCTGGCGCCGTTGCCGGGGATCGGTAATGAAAGTCAGGAAGTCATCAAGGTTATTCACATAAAATTTTTTAAACTAGACTATTGAGAAAAATTGCAAAAACAGCTACTAAGTGAGAAATCATAACAAGGCACCTCTACTTTGGCAGGATTCACCCTGTTGTTTTTCTATGTTTATATTTTTATACAGGGTATATCAGGATTGACTTCGGTACATTCAACTCTTCATCATCAGAACCAAAGCAATCAAAAAGAAGAAGCTAGTCACCATTTGTTGAAGCTATGGCACAAAAGACGTTACAAGAATTCTCTGCTCCAACTCTTGAGAACATTCCAACTGGTCCAAGAATTGAAGCAGAAGAAGAAGAAGAAGCACCCGAGTTTGAGCTCAAGTCAAGCCTCATCAATTTGGTGCAAGCTACACAATTCACTGGAAAGGTACACGAAGATGCAAATGCACATCTGCAGAATTTCCTGGAGATTGGAAGCACAATCCGCATCAACGGTGTTCACAAGGACGTCATACTACTTCGCCTCTTTCCATTCTCATTAGAAGGAAAAGCGAGGAAGTGGTTTTACACTCATAAAGACAACATCAATAACTGGACGGACTTGTCATATGCCTTTCTAGCAAAGTTTTTCCCTATAGGCAAAACAGCTGCCTTAAGAGGAAATATTGTCAATTTCCAGCAGCAGAAGATAGAAGCCATTTCAGAAGCATGGGAGCGTTTTCAAGGATACATATCAGATTGTCCTCACCATGGAATGGCTAGATGGTTACTTATGCAGACCTTCTACCATGGATTAACTCAGAAGGCTCGTGAGTGCCTAGATGCATCTGCTAAAGGATCATTCTTGGAGCTTACAATTGGACAAGCTGAGACACTTTTGGAGAAGATATCAGAAAATCAAGGCTGGTTCCAAGACAAAGCTCAACAATGTCATCAAACTGAAGAAATACCAGAAGAAGTACATGCAATATCAACCAAGATGGAGAATTTGCTCCATTGGATTGATCAGAGGGCCAAGTTCAAAGAAGATCAAAGAGTCATTGAAACAGCACATAAACCCACTGTAAGTCAACCCAATAGTAAAGGTATTAACTTAGGTAATTCCTTCAAACCACTTAAGGAAATAATAGCTCAACAAACCAAAATTAATGATAAAGTTAAACAAAGGCTAGATACAAATGAATCATCTCTAACAGATATACATAATAAAATGGATTTTCTATCAGCTGCCTTTGATGAGCAGAACACTATTAATAAAAGGGTAGAACTTAAATTAGCAAAGCTAGTTGCTGCACTGCCTGTTGCTACTAACCTTGAGCAGGTAAAGAACATAATTACCAGAGGAGGGAAGGCCACTAAGGATCCTCCTTTCCCAAAAGAGAGGCAAAGAAAACCAGCATTAGTGCAACCAGCAGTGATAGAAGAAAACCCTGTTGAAGCAGAAGAGCTGCTACGATCACCAAGAACTGGAGAAATGATGAAAGATTTTTACGACACCAACTATTTGCCATTCCCTAGAAGAAACAGAGGACCACAGTCGGATGAGCAGTTTGGTAAGTTTGTGGAGGTAATTCAGAAATTATATGTCAACATACCTCTACTTGATGCCATACAGGTACCCACATATGCAAAGTACATTAGAGATATTCTTAACAAGAAGAGGCCACTGCCCACCACTTAGGTGATCAAGCTGACAGAAGAGTGTAGTGAGGCCATCCTCAACATACCATTAAGAAAGAAGAAAGATCCAGGATGTCCCACCATTGATTGCTCGATCGGAGACCAACACTTCAACAATGCACTTTGTGATCTCGGAGCAAGCGTCAGCGTGATGCCAGCATCAGTCTACAAGAAGCTCAAGCATACAACCCTTGAACCAACATCAATGTGTCTATAACTAGCAGATCAATCAATTCGACACCCGATGGGCATCGCCGAAAACATCCCAGTCAAGATAAGAGACTTCATTATACCAGTAGACTTTGTGGTACTGGACATGAGTCCCGACTCAAAAGTGTCCGTTATCCTTGGGAGGCCATTTCTGAGTACCGCCAACACCCACATTGATGTCGGAAAGGGAGAAATCAAGTTCAACATAAACGGACAAGAAGAACACTTCACATTTAAACCCAGACCAGAGAGAGACTCCACAGTGAAGGAAGTTCATGAAGAAGAACCACTGGAGGCACCATCTCCGGAGGAAGGTAAATTAGAAGATTGAAAGATTTGGAGGTCCAGCTTGGGGGACCTAAAATTCCCAAACCCTCGCCGGGAGGTAAATCGGTATTTATCCATTGCATATTTAATTCTTGCATTAGTTATATTCATGCATAGCATCATAATAAATAATAAAAAAAAAGAGAAGCCCCATATAAATAATACATATGGTGTGTAACAACCCATATTTATTAATTATAGTGGTGGCATAAAAATATTTTTTCCATGATCATTTCAAATTGTTTTGAATTTCTTTAGTTTTTCTCCTGCATTATATTTATCATTTTCAACCTTCTAGAAGCATGACCCACACCCTTGGGTCCCACATGTCATACACTTCACCTCACATACATCCCATCACATAATTTCATCCACCAATATGTTTCCACTCACCAGACATCTTTCCACCGTCCAACCACTATCAAAACATCCTTTTTCTGCATGAGATCAAAGCAAAGGACCAAGTGGAGAAGAGGCAGCCAGGATGGGCACCAGGGGTGGGCGCCCGCCCACCTACCCAGGGCGCCCGCCCCATCCCCTGCTCCTTCTATAAAAAGCCACCTCCAGTTCTCCTTCTCTTCACACACTCATTTCAGAAAACCCTGCAACCTCATAGTTCTCAGTTTCCAAAGCATAGTTCTAGTAGAGAAGAGAAGAGAGAGTGAAGAAGGGGAAGAGAGTGTGAGAAGGTTAAGAGCTCTTTTGAGTAAGAGAGCTAGGTCACTTAGTCAGCAGTAATCCCGCTATCCAGCGGAACTAAAAGTTGTTAGGGGGAGGCCCTGTTAAAATTAAAACTTGTCTTGAACGATTAACCCCCGGACGACTGACTTTTGGACGGCTAACCGCTGACATTTTTCTAACATATTCTCCACTAGTTGTGTTGGTGTCTACTCTTTCTTTTTACAGGATGTTGAGGAAGATCAAGAAGGCTAGCAAGGCCATCAAGAATATCGGGACAAGGAGTTCGTCCCGACACTCCTCCCGCCACTCGGAAATGAGCGTCGATCCGGCACCCCAGCAAGCTCCATCATCCTCCTCCGCTCCTAGGATCAAAGTGCTCCTCAAGCCAGGAGACCTTGATCTCAAGAGCCGTAGAGAGAAAGACATCTACCAGCAGTTAAAAGGTAGGTACTTCATCCATACCCCCACTCTTGATCCACTGCTTTTACTAGAAACGGGGATGGACACCGAGTTTGATCTTATCTTTCGCATGCTGGAGTGGACTAATTTTTGGGATATCACAGAACTGGGTTCTCGTCTCCTCACCATTGAGTTTTTGTGCACTTTGCAAATTTGTGAAGGGGGCATTGTTTTCCGGATGTTCAAACAAGACATCATGTTGTCTTGGAGAGAACTAAGTGACCATCTTGGTTTCTCTCCAAGATGTCTTTTAGACATTGATACCGGTTTACCAAATTTTGATCAGAACCAGTTTTGGAGAGAAATCTCTCGAGATCTGTCTTTCAACCAGCCCCAAACCAGTGACATGGAGCATCCGACTCTAAGGATGTTCCACAAATGGCTCGGGTATAATTTGTTCTTTCGTGATGACATTAGGAAGGTTAGGATTGGAGATTTGCAGCTTCTCTATGCTGCCATTAACAAAACCGCCGTTTCACCCGTCATGCTTTTAGTCTCCCATTGGCTTGCTATCCCCACTCTTCAAGGTCCAGTTGGTTGTACCTCGCTTGTGACTCGCCTTGCCACAAATCTTAACTTATTGGAAAATTCATCTCTTGAATTTATTGATGAATCAAGAACATATCATGGCTATGACACATTCCGGCAGGCGAGGATGTTAAAAAGGGAAATTGGAATTATGTATATGTTGTACGACAATGATGTCAAGGTTCGGTTACCTAACCCGAGCCTTGGCCTCTATGCCATACAAAATTATTTGATTGATGTTGCAGCAGAGCCAGTGAACCAGCGTGTACCACAACGCGTGGCATCCGAAAGGATTACCACTCATCAAAGACACGACTGGTCTGGAGCTGATCCTGGACCGGAGGAAGCAGCACATCTTCACTATCGTGATTACAACCCCCGAGTCCTTAGGGACCCATGGGTTCAATCCACGCAGCCGCCTGAACCAACACCGGAGGAATGGCCGGAGGGCCAAGACCATCAGTGGGCTAACCCACCATACACTGCAGGCAGATTTTCTGCTGATCCCTATGGAGCCTCAACCTCCAGGACCCAGCCCCACTTTGATGCAGGACGCTACTCCGACGCCTCCTATGTGTTCACGGGTGATCATTACTATGATACCCGTGCATTCCACAACCGCACCGACAACGCCCTGCTCAACATCCAGAATCAACAAGCGGAACAAATGCGCCGCTGGGAAGCCCAAGAGAAGTGGAACCATGAGCAAGCTGCCCAGATACAAGGCCTAAGGGAGGATACAGCTACGATAGAAAATAACATTGCCAGCATGATGAGTTTCTTCAACATTGAATAAAGACGTCGCCAACATCTAGCTTGGGGGAGTTTCCTCCCCATTTTACCAAGTAAGTTGTTAGTTGTTTTTGTTATTTATTTTCTGCTTTAGTATTTCATATTAAAAAAAATCCCTATAAATACTTTCTTTCTTGCTTTAATTTAATTTACTGCTTTCTATAAAACATGAAAACAAAATAAAAAGAGTGTGTAGATAAGTGTGCTTTAATTTATCTGCTAAGTTTTCATCTCTAGAAAAATAAAAAGACCAAAAAGATGTTTGATGGAAATGATGAATAGTTGCTCTGTTTGCTTACTTTCAAGTACCTAACTTTCATATTAAGTTCTCCCATGAATTGCTAAAACTAATAAATCTTTATTCTGTGGGAAGCATGAACCTAAAACTAAAGTCTAGGTAAAAGAAAGACATGATATAAAGTTTTGAGCTGCTGTTTATCTTGTTTCTACTACACTAAGTTCTGGAGATTTATTTTGAAAATTTACAAAATCACATGATGAGTTCCTAGCATGATTGGAAAAAATTCCTACCACAGCCATACTTGCTATAATTGCTATATCTTTTACTACTCATTCGCCACATTGAGTTTGATCGAGCTGTGTAGACCCTTAGGAGCTTTTCATGTGGTTAAATCAAGATATTCACTTGCACACATCTATTACACCATTCATCACCATTCATCAAAAAACCTGTTAAAAATATTGTTACTACTTGTTGTCCCAAGTATTGTTATTTTCTCTCTTCAAAAAGATTCGATGCAGAAGAGGCATGGGTTATGCAAAAATTTATATATGAGGAAATAAAAAGGGGCAAGTGCCCGGAACCTCAGAAAAAAATGAGGAAATAAAAAGGAGCAAGTGCTCGGAACCTCGAAAGAAAAAGAAAAAGCGTGAGACGAGAGGTAAAAATGGACAAGTGTCCGACAGTAGAATTAGGGGTACAAAGATACCCACCTAAGGAAAAAAAAGAAGAAGAAGATAGCCCATGTTCTTAAAAGCAAAGATCAAGAAGGAGGAGAGATAGCAATATGAGGAGCAATGAGAAGTAAGTTTATTATTTATACATTATCACCGTCATTATCATTTATTCCACCACACATGC
The DNA here is from genome assembly GCA_022457205.1 of Saccharum spontaneum. NCBI lineage: Eukaryota > Viridiplantae > Streptophyta > Magnoliopsida > Poales > Poaceae > Saccharum > Saccharum spontaneum. Next base: position 36,104,335 of record CM039615.1, read on the forward strand.
ACATCTTGATTTAATTATATGCTGAGTTCCTTTGGATCCATGGCTCGATTAGACAATATATGAACCATTTTTCACTCTTATGAGCTCCACATAAATATTTCATCAGTCATAAGAAAGTGATCTCTTTGGTAAGGATCCACAAATACCACATATAGAGAGACTTGAGAGAATCATGTCTAGGAACTCTGAGCTTTATTTTTTTTGAAAACTTATGCAAAACTCCAGAATAAGGTGAAGTATAGACAGGAGGAATAGTGCTTGACTTAATTACTTTGTCTTTTCGATTACTCAAGATTTAAGTGCAGGTACTAAGCCCCATGAACACTTCACTCTAATCTGGGAGAATTTTATATGAAAGTATGTGTGCCTGACAGAAAAGTAAACATCGAAGCAACTCCTGATCCATCTGAGTTTGTCTGTTTGCTCAGGGACGAGCAAAGGTTAAGCTTGGGGGAGTTTGTTGACGGTCCTTAAGTATCAAATATAATTGTCAACTAAACATGGAAAAGGATCAATATGCACCAAACATCTAGAATTAGGGTTTTATCTGACAGAATTCCATGAGTTTTGGTGTTTATCTATTTCTGCAGGGAGTTATCAGATAATATGGAAAAGAGGTCCACATGTCGGGTTAATGACGGGAAAATTACTTGGCACGCAATTATCTTACATCTAGAAGACTCCAGAAGCCACGGGAACGAACGGGAGCCGTAACGGGCCAGGACACAGGGCGCCCGCCCTGTGCCCTAGGGCGCCCGCCCTACCCCTCGGGCCAATCAGTTTCTGCCTCGCGGATTATGCTCCACCGCCTCTCTAGATCAAGGAAAACCGTCCGTTCTAAGTCGGTTTGATCCGACGGTCCAGATTCATTTGAAAGGGCTATATAAGCAAGGCACCACCACCCCAGGGGGGAGGAGAAAATCATTATCAGAGGAAGCCAGAAAAGTTAGGGTTTAGGAAGTTCTCTCCCGCAGAGAATTAGAAGTAGCTACTCCATTGTTCTTCAAGTCTTATAGGTTTGATTAGATAGAATTAGAGAAGTAGAGCATTCAAGCTCTGGATTTCGGATCTTCATCAATAAAGATTGGTATTATTTCATATCATTCTCTACTACTTTATTCTAATTGCATTATGTCTCTGTTTATTATGTTCTTAGTTTACTCTAGTTCTATAATTGATATAATGATTGATAATGAGTTTATGTATGAGTTTGCAAAGCGCCTAGCTCTTACCTCGAGGGAGTTAAGTGGTAGATCATATGTGGGCGTGGTGCTTAGATATTATTTACCTGCAAATGTATCCTATTGGCCGGGTTGTGTGGTAGTTCGCGATAGTGACAGCTTCGTTGATTCTTATATAGTCCACCCTCCGTTGATAGGACAGGCAGAATTTGTATTGCGGAGTAAGTCTTACTATGTTCTGATTTACTTTAGCAATGTTCCTTATACATAAATAAAGAGTCTTTTATGCTATATATGATCTTGTAGAATGTTTAGAGTAGATTGTGACTTAGTAGATAGTAGATACTTAGAATCCATTCTCTAGCTAATCCGACATCACCTTATATCAATATGGAGTAGTCTATTTCTAATCGCTGTGTTATTTACCCATGAGCTTATAATTCATTATCTTTATTTATGGCTTACCCCCTGCCAAAGCAAGTGACTGTGTGACGAGTTTCTCATTAGTATTCATGTTTAGCAAAGTTGATCTCTAGTCTATGTCATTCTACACCTGCTTTCACCGTTCTCTTAAGCAAAATATAAATAACGATACCCGGAATACTTTTCCTGGTGAAATGCTACAATGAGGTATTTTATCTGTGCGCTTGCGGATAGAATAGATTATCTTCTAAAGAGCCCTTTTCATTTATAAATACCTATGTACACTCTGGCACCATGCTGGGGATGACAACCTAGTATTTAAGTGGTGTTAGTTAGTGTCAACACATGTTGCATGATCGTCTTTGCGGTAAGCGATGACGAGTAGTCTGTTTGGCTCTTGGGCAAAGCAATCCATTTTTGTGATCTGTAATAAAGTTAATAATGCTACTCCACTACTATGGTTGTAATAACTAAACTTAAGGTTTGTAAGGTTTGGAACAAATGGTTTGTAAACTTATGTTATGTAAGACTTCCGCACTTTTACTCTGATGTAATTTGTTATATAAGCTATTGTAATACTATAATGCCTCTGTAATGTGATCCTGCTCGAAAGATCGTGGATGATTCAAGTTTTCCAAGGACACCCAAAGACTTCTTAAGTTCTATGGTGCACATGCAGAGCCATCAGAGGTCTTTGAGACAATGACAGGTGCATGTGGGTCATATTAATTAGGAGGTTCTACCACACACACATGATCATAATGCATACATACAGCGAAACAAAAAGAACAATGGTATGTTTCACATGTTTTATAACAATGTTTCATATGAAAATGCTTATGTATGAATGAATGATGCTTATGCTCATGCAATGCAAGTGCAATTATGCAAGCCTAACACCTATGGTGTTGTAGTACTAACATTATGGAGCCATCAGATGTGCATGATCTCATCATGATGGTTGGATTGCAGAGGAGGAGGAGTAGGAGGACGGCGACGATAACATATTACCAGATTTTGATGATTTAGTTGAAAACCTATTGACATCTAAAGAGTAGGCTAGAAGAGTCCCAAAGTTTAAAAGAGTGTTGGACGATTTGAAGCCATTAGTTTCTTCTGGATCTACCTTCTCAAGATTCTCCTTCCTTATTAGGTTGCTCTATATCAAGTCCGACTATCAAGTTAGCAACAACTATTTTGATACACTATTAGCGGTGCTGTCAGATGCATTTCCTAAGAGCAACGTACCAAAATCATGTGAGGGGGAATGCAAATATGTTTGAGAATTGAGACTTGGTTATGAAAGTATCCATGTGTGCAAGAATAACTGTGTGTTGTTTTGGGGTAATCGTGAGAAATTGGAAGTGTGCCCAAAATGCAAAGAGTCTAGATAGGAGGATGCAGATGGTAGTAGGCAGGTTCCTCATAAGGTTTTGAGGCATTTTCCACTAATACTGAGGTTACAGAGGATCTTTGTTGTTCAAGAAACAATAGCGAACGCCGAAGGGCATGAGACAAAGTGAGAGAAGAATACTAGTGAAATGAACCATCCATCAAACGGGGAGGCATGGCAAGACTTTGATAGAAAGCACAAAACTTTTGCAGATGATCCAAGGAACTTGAGGCTTGCCGTCACCACAGATGGTTTCAATCTATTTGGCAACTTTAGCTCGACATATAGTATGTGGCCTGTTCTTATAACGCATCTGAACCGCCACCATGGGAATGTGTGAACCTATCGAATTGCTTTATGTCTCTACTAATCCCGGGCCCAACCTCTCTAGGAAAGGATTTTGATGTATTCTTGGAGCCTCTTATAGACGAACTACAAGAACTTTGGGAGTGTGTCAACACTTTTCATGTACTACATCCTGATGATAAGGAAGGCTTCACTCTGCACGTTGCCATGCTTTGGTGCATACATGATTTTCTAGCATTGAGCACCATGTTAGGCCAAACTACAAAAGGTTATTATGCATATATTTATTGTGACAAAAATCCATTGTCAAGGAGGCTAAGAAAGAAGCTAGGCTACCTTGGACACCTTTGTTACCTTTCTAGGAATCACGCTTGGAGGAAGAGCTTGGATTTTGATGGAGAAATTGAGGATCGAGATGTGCCGAAAAAGTTCACCTTAGTGGATGTAACACCACAGGTGTTTGTCACCAGTTAAGTAGTGAGTTTGAGCTCAAACATGACAGGTTAAGTGGTAATCCAAAGCTTTAGTTCCTTATCTTAGAAGTGGTGATGGAGGTGTCAAGGTCAAATCCCTGAAAATGAGCCCCACTTGAACTTTTGGGAATAAACACAACACCTTTGTGTTTAATGGTAAACCCTTTTTCAGATATATATACTGGAGTAATGTTAAAAGTGCCCTTTCATGTGCCTATTGACACTTTACATACCAGGTTGTCATCCCCAGCATGGCACCAGAAGTGTTGGTATTAATAAATGCAAATGCTCCTCTAAAATAAATATGAAATCCACAAGCGCACAGATAATACCAATGTAGCATTTTAACCAGGAGTAATCCAGGTATCGATATTTATATTTTTACCCAAGGGAAGGGAAAGCTAAGAATGATGAGCAATGAGCATCACATACATGTGATAATGGAGAGTGTGACCATGTCTTTGTCTATCTTCTTATACAGGGTAAGTGTCACAAGATAAGATATATATATATATATAAGTGATAAATGATAAGCACAAGCCATATAATAAATGAATAAACATCTCAATAGAGTACTCTAAGTCTATAACACTAGCATGGTATTAGGATGATCTACGAGGATAAATCCTATGTTATTATAACAATAAGTCAAAGCATACGATGATTAGTGCAATTATACTTGGCAATCATGGCAAGACAAGCTTATATCTACGCACAGAGATATTATACAGAAAGATCATGAACATAGCCAACCTTTCCTTATAATAGTTGTGTTCTACACGGTCTACATTCGGGAGGTGGACTATATAAGACTCAATAGGACTATCACTCCCATGAAATACCACACGATCTAGAATATAGGGTGCAATCACAGGAAAATACGGTATAGGCACCACACCTACACAATATTTACCACTCACCCACGAATTCAATGAGTGAGCGCTATACGATCCTATGTTTGAATATAAATCTAATACAGCTATGCCAAGCATATAATCAAAGTAAACTAAGAAATTATAATTGAGAATATAAACAAATAGAGCAAAGTCATATCCAATATAGTAGAATAGACCAAAGTCCTATTCATAGTAGCAGATGAACAATATGAATAATACAAGAATGAATATAAAATAGGAGAGATCGCGAGGAATTACCAAGCAAACTTGTCACACCCGGTTTTCCGAAGAATACCAAGCGCTAACTATATGTGTGCCCAGGATGTCCACACGACACATATAACGACAAATATGGAGAATATCAAGAGCAATGCTTTATTATATATCGAACATAGTTACATCAACACTTACAACTATTACAAAACGTAGCGGAAACTATTCTATATCTTCTCTTCGGGACTCCATACTCCACAGGGACGGTTGACTGGGGAAGCACTCGCCTAATACTCATGGACTCCGCAAGAAACTCTTCACTTGGTCCACCATCTGGTACCCATCCGGGATTTTTATTGGTGACAACGACAAGCGTCAGCTCACCATGCTCAGCAAGTATACCATGAGGTTATGCAAGGCTCAAGAAGGCTTGACTCAGTTGTACTGCGGTAAGCATTTTTAGTTGGTCATATTTTATTTATTATGCCTATGTTTCTAAGTTATGCTTATGGCTCCCAAGTGAATATAATTAGTTATCACCATCAACATTAATCATATCCCAAACCATCCATAGAACCATCTATCTCGAAAAGGATCCAGGCCGCTCGTGACCGTGAGCACGGCTGATATATCAGTTTGATCAAACTCTGCAGAGTGTGTACACTTTCACCTTGAGTCGTGAATACCCCTGTGCCCGAGGTGGCCAACCTCTTGACTCACTTCCAAGGTAAGTCGGCAGGGTTCACTACGAAGCCTTTCACTAATTACCCTAACAAGTTAGTAGCCGCGAGGTTTCAGCCTAGGCGAATGGAGCCCCCCTTCAAGAGTGGCACACCATGACCGCAGCCCAGTACTCACCTTGACAGGCAAGAAGCCATTCTGCAACCTAGACCCCCCTCTTGCGCCGAAAATTTTCGGTAACTACTAACAAGCTAGAGAAAACTAGCTATGCGACTAAGATCGTGCCCATTTTGATTCTCAAGGCTGTACGGAAGTCCTGGGTTGCCGCTTTAAGATTCAGTCCTTACGGAGGGCAGACTAGAGCACCCAACAAGGCCCAATGCTCTAGCCCCCTTGTGTCCAGGTTGCCAGAAGCATCATTTTAACCATTGATTCCATAAGTCATTAACCAATATTAACATTACAAAATTTGGTAATTGCAAGCTAAGCAAAGCTACCCACATGCATGAGCCCATGGTAAACAAGGAGTATAGGGTATCAAAAGTACTAGGTAAGATCCTTAGCATCATATTAGACACATGCATATGAAAGTGATTATAAGGTTATTAGGTAACAAGGAAACTCATGTTACACTTGCCTTCCAATTATCTGCTCCAACTTTCCATCTTTTCCTTCCAAACCATCCTCGCATAGTTCCTTCTATCGTTAGCAATCAACTGGCACAAGCACCTGAAAATGACCCTAAAAACAATACACCAATCATTACAAAAACAAGCTATAAAGGTTCCTAACGTATGGGTCTATCGCGGGAGCGCAAAAACAACCCCAAACAGAGCTCTAGTTGAAAAGATACAAGCTTTTGAAAGTTTGTGGGCTTAAATTATAAATGTACCATTTTAAATAAACAAAACAATTTTATAAATAAAGTTAAGTCACAAAAGTAAATTATGACAAGATTTCGAGGACTAACCACAAGGATGACAATGATGTAGAAGAAATAAAGGGGACATGGATAAGATTGCTAAAGCGGTATTTGTAGAAATTCTAGGAATATATATACGAAGGAAAAGGATATGTATATGGCATCAAGATGATAGGCTAGCTGCTGAACGTGTTCAATATATGTGTATGTACTGGTATACGGAAAAAGCTTTGTATGAGATCAGAATCTGATTGCAAACTTAAGCACATGCATATATGAGGATAGGAACGGACGTTCTGCACGTTCCCTTGGCCCATATGAATGTCTTCGGCTAGATCATTAGTAATGCGAGATTAATCACATGACTAATAAATTAGATGAAATTAAGATAGGAACGAATGCTAGCGGTTGCTTTTCACCAGCGCTTAATTTTTGACGATCAACAGACAAGCGTACTGAATATTTTAAAGGAGATGTTCTCATATATATGTATATATGTATATAGGCATGACTTGGACATGTACTAAACTTGCACGAAAGCATGCATGCTGGTCTTGGTTTTGTGTAGCAACCATGAATGGACGTCATGGTTGGCATGATGGGATTGCTGAGAACATCTTATGGACTGCGGGTGTAGTTTGCATATACAGATTTTGTGCAAGATGAACATCTATAGCGTGGCCACTTAAAGAGTGATGGACATGCAAACAAGTGCCGAACAGATCAACGATGATGCATCTCACCTTGATGATGGCTGATGCCGTGGAATGATGGAGGGTAAAACACGCCAGTTAGCATGTCGACGAACTAGGCGATCCAGCATGGTCGTGGACGTTGTGATCAAGTTGGTTGATCGATGACGACTAGGTAACCAAGCATCACCAGTACCGGCTCCAATGACGGTGGTCAGAGATGATTCGGTGAGGATCAGCCGAGAGTTGCTCCGACGGTGTAGACGCTACCGGCATGCATGGATCGGGATTAGGGAGCATCAGGACAGCTTTGCCGTGCCGGCACCATAGCCGATGCACTAGCGTTTGTGCAGCAGCTTAAGAGAAGGAATGGGGTGGCTGCCCGAATGAAGTAGAACACGACGAAGCTCATGATCCTGGGTATTTATAGATAGAGGAGGAGGGGACTGAAGAGGCACACATGCTGGCCGGATCATGACTGGCTTCAAAGCTGAGCACCGACTACACACACGATGGAATAGAAACTGATTTAGACTGAGTGGAAATTCAGTTTCAGTGGAGCGGACAATTCATTCATGTACTTTCTTTGTGTGCTAGCGGAAGTTTCCGAAGTCGAAAAGCTGGGCGGTTGCAGATGAAACGGTAGCTTGTGCGGGTAGCTGATATTTGGACCCAGACACATGCAGAGGAGAGAGATTAAGATATATATAAAATATATAAAGTTAGTGCTGAAACGTGAAGGGCTTGGCTTGCTACCTGCTGCACTAATTAATTGGAGTCTTGGACCTTGATTCATGCATCCTTGCGAGAGAGATAGATAGAGATATTTGTTTCAGTTTGCATACTAGCATATTTGTGGGGAGCTCTCTATCTTGTAGTGGTCATAAGAGAAAAGGTGAAACCGAGTTTGGAATTGACGATGACTTCTTATAAGTAAAGTGATCACATGAACAGAATATGAAATGGATAATGAATGATCAAAGATTTGGCATGAGATCAAAATGATTTTATTCTAACAAGGATTAAAGAGTTTGACTATAGTTTTAGAAATTATATTAAATTACTTTTTCAAATACTTTTAAAACTAGTCTATTTTTTTAGAACTCTATAAACATAATTTGAACTTTATTTATTTATTTATTTTTAGATAGAGCAAAAACCTACTCGAGGCTTAAACGAGTTTTAAAATTCATTTTTCACTCAATCAAATTTAATGTCCTCAGCATGAATGCAACAAACATGTCAAGTTTAAATTTCAAAAGTTTAAGAAAATCACATTTTCACTATTTAAATTCTAATCTATGTAATTAAATCTTGAAAATTTTTAGAAAATTCATGAAATCATTGATTTTGTTTAGCGTATTCTATTCACAACCCAAAATCAGAAATTTGGGGTGTGACAAACTACCCCCCTTACAGGAATCTCGTCCCGAGATTCACTGAAGAGACACTCATTACAAAGAGCCAAATCATACATGGACATCATAACAAAACATTCAACCGTGTAAGAGCACACTAACATGATGTTGTCCTTAATCGGGAACACCATCGTTGCTAACGTAAAAGCGCTCAGGTAAGAACCTATTATATAAGGCATAGAACAAAACGATCTTGAAATCTTCATTCTTCTTTAATGTGATGATTCTTCTTATTGATGTAGAATCTTCAACTCCATGTACATCTTCATAAATCTTGGTCAAACGAGAGGCTTTCGGTAAACAACATTTTTATTTTTCGCAAAGCATCAAGGGGGAGGAAGTCAAGTTAGTTTCTATCAAAATAAGTTTGTAAAAACGACCATTGCTAACTAGGCAAAGCGTCCTACAGTCAACACTGCTCTGATACCACTTTGTCACACCCGGTTTTCCGAAGAATACCAAGCGCTAACTATATGTGTGCCCAGGATGTCCACACGACACATATAACGACAAATATGGAGAATATCAAGAGCAATGCTTTATTATATATCGAACATAGTTACATCAACACTTACAACTATTACAAAACGTAGCGGAAACTATTCTATATCTTCTCTTCGGGACTCCATACTCCACAGGGACGGTTGACTGGGGAAGCACTCGCCTAGTACTCATGGACTCCGCAAGAAACTCTTCACTTGGTCCACCATCTGGTACCCATCCGGGATTTTTATTGGTGACAACGACAAGCGTCAGCTCACCATGCTCAGCAAGTATACCATGAGGTTATGCAAGGCTCAAGAAGGCTTGACTCAGTTGTACTGCGGTAAGCATTTTTAGTTGGTCATATTTTATTTATTATGCCTATGTTTCTAAGTTATGCTTATGGCTCCCAAGTGAATATAATTAGTTATCACCATCAACATTAATCATATCCCAAACCATCCATAGAACCATCTATCTCGAAAAGGATCCAGGCCGCTCGTGACCGTGAGCACGGCTGATATATCAGTTTGATCAAACTCTGCAGAGTGTGTACACTTTCACCTTGAGTCGTGAATACCCCTGTGCCCGAGGTGGCCAACCTCTTGACTCACTTCCAAGGTAAGTCGGCAGGGTTCACTACGAAGCCTTTCACTAATTACCCTAACAAGTTAGTAGCCGCGAGGTTTCAGCCTAGGCGAATGGAGCCCCCCTTCAAGAGTGGCACACCATGACCGCAGCCCAGTACTCACCTTGACAGGCAAGAAGCCATTCTGCAACCTAGACCCCCCTCTTGCGCCGAAAATTTTCGGTAACTACTAACAAGCTAGAGAAAACTAGCTATGCGACTAAGATCGTGCCCATTTTGATTCTCAAGGCTGTACGGAAGTCCTGGGTTGCCGCTTTAAGATTCAGTCCTTACGGAGGGCAGACTAGAGCACCCAACAAGGCCCAATGCTCTAGCCCCCTTGTGTCCAGGTTGCCAGAAGCATCATTTTAACCATTGATTCCATAAGTCATTAACCAATATTAACATTACAAAATTTGGTAATTGCAAGCTAAGCAAAGCTACCCACATGCATGAGCCCATGGTAAACAAGGAGTATAGGGTATCAAAAGTACTAGGTAAGATCCTTAGCATCATATTAGACACATGCATATGAAAGTGATTATAAGGTTATTAGGTAACAAGGAAACTCATGTTACACTTGCCTTCCAATTATCTGCTCCAACTTTCCATCTTTTCCTTCCAAACCATCCTCGCATAGTTCCTTCTATCGTTAGCAATCAACTGGCACAAGCACCTGAAAATGACCCTAAAAACAATACACCAATCATTACAAAAACAAGCTATAAAGGTTCCTAACGTATGGGTCTATCGCGGGAGCGCAAAAACAACCCCAAACAGAGCTCTAGTTGAAAAGATACAAGCTTTTGAAAGTTTGTGGGCTTAAATTATAAATGTACCATTTTAAATAAACAAAACAATTTTATAAATAAAGTTAAGTCACAAAAGTAAATTATGACAAGATTTCGAGGACTAACCACAAGGATGACAATGATGTAGAAGAAATAAAGGGGACATGGATAAGATTGCTAAAGCGGTATTTGTAGAAATTCTAGGAATATATATACGAAGGAAAAGGATATGTATATGGCATCAAGATGATAGGCTAGCTGCTGAACGTGTTCAATATATGTGTATGTACTGGTATACGGAAAAAGCTTTGTATGAGATCAGAATCTGATTGCAAACTTAAGCACATGCATATATGAGGATAGGAACGGACGTTCTGCACGTTCCCTTGGCCCATATGAATGTCTTCGGCTAGATCATTAGTAATGCGAGATTAATCACATGACTAATAAATTAGATGAAATTAAGATAGGAACGAATGCTAGCGGTTGCTTTTCACCAGCGCTTAATTTTTGACGATCAACAGACAAGCGTACTGAATATTTTAAAGGAGATGTTCTCATATATATGTATATATGTATATAGGCATGACTTGGACATGTACTAAACTTGCACGAAAGCATGCATGCTGGTCTTGGTTTTGTGTAGCAACCATGAATGGACGTCATGGTTGGCATGATGGGATTGCTGAGAACATCTTATGGACTGCGGGTGTAGTTTGCATATACAGATTTTGTGCAAGATGAACATCTATAGCGTGGCCACTTAAAGAGTGATGGACATGCAAACAAGTGCCGAACAGATCAACGATGATGCATCTCACCTTGATGATGGCTGATGCCGTGGAATGATGGAGGGTAAAACACGCCAGTTAGCATGTCGACGAACTAGGCGATCCAGCATGGTCGTGGACGTTGTGATCAAGTTGGTTGATCGATGACGACTAGGTAACCAAGCATCACCAGTACCGGCTCCAATGACGGTGGTCAGAGATGATTCGGTGAGGATCAGCCGAGAGTTGCTCCGACGGTGTAGACGCTACCGGCATGCATGGATCGGGATTAGGGAGCATCAGGACAGCTTTGCCGTGCCGGCACCATAGCCGATGCACTAGCGTTTGTGCAGCAGCTTAAGAGAAGGAATGGGGTGGCTGCCCGAATGAAGTAGAACACGACGAAGCTCATGATCCTGGGTATTTATAGATAGAGGAGGAGGGGACTGAAGAGGCACACATGCTGGCCGGATCATGACTGGCTTCAAAGCTGAGCACCGACTACACACACGATGGAATAGAAACTGATTTAGACTGAGTGGAAATTCAGTTTCAGTGGAGCGGACAATTCATTCATGTACTTTCTTTGTGTGCTAGCGGAAGTTTCCGAAGTCGAAAAGCTGGGCGGTTGCAGATGAAACGGTAGCTTGTGCGGGTAGCTGATATTTGGACCCAGACACATGCAGAGGAGAGAGATTAAGATATATATAAAATATATAAAGTTAGTGCTGAAACGTGAAGGGCTTGGCTTGCTACCTGCTGCACTAATTAATTGGAGTCTTGGACCTTGATTCATGCATCCTTGCGAGAGAGATAGATAGAGATATTTGTTTCAGTTTGCATACTAGCATATTTGTGGGGAGCTCTCTATCTTGTAGTGGTCATAAGAGAAAAGGTGAAACCGAGTTTGGAATTGACGATGACTTCTTATAAGTAAAGTGATCACATGAACAGAATATGAAATGGATAATGAATGATCAAAGATTTGGCATGAGATCAAAATGATTTTATTCTAACAAGGATTAAAGAGTTTGACTATAGTTTTAGAAATTATATTAAATTACTTTTTCAAATACTTTTAAAACTAGTCTATTTTTTTAGAACTCTATAAACATAATTTGAACTTTATTTATTTATTTATTTTTAGATAGAGCAAAAACCTACTCGAGGCTTAAACGAGTTTTAAAATTCATTTTTCACTCAATCAAATTTAATGTCCTCAGCATGAATGCAACAAACATGTCAAGTTTAAATTTCAAAAGTTTAAGAAAATCACATTTTCACTATTTAAATTCTAATCTATGTAATTAAATCTTGAAAATTTTTAGAAAATTCATGAAATCATTGATTTTGTTTAGCGTATTCTATTCACAACCCAAAATCAGAAATTTGGGGTGTGACAAAACTCTTGACAGATTCGGAAACCGAGCAGGTGCCCACCCCCTTCTAGTTCTAATCCTATATAGCTATGCTCTAAACTATGGAGCTCTAACTGAGATGCTGGCTTTTTGGCTTGATCAGGTGGCTTCTCTCTTGGATGAATGAATAATGAATTAGGGTTCCTCCAAACCCTGGGGTCTGGTCCTATTTATATAGCCCCATCTAAGGAGCCTTAGCTATCGGATCAAACGACCTTAATGAATGATTAATATTGATCCTCAAAGGCGGTGGAAGATGGATCCACGAGACTCAACCTCATTGGTTGAGGGGGGAGGGTGGCTGCCCTAGAGGGTAGGACGCCTGCCCTGTCTCTGTGATAGGTGGGCCTCCCCTCTGGTGGCCCTTCTTCTCGTGTATTCTAGAGTCTTCTTGTGTATGTGTTGGTGTTTATCTCTATGTAAACCTTACATGTGGACCTCCTTTGGATATTTTCTGATAACCCCCTATAGAAATAGACATTCACCAAAACTCATGGAGTTCTATCAGTGTAACCCCTATATCTAGGTGATAATTATATTTAAGTCCTTTCTCATGTTTCGTTGAAGGTTTAAAAATGACACTTATCTACCATCAATAGTGCCCCACATCTATTTCCATCTATATTGATCACTGGAAAAAGTTTCATAAAGTTTAGAGCCAAGAAGTCACATGAAATGATAAGTTATAACCTTTCTTGAATTGCTCTATTAAGTGAATTGCATTTTGATTGTTGCATAGGTGATGTTTCATAATGTTAGTGTTTAGAAACCGCCAACTAGTAGATTTTGTGGATTACGTGTCAAGGCTCGGATGGTGTGCAAAGAGGACATGAGGATGTATACTAGTTTGGGCAGAATGTCCCTACATCCAGTGACGAGCTGTTCGTGTTACTTGCACTTGAGTTTGGAGTAGGGGTTACAAATGGTCAAGAGAGGTATCAGCTCCCAAGTCACTATGGGTTGAGTATTCTTTGCGTTCATGGGCTTCCATCCCCCCTCCTCGAGACCTTGCTTCCCCTTTTATAGTCTTAAGGGGAAGGGCATGTTACAGCCGAGACAAACAGAGTAGAGAATGGGGGAAAGAGAGAAAAAGGACCAGGAGGAAAAGAAATAGGAGTCCCAAGATCGTCGTCTTCCTTTCCTTCCTTAGCACGGGCCTCGTTGACCCTATGGATCGTGGTGACAGGGACGGGTGCCATGCGTTGTCCTGTTTGCACTGGTGTCATGTACGGACATCATGCATCAACGTGGCATCCCATTCCCTTCGATAGATAGAGTGGTCAATAATCAGGGTTAATACTTGACCTTGATGGAGGTTGTACAGGAGTTAGCGGCACAATGATGCCCTGCAACGTCATGTGGCATTGTGGGGTGATTTGATTTCTTGGGTATGGCACGTCTGTCATTGTTTTCGGTCCATCCTTGGTCATGTGCCCCCCATCCGCGATGGTTGGGATCAACGTGGGCCCCTACATGGGGCTTTTGCTAGGCTCGAGACTGAGTCTTAATAGTTAGGCAAGGCGGAGCCTTCCCCTAGGGGTTGGGCGAAGCGGAGATTCTCCTCCTAGGGTCGGATGAGCTGTGGCTTATATATCCTACGTTTGTTGGACTATTCTGTCTCCTTCTAGGGTCAGACGGGGTGGATCCCACCACGCGAGGGGTTAGGAGAGGTGAGACTCCCCTAGCGGCCAGATGGGACAGGGTCCCACAGTAAAGGGTTGGCTAAGTCCGCGATCACGTTCCTATTTTATCAGAAGGCAAGTTTTTAGCGTTGTCTTCGGGTATCATGATCATTGATACCCAACAGTAGCCCCGAGACCTTAGAGGAACTAAGCACTCCCTAGGGGCTTCTTTCGGATGTCAAGGTCTGCTTTTCTTTTTGCTTTTGGACTATCCAGTGGGTGTGCATGAGCACACTCACCGGGTGTAGCCCCCGAGTCTTTAGAGGAGTGGGGTACTTCTTCAAAGGCTTTCTTTGTTGTTAGTCTACAACCATGCTTTTTGGGTCTTCTTGCGAGTCTTGCCCCCGAGCCCCAGTGCGCTGCGAGGGTTCAATCGGGCGACTGACTGACTGTAGGCCCCAAATGGCGAGGGCATATAGTTCCACGGTCTATTCGGTTGGTCCTAGGGGCTATTTGCCTTTCTTCAAGTGAATTCCTTGGACCGACAATGGCACGATTCAGTCACAGGCCAGAATGTCCATGATGCCCGGTATTGGCTGTAAGTGGGCCCATCATTCATCACCCCTTACTTAGGGTATCCTGGAGCAGCTACCAAAATCGCTGCTGGGCCAAACAGCGCACCCTTGGTCCTTAACTGGTGTTGACTGTAGATAAGTGTCATTTTTAACCGTCAACATAGCATGAGAAAGGACCTAAAATACAATTACTAGCTAGATATAGGGGTTACACTAACAGAATTCCATGAGTTTTGGTGAATGTTTATTTCTGCAGGGGATTATTAGGAAACAACCAAATGAGGTCCACATGTCATATTTATGTAGAGAGAAAAGGGCCACATATATAAAAAGAATAATCTAGAAGACATGGGAAGCAAAACCTTGGGAGGTGGGAACCACCTGTCATTGTGATAGGGGCGAGCGCCCCACCCCCTAGGCGGCCGTCCTACCTAGGTGGCCCATCAGGAGCCACCTTGCGGATCATGCCTCCACCGCCTTTGAAGATCAATAATAATCGTCCATCAAGGTCGGTTTGATCCAAGGGCTGTGGTGCTTCCTAGAGGGCTATATAAGCAAGGCCCCTAGCCCTAGGAGAAACCCTAATTCATTCCAAGATACAGAGCATTCCTCTGAGAAGCCTCAGAGCCACCATCTCAATTAGATCTCTATAGTTTAGTAGCATACCTACATAGGATTAGAACTAGAAGGAGGCAAGCATTGCTTGGATTTAGGATCGGTCAAGAGGATTCTTTGTAATTCTCTCCTACTTCTATATTCGTTCTTGTATTATTCATCTAGTTCATCATTTGTATGAATATGACTTTAGTCTATTCTATCATATTGGACATGACTTTGCTCTATTTGATTATGTTCTCAATTATATTGTTCTTAGTCTACTTTGATTATATGCTTGGCATAGTTAGATTAGAATTATATTCAAGTATAGGATCGTATAGCGCTTGCTCATTAGATCGATGGGTGAGTGGTAAATATTGTGTAGGCATGGTGCCTATACCGTATTTTCTTGCAAATGCACCCTATATTATGGACCGTGTGGTAGATTGCGGGAGTGATAGTCCTGTTGAGTCATTCGTAGTCCACCTCCCGAGTATAGGGCAGGCAGAACACACCTATTACAAGGAAGTGATTGCTATGTTCTTCATCTTCCTTCGTAATATCACTATGTGTAGTTATAACCTTCTCTTGCTATGATTGCCAAGTGTAATTGCACTAATCATCGTATGCTTTGACCTTATAGTTAGAATAACTTAGGAGTTATCTTTGTAGTTCGTCCTAATCTATGCTAGTGCTATAAGCTTAGAGTAATCTATTGAGATGTTTATCTTTTGTTATGTGGCTATGCGCTTATAAGTTATTTTTTATCATTTATATATACTATTTATCTTGTGACACTTACCCTATATGAGAAGATAGATAAAGACATGGTTATGCTGTCCATTACCACATGCAATGATGCTCATTGCTCTTTATCCTTAGCACTCCCTTCCCAGTGGTAAAAATATAAATAATGATACTTGGATTACTCCCCATTAAAATGCTACATCGGTATTATCTGTGCGCTTGCGGATTTCATATTCATTCCAGAGGAGCATTTACATTTATTAATACCAGCACCTCTGGCGTTAGAGGTGTCAACAAGCATTTTTAGCGTCGTTGCCGGGGAAGGTTGAATTGCTATTCAAAGGTTAATGAGCCATCACTTGCATCCACTAATAAGATTGAGAAACCATCATCCTTCTCTACTCATACAGCCTTACCCTTGTCTTTTGTCTATTTATATATCATATATAGGGTAATGTATGAGCAGGTTTCATCTTCCAAATAATTTCATCGACAACCTAGAAGCATTAATCAGAAGGATGAGAGCCAAGCTAAAGAAAGTTCAAACAGAAGCATCATCATCAACATCTCAGCTTGAAGCTCCACCTTCTGAGTTAGGAGTTCAACCAAGCATATTTCCAAGCTTAACACCAGAGTTCGACGCCATGGCCAACAAGTCACTCTGTGAGTTCTCAGCTCCCACTACGGACAACATCCGTACTGGACCTGCTGTGGACATTGAGAAGTTATTCGAGCTCAAGCCAGCACTGATCAACATGGTGCAAGCTAGCCAGTTTTGTGGGAAGGCACATGAAGATGCTAGTGCTCATCTCCAACACTTCCTAGAGATTTGTAGCACTTTCACCATCAAGGATGTCCTCAGAGATGCCATACTACTTCGCATCTTCCCATTCTCACTCTTGGGGAGAGTGAAGTAGTGGTTCTATGCAACTAAGGAGAAGAATACTACGTGGGCACTCTGCTCCACCAATTTCCTAGCAAAGTTCTTTCCCATGGGCAAAACAAATGCTCTCCATGGAAAGATATCAAGTTTTCAGCAACAACATGATGAGTCAGTCAAAGAAGCATGGGAGCGCTTTCAAGATTACATCCTAGAATGTCCTCATCATGGAATGGAGAATTGGCTACTCATGCAGACCTTCTATCATAGGCTCACCAATAGCACCCATGAGACCAGGGATGCTATTGCTAGAGGAGCATTCTTATCACTTACAATTGCTCAAGCCATAGCTCTTGTGGAAAAGATGGCATCCAACCAAGGTTGGAACGAAGAGAGAACTCAAACCCGCAAGAGAGGTGGAGGTATGCACCAGTTGAAGGAGGTAGACTTGCTGTCTACCAAGATGGACCTACTTATGAAGAGGCTCAATGAGAGAGCCGGTGAGAAGAATGAATTCATGCATATCCATGATTCTCGCATGACTTGTGAAGAGTCTGGAGAAACTGGGCATTCAGGCAGCAGTTGCCCAGAGCTACAAGAGGATGTGAACTACCTCAACAACAACTACTATCGCCCTCAATAGAATCAAGGTTGGAACCAACAGCGAAGGCCTAACTACTCAGGTAACTATCAAGGTAATAACTCTTATAATAATTTTAATTAGCCACCTTTGAGAGAGTTAGTGCTTAATCAAGGAAAGTTAATGGATAACCTATCTAAGAAGTTAGCATCAAATGATAAAGTCCTAGAGACAATTAATAATAGGATGGATAACCTTTCTACTACCATTAAGAATCAACTTAGCTTTAATAAAATGCTAGAGTCTCAGTTGCAACAGCTTGGAAGTGTTGTCCCTCCTGCTAACCAAGGTAAGATTCTAGGACAACTGAAAGATCTAGAAACTACAAATCTTGTAGACATATTCAATGCAGGAAGCTATTGGAGTGACCCTATCTTAAAAGGGTGGAACGACGAGACTCTACTAAGAAAGGTGATCTAGGGAGACCGGCCATCCTAATCTCCATTGGAAGTGTGAACTTCAATGAAGCTATCTGTGACTTTGGTGCAAGCGTCAAAATCATGCCTAAGGTGATCTATGATAAAATGTTCAATTATCCTTTATTGTATACAACCATGTGCTTGCAGCTTGCAGATCAGTCACTCTACTACACCAACGGGATCCTAGAAGACATCTGTGTACGAGTAGGTAGCTCGTACATTCCTGTAGACTTTGTGGTTATAGAGATAGGTGGTGATGAGAGGTCGCCCATCATTTTGGGATGACCATTCTTGAACACTACTGGAGCTATCATGTATGCGAACACTGCTAAGATCTATTTCAATATCAAAGGTAAGAGAGACCTTCTTCTTCAAGAACAGGGTACTACAGTTTCCTGCACACCCACAACATCCCTACGAGCCAAAGAAGAAGAACAATCGAAAGAATAAGAACAGAAACAGGAACAAGAAGCCACAACAGATGGAGTCAGTAAGGACGATCAATGCAGTCCACAGAGAGCATCGTCAGCTCAAGTCCCCCTACTTGATCAAGAAGGACGACCTATAGGTGTCCCAACCATTGAATGCACCATCAATAGAAGCTCCTTTCAGAAAGCTGTCTATGACACCGGATCGGGCGTCAACATAATAGCCAAGGTAACTTATGAATATCTATATGGTACTATGCCCTTGGAACCTACATATGCACAGCTGTAGATGGCAGACCAAATGTTTCGCTTCATGGAAGGACTAGTGAAGGACGTCCACATACAGATTGATGACCACTTCATCCCGACTGACTTCTTACTCGTCGACATGGGAGAAGATGAGTACGATCCACCAATCATCCTAGGAAGACCATTCCTAAGCACCAACAAGGCCATCATCTACATCACAATAGGAGAAGTGCATTTCCAATTTCCCTCAGAGAAGGTACGCCGTCATTTCAATAATAATTATGTAATTGATGAAGAACCCAAGAAGAACAAATCAAGGAGAAGGCACCGTACTCGCACCAATAAGAACCAGTCAGCTATGGACGGCTGAGCTGACTATGAAGGAAAAGTAACAAGACATGAAGATTTATTCCCTGAAGATAATACATCTCCAGAGGAGGAAGCTGTACCACCAATAGAGAGTGACCCTAACACCAAGAATCAAGAAGAAGAGAAGACAGAAGAGCATCCCTCAAAATCAACCTCACTAACAAAACAAGTATGGAGAGTAAAGGTAAAATCAGTTTTAGATTCAACACAAGAAGAGGATCAGATGGAGGCATCACTCAAGGTGCCTCAGAAGGAGTAAACAGACAAGAGGTCCTGTTCGGAGGACTTAACATCACCGAACATCACACCAAGAGGTAACTTGGTAGTTATCATATTTCCCTTTCAGCATTTAATTTTCTGTATCATGTTTACTTTCCTTAATTGCATGTTACATTTTATTCCTACATAGAAAAAGAAAATAAATTTGTTGTGCATTGCATTCTAAAACTGCTAAGCCCCATGCAAATAAATTTGTGGCATAAAACCCATAAGTCTAGTTGCTGTGGTGGCATAAAAATAAAAATAAAGAAGCATGCATCATTCTTTTATAATTCCTTGCATAGTGTAAAGTACAAAAAGATTATTTTAAAAATCCTGCTAGAAAGATTCATATGTTAAGAGGTTCTAGATATCTAAGGCTTAGAGGTTTATCACTAACACTTAATCAAGTTCCACAAGCTTTGTTGTCTATTTGAGCTTCACCGAATTCAAAGGATCAAGAAAAGCTAACAGACGGAAGGACGCTCTGTCCCCTGCCAGACTGCTGTCTCAATAGTCATCATCATGAGCACTCCAACAAGGGGAATACACCTTCACTGTCTGTCAGCTATATCAATCAAGACTATGTCAACATCCAGCTTGGAGAGAGCACCTCCTGTATCGAGCTACATATTTCCTTACCTATCTATTTACTTATTTATTTCTACTTTGATAAAAAGATGCATAACCTTTAGAAAACAAAATAAATGTTTCCCTTTATATTTATATGTTTCTATATGATCTTTAAGTTTGCTAAATAATTATAGGAGAGTGTGCTAAGTTTTGATCTTGCTAAAATAAACCCCTAGAATAAACTCTTATGTGGAAATGATAAATAGTTGCTCTATTGTAATTCCTTTCAAGTACCTAGTTTTCAACCTTGAATTCTCCCGAGTTTTGGATACAATGGTTTTGATTTAAGATTTGCTCTAAACCTAATCTTTTGGGTAGCGAATGCTTGATCTAAGTCTAGGTAGTTGACGGATATGATATGGGAAGGTTTTAAGCTACTGTTTATCATGTTCCTACAGATACTAGAGTTCTAGAGAATTTATATTATAAAAATTAACTTGCTACATGATGAGTTCCTGTATGACGAGAGTTTAAAATTCCTACCACAGCCATATACATGCTTGCTAGATTAGGAAGCCCTACATTCATATTTACTGCTTGTAAGCATTGAGTGTGGTCAACCTATGTCGACCCTTAGGAACTGGTCATGCTGTTAAAATCAAGATCCACATATATTCTCCACCTATACATGCTACTTCTATCCTAGAAGTACGCATCCATATGCATCCACCTATATATTCTACTTCTATCCTAGAAGTACGAATCCACATATACACCGTTCAGATCCACCTAGAAAATAGTTCTACTCTTATACTGAGAGTGAACTACCCAAAAATATTCCTATCACCCTTATTTATCCCTTGCTAGCCAATAAAGCTCCAAATATCCAGCTATACTACCGCTTGTTATTATATCCCAAAAAGAGACTTGGGTGCTCTAAAAAAGAGAAAGAGAGAAGAAGAAATAAAAGAAAGAGGACAAATGTCCCACTATGAAAAAAAGAAAAGGAAAGAAGAAAAAGATCCATTGAGCAGCCCAAGTTCTCCCCAAAATCTTCAAGTTTTCAAGAGAGGTATGAGAAAAAAAGTTTCTCAAAGGAGCTAAGTATTCACCATCACTATTCCTTCACCCCTACATCGCCACTCCTAACCCATATACCACCTACTATTCACCACCTACCATACAGCCTATACACATGCATATCTTGATTTGATTGTATGACTTGTTTCTCTGGATCCGTAGTTTGAGTATGCAATAAATGTTTGCAAGTTTGTATTCGTTGTCTCCCCACCTATGAGCTCCACATAAGCCTATTAGAAGTAGGGTGAGAGAGAAGGCAATGTTACTATGTCTAAAATACCAAAAATACCACATATCTTGAGAGGAGAGAAAAGGCATAGACCATAAATGCCTTGGAGAGGATCCAGAAAATACCACAAAGGAGAGACTTGAAAGGGTCATACATAGGAATCTCTGAGTTTTATTTTGAAAATTGTGCAAAACTCTGGAATAATAGTTGATCAAAGAACTTGAAACATGGCGCTTGACTTGACCGTTTTGTCTTTCAACTACTCAAGACTCAAGTGACGGCTACAAGCCCCATGGTGGAAGGTAATTGTTGGGCATTCTTAACGTCACTACCAAAAGTAGACTTAGTTTTCTAATTCTGATAACGGCGCCAAAAATGCCAAACCTATCCCTCATGCCACTTAAGCCAAGTTGTCATCCCCAGCATGACATGAGAGACGCGGTATTGAAATATGCATTTGCTCATCAAGATAAATAATAAAAGGGATCTGCAAGCGCACAGATTAATACCGATATAGCATTTTAACCGGGAAGTATTCCAGGTATCGTTATTTATATTTTTACCACTGGGAAGGGATTTCTAAGTATCATGGTTGATAATGGAATGAGAATATGGAACTGAGTACACATCATTGCATGTATAACCGAGAGTATTTATCAATCTCTTTATACAGGTATAAATGTCACATTAAGTAAAGGTAAAATGATAATGGTGACAAAGATAATTAATCTGATCAGCTAGCCACATATAATAATGATAAGCACCTCAACAGATATTCTAGCAAGTCATTAGCATGGAATTAGGATGAACTACAAAGATATTCCCTAAGTTATTATTAACTATAAAGTCTAGCATATCATAGTTAGTGCAATTATACTTGGCAATCATGGTGAGAAAAGACTATATCCATGCATAGTGAATATTAGCAAGGAAGATGAAGAACATAGCAATCACTCCCCTGTAATAGTGTTGCTCTGCCTGCCCTATACACGAGAGGGGGACTATATAAGAATCAACGAAGCTGTCACTATCGCGAACTACCCCACAATCCGACATATAGGGTGCAATCGCAGATAAATACGGTATAGACACCACGTCTACACAATAGTTATCATTCACCCACTGTACACATGGATAAACGCTATACGATCCTAGGCATGTATATAATTCCAATCTAACTAAGCCAAGCATATAACTATGATAAACTAAGAACAATATAATTGCAAATATAATCAAGTAGAGCAAAGTCATAACCAATATATTGAAATAGAACAAAGTCATATTCATAATATTGAAGAACAATGATGAACAATTGAAGAACAATAGAGGAATTACCAAGAATCCTCTTGACAGATCCGGGAACCAATCGAAGATTGACTCCTTCTAGTTCTAATCCTATGTAGCTATGCTAACTAGAGATCTAGTTGATGTGGTGGCTCTAGGGCTTGATCAGAGGCTCTCCTCCTGAATTAGGGTTTGAAGTATGAGACGAGGGCCTCTCCTCCAGGGGCAGGGGCCTTGCTTATATAGCCCTTTCGGATGAATCTGGGCCGTTGGATCAAACCGACATTGATCGTGCGGTTTTCCTTGATCCTCTAGGTCGGTGGAGCATAATCCTCGAGGCGGAGCCAATCAGGCTCCGGGGCCAGGGCGGGCGCCCTAAGGACCAGGGCGGGCGCCCTGTGTCCGGCTCCGTTACGCCTCCCGTTCGTTCTCGTGGCTTCTGGACTCTTCTAGATGTAAGATAATTACATGTTCGATTAATATCCCGTCATTAATCTGACATGTGGGCCTTTCTTCCGTATTTCCTGATAACCCCCTGCAGAAATAGATGAACAGCAAAACTCGTGGAATTCTGTCAGATAAAACCCTAAGTCTAGGTGTTGGTTTCATTTGGATCCTTTTCTCTATTTATTTGATAGTTATAATTGATACTTAAGGATCGTCAACAAACTCCCCCAAGCTTACCTCTTGCTCGTCCCTGAGCAAGGAGAGACTCAGTAGTTGCTGAAATGCCTTTGAATTTTGACGGTACACATGCTTTCAAATAGAGTCTCATCTCTGAGTTAAAGTAAACTGTCAAGACTTAAAACTTACTCATTATACCTTTCACCATGGGGCTTGCAACCGTCACCTTTGTCTTGAGCGGTTAAAAGATAGAACAGTCTAGTCAAGCGCCATGTCTCTTATTCTTGATTAGCTATAGCTCTTGGAGTTTTTTGCAGATTTTCAAATAAAACTCAGAGATTCCTTGTATGACTCTCTCAGGTCTCTCTTTTGTGGTATTTCTGGATCCTCACCAAGGCAGTAATGATGTCTGCCTTCTCTCAAAGCAAAGTATGTAGTATTTGTGGTATAAGGCAGAGTGACATTGCCTTCTCTCTCATTCTATTCTAATAAGGCTTTTGATATCTGGAGCTCATCGGTGGGAGATAAAGTATACATACTTACAAGACATTTTTTGCATAGTCAAACCATGGATCCAGAGAAACAAGCCAATAAGTCAAATCAAGATGTGCATGTGTGGCGAATAAATGGTGTATGGTGGTAGTGATGATAACAATGATGAAAGTCTAATTCTACTTTTGCTCTTTTTGAGGGGATACGTACCTTTCTTGCTTTTAAAGCTCTTGAGGAGAATGAGGTGCTCTATATATTTTTTTTCCTCTCAGGTGGGTATCTTGTACCCCTAATTCTACTGTCGGACACTTGTCCATTTTTACCTCTCTTCTCACACTTTTTCTTTTTTTTCATCGAGGTTCCGAGCACTTGCTCCTTTTTATTTCCTCATATCTTTTTCTTTTCGAGGTTCCGGGCACTTGCCCCTTTTTATTTCCTCGTATAGAGCACTCATCTCCTTAGAACAATATAGCAAGTGGTAGTAACCAAAATAGCTTGAGCATTTATTTCACAGGGGATAACAAGAATGGGAAAATATTTTTGGCTATTCTCTCCTGGATTAGGAGTAGAATAATTTTATGTGGATCTGGAGATGAGAATGAGTGGATATATGTGGATGCGTACTTCCGGAGTAGAAGCAGCATGTATGAGTGATCGTGCAAGTGAATCTTGATTTTAACCGCATGACAAGCTCCTAAGGGTCTACACAGCTTGACTACACTCAATGCTCATAAGCAGTAAAAAGTAAAGGTATGGCTTAAAGTCTAGCAAGCATGTATGTATGGCTGTGGTAGGAACTTAAACTCTCATCATACAGGAACTCATCATGTAGCATTTTAAGATTTTCAAAGATAAAATTCTCCAGAATTCTAGCATCTCTAGGAATAGATAAACAGCAGCTCAACCTTCCCATATCATATCCGTTAACAACTTAGACTTTAGATCAAGTTCTCTTCCCACAAGTTCAGGTTTAGAGCAAGCTTTAAATGATAACAGTTATGTCTAAACTTAGAGAGAGGACTTCAAATTTGAAAGTTAGGCAAAGCAACTATTCATCATATCCATGCTAGAGTTTTATTATTATCTAGATTCAGTTTAGCATAGCCACTTTATTTATTTATTAAAACACACTAAGCAAAAGATATAGGTATATATATATAAGCACAAAATCTTTATTTGGTTTTTTCATAGTTATGTATATTTTTATTTTTATAAGGTAGAAGTATATATAAATATAAAGATAAAGATAGAAATACTTAGCAAGATAATGGAGGTGCTCTCCCCCAAGCTGGATCTTGACATAATCTCTTCTGATGTAGCTAGCAGATGGCGGAGATGTATTTGAAAGTCGGCAGCACCCTGACAGCGATTAGAATGTCCTCCGTCTGCTAGTCTCCTTGAATTCTGTGAAGCTCAAATAGACAACAAAGCTTTGTGGAACTGATTAAGTGTTAGCATAAATATCTAGCCTTTATCATGTTGAGCCTCCTTGATTTTTTTATGTTGTTTTTTTATAAAGCAGAAGAAAATATTTATGTATTTATTATATATATATATTTTTTATGCCACCACATTGAATGTACTTATGGGTTTTATGCCACTCGCATACTCACATGGGGCTTTAGGGTTTTTAACATTTTTATTTTCTTTTTAAGATAGTATGAATATGATTAACTAAGCAAACTATTTAAGATAAAGTAAATAATTAAAAAGGAAAGGATAACTACCAAGTTACCTCTTGGCAAGGCGTTCGGTGTTTTTAAGTCCTCCGAACGGGACTCTTATTCGTTCAGTCGTCCTGGGACTTGGTGGATGGCGTAGTCGGTGGTTCCGGCGGCGCCTCCTCTTCATGTACAACTGTCTTTTCTTTCCATACCTGTCTCGGTGCTTTGGTCTCCTCAGGACAGTGTTGGTTGAGTGGTATGTCTTCAGATCTTACCACTTCTCCTTCATAATCTGCCCATCCGTCCTTGATGACCTGTTGCTTCTGATTGTGGTTACGCCGCCTTCTTCTTGTCCTGACCTGCTTGGATTCTTCAAATACATAGTTAGGGTCAGTAAAGTAAAGACGTACCTTCTCAGAGGGGAAGTGCATGTGGACTTCTCCAGTTCCAATGTAAATGATTGCTTTGACAGTACTAAGGAATGGTCTTCCAAGGATGATGGGTGGATCGTATTCATCTTCTCCCATGTCAATAACCTGAAAGTCTGTATGGACAAAGTGATCGTCTATCTTGATAGGGACGTTAGTTACTGTACCTTCGACCTGTCGGAATGTCTGATCTGCCATCTGGAGCTGAATATATGTTGGCTTTAAGGGCATGGTTCCGAGCAGAAGTTCATAGGTGACCTTGGCCATTATGTTGACGCCCGACCCAGTGTCGCAAAGTGTCTTGTAGAAGTGGGACCCATTAATGGAGCAATAAATGCTTGGCATACCTGGGTCGTCCTTCTTAGGCAAGAACGGTGACTTGAGTTGGCGATCTTGACCTTTGTGCACGGCAGTAACCATCTTAGCTGTCTCGGTCCATACTTGCTTCTTGCTCTTGTTCCTCCTGTTGGTCCTCTTCCTTGGTTCATATTGGGGTTGCTCTGGGATTTGTGTGGTCTTGTTCTTGAAGGAAAACGTTTCCTTCCTCCCCTTGATGTAGAAACTGATCTTGGCAGCACTAGCATAGATGACAGCTCCCGCGGTGTTCAGGAATGGTCTCCCTAGGATGACGGGAGCCCTCTCATCAGAACCGGTCTCTATCACTACGAAGTCTGCTGGAGCGTACGAGGAACCCACTCGGACACAGATGTTCTTCAATATTCCTCTCGGGAAACTCAGTGTCCTATCTGCAAGCTGCAAACACATGGTTGTTTCTAATAATGGTTGTGAAAAAAGTTTTTCATAGAGTACCCTGGGCATGATGTTGACGCTGGAGCCAAAGTCACAGAGTGCTTCTGGGAAGTCTCGCATGTCGATGGAGATTGGGATGACGGGGCGTCCTGGATCGCCTCTCTTGACCGGCAGACGGTCAGTACTTACTTCCACGATAGGGTTACTCCAGTAATCTCCTGCATCAAACATGTCTACAAGATTTGCAGATTCTAGTCCTTCCGGTTGTGATGGTATACCGGGGTTAGTAGCAGGAACAGCAGCAGCTATTTGATTCAACTGAGATTCAATCATTTTATTAAAGCTAATCTGGTTCTTGATGGCAGTAGAGAAATTATCCATTCTATTATTTATATTTTCTAGTATTTTATCATTAGATGCCAATTTCTTAGACAGGTTATCCATTAGCTTTCCTTGGTTGGACACTAACTCTCTCAAAGGTGGATAATTATTATTATTATTATTGAAAGAATTGTTACCTTGGTAATTACCTGAGTAGTTAGGCCTCTGTTGATTCCAACCTTGATTCTGCTGAGGACGGTTGTAGTAGTTGTTGTTGTTATTGTTGATGTAGTTCACATCCTCCAGCAACTCAGGACAGTGATTGCCTGAGTGTCCAGTACCTCCACACTCCTCACAAGTCATGTGGGAGTCGTAGACGTGCATGACTTCTTTCTTTTCTCCAGCTCGATCATCGAGCTTCTTCATGAGTAGGTCTAGCTTGGCAGACAGCATGTATACCTCCTTGAGCTGGTGCATACCTCCACCTCTCTTGCGTGTCTGAGTTCTTTCTTCATTCCAACCTTGGTTGGATGCCATCTTCTCCACAAGAGCTGTGGCTTGAGGTATGGTGAGTGATAGGAATGCTCCTCCAGCTGCAGCATCCATGGTTTCATGGGCACTATTAATGAGCCCATGATAAAATGTCTGCATCAGTAGCCAGCTTTCCATTCCATGATGGGGACATTCTAGGATGTAGTCTTGGAAACGCTCCCATGCTTCTGGAACGGATTCATCATGTTGTTGCTGAAAACTTGTAATCTTCCCACGGAGAGCATTGGTCTTGCCCATGGGAAAGAATTTGGCTAGAAAGTTCGTGGAGTAGAGTGCCCACGTAGTGTTCTTCTCCTTTGTAGCGTAGAACCACTGCTTCGCTCTCCCCAACAGTGAGAATGGGAAAAGGCGAAGTAGTATGGCGTCTCTGGGGACTTCAGCCATGGTGAAAGTGCTGCAGATCTCCAGGAAGTGTTGAAGATGAGCACTAGCGTCTTCATGTGGCTTCCCACAGAACTGGTTAGCTTGCACCATGTTGATGAGCCCAGGCTTGAGCTCGAAGTTGCGGTCGATCTCCCCAGCAGGTCCAGTGCCGATGTTGTCCGTAGTGGGAGCTGAGAACTCGTGGATCGACTTGTTCGCCATGGCTTCGAATTCAGTCGACAAATTCCGGATGAAACTTCGGCGGTCTTCGGATTTGGATGAAGTTTTGTGCTGAAGTGTTGACGATGTCTTCTTGAGCTTGGCTCTTGTTCTTCTGAATAAGGCTTCGGGATCGTCAACAAAGTTGTCTGGAAGATGTCTTCTATTCATGCATCACCCTACAATAAATAATCAAAATGGAAAATACAGGGGTAAAACTGTATAAGAGAATTGATAAGCTCGATCAGATTAGTGATGCAAATGATGACTCAAAGTTCCATATTCATTCCTACTTAGTAATCAACCTTCCCCGGCAACGGCGCCAAAAATGCTTGTTGGGCATTCTTAACGTCACTACCAAAAGTAGACTTAGTTTTCTAATTCTGATAACGGCACCAAAAATGCCAAACCTATCCCTCATGCCACTTAAGCCAAGTTGTCATCCCCAGCATGACATGAGAGACGCGGTATTGAAATATGCATTTGCTCATCAAGATAAATAATAAAAGGGATCTGCAAGCGCATAGATTAATACCGATGTAGCATTTTAACCGGGAAGTATTCCAGGTATCGTTATTTATATTTTTACCACTGGGAAGGGATTTCTAAGTATCATGGTTGATAATGGAATGAGAATATGGAACTGAGTACACATCATTGCATGTATAACCGAGAGTATTTATCAATCTCTTTATACAGGTATAAATGTCACATTAAGTAAAGGTAAAATGATAATGGTGACAAAGATAATTAATCTGATCAGCTAGCCACATATAATAATGATAAGCACCTCAACAGATATTCTAGCAAGTCATTAGCATGGAATTAGGATGAACTACAAAGATATTCCCTAAGTTATTATTAACTATAAAGTCTAGCATATCATAGTTAGTGCAATTATACTTGGCAATCATGGTGAGAAAAGACTATATCCATGCATAGTGAATATTAGCAAGGAAGATGAAGAACATAGCAATCACTCCCCTGTAATAGTGTTGCTCTGCCTGCCCTATACACGAGAGGGGGACTATATAAGAATCAACGAAGCTGTCACTATCGCGAACTACCCCACAATCCGACATATAGGGTGCAATCGCAGATAAATACGGTATAGACACCACGTCTACACAATAGTTATCATTCACCCACTGTACACATGGATAAACGCTATACGATCCTAGGCATGTATATAATTCCAATCTAACTAAGCCAAGCATATAACTATGATAAACTAAGAACAATATAATTGCAAATATAATCAAGTAGAGCAAAGTCATAACCAATATATTGAAATAGAACAAAGTCATATTCATAATATTGAAGAACAATGATGAACAATTGAAGAACAATAGAGGAATTACCAAGAATCCTCTTGACAGATCCGGGAACCAATCGAAGATTGACTCCTTCTAGTTCTAATCCTATGTAGCTATGCTAACTAGAGATCTAGTTGATGTGGTGGCTCTAGGGCTTGATCAGAGGCTCTCCTCCTGAATTAGGGTTTGAAGTATGAGACGAGGGCCTCTCCTCCAGGGGCAGGGGCCTTGCTTATATAGCCCTTTCGGATGAATCTGGGCCGTTGGATCAAACCGACATTGATCGTGCGGTTTTCCTTGATCCTCTAGGTCGGTGGAGCATAATCCTCGAGGCGGAGCCTGATTGGCTCCGGGGCCAGGGCGGGCGCCCTAAGGACCAGGGCGGGCGCCCTGTGTCCGGCTCCGTTACGCCTCCCGTTCGTTCTCGTGGCTTCTGGACTCTTCTAGATGTAAGATAATTACGTGTTCGGTTAATATCCCATCATTAATCCGACATGTGGGCCTTTCTTCCGTATTTCCTGATAACCCCCTGTAGAAATAGATAAACAGCAAAACTCGTGGAATTCTGTCAGATAAAACCCTAAGTCTAGGTGTTGGTTTCATTTGGATCCTTTTCTCTATTTATTTGATAGTTATAATTGATACTTAAGGACCGTCAACAGTAATATGAGTAAGTTTTTTTTATCAGAATAGTTCATTCTAATCCGGAGGAGAATTCTAGTTTGAACGCATATGTACCTGAAAGGCATGAAAGCATTGTGGCAACTCCTGATCCATCACTAAGTCTATCTTTGCTCAAGGACGAGCAAAAGGTAAGCTTGGGGCAGTTTGTTGATGGTAGATAAGTGTCAGTTTTAACCATCAACATAGCATGAGAAAGGACCTAAAATATAATTACTAGCTAGATATAGGGGTTACACTAATAGAATTCCACGAGATTTGGTGAATGTGTATTTCTGTAGGGGGTTATTAGGAAACAACCGAAGGAGGCCCACATGTCATATTTACGTAGAGAGAAAAGGGCCACATATATAAAAAGAATAATCTAGAAGACATGGGAAGCAAAACCTTGGGAGGTGGGACCCACCTGTCATTGTGATAGGGATGGGTGCCCCACCCCCCTAGGTGGCCGCCCTACCTAGGTGGCCAATCAGGAGCCACCTCGCGGATCATGCCTCCACTGCCTTTTAGGATCAATAATAATCGTCCATCAAGGTCGATTTGATCCAAGGGCTGTGGTGCTTCCTAGAGGGCTATATAAGCAAGGCCCCTGGCCCCAGGAGAAACCCTAATTCATTCCAAGATATAGGGCATTCCTGTGAGAAGCCTTAGACCACCATCTCAATTAGATCTCTATAGTTTAGTAGCATAGCTACATAGGATTAGAACTAGAAGCAGGCAAGCATTGCTTGGATTCCAGATCTGTCAAGAGGATTCTTGGTAATTCTCTCCTACTTCTATATTCGTTCTTGTATTATTCATCTAGTTCATCAGTTGTATGAATATGACTTTAGTCTATTCTATTATATTGGATATGACTTTGCTCTATTTGATTATGTTCTCAATTATATTGTGCTTAGTCTACTTTGATTATATGCTTGGCATAGTTAGATTAGAATTATATTCAAGTATAGGATTGTATAGCGCTTTCTCATTAGATCGATGGGTGAGTGGTAAATATTGTGTAGGCGTGGTGTCTATACCGTATTTTCCAGCGATTGCACCCTATATTCCGGACCGTGTGGTAGATCGTGGGAGTGACAGTCCTGTTGAGTCATTCGTAGTCCACCTCCCGAGTATAGGGCAGGCAGAACACAACTATTATAGGGAAGTGATTGCTATGTTCTTCATCTTCCTTCGTAATATCACTATGCATAGGTATAACCTTCTCTTGCTATGATTGCCAAGTGTAATTGCAATAATCATCGTATGCTTTGACCTTATAGTTAGAATAACTTAGGAGTTATCTTTGTAGTTCGTCCTAATCCATGCTAGTGCTATAAGCTTAGAGTAATCTATTGAGATTGTGGGGGTATAAACCCCTATACCCTTACGGCTAGACATGGGCAGGCCCAGACCAGACGGTCTGGCCCATTACATAATGGCTAAGATTAGTTTCTAGATCTGTAACCATGCCTCCCGGACTATATAAGGAGGGCAGGGAACCCCCCTCAAAAAACATCGAAACATACTCTAGGGAAATCTAGCTTGTAATACATTGTTCGAGACAGCAATAACAAAGCAGAGCAGGACGTAAGGTATTATTCCCACACGGTGGCCTGAACCTAGGTAAACCCGCGTGTTGTTCTTCATCACCATCTCGTTCGTGGCTGGCACACCTATCTGTCGACAATCTACTACCTTGGGCATACCCTCGGTAGACTGCCGACCAGGTTTTGTCGACAATGGCGCGCCAGGTAGGGGGTTGTGTGTACTGCTTTTTAGGTGAGCAAGATGGTCATCTTCCCCGACTCCATGGCCACGGTGGCGGGCCTCAAGTTCATGATCGGCCAGATCACCTGGACCACCGGCTCCAACAACTTTATCGTCATAGCCATGGAGGAGGTGCAAATCTGATCTGCATTGACTACTTCCCCGACACTGGCGTCGACTACGACTATGCTGGCTCCGGCTTCGCCTACACCAGCACCGTCAACGACCACGCCGGCAACTCATCCACTCCTTCCTCGCTACCACGGGAGGAAACTCGACTCCACTGACCTGATCGACTCCATCAACCGCCTCGGTGGTAAACTCTCATTTACCCTATCTCTGGTCGACTCGCTCCAAGAGCAGTTTACCGAGCAAAACTTGAACGGCTACAACAGATCTACTCGACCCGTTCGAGCCACCTGTTTTCAACAGTTGGGTATAGATCTAGTGGTCACTTCAACTCCTGAAGGGTGCTCCGCTCGGCATCGACCTCGACAACGCAACTTCATCAATATGGTGGGTTCTGATCAAGTTTCAATCCATACCACCTAGACAGATAGCCATTTGAGCTCCAGATCGAGCATTGCGTCCGACAAAAATACTCAAACCATGGTATTACACCATGTGAGTAGCGGTGATGAAGAGATGCTACATCCTCCAGGCTTTCCTCGAATCCTGGCTTTCCCTCCAAGGTGTGGCGCCATGATCAACGTGGTTAGCCAAGATGAAGACCCACCTGCTGGGGGTGAGACCGATCAACAGCGACGAGAGCGACAATAGCATAATGCTGACCGAGCTCAACGTTGCATAGATGAAGACGCACGTCTAGCACAACAACAAGCAGACCATGACCAGTAAGAAGCTGACGCTGCAGCTAGATGTAACCGTTGCAAGTGCTCAACCTCAATGATGCTTTCGACATGGTGGGGAACAGACCAGTATTCAAACCCCCAAGCGCTAACGTGGCTATCGCCATTGAAAGCCTGAAGCGGATACCAGATACCCCAGAAATTCAAAACATCCGGGAGGATCTGCAGGCTTATCTCTAGGCAGTGATGGTTCAGACCAATGAACGTGCCACGGGCCCATCGGCATCTGGCGCAACTAGCAGGAGCCGCCAGCATTCTAGTCGACCTTTTAGGTCTAGTCAACGTGGCTTATGTGCACCCGCCGGCCCAAACCACCACGTAGGCAACGATAATCACATGGCTCCTGGCATCAATCCAGGGGCTGACGGAGGCAATGGCAGCAATCGCGGGAACCCTCCCCACAACGATAATCACCAGCTTGACCACCGCCGTAATAACAACGATGACGACCGATGCAGCAATAACCGGCGTAATGACCACCAGGACCACCGTCATCAGGGGCAACAACACGGTGATAAACGAGATCGCCATGATGGCAATCACGATCTCCGTCACGACCTCTACAACTGTGACCTACGTCCTCGCATTGAACAAAGAGCTCGGGACCGTGCGTCCCATGAAACCAGTCGTCGCATGGAGTATGATATGGTCCACGGTCCCCCGGGCCCCAAGCAATTCACCAACCACCTACGACAAGTCGTCTGGCCCAGAGGTTTTAAGCTTGAAAAGCTTAACCATTATGAAGACAAGGTCAATCCCGAGCTATGGGTCCACCTTTGCGTGACCGCTTGCAGATCTGCTATGGGTGACGAGCACGTCATGGCCAATTACTTTCCCATGGTGGTCGGCCCGGTGGGGCATCAATGGCTTGTTAGTCTCCCTGAGAACCAATTCGACTCCTGGTATGCTTTGCATCAAGCCTTTGTTGAAAACTTCATTGCTACCTATGAACAGCCAGGCAACAAGTATGATTTGCAGCGCATCCGCGACGCCAGGGACGAACCATTGCGCGAGTACATCCGACGCTTCTCGGATATGCGCATCAGGATTCCCAGGATCACCGACAACGAGGCTATCGAAGCCTTCATTACTGTTCTGCGCTACCACAAATATCTCAGGGACAAGGTTCTTCATAAATGTCCTATAACGGTGGTCGACATCCTCACCACCGCTAAGAAGTATGCGGATGTCGATGACGCTAAGAAGCTGCTAAACGAGGGCACCGGCAAAGAACCATACTCTCCGCGACGCGACGACTACCGCGACAACCCCCACCGCGATGACTTTAGAGGTCGCAGTGACATCAGGGACCACCGTAACGAGAATCATGACCGGTGCAACAACAGAAATCAGCATGGCGATGGCCGTGACAACTTCAAGGGCAAGCGTGCTCGCGATGACGACGGTGAGGTCAACACCGTGAAGAAATTTGGTGGGCATCGCAATTATGAAGAAGACTACACTAAAGCCTTAAAGGGGCCCTGCCCAGCTCACCCTAAGTCCAACCATACGTTGGAAAACTACAAAGTCCTCAACGAGATCTACCACCGCAAACAGGCTTCAGAAAATGCCGACAAGCCTAATGACACAACAGACCAGCGTAACCGCAAGGACGATGATGACGACGATCCTGACAAGAACCCCAAGCACCAGTATCAGGAACCAGTGAGGCATGTTGCTGTTGACATTGTTTTTAGCACGTGTCAAGATGATCAGGAAGGGCTAATCAGTAGAGGAAAGATTGCTGTGTAGATTGATAGCCGAGGAGAATAAGCTTGTTTGTGAGTGGTGGCAGCGTATGGATTCAAATTGAAGTGTTGCCAATGAGGTTAAGGGTATTATTGCCGATGTCGATGAAAGAGGGTTTGAAGACTGCTACCGATGAAACAGGGAATGTACCGATGAAGGAGGGTATGAAGACTGCTGCCGATGAAACAGGGAATGTACCGATGGAAGGAACTTGAAGGCTGCTGCCGATGGAACAGGGATTGTGCCGATGAAAAGGAGGTCGATGAGAATACCATCGTAATTGAGGTGGAGTATGGAGTAAAATAGGAGTTAATTTCCTTGTATACGTTTAAGTAGAGTCTGAGTTGTATCAAAGTCATGTGTTTCCTTAGATTTGGATTTAGTGTCCTAGTCGTATTTGGTTACGTTTCTGTAGATCAAGATATAAATATAGAGTGAAGGGCAATGTAATAGGAGATCAATCAATACATCAAAAAACAGCTTTTACTCTTATTTACATCTACTTTCGGTGACTTCGTCAATTTGCATATTTTTCCTTTTTACGAGTTCTCATCGATTCGGCGAGTTGCATTGCTCTAGTGCAATCTTCGACGATCCTCGAGTTCCACGTGAGTACCTCTTGGCCATGACTTCTGGGCGTATCGCTGTTGTCAGGACCAAAGTGCTCGTATCTTCATCATTGTCGATTAACAGGTCAAATCGACTGGCACGCTTTGGATATCGACTTCGGGTATTAGCCCTTTGTGTTTGCAAATTTACTTTTGCATCAACACATCTTTTGATCGACTTCAGGTCAAAAGATGTGTTGATGCAAAAGTAAATCTGCAAACACAAAGGGCTAATACCCGAAGTCGATATCCAAAGCATGCCAGTCGATTTGACCTGTTAATCGACAAGGATGAAGATACGAGCACTTTGGTCCTGACAACAGCGATACACCCGGAAGTCACGGCCAAGAGGTACTCACGCGGAACTCGAGGATCGTCGAAGATTGCACTAGAGCAATGCAACTCGCCGAATCGATGAAAACTCATAAAAAGGAAAAATATGCAAATTGACGAAGTCGCCGAAAGTAGATGTAAATAAGAGTAAAAGCTGTTTTTTGATGTATTGATTGATCTCCTATTAC
Source organism: Saccharum spontaneum (assembly GCA_022457205.1). Taxonomy (NCBI): domain Eukaryota; kingdom Viridiplantae; phylum Streptophyta; class Magnoliopsida; order Poales; family Poaceae; genus Saccharum; species Saccharum spontaneum. The sequence goes on from CM039615.1 coordinate 36,139,882, forward strand.
ATTGCCCTTCGCTCTATATTTATATCCTGATCTACAGAAACGTAACCAAATACGACTAGGACACTAAATCCAAATCTAAGGAAACACATGACTTTGATACAACTCAGACTCTACTTAAACGTATACAAGGAAATTAACTCCTATTTTACTCCATAGTCCACCTCAATTATGATGGTATTCTCATCGACCTCCTTTTCATCGACACAATCCCTGTTCCATCGGCAGCAGCCTTCAAGTTCCTTCCATCGGTACATTCCCTGTTTCATCGGCAGCAGTCTTCATACCCTCCTTCATCGGTACATTCCCTGTTTCATCGGTAGCAGTCTTCAAACCCTCTTTCATCGGCATCGGCAATAATACCCTTAACCTCATCGGCAACACTTCAATTTGAATCCATACGCTGCCACCACTCACAAACAAGCTTATTCTCCTCGGCTATCAATCTACACAGCAATCTTTCCTCTGCTGATTAGCCCTTCCTGATCATCTTGACACGTGCTAAAAACGATGTCAACACATGCCCCCCAATTTCGGAGTATAAGATACTGATGCTCCGAAGTTTACTCCAGATGATGCTTGCTATTACCCATTTTTCAACTCATTCTCCAAGCATAACATGATCTGTTACTAGATTTAATCAAATCTAGATCTAATCCATGTATCTCAGTAAATATTGCACATTTTCCAACTGTCTTTGCCTTAATTACGGTTGAGATACCAAAATAACAATCCATCAACAAGATCTTATCACAACACATCACTTTTTTTAGAACCGAAAAATCCTGTATCGAGATATCCTTCAAGTCATGATTACTTGCCATCAAATCTTCTGTACCATCCCTTGATTGTCGTGCGAACAGTTACCATATCCAACTGAACCACCTCGATCCATCCGCGTACGGCATAGAGATAAGTCAAGAATACCCCTACCCCAAATGGCCTATAAATAGATTTCTCCGGGCTGCTCATCTTCTACCTTCAAACTTCATCCTTTGGCATTCTCACTCCGGCAGCAACCCTAACCAACAACCGCGCATCCTCGACTCACCAGAGCCCCCTCCATCGTCATCTTCAAGTTCCCAGCTCGTGCCCTCATCCTTTTCGAAGCAATGGCTGTTAACTTCAACGTCCCTGTGGTTCGTTCTTCTTCTATTACTTTTACTTTAATCCTTTTGGTTCCCTGTGAATTCTTACAGTCGGAATTTTCCTATTTCTTCCATTTTCTTGATCCTCCAAACTCAGGAACTATGCAACACACTGGTGATTCCAACCAATCAACCTCCCCTCCATTGCCTAGGTCCAATGGGCGACCCAGATCCAACTGACCTGATCAATGCAGAGGCAAATTGTATTCCCTTCAAAGCTCAAAATTTCTCATTGAATCTGTGGAAAGATACGTTCCGCTCTTGGCCTAAGCCCACCAAAGGGTGGAAAAACTGGTTCTTGAGGGTCAACAAATCAATGCAAGTGTTTTGGGCAGAACAGAAGATAGATCAATGTATCAGGCTATCCGTTGCCAATATACAAAAGAATGAATCCATGATGATAGCTGCCGCTCACTTTTGGTCAGATACCACCAATACCTTCATGTTTGGCCATGGCCCATGCGCCCCTACTCTTGCTGATGTATATATGCTCACAGGCTTGGACATCTCAACTGTCAATGAAGGCCACATTTTTGGCAGAAAAGCTGAGTATAGAGTGAGTACACTCAACATCGGCGGCTGGACGGGATACATCCAAGAGTACCAAAAGACTAGTACTGTCAATTAAGGGGAACACGCCACATTCCTGAACATGTGGCTGAAGAAGTTTATTTTTTGTGGTCGATCGGTAGGACCAACCAACGCTTTCCTCCCAGCAACAGAACTCTTAGCCAACGGTGTCAGATTCCCACTTGGCCGATACCTCCTGAGCTCAACCTACCACCTTCTCCACCAAGTATCTCAGAAGCTTATACTTGGTGAACGCATCGGCAATCTGGGAGGCCCATGGTGGTTCATCAATATGTGGTTAAATGCTCATATGCATAAGCGTTTACAGTGGGATCTCTTTGCTCAAGAATTCCCACGAGAGATTCCTGAAGATTACGTCCTCAGAGACGATGAATCGGCAACACGCCCCCCTCTCAACTTCGGCGAAGCCATAATTGTCCTTCCTGGAGCAGAGGCCAATGAAGATCAAATCGGCAGATTCTTTCAGAATTTCTACCATGGCCTCCCTCGTGATCTCAGGGCTTGGGTACCTTATATTGATGAGGATAGCAAGTTCCCTCTTCTCTTCAATTTTGTCGATAGTGATCTGAACCAAGACAATGATCTTATGATGACTATTATCACCCCCAGAGCAATCCCAGTCAACACATTTGGTAGCGGGAAAGCTTCCCATATTACTTATGAATTCTACAATCCATCGGCAGTATCTCGCTAGCTGGCCTTTGGGCAACTGCCAATCAAGCTATGCTTTGCCGATGTGATCAAGCCCAGAGAAATCATTACCGCTGGAACTGAATGGAGCAGGATAGTAAGACTTGCTCCCGATGCCGATATCTCAAATGTTGATCTCTCCGCCTGGTCACCAGCATCTTTCATCACAGAGTCATATAACCAATGGTGGCAAGAGTGGAAAGAACAGCTGTTTTCAACATCCGTTCACACATATCGGCACATGATCGATCCCGACTATGCCGTTCCTGACAATGCAGTAAGTTCCTCTTAACTTTTGTCTCTTTCCTTCCTTTTATATGTATATCGGTAGCTAACTTTCCTTGAAATAGGCCGATAATCCAGTTCCAGCAATAAGCAAAAGTGGAAAACCCTTCAACCTCTACCCAACCTCTCCAGTCTCAGTTATCGGCTACAACGCCCCTACCTTAGAGGCCTTGACCTTCCAGAGGACTCGCGCCAAAACTATCACCTCCAGACCAAGACTGGGAACATCTAGGGCTACTCCAAAGGCTACTGCTTCAAGCCTAATCAAGGCTTTTAAGGTAATAACCTTGCTTACTCTGTTTTCTGCCGATACACTCTATATTAACATGCAACTATCAGGGTGTGCAAGCTACAGCTGGATCATCATCGGCAACTCTATCAAGCACCACGACCTCTACCCCTCCTTCAGAGGTATTCTCTTATTTTTACATTTTTCCCTGTTAAATATCCAATCTTATACCCGTTTTTGCAGCAACAAACGGGCACATCGGCAAGCACGCCAAGCATGCAAGCTCCCCAATCAACACATGCCGATGCCCCCAAGCCAATTGTCGCTGAAGCCCAAACAAAGCGCAAAGCTTTGACCGATGCTGAAGCTCAACAAAAGCGACAGAAATCTACACCAGCCCCTGCGTCTGCTCCAACACCTATTAGTCAACCCACTGATGTAACTGAACAAGCTGCTCCTTCTGCACAAGATACATCATCGGCCATTACACCCCAAGGGCTGACTACCGATGAGATCATACAAGACATTCCATCGGCATCCTCTACCGATCCTTCGTATCATCCTCTTCAAGCCGCTCCCTCAAGCTAGGCTCAAGAAATTGCCCTGAAGCAGGTAAACCAATTAATTGTTTGGTTTATAATATCCCAGATATCACAGATAGGTTTTCTAACTCTCTTTATTTCACAGGAACAAGATTCTCCCGATAGCTTGTTCTCTTTTGCTATCGACGTCTCCGATGATGACGGAGAGGAGGTGAGTTCTTCCCTGGCATTGGGAACAATATCGGCAGACACCTATGGCAAACTAGAAGCTCTCATAAATCTGCTGCAATAAGATACTGCCCAATTGGTAATCGATTCGGACCCTGCAAGGACCATCTTCAAAACGATCCGCGGCCAAGTCCCTGCCAATGTTGAAGAAACCATCTTCCCAGCAGTCCATCTGGAGAGCAGACAACTTCAATATCAAAGGGTTGTTCATCGTATTGCTGACAGAGAAGCTCAGGCTCAACTTAAAGAAGAAATGCTGCAGCTGAAGCAAACTGCCGATGAGAAGCACAAGAACATCAACAACTTGCAAGCCTCCAGTGCTGATCTTAAGCAGAAAATCTTAGATCTATCGGCAAAGAGGGCAGCCCTGCTAGCTGAACTGGAAAAGGTTGAAACAGCTCTGACTCAAGCTAAATAAGAAGAAGACCAGCTTCCCGACGCTATCAAGGCCCTTCAACAGGAACAAGATGCCCAACCTCGCAAGGCCTTGGTCCTCAAAAAGAAACTCAAGCCTGTGGAAGGAAGTGCCGATGAAGACGCCAAGGAATTGAAAGAAGCCGATGAAATTCGCCTGCGTGCGATATCAGCTATCCAGGCTTTGTTAAATTAGCGCATCGGCAACAATTGATACTTTGTTTTAACTCCAGCCGATAGGATTGTTATCGGCAATTATACTTTTATGCATCTATCTAGATACTAGGGTAATATTTCTTTAAATATTTTCCATTTAATGCTCTGGGAAATACAACTCCTTCGAGAGTTTTAAGAATATATGCATTACCAGGAACAGATTGATTTATCCGATATGGACCTTCCAAATTAGGTGACCATTTGCCAAACTTAGAACTTTTAGTCCCAATTGGTAAAATCAACTTCCAAACCAATTCACCATCGACAAATTCCTTTACCTTCACTTTCTTGTCATACCATCTAGCTACCCTTTTCTTATTCTCCTCGATGCTAACTAAAGCTTTTAACCGATGACCTGCTACATCTTCCAATTCATCTTTCATAAGAATATCATAATCATCGGCTGTCAATTGATCTTGAAAGCGTATCCGCCTAGAACCAATTTTAATCTCCCAAGGTAATACTGCATCGTGTCCATACACCAATTGATAAGGTGCTACCTTGGTTGCACCATGACATGCCATCCGATATGACCACAAAGCTTCATTTAAAATTGTATGCCACTTCTTAGGATACTCTTTAATCTTGCGCTTAATGAGTTTGATAATTCCTTTATTAGATGTTTCAGCCTGACCATTAGCTTGGACATAATACGGTGAAGAATTCAAAACTTTAATTCCCATACCTATAGCAAACTCATCAAATTCACCCGATGTAAACATAGTGCCCTGATCGGTAGTGATGGTTTGAGGGATGCCAAATCGGTAGACAATATGCTCCTTCACAAAATCAACCATATTAGCCGATGTCACCTTTTTTTAAAAGGAATTGCTTCAACCCACTTTGTGAAATAATCAGTAGCAACCAGAATAAACTTATGCCCTTTACTCGATGGTGGATAAATCTGACCGATGAGATCAATAGCCCAACCCCGGAACGGCCAAGGCTTAATTATGGGGTTCATAGCCGATGCGGGTGCCCTTTGAATATTACCAAATTTCTGACATTCCTGACATCCTTTAAAATATTTAAAACAATCCTCAAGAATAGTCGGCCAATAATATCCATTTCTTCTGATCATCCATTTCATCTTGAAAGCTGACTGATGAGCCCCACATACTCCTTCATGAACTTCACTCATCAGGCCTTTTGATTCCTCTATGCTAACACACTTAAGTAAAACTCCATCTATGGTACGGTAATACAATTCATCATCGAGGAGTACATACTTGGTAGCTTGGAACCTTATACGTCTTTCAACCTTTTAGATGGATTCTTTAAATAATCAATGATTTCTTTTCTCCAGTCATCGGTATCAACTACTGATATTAATACTTCTTGAACAGGTTGATATCCTAAAGCATGCTGAGCCAATCAGTTAGCCTCTTCAGTATACATCCGGGAAATATGTTCCAGATGAAAACTCCTAAACCCTTTTAACAATTCCAAACACTTTTCATGATATGAAATTAGAATTTCACTTCGGCATTCATAAATCCCAAACAACTGATTTATAACTAACATAGAATCACCAAAGACTTCAACAGCATCAGCCTGTACTTCTTTAAGCAATTCTAACCCTTTTATCAGGGCTTGGTACTCAGGTTGATTGTTTGTCGATGTAGCAACGATCGACAATGAGAACTCATACTTCTTCCCCTAAGGGGAAATTAACACGATACCGATGCCTGCCCCTTCACCACAAGCAGACCCATCAAAGAAAAGTGTCCACGAAGCAACTTCCAGTGAATCCACCGTGTTGCAATGTTGAGTAACAAAATCGGCCATAACCTGTCCTTTAACTGCCTTAGCCGATTCATAACGTAGGTCAAATTCTGATAATGCTAAAATCCATTTACCAATCCTACCATTCAGTATCGGCATTGATAGCATATATTTGACCACATCATCTTTGCATATGACAGTACATTCAGCCGATAGTAAATAATGCCTCAGCTTAATACAAGAGAAGTATAAACATAAACATAATTTCTCAATGGCCGAATACCTGGTTTCAGCATCTATTAACCGTCTGCTCAAATAATAGATAACACGCTCCTTCCCTTCAAATTCTTGAATAAGAGCTGAACCAATAACAGTATCTTCAGTTGATAAATACAATCTGAAAGGTTTTCCATGTTGGGGTAGAACTAACACTGGAGGATTTGTTAAATAACTCTTAATCTGATCTAAGGCTAATTGCTGTTCATCCCCCCATTTAAATTCCTGATCGACTTTCAATTTCAATAATGGACTGAAAGCCTTGATCTTACCTAACAGATTAGATATGAATCTTCTGATGAAATTAATCTTACCGATCAAGGACTGTAATTTAGTTTTATCGGCAGGAGCAACAACCTTGTTGATTGCCTCAATAGATTTTCTACTAATTTCAATACCCCGCTGATGCACCATAAAACCCAAGAATTGTCCTGCCGATACACCAAATGCACATTTATTAGGATTCATCTTTAATCCATGTTTTCTTGTGCACTCCAGTATCTTCCGTAGATCGGTTAGATGCTTTGTGATGTCTCCAGACTTAATCACTATGTCATCAATGTAGATTTCTACCAACGTGCCAATATATTCATGGAAAATGAAGTTCATAGCTCTTTGATAAGTAGCACCGGCATTTTTCAAACCAAATGTCATAACTATCCACTCAAATAATCCCACATGACCTGGACATCTAAAAGCAGTCTTGGAAATATCTTCTTCAGCCATGAATATTTGATTATAACCTGCATTACCATCCATGAAACTAATAATCTGATGCCCTGCTGCAACATCAATCAACAAATCAGCAATCGGCATTGGGTAACCATCCATTGGTGTGGCCTTATTGAGATTCCTGAAATCAATACAACATGAAGTTTCCCATTTTTCTTATATACAGGAACCACATTAGAAATCCACTCTACATATCGACACTACTGAATAAACTTTGCCTCAATTAATTTGGTTATTTCGGCCTTAATATCAGGAAGTATATTAGGATTGCATCGGCGAGCCGGCTGCTGATGTGGCCGAAATCCAGATTTAATAGGCAACCGATGTTCAACTATAGATCGGTCTAATCCAGGCATTTCAGTATAATCCCAAGCAAAACAATCTTTATATTCCTTTAACAAATCAACTAGTTGCTGTTTACACTTGGAATTTAACTTAGAGCTAATAAAAGTGGGCCTTGGCCTATCGCCTTCACCAATATCTACTTCTATTAAATCATCTGTCGATGTAAATCCTTGACCTAATTTTCCATCATCGGCAAATCTATCCATTAAAACTCTTCTTCAGAACCGACTGCTTGGATCGGTAGAATTTCGTAATCGGCAACCTTGAGGAACTCTTTTTCCCAAGCTTCTCCTGATATGCACTTGGTTCGCTCATAAGTGTCTGATTCCGCCGATGTGATGAAATAAGAAGAATCACCAGGAACAACTTCAATTTTATCTCCAATCCATTGTACCAGACACTGATGCATTGTAGAAGGAACACAGCAATTAGCATGAATCCAATCCCTTCCCAAGAGTAGATTATATGCACCCTTGCCATTAATAACAAAGAAAGTTGTCGGTAAGGTTTTACTGCCGATGGTTAACTCAACACACACTGCCCCTTTAGCTGGTGATACATTGCCTTCAAAATCCTTTAGCATCATATCAGTCTTAGTTAAGTCTTGATCTCCCTTACCAAGCTTCCGATACATCACATAAGGCATAATATTAATTGCAGCTCCTCCATCAATAAGTATCTTAGATACAGGCTGCCCATCAACTCTGCCTTTTACAAACAAAGCCTTGAGGTGTTGTCTCTCATCATCGGCAGGCTTCTCAAAAATAGCCATCATTGGATCTAGCGTTAATTGAGCTATTTGGTCAGAGAAAACACCCTCTTCTTCGCTATCAAACAGAGCCAAAAATTCCATCAGCAACATAAACACCATATTGACGTCTGCCGATGGACCTTTATTTTTGTGCCTTATCTGCCACTGCTGATTACCAGATTTCTCATTGGAGGGACTTTCTTCTTGGTATAAATCTTTTTGATGCTCTCGCTGCATTTTTCTCTTCTGTGTCTTTGTCAAACCCTCTGGACACCATTGAGGAAGCTTAGTTTTCCACACTGGCTGATAAGTCCTAGTTGTCCCCACACGACGTATATTAGGATCCCTGTAAAATATTTCTTCATCAGGAACTCTTGCATTTGCCATCTCTTCAAGTTTCTCTTGGTTTCTCGGAAAATATGCAACGCGTTTACCAAGCCTTTCATGTACACTGAGCCTGCCCCCCAGCCGATCATGTACTGATGCTCTCCCTCTGATCGGCTCATTAATGAACAAACCTTGATTACCAGATTGAAACCTTCTTACAGGATGATTAACTCCATAATAACCATTGCATTCTGGGCAATCTTCAATAGTAGGTAACTTAATACCTTCCTCCCAACAATGAATAAAAAATGGACAATTCCAATGATCCTTATGCCGATTCCACTCTTCTTGACGTCTTTCCTCTTGTTGTCATTGATACCGGTCCCTTCGCTGACGCCAGCCTTCCTGTTGTCTTCGATGAGTAATCACGATGCCAGATCGAGGAGGCCTTCCAGAACTGCCACTTTCTGTCAATAGCCTCTTGCCTTTTGCATCATCGGTAGTTATCCGATGTTGGGGATCTACTGATGCATTCTTTTCAGCAGCTTCCAATGTCAACACCTTAATTTTCCCTTCAGCATCCAACATATTTGCTGGAAAAGGATGTTGATCAATTTTCATCGGCTTTTGAGTCTTGGAATTGCCAAATTTTATTTTGCCAGACTCAATAGCTAACTGCAATTGTTGTCTAAATACTTTGCACTCATTGGTACTGTGTGAAGTTGCATTATGCCACTTGCAATACAGCATATGCTTCAACTCTTCTACTGATGGGATCACATGATTAGGTGACAATTTAATCTGGCCCTCCTGAAGCAAAAGATCAAATATCTTATCAGCTTTGGTGACATCAAAAGTAAACTTTTCTGGCTCTTTGTGACCAAAGGGACAAGATATCGGCTTTTTATTCTTAACCCACTCTGCCAAACCGATAACTGGTTCGTTATCTGAATCAGAATCTTCCACCTCTTCAACAAATGAAACTTTTTGTTCCAATTTCTTTTAGGTTCAAAAACTCTAGTGTCTTGATCAGAAATCCTTTGCACTAAATGACTTAGGCTTTCGAACTCCTGAGAAGCATATCTGTCCTTAAGGTGTGGTAACAATCCCTGAAAGGCTAAATCGGCCAGCTGCCGATCATCCAATACCAGGCTATAACATTTGTTCTTTACATCTCGTAGCCTTTGCACAAAGCCTTCTACCGATTCATCATTGCGCTGTTTCATCTTTACCAAATCGGTAAGCTTCTTTTCATGAACTCCAGCAAAGAAATACTTATGAAATTGCTTTTCCAGATCAGCCCAAGTGATAATAGAATTTGGCGGTAGTGAAATAAACCATGTAAATGCTGATCCAGATAGAGATGATGAGAACAGACGAACTCTCAATTCATCTCTACAAGCTGCCTCTCCACATTGAATAATAAAACGATTAACATGCTCCATGGTTGACGTATCGTCTTGCCCAGAAAACTTAGTGAAGTCTGGCACCTTGTAACGATTTGGGAGAGGAATTAAATCATATGCCGGAGGATACGGAGTCTGATAAGAATAGGTATTAACTTTGGGCTTGATCCCAAACTAATCCTTCATAATTTCTGCTATTTTATCGGCCCAAAAAGCATCGACATCTTGCTGACGATATGGTTGAATCTTTGCTGGAGGTATCTGCTGATACCCTTCTGCATACCTTTGTGGCCCACGATCTCCAGCAATTGGCACATTTGCCACCATCTGCGGTCCATTAACCTGCTGAAAAGGGTTCATCGGCTGAGCTGCCGATGCTTGATTCTGAAAACCAGCATGCATGTGACCTTGATGCTGTGGCTTGCTGATTTAGCTGAACTGTATGTTGAGTGGAAAACTGCCCTGACCAATTATTAGTATTCATCGGTACAAAATTTGCCGATGGCTGGTAGCTTGTTGGCATTGCTGGATAATTACATCCAACTTGAGGCATAACCTGGACTCTAGGTTGACTGGCGATAGGAGCCTTCTGCTGCATCGGTAACAAATTTGCCGATGGACTTGAACTAGATGTTTGACCCAAGGACGCCTGAAAACCTCCTAGATTTGGTTGTACAGTAGTTGTAGTATATTGAGGCGCTTGAGCTATCTGCAAACCAGCCGATGGCATAGGAGTTTTTCCCGCTGCGTCAAACACTTGAGATAATCCGTGATTGAAAGCAGATGGCTCTGGAGGCATACCATATCCCCACCAATTAGCAGGAGTTTGATTATTCTGTGGTACAGGTCCTGATAAAGCCGATGCTGATAGATCTGTACTAAGCTGAACTCGTCCTGATAATGCTGAATCCGGACGCATCGGAGTAGACTGTACGTTAGATAAACCTACTGATACTAGAGGAGAAGAAATCTCTATACCCGCAACGGCTGGGGGAGCCGATGGAGCAACAACAGATGCTGATTCTGGTTGATGATAAGCAGGCCCAACGTAACGAGGTGACGCTTGCCCTTCTTTGAAAGTTCAAATCACAGCATTATGAACAGTATTGGACAACACATTGGAGTGATTAATTAAAGCATGATTCACCGCAGAATTAACCATCTCTTGAAGTTTACCCGGATTAGAATCAAAGGTAACTTGCCGAGGCAATGGCAAGTCCTGCTTCTGGATGACTTGTCCACTTTTGTTCAAGCTGAATGACTTCAAGCAAAGCTGTCTGTATTCTTCTATAGCTCTCTCCATAGCCTGCTTCTGATTGTCCTTAAGATCTTCTGTTACTGCGATGATGTTCCCCGCATCGATCTCAAGATTAAGCATCTTGACTAGACTATCCCACCTGGCGTGCCAAAAGATGTGTTGATGCAAAAGTAAATCTGCAAACACAAAGGGCTAATACCCGAAGTCGATATCCAAAGCGTGCCAGTCGATTTGACCTGTTAATCGACAAGGATGAAGATACGAACACTTTGGTCCTGACAACAGCGATACGCCCGGAAGTCACGGCCAAGAGGTACTCACGCAGAACTCGAGGGTCGTCGAAGATTGCACTAGAGCAATGCAACTCACCGAATCGATGAGAACTCATAAAAAGGAAAAATATGCAAATTGACGAAGTCGCCGAAAGTAGATGTAAATAAGAGTAAAAGCTGTTTTTTGATGTATTGATTGATCTCCTATTACATTGCCCTTCACTCTATATTTATATCCTGATCTACAGAAACGTAACCAAATACGACTAGGACACTAAATCCAAATCTAAGGAAACACATGACTTTGATACAACTCAGACTCTACTTAAACGTATACAAGGAAATTAACTCCTATTTTACTCCATAGTCCACCTCAATTACGATGGTATTCTCATCGACCTCCTTTTCATCGGCACAATCCCTGTTCCATCGGCAGCAGCCTTCAAGTTCCTTCCATCGGTACATTCCCTGTTTCATCAGCAGCAGTCTTCATACCCTCCTTCATCGGTACATTCCCTGTTTCATCGGTAGCAGTCTTCAAACCCTCTTTCATCGGCATCGGCAATAATACCCTTAACCTCATCGGCAACACTTCAATTTGAATCCATACGCTACCACCACTCACAAACAAGCTTATTCTCCTCGGCTATCAATCTACACAGCAATCTTTCCTCTGCTGATTAGCCCTTCCTGATCATCTTGACACGTGCTAAAAATGATGTCAACAGTTGCAACCATCATCAGGGGTAAGGTGTCTGTTGAAAGCAAACACGAGCGAAAGCTGCTCGCCCGTGCTTGCCTGAACGTGGCCAAGGCATACGACCTCATTGCAGATCCAAGACTACCCCCCTGGCCACACTGAGAAATCAACTTCAGCAGGGCAGATCAATGGGCCACCATTCCCGAACTAGTTCGTTTTGCTCTCGTCCTCAGCCCCTGTATCAATAAAGTGCAATTTGATAGGGTGCTCATTGATGGCGGTAGTTCTATTGACATCCTGTTCAAGAACAGCCTCTCAGCATTGAACATATCTAAAGCTGACTTGAAGCCATAGGACGCATAGTTCTCGGGGGTCTTGCCTGGACAGAGCTCTACGCCTCTCCGGCAGATTACCCTACCTGTGCAGTTTGGCATGGCAGACCACTTCCGTACCAACTACGTCAACTTTGTGGTCGCTGACTTTGATGGCACCTACCATGCTATCCTTGGTCGCCCCGCGATCACCAAATTCATGGCTGTACCTCATTACAGGTACTTGGTGCTCAAGATGCCAATGGAAAAGGGAGTCCTCACTCTCAGAGGCAATGTATTCGTTGCCTATACATGTGAAGAGGACAACTTTCACGTAGCCGAAGCCCACGACCTCTCCCTACGCATGGCGGCAACGGCGATGGAGGCAAAGATGACTCTTCCAAACCAGCTGGAGATTCCAGAGCTCGAAGCACCACGAAAGTCTATCAAGTCCAAGGAGTACAAAGAGATCTAGTTGGTCGAGGGTGACTCCAGCAAGACGGCTCTGATAGGGCCAAACCTTGACCCTAAATAGGAAGACGCGCTCACCCGGTTCTTGAGAGAGAACATAAGCATGTTCGCTTGGAAACCATCGGACATGCCTGTTGTATCTCGAGACTAGATTGAGCACTGCTTGAACGTCGACCCCAAGGCAAAACCCGTTAAGCAGAAGCTGCGGCGGTTCGGGAAGGACAAAAAGGAGGCTATTAGGGTAGAAGTTACACAGCTTCTTGCAGCTGGTTTTATCAAAGAGGTGTATCATCCGGATTGGTTAGCCAATCCGGTTCTTGTACGCAAAAAGAATAATGAATGGAGAATGTGCGTTGACTACACCGATCTCAACAAACACTGCCCTAAGGACCCCTTCAGCTTACCTCACATTGACGAAGTCGTGGACTCCACGGCTGGCTGCGAGCTACTATCTTTTCTTGACTATTACTCTGGTTATCACCAGATCACTCTAAACAAGGATGATTAGATCAAGACGTCCTTTATTACACCCTTTGACGCTTATTGCTACACGACCATGTCATTTGGGCTAAAAAATGTCGGAGCTACTTATCAGCGTGCAATACAAGAGTGCCTCGAAAAGGAGATACAAGATGAACTGGTCGAAGCTTATGTAGACGACGTAGTTATCAAAACCAAGGAATCCCACTCCTTGATTGACAATCTGACACGTACCTTTGCAGTGCTCAATCAATATCAATGGAAGTTGAACCCTAAAAAGTGCATCTTTGGCGTTCCCTCTGGTATATTACTAGGCAATGTCGTTAGTCGTGACGACATACGTCCTAACCCAGAGAAGGTGCAAGCTGTCCTTAATATGAAGCAACCATCAAATGTCATGGATGTCCAGAAGCTTACAGGGTGTATGGTCGCCCAAAGCCAATTTCTATCTTGATTTGGTGACAAGGGCTTACCTTTTTTCAAGTTACTCAAGGCAGGCGAGAAGTTTGAGTGGTCAGAGGAAGCAGATATTGCCTTTACACAACTGAAGCAGTACCTTGCATCACCTTCGGTCCTTACTGCCCCCAAGTCAGGAGAAGTCCTTCAACTTTACATTGCCATGACTGATCGAGTCGTCTCCATTGTCCTGGTGGTCGAGCGCGAGGAGCCCGGCCACGCTTATGGTGTTCAGCACCCAATCTATTTCATCAGTGAGGTGCTCAATGAGTCCAAAACTAGGTACACTTAGATTCAAAAATTGATCTACGCCATACCCATTACAACCCAAAAGTTAAAACATTACTTTGATGGGTTCCACGTGGTGATCAAAACTGAGTTTCCCCTTGGTACCATTATACACAACAAATATGCAAACAGGCGCATTGCCAAATGGGCAATGGAGCTATGTCCTTTTGACCTGGAGTTTGCACGCCGCGACACTATCAAATCCCAAACATTAGCTGACTTCGTGGTCGAGTGGACGGACTTAAGTATCTCGAGCTCTCAAGGACCCGTTGACTACTGGAAAATGTATTTTGAGGGCTCACTAACTATTGATGGTGCGGGAGCGGGCATATTATTCATATCACCAACCAATGAGCGATTACGCTACGTCCTCAGGATTCACTTCTCGGCATCTAACAATGCTGCAGAATATGAGGCATGTTTTCATGGTTTGCACATTGCAGTCGACCTCAGTATCAAGCGCCTTTACGTCCACGACGAATCGGCCCTAGTTATTAACCAGCTCAACAAGGACTGGGATACAACTAGCAAGAAGATGGATGCATATTGCAAAGAAATTAGCAAGCTTGAAGGTAAATTTTACGGCATCAAATATTCCCATGTGGTTCGAGACAAAAACCAAGCAGTCGATGCGCTGTCAAAGTTAGGATCATCTAGAGCTCAAGTACCATATGGCGTTTTTGTTCAAGACCTTTTAAAACCATCAACTAAGCAAGAAGGCGACCCCATAGTCGAGAAGCCCGCGAACGAGCCTCTGGTAGCTATGGTTCCATCACCAACAACTATGGAACTATCTCCCACATCCGCAGGACCATCTCAGACCTCGACTACGATAGCGGACTGGCGTGTTCCATTCATTAAGTATCTGATAGATGGCACCGAGCAATCTGAATGAACTGAGAATGAACGCCTTATACACCGCAACAAACAATACCTGGTGGTCGAGGGTAAGCTATGGCGCAAAAATGCGAGAGCAGAAGTATTGATGAAGTGCATTGAGCAAGAAGACAGTATTAAACTCTTGGAAGAAATACATTCTGGCACCTGTGGTAATCATGCTGCATCTCGGACACTGGTCGGTAAAGCGTTCCGTGCAGGTTTTTACTGGCCATCCGCAGTAGCTGATGCAGAGAAGCTTGTTAGACACTGCGCCAATTGTCAATTTTTCTCCAAAAGAGTTCACGTGCCGCCCATGAGATCCAGACCATACCAGCCTCCTGGCCATTTGCGTGCTGGGGTCTGGATATGATTGGCCCCTTCAAACTAGCACCAGGTAACTTCAAGTTCGTATTCTTACTGATTGATAAATTTTCCAAATGGATAGAGTACATGCCCTTGGTCAAGACATCTTTTGAAAAAGCAGTCGAGTTCCTCGACCAGGTCATCCACCGCTTCGATATACCCAACAACATCATTACAGACCTAGGGATTCAGTTTACCGGGAACACATTTTGGGACTTCTGTGATGAACGGAGCATTGTAGTGAAATACGTCTCGGTGGCACATCCCAGAGCTAACGGACAGGTCGAGCGGGCTAATGGAATGATTCTGGATGCATTGAAGAAACGGATATACAGAGCGAATGCCAAAGCCCTCGGACGGTGGATTAAGGAGTTACCAGCCATGGTCTGGGGACTTTGGATGCAGCCTAGTCGTAATACTGGTGTCTCACCATATTTCATGGTTTACGGTGTCGAGGTTGTACTCCCAGCAGACATTGAATTCCGGTCACCTCGGGTTGAGAACTACAATGAAGATCAAGTTACTGAACAACGAGAGCTTGAGGTGAATAGTGTAGAGGAACGACGCCTTGACTCCTGTATACGCACGGCCAAGTACCTCGCTGTGTTACGAAGGTACTATAATAAAAATGTTTAGGAACGTTTCTTTGTGGTCGGCGACATGGTATTGAAATGGAAGACTAGCCAAGATGGCATCCACAAGTTGGCAACTCCATGGGAAGGGCCATACATCGTCAAGGTTGTTACACGACCTACTTCGTATAGGCTTGCAAGACTTGATGGCACTGACGTGCCCAACTCCATCCATATCGACAAGCTTAGGCGTTTTTACCCCTAATTCTCAAATACAGATATGTACCTTTTTCTGTACTACTTTTGTACTTTGAATTATGATATATATATATATATATATATATATATATATATATATATATACTCTACTACAGTTGACTACACTCATTTACATTGTTGATTCTACAACTACAATAACTTTTTGAAAAAACAGTACATCGATCACCAATCCCTTCAGGTTCTCAGAGCAGCTCTGTCCTCGCCCTCACTCATAGCGTGCACAAGATCCACCCTCTGCGTTTTGGGTGGTCGACAAATGCCATTTGGCCAGACCAGTCGTACTCTTACATGTATACAGGCTCTAACAGCCTTACACTCGGATCACTGGCCTCTCCAAAGCCGTACAGACCTACAGGATGACATCAATTACGCTGGAACAACTAAAAATAGAACATTCCGCTGTTCTAACTTAGTTATCATCGATTATGCCAGAACAACTAAAACAGAACATTCTGCTATTCTAACTTAGTTAAATTCGCACGCAATACAAAGCTTCAACATTTTTTCATACAAAAACATAAATACCTTTACATTGTACTACTTATTACCTTATTACAAGCTCGCCTCTTTGCAAGCACGAGTTTACAATAAGTTTATGAAAATTAACTACTCCTATGAACTATTCGTAGGTTCCCCCTACTGTGGACCCTTTGGTAGTTCCGAGACTTTTGGCGTGGTCAATGATGGAGCAGAGCATGCTTCGCTAGAAGCCAGAGATGGCGGCACGGGTATTTGACCCACATACAACTGAATTGTCCCTCCGGTCGATGGGGCCGTAGCTAGGCACAAGATGATGTCCTTCGTAATCGCAGCAGCATGCTTCATCTCCTTTGACCGCAGCTCGTCAGCTCGCTCCACCCCGACCTCCCTGGGATAACCAGCTTCCAGGCGAGCAATATCCAACAAAGGGTAGTGGGCATGTACCAAGCTAAGTACATGTGCACCCACATACTCCTTGATGTCCTTCGTCCACTGTTGGAGCCATCCCAAGGCTTTTTGGGATTTCTCGACCAGGCCTATCTTTGGTGCCTCCACTTCAGATTCGGTGGAGTCGGTGCCAATGACATCGAGCACTGGTGCGATCCCTTTTGCCATCTCAGTGCAGGTGTGCTTCCAAGTCTCTCGCTCCTTGACGAGTATCTTGCATTTCCATTAAGGGCTTCTTGCTTGTCATAAGCTTGCTGCACTTCTAGGACCACGCCTCGATCTTTTTTGCGCCAGCTTGGTTTTGAAGCTCCAGGTCGTCGCAATCTTTCTTCATCTTCTCAAGGTGCATTTTGGCATTTTCTTTACAACGGCAAGGCGTCACGTTGATAAGAATTTAACGCCACAAACTTCAATACACGCTACGACAATGCTGTGGAATATTTACTCTCTAGATCCTTGGCTAATTTAGCATTCTCCTCCTTCATGGCCCGCTATGTTTGCAGCCATTTGGTCTTCTCTTCGATGAGCTGATCACGCTCAGTAGTTACCTGAGCATTTTCTTCACGAAGCCGGCTGACTTCGATGTCCAGACCTGTATCAATACTCTGATTATGAATAGTATAGTAATACAACACCCTACAGAGCTCGAGTACCTAACAATAGAAGACACCCTTACCTGATCTCTGTTTCTCGACCACTTCCAGCTAGAGATGGCAACGGGTACCTAAAACCCGAGTACCTGACGGGTATTACCCGATAAAGAGGTGGGTATGAGATGAATTTTTTACCCTTGGGTATGTTATTGGGCAAAATCCTATACCCATTGGGTATGGCGGGTACGGGTGCGGGTGCATACTACCCATACCTGCATACCCGCAGGTAAGACATACCCACAAAAATAACTAGCAAACCACAGTTATTTTAGTGCATATTAGTCATGAATTTGGCCCATTAAGACATCCACTATATTTCTAGTAGATTGCCTTTGTTGTAATAATGCTAATAATGTTTGTTAGCATGTTTGTAACTTGTTGGAAGCTTAGAATGATTTATTGTTGCATGTGACTATTTGATATTTTAGGTAATTTTCGGGTATACTATCGGGTATGGATTACCCGTCGGGTGAGAATTACCCGGCGGGTACGGGTATGGAACTATTTCTTTACCCGCATGCGAGTACGGGTAACCCGACGGGTAAAATTTTGTGGGTGCGGGTACGGGTATGGGTGGGCACTACCCATCGGGTACGTACCTGTTGCCATCTTTACTTCCAGCCGTTGGAGTACCGTGCGCATCTTTTCTTCATGATCAATACTTTGCCTTGCATAACTCTCCAACTGCTCCTACAATTTCTTCTATTCTGCGTTTAGCTGTTTGTTCTTCTAGGCCACAGTCTGTATCTTAAGGCAGTTCTTATGGATTATACAACAACGGCTTATACAGTTATGTGAGGCTTATCTTAACTTCCTCCAGGAATATTTTACCAACCGCTTCTACG
This sequence comes from Saccharum spontaneum, assembly GCA_022457205.1. Lineage (NCBI taxonomy): Eukaryota > Viridiplantae > Streptophyta > Magnoliopsida > Poales > Poaceae > Saccharum > Saccharum spontaneum. Next base: position 36,158,538 of record CM039615.1, read on the forward strand.
GCCCCGACCTCGTCTCCTACTGGGATCTCCACAGTGTAGGAGCAGGTACCGCAAAATTTGTTTTCTTCTTCATAATGCCCAAGTATTTCTTCCGTGGTTGGGGCTGAAGACTCGGCTTTGTCTCCTGGTCTAGCACTTCCAGTTGGCTCTTTGGTGGTCCCACCAACTTCTGTAGATTTTGAGACTTGTAGCTCTGAGGCCGGCTGGGGGGCTATTCTGGGTTTTCTAGGGCTGGCTGGTGCTGTACTGCTGGTTCTGGGGCCTTCAGTGGTTGTTCTGGCAGCTCTGGGGCCCCACCATCTCTTGCCTGCCCTAAAATTTTAGTTTATGGACTAGGAGCAGTTGTTGAAGGAGCTTGCGGCTCGGGGACTACTCTCTCTGCTCTGGTTTGCTCCAGGACCTGCTGCTCGGCGGTGGCAGTATTGGGTGGTGGTGGTGTTGCACCGCCAGACAGTTCTTTCGGCCTTTGGGTCGATGTAGAGCTATACAAATCAATAACAAGTTACAAAGGTGATGATTTTGACTAATTATGTTATACTCAAACAAGTTTTCGATGACTTACAGGTCTGTAGCATGAAAAACGGTGGCAAACTAAGATTTCTTCGTCTTCTTGGGCTCAGCACCCTTCTCTGCCACTGCTCTAGTGGTCGGGACTGGCTTAGCCACATCGCTTCTAACAGCTGCAGCAGGCCTTGGGATTCCTGAGGCCTGCGCCTGTGGTTGCGGTGGACGAGGTGGTGGCTCAGTTGTTTGCAACGGTGGTGTCGGCTCTTCCCTTCTAGCAAGCTGCTCCCTCTGCCTGCTTGCTACGATACCGGAGACCTCCTTAACCTCCTCGTCTTCATCTTATGGCCAATCTGCAATAACACGTCGACATTTACTTGCTGGGTCCTCTGCTTCCTTCCGGTCAATTACCTCTTTTGGATTTTCATTTGTAGAGGTTCCTTGTGAGGTCTGGCCCCTTTTCTTCATCGGGGCAACCACTGGTTTCTTGCCTGCAAGTCGGCTGGCTTGGTCTGATTCATCCTCAATTTCAAGCCAATCAACTTCAGAAGGATCGTCGTCCACGGGCAGCTGCTGTGCTTCATGAGCCCGTGGCACGACCTCTGGCCACTTCACTCCTGGAGGGCAAGAGACGAATGCTTGCACTCTCTCCTATCCATTAAACTGGGCAATAGATAGCAACATAAATTTCAGAATGACAGCACACCAAAAAAGTAGTTATTATGCAGAGTTTCAATCACAAGGATGAACTATCAGACAACATTTTACTTACCAGTGGTGGTGGGCGAGTAAGCTTGAACGCTGGCTCGATGACTGTCAGCTTCTTGAAGTTGGGATCTTTCAGGTTAAATAGGTCTCAGACCCTGATCTTCACTTCTTTCGGCTCGAGGTCTTCATTCCTCATCCTGGTTGGGTCCATGTGACCTTGGTATTCATATGCCGCATGCACTCTGGCCTAACACGGTTGGATCTGACGACTGATAAAATTCCCGACTACACTTGGTCCGTCCAACCTTGACCAAGGTAGTAGCTGCATTATTGCTTTAATCTGGATTGTGTTCTGTGGCAGCTCTTTCCAACTGTTCATCTTCTCTAGGACCAAGGATACGTCACAGTATGAGGCCTGACTTGGTTCTTCACGGATGTAAAACCAATGCCTGTACCAGTCTTCTAATGTGGTCTTCCAAGGGCAGTGTAGGTACTCCGCCCTGATCCCTTCCCGCATGTTCAGATAGCAGCGACCAGCCATGTTGGAGCCTCCTCGACCTCCTTTCTTCTTCAACCAGAACAAGTGATGAAAATAGTCGAAGTGGGGTTGGAAACCACCGTATGCCTCGCAGAGATGGATGAAGCAAGCGACAAGCAACACAGAATTTGGATGCAGATTGCATATAATGATTTCGTAATAGTTGCAGAGCCCGTGCAAGAATGGATGTACAGGTACACCAAATCGATGGGTAAAGTATTCTTCAAAAACAACAATTTCACCTCCTTTGGGATCCGGGAATGGCTCCAGATCGGGTGCACGCCATCTCGCCAGTTCTTGGGCATGCAGCACACTAATACGCACTAGTCACTCGAGGCTGAGTGGGGTGCACTTTGACATACTCCATTCCTTCTCCATGATCTCCTTGTGAACTTTGGCCTCCATCTTCGTTTTCCTCACGGCCATTCTCTGACTCTTTTGACTCTTCCTTTCTATGAAGGAAAAGGAGGGCGCCGCTCTTCCTAGTGGCTAGGGTTTGGTGGCGATGATTCAAGCGGTGGCGGCACGTGAAGAACTTAGGGCAACTTCGTCGATGCCTATGGTGGCGATTATGGATTGCACTACGGTGGTGGCACTGGGGCTCGCGAGGGCTTTGTGATGGCAATGGCGCAGCGGCGGTGGAAGCAAGAAGAAGGTTGATTGTGGATACGCGAGTGTGAGTAGATTGGAATCGTTCCCTTTCCCAGTCTTTAAGAGGCAGGGGTCGATTCAGTTTCTGAAAGAATGGGGCACATGGCGTGAGATTTGCGGTAACTAACAGATTTCCTCCGCAAAAATTGCATCCCTTTGATTTTGGCACCGATTGGTACACGACCCAAACGTGTCTTGTTACAGACAATGGGTCACTATTCACATGATGCGCTAGAAAGGAACTGCGGCGCCGCCCACGTCATCAGCGCATCAGATTGGACCAGTAAAAAAATAGAAATGAAAATGAAAAGAAGAAAAAAGAAAGAGATCTACCGAGAAAGCGTGGCGAGGGACTCGCCAGACCAGTGTGCTCTGGAACCTCTAGCCAGAGCTCTGAGCTCTGGAACCTATAGCCAGACCTCCAAGCTCGGGTACTCGCTAGACCAGTGTGCTCTGGAACCTGTAGTTAGAGCTCTGAGCTCTGGAACCTGCAGCCAGACCTCCAAGCTTGGGGACTCGCTAGACCAGCGTGCTCTAGGACCTACAGCCAAACCTCCGAGCTCGGGGACTCAGAGCCAGACCTCTGAGCTTGTGGGCTCATCACCAGACCTCCTAGCTCGGGGACTCATCGCCAGACCTCTGAGCTCGCAGACTCATCGCTAGAACTCCGAGCTCAGGGACACGACGCTAGACCTCGGAGCTCGGGGACTCTTTGCTAGACCTCCGAGCTCGGGGACTATTCGTTAGACCTTCGAGCTCGGGGACTTGTTATACCACTAACTGCTCTAGGATTCGTCTTGCTCGACTACATGTACTATGCTTGCATACAGTCGATGGACGCTTGATATTCTTAGACCTTGCTACAAGGCTCATTCTTCGCCTTCTAGCAAGCTTGGGGACTACATCATATATGATGCACCTGACGGTGCATAATGATCATTGGTTCTTGATGATTCTTTTTTAGACCCTGGCATCACGTGCCTGCATCACCTATTACCAGGCTCGGGGACTAAATGGGTACACTTCACCTGACGGTGAATTGTTTCTATTTAGTGCCCCTACGATCTGGAATTCTTCGTAAGTTACTTCCATCAAGTATGCACACTTACATTTCTTCTCAGAAATACAAGTGGGTACACTTCACTAGGAAAGAATATTTTTCTTTTTGGACCACTATGCAATCTTCACCGACAACTACAATCTTCATCAACAATCATGGTTTACTGATTCCTGATCCAGACGGAACACTAGCGCATGCTCGGTTAACATTTCAAGGTGATGTGAAGATGAACCTTGCAAGTTAAAGAAGACTAAGATAGTGTGTCGATACAGAATACATAGTGCTCGGGGACTAGCTGTGGGGGTATGAACCCCGATACTCTTACGGCTAGACATGGGCAGGCCCAGACCAGATGGTCCGGCCCATTACATGACGACGCACGATCCAGATCATCGGGATAGAGTATCGCGCAAGGCATCAAACCAGACTTGGGAATCAAGCAAGGTCTTGGTCGGTTAGATTAGGAATCCTTATCCGGCTCTGTATGGCAATTGTAGCCGGCTAAGATTAGTTTCCAGATTTGTAACCCTGCCTCCCAGACGTTATAAGGAGGGCAGGGGATCCCCCTCAAAAAAACATCAAAACATACTCTAGGGCAATCTAGCTTATAATACATTGTTCGAGACAACAATAACAAAGCAGAGCAGGACGTAAGGTATTATGCCCATACGGCGGCCTGAACCTGGGTAAACCTGCATGTTGTTCTACATCACCATCTCATTCGTGGCTTGAACACCTGTCTGCTGACAATCTACTACCTTGGGCATACCCATCGGTAGACTGTCGACCAGGTTTTGTCGACAGAGATGTTTATCTTTTATTATGTGGCTATGTGCTTATCAGTTATTCTTTATCATTTATATATACTATTTATCTTGTGACACTTACCATGTATGAGAAGATAGATAAAAACATGGTTATGCTCTCCATTACCACATGCAGTGATGCTCATTTCTCATTATCCTTAGCACTCCCTTCCCAGTGATAAAAATATAAATAATGATATCTGGATTACTCTCGGTTAAAATGCTACATCGATATTATCTGTGCGCTTGTGGATTTCATATTCATTCTAGGGGAGCATTTGGATTTATTTGTAACACCCCAGGTGTTTGGCTTCCATATTTGCGCTTGCATTTCATAAGCATGAGCATCATTCATTTCATTTGTGCATTGAATTGCTTGCAACATGAGTGTGCAACCTGCTTTATCCAGTTGTTTCAAAATTGTTAGCTTATGAAATGAGAGTGGTACAACTTGTAGGTGCAACATGGGGGTCTCAAACTTTGAAACATGGCAATGTTGGTAGTATAACATAATAAGATTACTTGTTGCAACTAGAGCTTGAAACATATGCAACATGGTTTGGCAACATTTTAGTTGAAAGAATTGTTTTGCTTGTTTCAACCTATGTGACACTTGGAATTGTGTGTGACCTTTGAGCACAGTGGTTAATTATGTCCTATAATGCCTTAATTACATTTAGGGTAATTAGTGGAACAATTTTCATGATGATGGCTTGGGGTAATTAGGCACCTAGGTGCTGTTTTTCATGCTAATTAGTGAAGTAATGCAAACTGAACCCTCAGAATCTCCAGCTTAGAAGCAAAATCAGTTCAAGTCCATATTAAAAAAGTTGTAGTAACTTTTGTAAGCTTCAACTTTGTCAATTGGCTCACTTCATGATTCAGTCCTAAGGTAGTCAAATTCCCACTTTTTTGTGCTAATGATTTTCTGTTGTCTCACAAAAACAGATTCTGTTCCTTGCTCTATAACTCCCAAACTATGCTGATTTAGGTTTAGCTCATATTGATGAAGCTGTGGATAATTTTATGAGCTACAATTTTGTTAATTGGCCCATCTTGTGATTCGGGCTGGTTTGAGAGCTACAGGGCTCCAAAGCTGCTGCTGTTCTGAAGATGCCCATGTTGCAATGTTGCAACGCTCTGTTGCACGTGTTGCAGTTCAACCCGAGGAAGGGGGGAAATGGCCGACCGGCCTCAGACCGTGAACGCCGTGTGGGCACGTGGTGGTGCCCGTACGCCGGCCGCGGCCCCACCGGTCAGGCCGTGAGGTCCTCAAGGACGCCACGGAGCCGACGCTCGCCCCTCACTCCATCTCCTTCCCTTCTCTGTCCCTCTGTGTGCGTCGGGGCGGAAACAAAGCCGCTGCCATTGCCGCGAGCTCTGCCACTGCCGCGTGCACTCACCACCGCACCACCGTCCTCCAAACCTCGTCCATAGCTCCATCACTACTCCCTCTACCTCACCCTTCCTTCTGACTGCTCCTTTGGGCCGCAAGTGAGGCCACATTCTCAGATCCGCCACGGTCACCACGGGCGGGACCTCGTCGGAGTCCAAGCCCGCTGTGGTTGGGGTATTTAGGAAGCCATCCATCCCTCCTTTTCTTCTTGGCTAGTTCCGTTGCTCGCCAGAGCTCTCCTCTGCTCTGGCCTGTGGCTGACGCGCGGGCCCTTCCTGTCTGGTGGGCCCCGCTTGGCAGACGCACGCGGGCAGAACAGGATCACGGGCTGCGCGCGATGGTGGGCCGCGCCGGCTGGATGAAGCCGCACGCGGGTCAGCGGGCCGCGCTGTGGGTAGCCGGCCCAGTAGCTCTTTAGGGTTTTGATTTTTGTTTTTCTTTATTTATTTCACAGTTTTGATTGTTGTTTTGTGAATTTCATATCTCATGTTGTGTAGATCCAAATGGGGTGACTCCAAGTTTGTTAGGATCTGTGTGAAGTGTAGTATTTATGAAAAATATAAAATGGATATGTGTTATTCCAATTCTGGAAGATTTAAATAGGTCTTTGAAATGTGTTTTAAAGTAGATGCAAAATTGTTAAATGGATAACTTGAGTTGTAGTGTTCCAAAAATTATGAAATTTGGTGGGTATGCTATTTCATGTCTATATTAGCTCTGGTAAAAAGTTGGGTACTAGTGCTTGACTACTTTTCAAGTTATGATGTTGTCATGTTATATTAGGAGCTACTTGAATGAATTTTAAAAAAATTTCTGTATGTTCAATGCTCATTAAATTTTAAGGAGAGTGTCCTAGTATCCTAAGGTTGCTAAGAATAATATTGTTTCTATTGTTTGACACTTTCATTATGATTTGTTAATTATGCAAAAATCAGCCCTTCTGGCTTGTGAATTTTGTGTAGGGAGTTTTTTGAATAACTTTAGTTCAAATTTTTACAGTAGCCTCCTAGTAGGGTATAGAGTCTCCTGTAATTTTTGTAGAATTTTTTGAGCAGTTTGCATATAAGTTTAATTTTCCACTTAATTAATTAATTAAATTAAGAAAGGGATTAAAATAAATGACTTGAGTGAACATACATTACTTTCTGGTGGTTTCATGTCATATGTGACCTAGTAGTGTCATTAGTTTGGTCATAAGGGTAGTTTGACACATGAATAAATATTTAATTTTCACATTTCTAGGTCCTCTGGACAGCTGGTAGCATTTTTGGGTTTGGACCCTGATAAAGGTGTTTGCTGGGAAACTTGTAAATACCAAAGTGGTAGTAAACTTGTTAAATTAGCTTCTGTCAAAATTTGGTGGCATTTGGCCTAGTAGTTTAGGAGTTGTGGCTGTTTAAAGTGGCTGTCCAGAAATGGCTGCTCTCTGTTTGGAGAGGACAGATTTCTGGAACTTTAGAATTTCGACTGAGTAAACTTGAGAATCAGGTCTTGAGGTCTAAAGATGACTTGTAGAGCATTTTATAAGCTTTCCAGATTGTCTTGTAACATGCCATTTGAATTTTTGAATCTACAGTTATGGTGGAAATACTTAGCTGCTGTCTAGAATTTGTCATTGTGCTATTTTGTGCTTAGGTTGGTGGTAACCTTAAGTAATGTTGTTCTTGTTGATTGTTAGGTGTTAGACCCTTAACTGAGGAGGAACAATTATACATTAGGTTGTGTAGATTAGGTAAGTACTTCTCAACCGGAGAAGAAATATGCACTTTTTGTGAAGTGATTTGAATAGAGCACTAGGACTGTTGTAGTTACATTTCATTCCGAGCATGTTGCATTCCTTCTTATGCATCCATGAAATTTATTGTGCATTCATGCAATAGGTGTACCGAAGGGAGTGACACTCCTAGAGTTCAAGGGAGCAATTCTGGAGGAGGTTCAGGAGCAGCTAGGGGAGCTAGAGGAACCAGCTGGCGAAGGAGTTCCCGAAGCCGAGCTGCCTGAGTGCCCAGACCATCGCCCTTCCTCTTTCTTGAAAGGCAAGCCCCGGTTATATATATATATATATATATATATATATATATATATATATATATATATATATATATATATATATATATATATATATATATATATATATATCTTGAGTACTTTTACTTGTTTACTGCATTAAGTTGTAGGAGTTGGGTGAAAACACTTGTTGCATTATATCTATCCTTGTTCAGATATAGAACTTGAATCCCAATTTAAGTTTAGGCACGTGTTAATGCTTAGCCCTGCTTAGTGCGGTAGAAGTTGGGTGATTTCCGATCATCCGCGAGATTTAGGTGAAGTGGGTCATGAGTGGCTATGTTGGCTATCGTGGATGGAACTATGCTTAAAGATGAATTTGAGACCGGGTGGGAGTTCGATAGTGCAGCCGGAAGACACTTCACGTCTTGGGTGCAAAGCTATGCCCGTCTGAGTCGTTTAAGGACCGATTCATTGTACGTCCTTGAGTCATGTTGAACGCAGTCTAACACTTAGTTGGCCGGATAAGTCGTTCCGACCGTGAAGCCGAGTAATACAGTTTAGGCCAGGAATCGAATGGTAGGTCGCATCTTGGAGGTAGTAAGGATGTGCTTGGGGACATTGGCGTGAGACTAAGGGGGTTAGAGTCCCTATCACCTGGCAGAGTGTTGCCCTTGGGGATGCGGCATCAGTCGAACCCGTGACTCCTAAATTATACGAAAGGTGGCTTGTGCGACCCTGGCAAGGGCCTACGCGGTGAGTGTTAGAAATACCCCTCCAGCTGGATAGGAACTCGATTCGAATCACCGTCGCTCCCGGTTAGTGAGCGCTTGACTTGAGCAGCAGCAACGTAGATCTCATTAAATTGAACAGATGGTTAAGTGGATGATGATATAATGTTGCCTCAATTTATACCTGCTATGGTTATTACAGGTTGCTTATAATCAAGTGCATGTTTAGTACAGGTGCTAAGATAGATGACATGTTAATGCTAAAAATGACTGCTAGTATAGGTTAAAAGAGTTACAATTACTTATGCTTTTTCACAAAATATGATGTCAGCCAACTCCACCTTTGAAAGCCTTGCATAATCCTTGGTGTCTTTTATTTTCCGTTTCGACATGTGAGTCTAGCTGAGTACATTCCTGTACTCAGGGTTTATTCCCTCCTGTTGCAGATGACATGCTTTATCAGGGCTTCTGCAAGACTTGCCTCCACCCCGCGGGTGATGAGGACTAGATCACTCAGGCATGATCGTCTTTTAGTTTACTTCTCTTAATGCTTTTGTGGGATGTCGATCTGTAAGACTGGCAATGGTATTTGCACTAAGTGTGTGTGTGTGTTATGCTTCCGCTACTTTATAAACTCGGTTTGTAATAATTGCGACTCCGTGGTGTTGTAAGTTAATTTCTGAACTACTTGTGAAATGTAATGTAACACCCCAGTTGTTTGTCACTCATTAAGCAGTGGGTTTGAGCTTAATCATGAAAGATTAAGAGGAGATGACGATGTCAAGGTCAATCTATGGAGATGAGCCTAACCTAAACTTGGATGTTGCACCCTTGCTTTCCATATAGGCCATTTTCAAGATATATGCTTGGGTGGTGTTATGGCAATATGTTCATGTGTCTCACCTTAATACCTATCTATAGTGATCACCAAAAAAGTTTCATGAAATTTGGAGTCAAAAAGTCACATGAAATGATAAGTTATATCCTTGTTGGAATGGTTTTACTAAGTACTTGAATTGCACCATTAAGTGAATGGAATTATAGATCATCAACCAAACCTTGCAAACTTGCCCAAATGACTCTAGATGAACTCTACAACAAAAGTCATGAAGGGTTCATGTTGAGCAAATGCCAAGAAAATGCCTTAATTGGCCTAAAGCCCTAGTTTAGGCGTTATCAAGTTGCTACTTTGACCAAAGTGAAAGTTTAACTTCTGTACTAGTTATGAGGTTTACCTTAAAGAAAAGTTGTAGTTCATCTTATGTAGAACAAACTTTGTTTATTGGTCAAGAGCTAGTTTAGCCTTTAACCTAGTCAAATAGAGCTCACAATATTGAATCAGCTGCTGTTTGGAAGAAGCAGAAAATTAAATTCTTCTAAGTCCTCGTTTGACAGCAGTAAGTTGATTTGTTTGCGACACTTTCTCTTGCAAAATTGTATGGTAGCTCAATTGGATTCCTTAATAGGGGTTGAAGTACTTTTCATGGTGGAGCCAAGGAATCAAGTATCATCAAGACTGGAGTTCATTTGGATCTTTGAAAATAGTTTCCAAAACAGCAAAAAGGTTATTTTAGCACTTGAATGACATTGAGGATGGTGTTTCGCGTTCTCCAAAATTTGTTAAGAAACTTCAGTTGATCCAAATGTAAAAGTTGGAGCTTACATGATGGGGAAGAACATACGAGAAGATGGCACCTGTTGCATTTCATTTCGACCATCAATTTGGATTGTTGCTCATTGCTTTCAAATCGCTGACAGTGTCAACTTTGGGGCTAATTACCTCCTAATTCAAGACTCTAATGACTGACCCTTAAACAAGATATGTAGGGCGTTATGTGGGCTTCGATTTTGCTTTTGGACCCATGACCTAATTCGGCCCATAGGCAGCCCAAAATCACATTTCACCTTGGTCACATCGGCGCCAGCCACGTGCTCGGTGATTTGCCTACGTGGCGGCCATGCACTGGGAGCGCCCCACCATTGCTGTCGCGTGCTCCTTCGCAGCTCGCTCTTCCTCTCACGCGAGGGATGGCAGCAAGCGCTCCCAGCTTCTCCACTTGCCCGTCCGCTCACCCCAGTGTTGATATTTGGTAACGTAATTAGGAAATGATCCGCAAGCGCACGGATATCGGTGAGCACTTCACCCGGGATGTTATCCAGAGTATCGTATTTATTTTTTTACCACTAGGAGAAAGCGTGCATCTGACTAACCAAATCTATTACTACTAACCTTTAGGCTACAACCACTGTGATTTGATGTGAGCGATGTATAGAGAAGACTGCAACTGCACTCTCGTTCTAACCTTGGTAAGGATGATCTACTGCTCTATTGGGGAGGCTCACGGAATCTAGACACCTCAAAGGATGTTCGACCCGCACCTATAAACCCTGTCGATCCTGCTAACGGGATATGGAATACAAAGGTAGCTACGGAAATGTCACGTTCCTCGCTACTACCACGGTCCGGCTAGACAGGGGATATCTATGAGTATCCTAGCCCAAACACCTCGTTTACGCTAGAGATGATTACTCTAAACTCTACGCGAAGATATTAAAGTAAACTCATAAACCAAAGAACAATAAAACAAAGAACTTACTAGAATTTAGAAGTCGAAATACTGAAGAATCCTAGGAGCAAGCCTCGGGTTAGGAGAACTTGATCCTGCAGGTACAACCTCGAAGTAGTCACCGTTAGGCCGGGCTTCCTTCGATCTATACCTCCACTCTATCTCTCTCAATCTAGAAGAACTAAGTCTAATCTCACATTGGATGCTAAGCCCTAATGAGGTGGGAACCCTAAGGGAACCTCTCTCTCTGAATCCTCTCTGGAAAATATGAAAATAATGGACTTGGATTCTCCTCTCTAGGGGCCAGGGGTCCTGCTTATTTAGTCCCTTCAAGTGAACCTGGGCCGTCGGATCAAACTGACATTAATCGCACGGTTTTCCTTGATCCTTTAGGTCGGTGGGGCATAATCCGCGAGACTCATCCTGATTGGTTGCAGACCTAGGGCGGGCGCCCCAAGGTCCAGGGCGGGCGCCCTGGTCCCGGGTCCGTTCGGCCTCCCATTCGATCTCGTGGCTTCTGGAGTCTTCTAGATGATAGAAAATCGGTGAACACGTTAATATCTCTATGTAATTCCGACGTGTGGGCCTTTCCTTTGTATTTCCTGATAACCCCCTGTAGAAACAGATAAACAACAAAACTCGTGGAATTCTATCAGATCAAACCCTAATTCTAGGTGTTGCTTGCATATAGGTCCTTTTCCTTATTTATTGGATAATTAAAATTGATACTTAAGAACCATCAACAAACACCCCCATACTTAGGCTTTTACTCGTCCTCGAGAAAAGGATGGTTCAGAAAAATAACTGGGGTTGAAATATTGTAAAGCATTCTTTTTATACCTGCAGGGTGTTGTGAATGTCCACTGTGCACTGTAGTTAGGGAAATATATGGTTGAAGTAGAGATCCTTTCTTCTTCTCAACCCTGTCACTTGGAGTTTTTTTATATATTTTTGAATAGAAAACTTAGCATACCTTTATCCTCATAGGGGCTCTCAGATCACTCATTTATCTTTTGTATATCTCATTGATGCTATTTTAATTTGTAGAAATTCTCAAGCATACTTACTTTGCATATATTGCCTGGGTCAAAACAGGATCCGAGGAGAGGAATGCCATACTCTTAGATCAAAGACTTTGAAAATTAAAACTTGTCAACTCTTACTGGCATATTGCTTATTAGAGGGACCATGGGCTATCATTTTCTTTTTACCATATATATTTTTATCATCTCATTTTTTTCAGGTGGATACTGAGGTACCCCTAATTCTACTTCCGGACACTTGTCCATTTTTCTGCGAGGTTGTGCGAGCACTTGCTCCTTTTTATTTCCTCGAAATATATTTTTGCATAGCCCATGCCTCTAATGCAATAATACTTCAGAAGAGTGAATCTTTCTGAATAAAAATGTCTTGATCTTGGGAGCATGATAAATCTCTCAACAAGGGTCTAACTCGTTTTGCACAAACTCAATACAAAGCAAATTAATATTTTTAGGTTTATCAGACATATAAAATATTGAGGATGGTAGCTATATTTTTGAAGTTTTTGAAAAGAAAATCTCCAAGCGACAAAGATTTCAAGAATAAGATACTCATATTCTACCATCTCACATTCCACAATGACTTGAGTAACACATGGTTTTTAAAATGATTTTCAATAAATGCAGGTTTTCAGAAATATCACAGAGTGAGATTGATCATGATTAAAAATATTTTTGTCTTTTTAAATTATCATGTTAGGAACAATATTCTACAAAGCCCAATATGTATTTGTATATATGTAAATAAAGCGTGCAAAGTATGTACCTGAATCGTGGAGTGGTGCAATCGAAGTGCATTTACCATGTCGGGGGATTCCCCCATACTTGTTTCCTGCTTTCTTGCATAAAAATAAAGTGGAGATACACGAGGCATAATAATAATAATAATCTTTATTTGTCTTGAGGCATTTATTACACTGACTAATGAAGCGAACTAATCTAAACTGAATTGAATCTAATTGAATCTAATGATGAAGACTAAGACACACTGCCTCAAGGTCTAATCTAGATAGCTCAGTGTTACTCTAAATCCCTGATCCTAGCAAGGGCATCAGAAAGGTCACGTTTAAACGCGAGCACAGTAGTGTTCAGGTTGGAGACCTGCCTACTAAGTAAGATCTAAATTTATCAATGGCAAAGACAATAGCCAGAAGCTCTTATTCAGTGGTTGCATAATTAAGTTGAGCTCCTGTCAAAGTTTTACTGGCGTAAGCAATTGCATGATGCTTCTTGTCTTTTGTTTGCCCCAAAACTGCCCCCACAGCATAATCACTAGCATCACACATAATTTCAAAAGGCAACGACCAATCAGGGAGTTGAATGATTGGTGTAGAGATGAGTGCATTCTTTAATAATTCAAAAGCTTTTAAACATGCATCATCAAATTCAAAAGGAGCATCCTTGGCTAGCAAAAGAGTGAGTGGTCTAGCAATAAATGAAAAATCTTTTATGAATCTACGATAAAAACCAGCATGGCCAAGAAAGCTTCGAATTCCTTTTATATTCACAGGTGGAGGTAGTTGTTCTATTACTTCAATTTTAGCTTTATCTACCTTAATACCTCTTTTAGACACTAGGTGTCCTAGCACTATTCCTTCCCTAACCATAAAATGACATTTTTCCCAGTTAAGGACTAAGTGCTTTTCTTTGCATCTTTGCAAAACCTTGTCTAAGTTTTCAAGACAATTATCAAAAGTTTTTCCATAAACAGAAAAATCATCCATGAAAACTTCCATAATCTCTTCAATCATATCAGAAAATATAGACATCATGCATCTTTGAAAAGAAGCTGGTGCATTACATAGCCCAAAAGACATTCTACGATAAGCATAAGTTCCGTATGGACAGGTAAAAGTGGTTTTGCTTTGATCATCAGGATGGATCGGGATCTGGTGGTACCCTGAATATCCATCTAAGAAACAGAAGAACGAATGGTTCGCTAACCGCTCTAACATCTCATCTATAAAAGGTAAAGGAAAGTGATCCTTTTTCGTGGCTTTATTCAGTTTTCTATAGTCAATGCACATCCGCCACCCTGTGACGGTGCGTTGTGGAATTAGCTCGTTCTTCTCATTTGTAACAACAGTCATGCCTCCCTTTTTAGGCACAACTTGAACAGGGCTCACCCACTCACTATGCGGCACAGGATATATAATCCCTGCATGCAGCAACTTTATAACTTCCTTTTTAACTACTTCTCTCATCGCGTTGTTGAGTCTACGTTGGGGTTCCCGAGAAGGTGAAACAGAAGGATCTGTCGGAATGCGATGGGTGCAAATCATAGGACTGATTCCTGTAAAATCTTGGAGTGAGTAGCCAAAGACTGAGTGATGTTTTTCTAAAACGGTCATTAATTGCAAAGTTTGTTCCTGAGTGAGTTTATTACTAATGATCACAGGAAACTCTGGATTATTGTTTAGGAAAGCATAGATAAGACCGGGTGGTAAAGTTTTAAGCTCTATAGGAGGTCTGGGTGTTTCTGCAAACTCATCTAAAGGTTCAGGTTCAGAAGGTTCAGCTTCCTCTTCTATGAAGAAAGGGGCTTCTTCTTCTAAGTCTGATTCATTTAAAAGCTCTAGAGACGCAGCTTTTACCTCTTCCATAGGATCAGGCAAAAGAGATGACTCGATCTTATTATTCAAGGAGTGAGAAATTGTCATAGGGAATTTAAAATCCTTTCCAAAAGAAATTTGTAGCTTTCCAGTTTGACCTTCATAAAGGAGTCTTCTAAATGGTTGTCCTATCAACAGGTCGAAGTCCCATGTATCAAAGATATAAAAGTTCAAATGAATCATGGAGCCTTCTACCATAAAGGGTAGGACATTCACAATTCCAAGACTAGGGACCAATCGTCCCGAAGATTCCTTCATGAACTTTGTTGTGGGGGTTAAAATTAATTTTCCAAATAATTTAAGTGCAAAAGCTTCAGACATGATATTGATCCCCACAACAGGATTATAGAGAGCATCAAATTGATCAGAATCATAAGCACAACGTATAGTGATAGGAGGTGTATCCAAACGGATCACTTCAGAGGAAAGCTCTGACTCCTCCAACCATTCGCTACTCATGACTGAGATAAGCTCTCTCAATTGATATTCACTTGGTAAACAAATGCTATAATGGCCGCTTTGGGGTTTGTCTATAGAATGGTAGTTTGAAATGTTTCCAAAATCGGCAAAAAGATCGGATTCTATATCCAGCATGAAATCAGGTGGTGGAATTTCTTCCTTTTGTGGCTCAAAACTTGGGATAGCTGAAGTAGGTGAAGAATTCGGCAGAGTGTCTACTTCGGCTTCGTAGGTTTCATCATGGAGGGTATTATCCATCTCAGCTTCTAGGATTCTATCTAGGATCGCTCTAGCTTCATCAGTAGGGATACGAAAGAAAGAACCTCTAGACATTGTATGTAGCATTTGTTTATGATCTTTCTGAAGACCTCGAAAGAAATGAAAAGGAGAATAGGGTCTTCAATATTGAGTTTTGGACCAGATTCTAAAAGATCAGAAAAACATTTCTAGGATTTTCCCAAAGTTTCATTTTCTTTTTGTTTAAAAGATAGAACTTCGAGTCTAAGGTCGGCGATACGATCGATGGAATAAAAATCTAAACAGAAGTTGGCTCGTAAGACTCCCCATTCACCTCGTTGTTGACTTACCTTCTGACTATACCATCGTCTAGCTTCTCCTCTTAAGGAAAAAGGAAAAAGCTTCCAACGTAAAGTCTTATCAGAAATGCCTTCAATGCGAAGACAATCGCATGTTTGCTCAAAATCTCTAATATGAAGGTAAGGATTTTCGTCTTCCTTTCCCAAAAAGGATAGGTTCTCAATCATGGCAATTAACCTTGAACTTAACCTATACTGGGATGTTTGGAAAGGCTGTGATGACTCCCATGGTAAAAGGTCAGTTTCCGAAGGTGTTGCAAATTGATAGATTGATTTAGAATCTTGGTTCTCCATAAGGTAAGAATAAAGAAAAGATAAGGAATAAAAAGATAAAGAAAGATAAAAGTATAGGTACAAGCTAGTAGTAAGATTCAAGGTTATCTCAGCAAACCGTCTTTCTCCCCGGCAACGGCACCAGAAATGCTTGTTGATATTTGGTAACGCAATTAGGAAATGATCCGCAAGCGCACGGATATCGGTGAGCACTTCACCCGGGATGTTATCCAGAGTATCGTATTTATTTTTTTACCACTAGGAGAAAGCGTGCATCTGACTAACCAAATCTATTACTACTAACTTTTAGGCTACAACCACTGTGATTTGATGTGAGCGATGTATAGAGAAGACTGCAACTGCACTCTCATTCTAACCTTGGTAAGGATGATCTACTGCTCTATTGGGGAGGCTCACGGAATCTAGACACCTCAAAGGATGTTCGACCCGCACCTATAAACCCTATCGATCCTGCTAACGGGATATGGAATACAAAGGTAGCTACGGAAATGTCACGTTCCTCGCTACTACCACGGTCCGGCTAGACAGGGGATATCTATGAGTATCCTAGCCCAAACACCTCGTTTACGCTAGAGATGATTACTCTAAACTCTACGTGAAGAGATTAAAGTAAACTCATAAACCAAAGAACAATAAAACAAAGAACTTACTAGAATTTAGAAGTCGAAATACTAAAGAATCCTAGGAGCAAGCCTCGGGTTAGGAGAACTTGATCATGTAGGTACAACCTCGAAGTAGTCACCGACAGGCCGGGCTTCCTTCGATCTATACCTCCACTCTATCTCTCTCAATCTAGAAGAACTAAGTCTAATCTCACATTGGATGCTAAGCCCTAATGAGGTGGGAACCCTAAGGGAACCTCTCTCTCTGAATCCTCTCTGGAAAATATGAAAATAATGGACTTGGATTCTCCTCTCCAGGGGCTAGGGGTCCTGCTTATATAGTCCCTTCAAGTGAACCTAGGCCGTCGGATCAAACCGACATTAATCGCACGGTTTTCCTTGATCCTTTAGGTCGGTGGGGCATAATCCGCGAGACTCATCCTGATTGGTTGCAGACCTAGGGCGGGCGCCCTGGTCCCGGGCCCGTTCGGCCTCCTGTTCGATCCCGTGGCTTCTGGAGTCTTCTAGATGATAGAAAATCGGTGAACACGTTAATATCTCTATGTAATTCCGACGTGTGGGCCTTTCCTTTGTATTTCCTGATAACCCCCTACAGAAACAAATAAACAACAAAACTCGTGGACTTCTGTCAGATCAAACCCTAATTCTAGGTGTTGCTTGCATATAGGTCCTTTTCCTTATTTATTGGATAATTAAAATTGATACTTAAGAACCATCAACACCCAGCACTCTCTCTCTCTCGCTATATATATATAGGTTTATATAATCAGTTTTATCAACTTATAGCTATATATATAGGTTTGTCAAATCTGAATTTTAAACCTAAGCATGCTAGTGGTCAATTTCCTTATGCCCGTATAAGGATTATTAGGTGGCTTATATAAGTACTAACTTGGGGGGTTTTTCATTTATGCATCTACACCTAGGCCAAGGTATGTATGTGTGATAACTCTCCCACACTATGCTACCCGGTGTGTCAGATTAGAGGTAGCCTTTGTGTATGAAATAGCCATATATGTTGCTAGTTTACTTTTATGCAACATCGCACCTACGCTTAGGTAAGTGTGAGTTGTGAGAGCATGACCGTCCAACCAGCGGTCTAGGGGAGAGCTAGTTTTGGTTACTGGATTATTTACATGTTACACACATGTATATATGAAGGTACTTAATTGTGGGTGATTGATGATTCGGGTAGTTTTGGTGCTACATGTATATATACGGGGGTATATGTATATGGGAGTACTTAGACTTTTACTTTCTTGCTTTCATTATGTGCTATATATTAGGGAATTGTTGGGCTGCAATGCAACTTTTCTGCAGGTACGCTAACCACGAATGCGTAAGTTGAATGTAGCTGACGACTAGCTATATATCGAGAGAGTGCGTGTTATGCCACCGACATAGAACGTGATTGCCACCTTAGGTTGGCAATCTTGTGAGGACGAATAGGACGAAGCATGCATCATCATGTTGTTGCTTAATACATAACTATGCTCCTCTCACCCTTGTTCCATAGTAAGTAACTTGTGATCAATGTGTTACACTATCTTTCTTGTGTGAAGTTAAACAAGAATGCTTTGTTCCATGTTGCTTGAATAGAAAATGCTTTAGACCTTACTTAAGTAATATTGGATTCTCATGAATGAATGAAATTGTTGTTGGTCTAAGGTAATAATGTTTAGAGCTATTAGAGTAACATGTTTGTATGCTCTCTTGTTAAGTAGAACAAAGGCAAGCTTTGTTTTTCTTATTCAACGTTGGCTGCTGGAACGGTTTCTGTTGTGGTGATGCTTTTGTGGTCATAATGGTGTTTTCTATAGTTATGGAGAATACCAAAATTATAGCTAACTTACACATCTAGCTTGTCCAAAAATTTCATGACACTAGGCCTTATGGTTTGGAAGTTATGACTTTTAGAAGTTTGCTGTTAGGTTTTGTTTATGTTCTGCATAGATCTGTATGTTTGATTTGGTTGAACTAGGTGCATATGGAATCATGCCTTGGAGATAATATAAAAAGTGTAGTGATTTTTCTAAGCTTTCCAAAATGTCCTATAGCACTAATTATGGTGGTCTAAATCTCTAGTTATGAGCTTATAAAGTGGAATGACAGAATCTGTCCAAATCTGGGCAGAGATGTCTTCTTTGTCTTGTTGGGCCTTGTTAGCTGTAGAATCATCTTAATATGATAATTAAAAAGTTATAGGAAATTTAATAAGCTTTACATAAAGTTAAGGCTCAGCCTTGTTGTGTCCCTAGAACTCCAGTTATGCATCTTTGAAGTTCTTGTCAGCTTTTTGTCTATATTGGTACAGATCTGAAATAGCAGCATGTTTGGTCATGCTAACCTATGATTTAGCTTTTGGTATGAATAACAAACGCGTGGAAAACTTCCTAAGCTTTCCAGAAAGTCTAGGATCACCTTTATAGGAGGTCTACAACCTCAGTTTTGGTTGAAACAAGTAGTTACTATGCTGCTGTCCAGATTCTGTGCACATGTTAAGTTAGTCACCTTAGCTAGCGTTTATTTTGAGCTAAACTTGTAGTTAGTTCGTGCTTAAGTTGAATGCTTATTTTGGGTGAGCCTTGTGCTTTGGATTGGCTGCTTAAGCTAATTTGATAGAATCTCTCTAATGCTTGACTGTGATGTTTGTAGGTATGCTTGTTAGTTAATTAGTGCCATAATTGTCACTTCGTTTGTCCTCGGTGAGCATACGAGGTTCGTATAGCTTTATCCTAGAACAACATTCACGTTACGTAATTGTATGGTTGTTGTCTTCAATTAGGTTTTCTCTCTTAGGAGCCTGAGCCTGTAGACTTGGTGGTTAGCCCTTGAATGTTTGAATCCATGCCTTTGCTTGACCGAAAGTCCAAAGTTTAGTTCTATATGTTTGCATAAGCCGTGGATGTTTTGCAACCCTCTTTGTTAAGAGCCTTGTCGACTGACCCACCAAGCTAACTTTCATCAACGCTAGCCTTTGACCATGGTTCGTACGTTGCCAGTTGTGGGGACTGTACCCAAATCCATGTTGGACCTTCCGGTTACCTCTCCCAAAGGTTAGCTGGTGTGACGCAACGTCTCTCTGCTATGGCCTCTAAATCATGTGCTTGCAAATTCGTGCATCTACCTTATCAACTCAATCTATGACTACATATCGGTTTTCGCCTTGAAATTTTCTTAATTCGTCTCCAACCTTCCCAAGTCTCGGGATGTTTATCAGTCTTGATCTCATGTTGTTGCCCAACATGAATGAATCTCCTAGTAATCTTTTATCTGGAACTCACCTCGGTGGACGCAAGTCGTGCATAGAATTTAAGCAAGAGTCCATTGCTCAGTTGTCTCTAGGAATTGAGCTATGTTCCCTTGTGGTGTGTGTTAATTTTTGGATCGCCTCCTTGTTGATTCTAAACCTTGTGATTACCTTTACTTGCTATCCCTCCTTGGTATGGTGCTTGTTCGGGCAACCCAATCAGTGCCATTTGAAATTCCTCATCGGGTGTATGTTCAATAATGGTGTTATGAGTAGAAACTAATGGTGCCGCGACGAAATTGAGAGTCTCAAGGTTGTGCTGCTCGGCACGTGCTGGTATCATGGTTTCTAATCATAATCCATTGCAGAACAACACTGATGTGATTTTTACGTGACCTTCTTCCTTGGTTGTCTTCCCATATCTTATCCCCCATATATTATCAAAAGACCCTTATATTGGACCAAAAGTAGTAGAGCTTCCTCCTAAAGTTGCTAAGAGGATAACCTTTGAAGAACAGGTCACCGACATAAACATTAACAGACTGCAATAGATGGTAGACAAGTGACTCTACTTAGTTGTCCCAGTATTGACAAACGTCATCTAGTGAGCAAAGTATCTCATCTTTGTTGGATAAAAAGAACACACAACACTTACTACTAGACAAGTCATCCATTGGATAAGACTCGATCGTCACATTCAACAACAACAACAACATAGCCTTTTGTCCCAAGCAAGTTGGGGTAGGCTAGAGATGAAACCCAAAAGAGACAAGAAATAGAGAGACACATAAAGGGATATATATAAAAGGCACAAGACAGAAAGAGGTCACGGTTTAGGCATGTTGATTGCTAGTCTCCAAGCGCTCCTGTCCATAGCTAAATCCTTGGAGATATTCCACTCCTTTAGGTCTCTCTTAACGGACTCGTCCCAAGTTAGTTTAGGTCTACCTCTACCGCTCTTTACATTATCGGCCCACTTTAGAACCCCACTATGCACCGGCGCCTCAGGAGGCCTCCATTGGATATATCCAAACCATCTCAACCGATGTTGAATCAATTTCTCCTCAATTGGTGCCACCCTAACCCTATCCTGACTCGATCGTCACATTATGCAAGTTTTAACCTTTGTATGCATAATGGCCATACCGTCGAAATCAACCATATCTGGTGTGACTCCTTATCTGCTGACCTTGATGCCAACCATTCGTTCTGCATCAACCATGATTATTATGGTCAAGAGTGAAGAATTGGAATTTTTAGTCTTGAGAGACAACTGATTAGTTACCAATAGAAAGGTTAATCTCCAGCTAGGTAACGACTCCTTGGTAGCTATGAAGGCTATGTATTATAGAGCAATAACCAACAAGAAGTTAATCAACTAACCAACAACTTGAGTGATACTCTATCTTCTAGAGTCATTGTGATCAAGTAAATTCCGTCTTGGACAATCACATAGATAGTGCAAGGTGTTCAATCGGCTGAGGTGAAGAATTAGAGAAAGTATGCCCTAGTTCCGATCCGCATCCTTGTGCCTTAGGTGCCACAAACGGTTTGTTCATAACTTCATTGGTCGAAGTGTTGAGGAATATTCAGAAATGGTTCCTTATTCTTGTAGGAATGTCATGCAAGTAGAGTATGCGTTTTGCCTTGCAAACGTAACCCGCAAGTTCAAAGCGTGTGCATCATCGGATTGGTATGGAAATTAATGGTCGAAATCTGCTGCTGGATGGCCCTTTTGAGGTCCCACAGATACTAGTTTACACTCTTTTGTTGCTTTTGCTTTCTCGTATCAACAATGTACAAGCAACTGTGGTGTTCTACAAATCAAATTATACCATCGCGAATCAGAAGCAATTTGAAAAGTGTCCAACAACAAATTTCCCATCTTAGAGCTACTCTTTGATCCAAACGAGGAAGCCTCATGGTGAAAAGTTAGCCTAACAAAGCTAGTTTCACTACGTTGCAAGTCAAACTCAACTTACTGTGCAATGGCCTCTCGAAGGGGATTGTACTCAACTTGCTCGGTAGGGAGCTAATTACCGAAGTTGGTAAATACTTACAATTTTTGATGTCTGCCAGACCTTGCTACATCCTTCTTTGGCAATAATTGATAATATTCACTGATCTTTGGTATCTTAAAGTGTTCTTACCCAAGAAGGTTACATCTGATTCAACCTAGATAACTGTTGTCTTTGGATAAAAGAATCTTCTTAGGTGACATTTGGCTGAAATATGGAGATGACAGAGTCAGCTATCACATTCACTAATCCTTCGACAGACTCAGATAATACAGTGTTGTCATCAGAGAAAGAGAACTACACACATGGAATAGGAAGTAGCTTTCCTTAGTTGATATCTAAATGATTGAACATTTACGACTAACATAGACCTTGTCTGCTGGTTTGTCCATTCCTATAGCCTCAAAGGATGTTTGTCATCTATGGTCTCACCCTTTTGGAAGGTTGTGCTCAAGCCATTTTGGAAGAGGACTGCTTTTCAAAGTTCATGAACCTAGAGTTATTTCAACAAGTATACTTTCAAGGACATTTGGCCTAGTGTAAGTTCATATGGACCATGTTATGTTCATTAAAGAATCCGATACTTGTGAGTGGTTCACTCATGGACCAATGATCTCTGTGCACTGAGAATGCAGTACTGTGCTATCTTGAATTACTCCCAAAGTAATAATGCTTCATGGAAGTCAATGAAGGAAATTCTTCAGGAAAAGTTTACCATGAAAAGCAAGTATTCGAAAGCATCTTAACTAGATTAACACTGCTAATGTTGAAGTTTAGTAGCCTAATGCTATCGCAAACGTTGGAAAATGGATAACATGCTTCTCTTCCTTTGAAAGTCTTTCGCCTTGAATCTCGGGACGAGATTCTTTTAAGGAGGGAGGGCTGTAACACCCTAGGTGTTTGTCACTCATTAAGCAGTGGGTTTGATCTCAAACATGATAGATTAAGTGTTGATGACGATGTCAAGGTCAACCTATGGAGATGAGCCTAATCTAAACTTGGATGTTGCACCCTTGCTTTCCATATAGGCCATTTTCAAGATATATGCTTGGGTGGTGTTATGGCAATATCTTCATGTGTCTCACCTTAATACTTATCTATAGTGATCACCAGAAAAGTTTCATGAAATTTGGATTCAAAAAGTCACATGAAATGATAAGTTATATCCTTGTTGGAATGGTTTTACCAAGTGCTTGAATTGCACCATTAAGTGAATGGAATTATAGATCATCAACCAAACCTTGCAAAATTGCCCAAATGACTCTAGATGAACTCTACAACAAAAGTCATGAAGGGTTCATGTTGAGAAAATGCCAAGAAAATGCCTTAATTGGCCTAAAGCCCTAGTTTAGGCGTTATCAAGTTTCTACTTTGACCAAAGTGAAAGTTTAACTTCGGTACTAGTTATGAGGTTTGACCTTAAAGAAAAGTTATAGTTCATCTTATGTAGAACAAACTTTGTTTATTGGTAAAGAGCTATTTTGGCCTCTAACCTAGTCAAATAGAGCTCACAATATTGAATCAGCTGCTGTTTGGAAGAAGCAGAAAATTCTTCTAAGTCCTCGTTTGACAGCAGTAAGTTGACTTGTTTGCGACACTTTCTCTTGCAAAATTGTATGGTAGCTCAATTGGATTCCTTAATAGGGGTTGAATTACTTTTCATGGTGGAGCCAAGGAATAAAGTATCATCAAGATTGGAGTTCATTTGGATCTTCGAAAATAGTTTCCAAAACAGCAAAAAGGTTATTTTAGCACTTGAATGACATTGACGATGGTGTCTTGCGTTCTCCAAAATTTGTTAAGAAATTTCAGTTTATCCAAATGTAAAAGTTGGAGCTTACATGATGGGGAAGAACATACGAGAAGATGGCACTAGTTGCATTTCATTTCGACCATCAATTTGCATTGTTGCTCGTTGGTTTCAAATCGCTGACAGTGTCAACTTTGGGGCTAATTACCTCCTAATGCAGGACTCTAATGACTATGACCCTTAAACAGGATTTGTAGGGCGTTATGTGGGCTTCGATTTTGCTTTTGGATCGGGAGCGCCCCACCATTGCTCGGTGATTTGCTCGTAGGCATGTACTTGGCCACATCGGCCCGTAGGCAGCCGAAAATCGCATTTCACCTTGGTCACATCGATGCCCGCCACGTGCTCGGTGATTTGCCTGCATGGCGGCCATGCACCGGGAGCGCCCCACCATTGTTGCCGCATGCGCCTTCGCGGCTCGCTCTTCCTCTCGCGTGAGGGTCGGCAGCAAGCGCTCCCAACTTCTCCACTTGCCCCTCCGCTCACCCCAGCACTCTCTCTCTCGCCTCTCCCTTTCCTTTGCCGCGCGCAGACGCCGAGCCCGCCATGGCCGGTTCGAGCTCCAGCTTGAGCTTCTGCCGCAGCCACTCCCGCCACTCCAGGCCGACTCACGCTAGTCGCTAGCCACGACCTGCTCCGCCTCACTCCTTTTCTTTGCGTCGCTGTGGGGCGCTGTAGCCGAGCTGCCCTCCTCACCGTCGCCGTTGAGCCACCGGCTCACACTGCCGGTGGGTCACGAGCCCCCTGAGGCCAAGCTACGCCCTTGCGGGTGCACGCGCACGAGTCTGGGTGAAGCCCCCTGGCACCCAGCAACACCCCTCGCTGCTAGCGACCCCCTCGCCGGAGACCGGCCGGCCCCCTCCCCTGCTTTGCCGAAGGAAGCAGATGAAGGCCGGCTCCCCCTCTCTCTGTCTCTCTGTGTGTGCATGATAGGTGGGCCCATCTAGGTGCGGGTCCCACAGGTCAGCGTTAAGAATGGCAGAGATTGGGTACACGTCCGGGTGCACCTAGCATATCTATGGTTAATCCTTTTTTTGAATTTCAGAAATTATGTAAATCTCCTAAAATCCATATCTCAGGCTAGGAAATTCCAAAAATGGCAAATGTGGACTTTTTGGAAACCTTGAGAAGAGATCTATGCAGTAGAGTCATAAAATATTACATGTTTGTAGATGTTTTCTGATGTCTTTATTTAAGCTTTAAAAATGCTCTAAAAATGCTTATAAACTTGACCAGAGCCATATCTTGAGTTTTAGAACTCAAAAAATAGTGATTCTTGTTTTGTTAATTTTATGATGACATGTAATTGCTAGGAAAAATATTAAACACGCTAGTTGTTCACTATTTTCTTAAGGTTTTGATTTGACCTTGATAAATAAGGAAATCTACATTATATTGCTTGTCATTTTTATATCTTGAGTTGTGTTGCTCCAAATAATGTGAAATTTTTATGGTAGTCTTACCATGCTATGTATATACTGTGGTATAAATTTCATGTCATTGCTTACTGTATGATCAAGTTATTGATTTAACTTGTTTACAGCTTGATAAATAGCTTATAAATAATATATAAATGATAAAATAGAAAATGCTATTCCATTACCTTACTATGATGTTGCTCTATGATCTTGATTCATACTGTGGCCATGTGTTCATAGAAAATATTGAGTTTTAGGTTTAACTTACTCTCATATGATTTATTGCAATAGCTATTTGTCTTTTTCATAGAGATTGATATTCTTGTCCAAATGGCTTGAAATTTGGACAGTAGACTTTTGGGAGCATTTTTAGAACAATGTAATTTTTGTAGAATTGATTATGCAATTTTGATATGTGTTAATGATTCCACCTAATTATCTAAATAAATTAAGAAATGTATTAAAAGAATTCAATTAGGAATGCAAACTATGTTTTCTGGTGTTCATTAGTCATGTGTGACATGTTGGTAAAGTTAGTTTTGTCCAATTATATGTTTGCAACATAAGTTAGTATTTATTTCTTGCAAATGTGGTTTCTGGACAGTTCTGGGGGCAATGTAGATTACCCCATGTTAATGATGTTTTCTGAGCACCTTGTCTATAGCAAAGTTATATATAATTCATGTATCTAGCTTATGTTAAAATTTGGTGGCATTTGGTCAAGTAGTTTTTGAGTTATAGATGTTTAAAGTCAGGTCCCAGATTTGGTTGCTCTCTGTTTGGAGCAGACTAGAGTCTGTAGTTTCATCTTTTTGACCTCGTAAACTTAGGAATCAGGCTTAGGTGATATTAAATGAATTATAGATAATTTCATAAGCTTTCCAGATTATCCTCTTGCATGTAATTTAGAATTATGTAGCTCCTGTAATGATGTTATTTCTGGACTGTTCATGCTGATTGCAAATCTGAACTTTTCTGTTAAGCATAGTTTGAGTTACATAAGTATGTTGGTGTCACTACTTGATACTTGGGTGGTACCCTGTGATCTTGTGAGACTTGTGTCTTGACTGATGTGCTTGCAATCTTCTATGTTATGCCTTAATGAGGATTAAGTTAATTAGCTCTAGGTGTTTATGAGAACTTTGGGATGCTTGTTTGATTACTCTGTTTATTGCACTTCTATGCATTCATACTTATGCATTATTGCACCTCATTTAGGTACGCTAGCTGAAGCATGTGAAGGACCTGATGTGGAGCCAAACCCAAAGGTGGAGTTGGTGGATCCATCCCGAAGATAGAAGGACCAGACAAGTGATAGATTGGAGGATGCTTGCCAAGTGAATTCATCTGACATACTCTAACATTGATTCAGATCCCAGGCAAGCCCCGGAGCATTATAAGCCTCCTACCTTCAAAGCAATTAATTCTATATATGTTATACGTATTGTTTCATTAAGTGATAGAAGTTGGTTGGAAACCTTTGCTGCATTATATCATTCCTTGTCTAGATATATGAATCCTTGAATCCTACATAGACTAGGATCGAGTAGATGCTTAGCCCTGCTTTAAGCGGTAGAAGTCAGGTGGTTTCCTGTCACCTGCGAGATGTAGGGATATTCATATATGGCACGGTTGGTTATATTTGCTATCGTGGAAAGGAACCATGTGTTAATAAAATGAAATGAGACCGGGCAGGATGACGATAGTGAAGCAACAAGGCATAGAGGTCTTGGGTGTGGATCTATCCCCGTCTGAGTCGTTTAAGGACCGATTCGCTGTACGTCCTTGAGTCATGTTGAACGTAGTCTAACACTTAGTTGGCCGGATAAGTCGTTCCAACCGCGAAGCCGAGTCATACAGTTTAGGCTAGGAATCAAATGGTAGGTCGCATCTTGGAGGTTGTAAGGATGTGCTTGGGGACATTGGCATGAGACCAAGGGGGGTTAGAGTCCCTATCACCTGGCAGAGTGTTGCCCTTGGGGATGCGGCATCAGTCGAACCCACGACTCCTGAATTGTACGAAAGGTGGCTTGTGCGACCCTGGCAGGGGCCTGTGCGGTGAGTGTTAGAAATACCCCTCCAGCTGGAGAGGAACTCGATTCGAATCACCGTCGCTCCCGGTTAGTGAGCACTTCACTTGAGCAGCGGCAACGTAGATTCCATTAAATTGAACGGATGGTTAATTGGATGACGATGGAAAGGTTGCCTCAACTTATACCTGCTATGGTTAATATTGTTTGCTCCTAATCAAGTGAGTGCTCTAGTACAAGTGCTAATACAGATGACAGGTTAATGATAATTAACTGGATGCTTAAGCATTAATGATTACTTATCTATATTAAGCTTTTATGCAAATGTTGTCAAGCTAGCCCACTTACATCAGCCTTGCATCATCCTTGGTGTCACTTTATTTCTGGTTTCTGACGGGTATCTAGCTGAGTACCGTCTCGTATTCAGGGTTTTATCCCCACTTGTTGTAGGTTATGATGTATCATGGCGACTGCAACAGTTGGTTGGCTCCTACCGTAGTGGCGGAGTGTGATCATGGGCATGATCCTTCTTAATTACCTTATCTCTAATGCTTTTGTTGGAAGTCGACCATGGTACTGGCATGTATTTGAAATAAGATTAATGTTAGTTTCAAATTACTTTGCTTCCGCTACTTTCAATGTAAGTTGTAATAACTATGTTGAACTCTGATGTATATTGAATTACTTGTGAAATGGATGTAACATGTGACTTGTTATGTTGAATCACTATGATCTTGGCTTGTATGTTAGTTGGTTTGAAATCCCTCGTGATTTCATTGGACTACCGAAGTTATATGGGCTCAAGTGTGATAATTTGATCATTTCGGTGATTGTTTTTATACTTGTGCTCTTACAAAAAGGCCCCAGTCACATCGGCATCGGCGATGTTGGGCAGCTCATTGCACTGCCGAGAGAAGTGACGGATGTACTCATGGGGAGTCTCATCCGGCTTCTATCGATAGTTCTTGAGGTCCCAAGGGTTCCTAGGGTGCACGTAGGGTGGAAGATCTCCTTTAGGTCCGCCCAACATCTGATCTCATTGGGCGGAAGATGCTCTAGCCATGTACACGCTATGTCAGCATGGTACAAAGGGAGGTTGCAAATGATGAACACATCACCATCTCTGCCACTGACCTAACAAGCAAGCCGACAGTCCTTGAGACATAGGCCAAGGTTCGTCTCCCTGGCATACTTCTGGATATTCACTGACGGGTGATACGGCACTAGGACAGGGGCACTGAGGATGTGTCGTTTGAAGACCCAGGGCCTCGGCGGTAAGGGACTCTGGCTCTGGTCCTCGTCGCTATCATAGCAGTCACTGTGACAAAGGTTGTAGCAGTGGCCAGCCTCTCCTCTCTGCTCCTCCTGAGCGGGTATTTAGAGTGTCACGTGCATCACGGTTGTTGCCGAGGCCATCATGTATCGGGGCCATGGTGGCCTTCCCGGCATCATGTGCTGGCTGGTGGATGGATGCGGCCTTGCCGCGGCCCTCAACAGGTGTTTCCCCACAGCGTGGGGCCTGGTGAGCGGATGCATCGCCGTTGTGGTGTGCCGATGATGCACGCTGGCTGGCATTACATCATCATGACACTGAGCTCTCTGCATACTACACTACCGAGTGCTCAAGCAGCGTGCAGATCTCATGTTGTGCCTAGTGTCCCTCAGGCGTCACGGGCTCCAGGAGCCCTCAAAGTAGAGCCACCACCATGGCTATGTTCTAGCTTACCTGGGTGAAGTGTGGGAGTCCATCATTGTCCTCAACGATTCTCATCATGGTGCTGTGCGATCTCGTGCTCGAGCGCCATGTGCTCCTCCTCCAGATGGAGAAGCACGGTTTCAATCTCTCATTGTCGCTCCCTCAGCTAGTTCATACGCTGGTGGGGTGGGACTTCTGTGTCCATCGTAGCTCCGCGCCCATCGATAGGATGCATGGGAGTCCTATTCCCCCCATGAGGGGCACCATCATTGGCACTCATGACGTTTCCTTTGGGGGTCGCCTCAGGGTGAGTGTCATCGATGATCTCAACCATGAAGCATTTGCACGAGGGGTGGTAGCTCCCCTAGCTAGAGGTAGAATCAAAGATTGACTCTGAGTCACTTGTGAGGAGATCGCAGATTGATTCCTTCATGTAGTCGGCCATGTCCACAAACTCATCGTTCGTGGGTGGCGGACGAACATGTCGTGCCACATGATGCTCTATGATCTGCGCGGCATTGCGCAAACCATAGGGGAATGCCGTCGAGGCACCCTAGGTCAAGATGTCTAGTAAGAGCGGCTCTCCACCGGTGAGCTACGTCATGATGTTGATGAAGGAGAAGGTGAGGGCACATAGGTCCTCCTAGGATAGGTGAGGCCCTAGGTATACAGCGAGCTAGTGCTCCAATCTCCTGAAGTTGAAGTCGAGGAGCTGGTCACGCTTCTGTGCATGGGCATTTAGAGTGCTCAGCTGCAGCTCCTCGAGAGCCTCGATGATCGTGTCGAGGCTATTACGGTAGGAGACTAGTCAGAGCCTGCACCAGCTCTCCCTCCATGGTGACAACGAAGTCCAAACTCCCGAAGTGCACATGCGCACCTAGGGTCCAGTCGATGCCATGGCTAGCCATCCAAAGCCTGATGAAAGTGACAAGACGCGCAAAAGGCCCCTACCTAGCGTGTCAGCTATCAGTGTTTAGAAACCACTGGCTAGTAGATTTTGTGGATTACGTATCTATGCTCGGATGGTGTGTAAAGAGGACATGAGGATGTATACTGGTTCAGGTGGAATGTCCCCACATCCAGTGGCGAGTTTTTCGTGTTACTTGCACTTCAAACTATCGAGAGAGGAATTGGCTCCCAAGTCTCTATGGGTTGAGTGTGTTTGTGCGTTCATGGTCTTTCGTCCCCCCTCCTCGAGACCCTGCTTCCCCTTTTATAGTCTTAAGGGGAAGGGTAGGATATAGCCGAGACAGTAGAGTAGAGAAAGGGAAAAGAGAGAGAAAAGGACTAGGAGGAAAAGAAATAGGAGCCTCGGGGTTGTCGTTTTCCTTCCCCTCTTTGGCGTGAGCCCCACCGACCATGTGGATCATGGTGATGGGGATGGGCACCATGCATTGTCCTGTTTGCTACTAGTGTCATGTACGAACATCGTGTGTCAACCATGGCGTCCCACTCCGTTCTGTAGACGGAGTGGTCAATAATCAGGGTCAATAGTTGACCCTAACGGAGGACATACAGGAGTTGGCGGCATAGTGATGCCCTACAATGTCATGTGGCATCATGGAGTGATTTGATTTCTCAGGGTTGGCCCATCCATCACTATTTTCGGCCCATCCTTGGTCATGTGCCCCCCATCCACGGTGGGTGGGATCGACGTGGGCCCTGAAAGCCCTAGTTTGGTTTTGGATAATTGATGAAACCTAGGGACTAATCGTTGTGCCAAGTGTGTAGACATAAAATGATAAGTCTCATGCCAAGTGGTGGAGCCTTAAGATGATCATGGTGATGATGGTGATGATGGTGATCAAGGGCTCAAGTTGGAAAAGAAGAAAGAGGAACAAAAATGGGCTCAAGGCAAAGGTATTTGTGATAGGGTCTTTTTTATTTCGCACTCAAGACACCATAGAGGGTGTGAGTGTCTTAGGATGGATAGTCATACTATGAAAAGGGGAATTTCATGGTTAAAACGGTTATCAAGTGCCACTAGGTGAATTCATATGAGCATGTGCATTAGGACCTAGTGTGAGCTAACATAATCCTTGAAAAAATTTGTGAAAATATGATAACACACATGCACAAGGTGATACACTTGGTGGTAGCACTTTTGAGCATGGGATCAAGAGGTGGCGAAGTTGCAGTGGTGTTTCTCGCTGAGAAACATTGACCGAACGCTAGTGTCGTGAGCACTGGATGCAGGCTTGAGCATCCAATCAGTTCTGACGTCAGCATCACGCACATGGAGCAGCAGTATGGTGGCTTGATCGAATGCTGGCTGTGTCTGGTCACAGAAAAGGTGCTCTAGGAGCTTACTAGACTCGACCAGACTCTGCGACCTGAGTCCAGTCACTCTGAGGAATGCGTTCGGTCATCACTTAAACATGCAAATGCCGTTCCAGTTGACTGTTGAAGATGGACGAGCGAGGTTTGAATGAGCACATGTGGCACCCATCCACTAACTTGTCACGTAGCGATCGCACGCTGAGGCTACGTCCGGTCATCCCGACCGGCGCGTCTGGTCACCCCGCAGGAATCACAGTGAAGGGCGTAACGGCTCTATTCTTTGGGGACGCTTATAAATAGTTGGTGGTCGGCTCTTGGGGATTTCTCTTGGCATTTTGATCAACTTGACATCCTCTTAAGCAATCATACTCCCTCCCACTCATCTCCCTTTCTTGGTTGCTAATTCAAGTGAGTTTGAGTGATTTCAAGTGCATTTACTTGAGTGATTGCATCAGTGGCACTTGGGGATTGTTTGAGTTGTAGGATTCTTATTACTCTTCGTGGTTGCTGCCACCTAGATGGCTTGGAGCAGCGAAGGAGTTGTGGCAAGAGTTGGTGATTGTTCTTGGCCACTTCCTGGTGATTGTGAGAGGTTCTTGTGCCTTCCCCACTTGAGCACCAAAGGCAATTTTAGTGGTGTAGGCAATTTCATTGAGCTACCTCACTTGTGGGTAGGTTCTTGCAGTGTCTACGGGTTAGGCGAGGTTTGTGCTACTCCTCTTAGTTGCCGAACCACCAAGCATTGGTTGACACAATAGGGACGTAGCGTGCCAGCAAGCACGTGAACCTTGGGAGAAAAATACTTGTGTCTCTTTTCATTTGGTATTCTCCTAGTTTATTGATTAGTTATCATCTTGGTGATTGGTTTATCCCCAACATGGCGGTATAATAATCTTGACTTCTCCATTATTTTCCTACAAACTAGTTGTAGCAAGCTCTTTAGTGTAGCTAGTTTTGAAGCTTGCTTTGTAGCCTAAGTTCTTCTAGTGGAGCTCTTTTGTGTAGCAAGTTTGAGAGCTCTTAGTGAGTAGCATCTTAGCTCTTGTGTGTGCTTAGTGATTATAGCAACTAGAATTATTTGGATAGGTGACACTCAACCCTTGTAGAGCTAGAGCAAAATTACTTTACGCCATTTGTCATATTAACCAATTGCTCTAGTGAGTTTGTAGAATTTTTAATAGGCTATTCACCCCTTCAAGTGGTATCAAAGCCATGGTCACTGTTTATTAAAGGCTTAACAACCTCGGTGCTCAAATTATGGCTCAAATTGTGCTCAACCATGTTGGGGGCAAACCACCTTCCTTTGATGGCACTAGTTCCTCTGACTATCAGAAGAGAAAGATGAAGATGTACCTTGGTTCAATTAATGATAGAGTGTGAGATCTAACCAAGCATGACTTTGTGATCCTTGATCCCACCAACCTCATCGACAATGAGAGACCAAACAAGCAATGCAATACAATAGCTCTCAACATCATTTACAATGGCATTGATTTAAAGGTGTTTGAACAAGTCAAGGATCTTGAGAGGGCTAGTGAAGTGTGGACAAGATTGGAGGAAACATATAAGGGCACTACAACGGTAAAGAGTGCCAAGCTATACATGCTCAAGGACAAGCTATCCAACTTCAAGATGAAGGATGATGAGTCCATTCTAGAGATGTTTTATAGGCTCTAAGTCATTATCAATGATCTCAAAAGTTTGGGTAAAAAAGTGAAAGATGAGGACTTCTCTCATAAGTTCTTAATGTACTTGGCAAAGAAATTCATGACATTGAGAACTATCATCTTTAGAGGATTGACCGGTATATCTCCCAATGAGATACTTAGTGATGTCATTGTCACGGAACCGCCCAAATTATAAGAACAAAAGTACAAAAACAATCGCCGGAGCAATTAAATTCCCGTACTTAAGCTCTTATAACTCCGGTAGTCCAATAAAATCCCGAGGGATTTCAAACCAACCAACATACAAGCCAAGATCGTAGTGGTCCAACATAACAGGTCATATGTTACATCCAGTTCATAAGTAATTTAACATATATCGGAGTTTAGTAGAGTTATTACAACTCAAGTTCTAAAGTAGCGAAAGCAAAGTAGTTTGAAACTAATATCACCTTAATTCAAATACATGCCAGTACCAAGGTCAATTTTCCCATAAAAGCATGAGAGATAAGATAGCTCAGAAGGATCATGCCCATGATCACACTCCGCCACTATAGCCGGAGTCTTCCAATTCTTGCAGTAGCTATGATACATCACAACCTGCAACAAGTGGGAATAAACCCTGAGTACGAGAAGGTACTCAGCTAGACTTACCCGTCATAAACCAGAAATAATATGACACCAAGGAGTATGCAAGGCTTTCTTTCAGTGGACTAGCTTGACTCATTTGCGAAAAGCATAAGTTATTATGAATAAACTAATTTAAGTCCTTTTTGCATCATATTTATTATAACCTATTCAATCTAGGTAAGCACCTATGCTAAAGCAATCACTTGATTAACCATTAACATCAAAGGTTACCATCTCAGGTTTAGCATTTTCAACATTATCCACATAACCATCTGTGTTCCATCATCATTACTACGATGCAGTAACTCGAGTCAAGTGCTCACTATCCAGGAGCGATGGCGATTCGAATCGATTATTGACCAGCTGGTAATTTATTCCTCACACAAACCTCACTCACCCGCTAAAGTGAGGTATTGGTCACCGAGTCAACCATTCAGGTAAAGTCGCGAGCTTGCCAGGAACCACATGTACCCGGGGGCCGCCCGACTGCTCTTTGGCCTTATCATCGCGCCCCCGTTTCCTACCACTACTGCTCCGGTACAGTGCGTTGCGGGCAATCCACTCGGCCCGAATAATCTCCCGGCTTCGCGGTCAAAAGGTACTTTATTCGGCCAGCTAAATGTGAGGCATGCGTTCAACATGACCCGAGGCCCAACAACGGTCGGTCCTTAATCGACACAGGCGGAAACTACAAGCACCCCAGAACCCTGTCTGGTTGCTCCATACTTATTCCGCCCGGTCTCCAATTATCCATCAACACTTGGTTATTTCCAGGATATCATCCATTCCATAGCTAAAGTATTCCAGTAACCACCTATAGTTGCCGGTGACAGGAAATCACCGATCGCTACCGGTCTAAGCAGGGCTAAGCAATATTTTCGATCCCGAACCACAATAGGATTTCAGGCATATTTACGGGACAAGGAAAAGGATATATATGCAGCAAGTGTTTTCAATCAACTCCTATAACTTAATGCATCAATACATATATAACATATATATACTCAATTGCTTTTGTAAAGTAGGAGGCTTAGAATGCTCCGGGGCTTGCCTGGGATCAAACACTGGGTTAGTGATTGACAGATGACACTCGCTCGGCGAGCATCTCCCAACCCGACACTTGTTTAGTCCTTCCATCTTCGGGATAGGTCCACCAAACACCGTCTTCAGGTTTGGCTTCAACATCTCATCCTTCACGTGATGCATCTAGCGAACCTAATTGAGATGCAAGATGCATGCGTATGAATATGATGAATGGTAACACAAGATGTATCACATAATCATTCATGTAAACACACGATTAAGACATAGACACCAAAAGCTAATTAACTAACATCACACAACCAATTAAAGAGGGCAAGCACATTAAGCATAACACAAGTTTAACAAGATCACAAGTATCTTAACTTGACCATCATCAAGGGTATAAGCCACACTTAGCAACACATGGAGTAAACAACCATAACTCGCATCTGAAAATTTCTAGACTGCAACAACAGCTACATGTTTTGATCATAACTGGAGTTATAAAAATCCAATAGCCATGCAACAAGACATTCTGGAAAGCTTATGAAATTGTCTATAATTCATCTTTAATCATCTTAGCATGGTTCTCAAGCTAACCAAGTCAAACATGCATAATTACAGAATCTGCTCCAGAGATTCCAGAGAGCAACTATTTCTGGAACCCAACTTGAAACAGTCATTACTCACAAACTATAAGGCCAAATGCCACCAAAATTTAACACAAGCTAGATTAATGAGTTATCTACAACTTTGTTATAAGCATGTTTCTCAGAAAACATCATTTTCATGGTGCAATTACCAAAATCCCAGAAACTGTCCAGGAAAGCATCAATTGCAAGAATAAATATTAACTTACATTCCAAACACACATTTGGCCACAACCAATGTAACCATCATAAAGTGCATGTTAAATGATCACCAAAAAGCATAGTGCTCATTATTAAATAATTTCTTTTAATGCATTTCTTAATTTATTTAAATAGCAAGGTGAAATAATAAACATATATCAAAAGTCCATAATAAAATCTATAAAAATTACAGTAGCTCTTACATACACCCAATAGTCTACTATACAAATTTCAAGACATTTGGACATGTATGTCAACCTCTATGAAAAAGACAAGTTGCTAATACAAGAATTCATGTGAGAGCAAGATACACTAATAACTCACTCAAATGGCAACCAAAATTCATGAAATTTTTACCACACATCAATCATCATATGAGTAGCATGCCACAAAAATTTCACTTCATTTGGAGCCCTAGATCTACAGTTATGAAAATGACAAATACATCTAGCAATGAAAACCTAGCTGCACAAATCCATTTTTACAGAGAAAACTTTAAACTAAAACATGCAATATTATAGATCTACTGCATAGAGAATTTCACAAGGATTCCAAAAAGTCCTCATTTGCTATTTTACGATTTTTCTACAATTTACTATGAATTTCCAAAGTTCCTGCAAAATAATTACGAATCAGTCCCGAGAGCACTATTCATTTGAGTCTATGACAGTGCAGTTAGCCCCCTAGATTTAGTCGAATTCTCGGACGAGGTCCCTGTCGCGAATTGAGCAGAGGAAGTCGCTGTAGCTCGCTGATGTCGGCCAAAGGAGGCTCGTCGGCGGCGGCGAGGTGGCGGCGGAGCACCAGGACATACGCGCGCACTCGTGGACGGCCTCAGCCCGCCCGGTGACGGCCCGTGGCCTCCTGGCCATGTGCGCCCGCGACGCACGGAGGCACAGCTCGGGCGGCGGCCTTCTACTGCACGGATCAGGCCGAACGAAGGGGCACGGGACGGAGAGGAGGAAGAGGCGGAGGCGTCGGTGCACGCAGCCGCGGTTGGGGTGGCTTGGAGTAGCGGGAACGGTAGCGACGGCCGGAGCTCCGCGGTGGCCATGGCGTTCGCGCTCTCCGGCGCCGAGCAGAGCGAGGGAGGGAGGAAGAGGGAGTGGGGAGGCGAGTGAGGAGCGTCAGGGGGCAGCTAGACGTCCATTAAGGAGAAGCAGGGGCACGAGGACGCGCGTCGGCAAGGGTGGGGCGAGCTCTTGCATGGCTGCCACGCGCTCCCCCGCTGCGGCATAACGTCGAGCACGTGGCGGGCGACGGTGAGACCGGCGTGGGAGGTCATTTTGGGCTGCTTCCGGGCCGAATTGGACCATGAGCCAAAAACGAAGTTGGAAGCCCACATGAAGCTCTACGTTTTTCATTAAGGAGTCAAGGTCATTAGAGCAACGGATTAGCGGTTAACTAGTTGTCAAAACTGCAGTGTCAACACCTTGACGACAGTCACGGAAACTCACTTTCGATGGTCAAAACTTCGTCAAACTGAACTCAACTTGTTGCATGCTCTTCGCCAACCTGTAAACTCCAACTTTTATATTTGGCTCAACCTAAGTTACTTAGCAAAAACACGAGAACGCGACGTGCCAACCGTCTTGTCATTGCCGGTCCAACTTCATGAACATGACGAAACTAGCAGTTTTGTGAAATAATTTTGAAGGTCCAAATGAGCTCCAAATCTATTCAAACTTCTCTGAGCTCTTCTCCACTCTAAACACTCCAACTTTTATAAAGAGTCCAACTTCAGTTGTTTAACAAAATTTTGAGAACGAAATGTGCCAACCTGTCAATGTCAGTCCACATATTCTATGACTTAGAATATTTTCCAAGGCTGAAAAACAGCAGCTAATTCAAACTTCGAGCCTCTGTTTAACAAGCTTACAAGCTGATCTAGCTCTTGGTCCAAAAACAAAGTTTCTTCTACACAACATGAACTACAACTTTTATTTAAGGTCCAACATCAAAACTGGTATATAAACTATATTTCTACTTTGACCAAAGTAGGATCACGATAACGCTTAAATTACCCTTTTTGATCAATTGGAGCATTTTCTGGGCATTTGCTCAACACGAACCTTTCTTGACTTTTGTTGTAGAGTCCATCTAGAGTCATTTGGGCAAGGTTGCAAGATTTTGGTGATGATCTATATTTCCATCCACTTAATAATGCAATTCCAGCACTTAGTAAAGTCATTCCAACAAGCATATAACTTATCATTTCATGTGACTTTTTGATTCCAAACGTCATGAAACTTTTCCAGTGACCAATATAAATAGGTACTAAGGTGAGTCATATGAAGATATTGCAATAACACCACCTGAGCATATATCTTGAAAATGGACTATATGTAAAGCAATGGTGCAACATCCAAGTTTAGGTTGGGGCTCGCTTCCATAGGTTTGACCTTGACATCTTCATCACCACTTAATCTACCATGTTTGAGCTCAAACCCACTGCTTAACTGGTGGCAAACACCTCGGGTGTTACAGCCCTCCCCCCTTAAAAGAATCGCGTCCCGAGATTCAGTGCGAAGAGCTTTGCAAGGGAAGAGAAGCATGTTATCCAATTCCAACATCTGCAAGCGCATCAGGCTACTTAGCTTCAAGTAGCACAGAGGCTAATTGGGCAAGACACTTTCTGATACTCGCTCTATGTAGAAACTTTTGTCTGAAGAATTTCCTTCACTGACTTCCATGAAGTATTGTTACTTTAGGAGGAATCCAAGACAATACGGTACTTCGTTCATGGTGCATAGAGGGTACTACGAGCATGGACTAATTACTCATACCATTTACTTTTCTAGTGGCATAACATGTGCAACTTCCGATAAGGATTGGATCCATATACGAGATAATCATTCTTTGAGGCTATCAGAAACCGTCTAACCAATAGACAATTTCCATACCGGTCATAGATGACTCACTCACTTAGATGCCAATTGATGGAAAACTACATATTGCTCCATGTGTGTAGTTCTCTTTCTCTGATGCCAACACTATATTATCTGAGTCTATTGAGGGAACAGTGAAAGTGATAGCTGACTCTGTTAGTACTGGATTTCTGCCAAATGTTACCTAAGAAGATTCTCCTATACAAAGGCACATAGGGGTGCAATTAGTCTTTCCAAGGGTACTGAGGGTTGTCTAACAACAAGATACCTATCAATTGCAAGTTCTTGGCATGCATTACAAATATAACCTTCCAATGCGAAGGATGATCGCAGTCAACAGAGAAATCACCGATTCTGTATCCTTTTGTTTTATGTTCATATCACATAAACTACCACTTCAATATGCACAAATATTGGTGGGCATATAGATCCATGGGTCTTCTAACTACTCGCCAAAATTGAGCTCAAACGGACACCGTTTGACTATCCAACAACTCATCCACCAAAATAGCTCTGTTCTGAAATGGTAGCAAACCGAGCTAACAAGACATCTCTCAAATTCGATGTTTTACTCAACCAATACTCATACCAACTTAAGACATTGAAGGGTCCTAAGCAAGGAATGAGGTTACCAAGTTTGGGGTCAATCCAACTTTTTTTTTGAGTCACTAGCCGTTGACTTGAAGATAACCGATGTAGTGCCACAAAATTCTAGACAGATTTCGTGTTCTTCCTTTTCTTTTGCTTCACATGTTGAGGTGTGTGTTTTGCACTCTCTGATCTTTCTCATAGTAGCAGAAGCCTTTCTCTAGCTGAGGATGGAGGCTATAGTCTTCCTAACATGTTTCTCAGGGAACAATTTCAACCGTTGATCTAGACAGTAACTTGATGATGCGCAAGCATTGGACTTGTGGCTGTTTTCGCAGAGCACCAAACATTATTCCACATGGGGGGGCATCCCTACATAGATAAGGAACCATTTCTGAATATTTTCTGGCATTTCATCCAATAGAACCTTGAACCAAAACTGTTCATGGTACTTAGGGGCACAATGACGCAGATCGAAACTATGGACATGCTTTCTCTAGTTCTTCACTTGGCTAATACAAAATCTTGCACTATATACGTGATTATCCAAGATGGAATTGATTTGATAGCACATTTGGAGAAGATGCAACACCTGCATTGCTGAACGGCTTCATGGCCTCTTTGCTTACTATTGTTCGTTGAGACATAACCATCATAGCTATCGAGGAATCATTACTTGACTGGAGATTAACCTTCTTACTGGTAAATAATCAGTTGTCTCTCAATTCTCAAAGTTCCAACCTTTACTCTTGACCACCACAATAATTACAGTCGAAGCACAAACAAGTGGTCGGCATCGAAGTCTACAGATAAGGAGTCACACCAGAGAGAGTTGATTTCATCTGTATGACTATCATCTACACAAGGATCAAGACTTTGATAGTTAGGTCATATGCACCATGTGATGATCGGTTCTTTTCCAATGGATAACTTGTCCAATCATTTAGTGTTAGGTGCCCATTCGATTCAACAAGGATGACATACATTGCTCAATCGATGACCGACGTCGTACAAGGACACTTCAGAGAGTCACTTGTCTACCACCTCTTGCAGTCTGTTAATGTTTATGTCGGTGACTATTCTTCAAAGGTCATCTTCTTAGCAACTTCAAGGGATATCTACTACATAAGGTCTAAGATATGAATCTTCAGATAAGATATAGGGAGATAACCAAGGAAAACGGTCACGAGAATTAACACGTCGACTGTCGTTTCATAATGGATCATGACTAGCAACCCTGATACCAGCGCGTGCCGAGCAGCACAACCTTGTGTGCGCGCCCACAGGAGGCTCTCGGTTTCGTCGCGGCACCATAGAATGCTAATCGTAACACCATTATTAAACGCACAAACAAAGTGGAATTTCAAGTGGCACCGATTGGGTGGTAAGAACAAGTACCAGACAAGGGAGGAGTAGCAAGCAAGGGTAGTTACAAGGTTTAGAGTCAACACGGAGGCGATCCGAGGATTAAAACACAGCGCAAGGGAACATAGCTTAATTGCCGAAGACAACTGAGCAAGGGTTCTCGGTCACGTTGGACAACAACATGAGATCAAGATTAATAATGTTGAGAGACGTTAGAAGTTGAGATGGACTTTAGCCGACTTCTAGAACAAAATGATACACCGATCAGAGATTGGGTTGATAAGATAGCCACCTGATTTCGCAAGCAAAGATTTCTAGATTAGGCAACGAGAGATTAGCGTTGCTCGGATCATCTGTAGGAGAGACAATCGGGAGGTCCAACATGGAATTGGGTATGGTCTCCAAAACTTGGCAAGCAACAACTGTGGTCAAGATCGACGTTCGTTAGGACTTAACTTGGTTGGTCAATGGAACAAGTGCATTCTCCAAAATGTAGCGGATGTCCAAGGCCTAAGCAAACATATAAGGGGACTACGCTAGGGCCTACGGTTCAAGCAAGGCATGGATACAAAAACATTCAAGGGCTAGCAACCACGTTTACAGGCTCTGGCTCCTACGAGAGAATCTAATTAGAGACGACGACCATGCGATTACGTAACGTGAGCGTTGTTCTAGGATAAAGCATCTTCAACACTCACATGCTCACCGAGGACAAAAGAGAGGTCAACTATGACACTACCTAGATAACAAGCATCTACACAGCATCACA
Organism: Saccharum spontaneum; assembly: GCA_022457205.1. NCBI lineage: Eukaryota > Viridiplantae > Streptophyta > Magnoliopsida > Poales > Poaceae > Saccharum > Saccharum spontaneum. The sequence continues at coordinate 36,199,410 of CM039615.1, forward strand.
GTTTTAAGCGGACACTTGAGATTATTAGTCAGGTTAGCTTAAGCATCCAATACTAAGCAGAAGGCTCACACCTAACAAGAATTTATCCAACAAGAACTAACTACAAGTTTAGCTAAAACAAAAGCATGCTAAAGTAATCAACTTAGTGCATACACATCAATCACAAGTTACTTATTTATTAGGACAAAGGTGGGAGGAGCATAGTTATATGCACAAAGCAACAATCATGACGATGCATGCTTCGTCCTATTCGTCCTCACAAGATTGCCAACCTAAGGTGGCAATCACGTTCTATGTCGGTGGCATAACACGCATTCTCTCGATATAGGGCTAGTCGTCAGCTACATTCAACTTACGCATTCGTGGTTAGCGTACCTACAGAAAATTTCATTGCAGCCCAACAATTCCCAATATAGCACACAATGAAAGCAGTAAACTAAATACTCTCCATACATACATCCCCTGATGCATATACTTCGGTATCAAAGCTACCCAACAAATGTACCCACAATTAAGTACTTTCATAATTACATGGTTAAACATGTAATTATGTCAGTAACCATAGCTAACTCTCCCCTAGACCGATGGTTGAACGGTCATGCTCTCCCAACTCACACTTACCTTGGCGTAGGTGCGACGTTGCAAGAATGTAACTCTAGCGACATATATGGCTATTTCATATATGAAGGTTACCACTACCATTCGACCACAGGGTAACGGTGCGGTCAAGTTATCACTCATACATACCTTGTCTTGGGCGTAGATGCAAAAATTTAAAACCCCCAAGTTAGTACTTAATTAAGCCACCTAAGGGTCCTTAATGGGGCATAAAGGAAATGACCACTGGCATACTTAGATTTAAAATTCAGATTTGAACAAACCTATATATGCAGTAGCTATAAGTTGTCAAAAACTGACTTTTGCAAACAAAAACCTTTGTTTTCAATACACATATGACATGTTTAGTGTTGAACCTTGCTCCGATGCCAGCTGTCACGGAACCGCCCAAATTATAAGAACAAAAGTACAAAAACAATCGCCGGAGCAATTAAATTCCCGTACTTAAGCTCTTATAACTCCGGTAGTCCAATAAAATCCCGAGGGATTTCAAACCAACCAACATACAAGCCAAGATCGTAGTGGTCCAACATAACAGGTCATATGTTACATCCAGTTCATAAGTAATTTAACATATATCGGAGTTTAGTAGAGTTATTACAACTCAAGTTCTAAAGTAGCGAAAGCAAAGTAGTTTGAAACTAATATCACCTTAATTCAAATACATGCCAGTACCAAGGTCAATTTTCCCATAAAAGCATGAGAGATAAGATAGCTCAGAAGGATCATGCCCATGATCACACTCCGCCACTACAGCCGGAGTTTTCCAATTCTTGCAGTAGCTATGATACATCACAACCTGCAACAAGTGGGAATAAACCCTGAGTACGAGAAGGTACTCAGCTAGACTTACCCGTCATAAACCAGAAATAATATGACACCAAGGAGTATGCAAGGCTTTCTTTCAGTGGACTAGCTTGACTCATTTGCGAAAAGCATAAGTTATTATGAATAAACTAATTTAAGTCCTTTTTGCATCATATTTATTATAACCTATTCAATCTAGGTAAGCACCTATGCTAAAGCAATCACTTGATTAACCATTAACATCAAAGGTTACCATCTCAGGTTTAGCATTTTCAACATTATCCACATAACCATCTGTGTTCCATCATCATTACTACGATGCAGTAACTCGAGTCAAGTGCTCACTATCCAGGAGCGATGGCGATTCGAATCGATTATTGACCAGCTGGTAATTTATTCCTCACACAAACCTCACTCACCCGCTAAAGTGAGGTATTGGTCACCGAGTCAACCATTCAGGTAAAGTCGCGAGCTTGCCAGGAACCACATGTACCCGGGGGCCGCCCGACTGCTCTTTGGCCTTATCATCGCGCCCCCGTTTCCTACCACTACTGCTCCGGTACAGTGCGTTGCGGGCAATCCACTCGGCCCGAATAATCTCCCGGCTTCGCGGTCGAAAGGTACTTTATTCGGCCAGCTAAATGTGAGGCATGCGTTCAACATGACCCGAGGCCCAACAACGGTCGGTCCTTAATCGACACAGGCGGAAACTACAAGCACCCCAGAACCCTGTCTGGTTGCTCCATACTTATTCCGCCCGGTCTCCAATTATCCATCAACACTTGGTTATTTCCAGGATATCATCCATTCCATAGCTAAAGTATTCCAGTAACCACCTATAGTTGCCGGTGACAGGAAATCACCGATCGCTACCGGTCTAAGCAGGGCTAAGCAATATTTTCGATCCCGAACCACAATAGGATTTCAGGCATATTTACGGGACAAGGAAAAGGATATATATGCAGCAAGTGTTTTCAATCAACTCCTATAACTTAATGCAACAATACATATATAACATATATATACTCAATTGCTTTTGTAAAGTAGGAGGCTTAGAATGCTCCGGGGCTTGCCTGGGATCAAACACTGGGTTAGTGATTGACAGATGACACTCGCTCGGCGAGCATCTCCCAACCCGACACTTGTTTAGTCCTTCCATCTTCGGGATAGGTCCACCAAACACCGTCTTCAGGTTTGGCTTCAACATCTCATCCTTCACGTGATGCATCTAGCGAACCTAATTGAGATGCAAGATGCATGCGTATGAATATGATGAATGGTAACACAAGATGTATCACATAATCATTCATGTAAACACACGATTAAGACATAGACACCAAAAGCTAATTAACTAACATCACACAACCAATTAAAGAGGGCAAGCACATTAAGCATAACACAAGTTTAACAAGATCACAAGTATCTTAACTTGACCATCATCAAGGGTATAAGCCACACTTAGCAACACATGGAGTAAACAACCATAACTCGCATCTGAAAATTTCTAGACTGCAACAACAGCTACATGTTTTGATCATAACTGGAGTTATAAAAATCCAATAGCCATGCAACAAGACATTCTGGAAAGCTTATGAAATTGTCTACAATTCATCTTTAATCATCTTAGCATGGTTCTCAAGTTAACCAAGTCAAACATGCATAATTACAGAATCTGCTCCAGAGATTCCAGAGAGCAACTATTTCTGGAACCCAACTTGAAACAGTCATTACTCACAAACTATAAGGCCAAATGCCACCAAAATTTAACACAAGCTAGATTAATGAGTTATCTACAACTTTGTTATAAGCATGTTTCTCAGAAAACATCATTTTCATGGTGCAATTACCAAAATCCCTGTCACACCCCAAAATTTTTGATTTTGGGTTGTGCATAGAAAACACTAATTAAAATAAATGTTTTAATATTCGAATAAAATTTCCTAAGTTTAGTTTATGATAGCATCAATTAGTTATAAAAAAATAATATCTTTCTTCTCCAGCATGTCTTTATCTTTTTCTGCAATCAATGTTCCTTGTTTCTCATCTTAAGTTCTCGTTGGGAGTTTCCTCAAATCTTTTCTTTATAACGTAAATTATTTCTTTCAGTTCCTTATGTGTCAATCAATCTCAGTGAACTCTTCGGGAATTGTTCTGGCTTTTTCTGGAGCTAGTTCACGCTTTTCTACGAGCGTTATCTAATTTTTAGATGCTCTAAAAATATCTTTCCATAAGCTCCAAATACTTTATTTGGGTTCCTTATGTTTCATAATGTCTCTGAAAATTTTTCCTGAATTTTTAGAGCTTTCGGAGTATTTTTCATGGCTTAAATAATAATTCTGGACTTTTCTGGAATTATTTTATCCATGAAATTAATTAATTCCGAAAATAATAAATATCTCATTTTCCACCAAAGCCTGTGTGCAATAATCCTAAATGCCCATTCATTTATTTACTAATGGGCTTTAATAATTAATTAGGCCTATTAGTAAAGATGGAGGGTGCAACGTCAATTAGCACCATATCGCTAGTTGACATGGAGGTGGAGAGTTTTTCTCCCAATATATACGCACCTACCCCATGGGCAAAGCACACCAAAAACTACCGTGGAGGAGCCCCTAGTTTGGGAAATCTCTCGGGTAGTAAATTAGAATTTTCTCCCTTCTTATCGTGTCGCCGCCGCCGCTGTTTCCGCCGCCGCCGCCGCCGCTGTTGCCGCCGCCGCCGCTATTGCCGCCTGCCGCCGCTGTTGCCGTTCGCCGCCGCTGTTGCCGTTCGCCGCCGCTGTTGTTGTCCGCCGCCGTTGAGCTCGTACCACGAGCCGCCGCTCGTAGCTCCGTCTACCCCTCGCCGAAGTTCTGCATCTACAGCTTGCGTTCCGGCGAACTTCCGACGAAGGTTCGGCGAGCTTTTCCGGCCACCTCGGACATCTACGGCGAATTCCGTTTCTACTCCGAGGTTTGTCTCGTCATCCTCTTCACCGGCACACCTTTCGTTTCGCAAATCCGGCGCAAGAACAGAGGTTGTGTTGTGTCACAGGGAGAAGAAGGATGTCAGGCAGGTCGAGCCGGATCGCGGTGGTGGTGGAGGACCGCTGCCGCCCCAGCAAGTGCGGCCAGGAGTGCCGCAGGCGTTGCCCCGTCAACGCCACCGGGCGTCAGTGCATAGAAGTGACGCAGTCATCAAAAGTCTCCTTAATTTCCGAGGATCTTAGCATTCCTGACTACTTGTCAGACTACATATGTTGTCTTTATGGGAGTCCAGGAGCATATGGTGTTGTCACTTTACCCTTTTCAGTTCGGGAAGGAATCAATATTTTCCTGAATGGCTTTATCCCAACAGAAAATATGCGCTTCCGTGAGGAGAAACTTACATTTAGAGTTACTGAGTCTGCTGAGGAGATAATGGAGGGTGAGACTTACCAAAGCTACAAATATCCTACCATGACGAAAACAAGATCCGGCTTCAAGCTATCGGTCGTGAAAGGAAGCTTTAATGATTCCCAAATAATAGTACTGCTCGGAGAAAATGGTACTGGGAAGACAACACTTATCCGTATGCTGGCAGGACAAGTGAAGCCAGACAGAGTGGGTGATGAAGAAGTTCATATGCCTGCATATAGTGTCTCATACAAACCTCAGCAACTGATACCCAAAATTAGCACTGCCATGAGAGAGCTTCTACACAGGAAAATACCTGGATCTTGCAGCGATGCACAGTTCAGATCTGATGTCATGAAACCACTGAAAATTGAAGAACTCCTGGACAGGGCTGCAGCCGAAGCCCTCCACAGCCACCACGTTATGCATTGCAAGGAAGAAGATGAGGTTAATTTCGAGTCTGCCATTAGTTCATTAAATCTCCGTTGTTTATTTATTTTAACTTCGATTTAGTTCGTTCTCGATGCGATGGATCCATGTCGATATAATCTACGTGCTAGCAACGATGTTTAACCTGTCATGTGACATTTGTTTGAAATCAAAATATTAACTTGATTAATTTGCATGAAACTAGTATTGTAATAAATCAACAAAGGTTTATAATTAGGTATTTAATACATAAATATTAATATGATTAATATCTACGTAAGTGCATTTTTAATTTATATAATTACATGGCTTAAACATGTTGTATATATTAAACGCCATTAAGTACTCTCACCTGTACCTTTTCATATTGCAAACTTTAAGTTGAACTTGCTTAATCCCTACGACAATATTTATAAAACAAGATTGGTCTTAACTCAGCTTGGAATTAGAATATAATTTAAGTAATCTGAGTTAATAACTATCACATGATTTTATTTAATTAAAATAATCAAGCGTGTATTTGTTTCTTTTATATAATATAAATGTAATTAGATTAATATTTATTTAAAAGTTTTCTAATTAAAAGTAATCTAGTCTTATAATTATGTTTTCGATAAGTTGCAATCGTGCTGACATAATCTTCATGTTAGTGGCGTTGTTCACCCTTTCTTGTGTTTTTGAATTTAATCATATTAATTTGATTAATGTTTATGGAATATCTTTTTAACTAAAAGCGGCTTAGGTCTTAATCATTGCTTTTTCATAGAGCAAATGTTAACTTGAATAACACCAACCTTAACATGCCTTTGTTAGTTATAATTATTTTAGTAAACATAAAATATATAGTTGATTAGATTAATGCTTATTTAATGTTTTTTTGAATTAAAAGAGACTTAGGTTTATATCACAACCTTTTGTAAATAAAAAGCTAACTTGATAAATAACAACTTAAATGTTTCGTTGCTAATTATAACTTGCTTAATTTAATTACAAAACATGATAATCGATTAGTTGCTGTCTCATGATCTGTGATTTCTAAATTATAAAAGTTTAAGTGGCTTAAATACTATAAAATATATATTAATAACATATAACTAAGATTTAACTTTGGTTTTATAATTTGATTAATTCAACTTTAGAATAATTTTCTGAAATGTCGATCACCTTAATTCATTAACCAAAATAAATCAAACGTATAGTTTGTCTTCTCCGATTTGTTGCAAACTCCTCGATAGTCGCGAGTCCTCTTTGATGGTAGTTCCATTATCTGTCGTTATTGCGTTCTCGCGATCGTAGCAACGTACCGTATTGTTTAGTGCGTTTTCTTTTAAAGTGTCTCTTTTGTATGATGTTTGTTCTTAGGTGTGTTTATTATCTGTTTGCTGTGCTTGGTTGCTGCGAGTAAAAGTGTGATTCGCGAGCGCTGAAGACTAGGAGCTGAGGACCGACAAGTACTGTAGAAGCTGACGATCAGAGATAGAGGTTGAAGACTTCTGAGTAACTCTGGGAGAAAGGCAAGTATAACATGGGACCATTCTTGTTGTCCTATTCACTGAAATTATCATACATATGCATGTGTCCTCCTTGACAACCATAGAGATTATAACTTAGCTATTGATATCTTGTTTCCTTGTCACCTATGGGACTTTGCATTGGGTAGCTTTTGCTAGCACTGAACATAAGCTATGATCTTGTAATATGATTAATGGAATATGCAACAACACTAAAAGATGACTTTTTGATTACTATTTAAAGAGGGCTAGAGCATGGGGTTATTTTTGGTGCTCTAGTTTCTCTCCATAAGGACTCATCTGTAAGCGAACATCCGGGACTTACAGTACAACTGTGAGGGCTATATGGCTCTGGCTTTAGTCAAGTATGAGGACCTTTTCTAGCTTGTTAGTGGTAACCTTCGTGGCGTAAGAATGGCTTGACAAATCGGGTATAGTGCGGCCTCTGTCCTCATGTGTATAGGCTGCGCGTCATTGTGCCATTTGGAAGGGGGGCTCTACATCTGTTTGCCGAGTGAATCTAATGGCCCTAACTTGTTAGACGAACCTTTGAAAGACATCATAGTGAACCCTGCCGACCTTCCTTGGCAGTGGGTCAAGAGGCTGATCACCTCGGGCGAAAGGGTAAATCACGACTCACAGTGAAAGTGTACAACCTCTGCAGAGTGTAAAACTGGTATATCAGCCGTGCTCACGGTCACGAGTGGCCTTGGACCCTTATGGAATAGATGATCACTAATGATTATAAATATGTTTTTGCTATTCATTATTCATCTTTACATTGATCATATGTTTATTGTGGGATTAATGCAAACCTGATTCTACTCATATGATAAAACTATGGTAATTAAAAGCTAAATGCAATAAACCAGTGTCTAACCTTTTGAGCCTCATGAACCCCGTGTTATATTTGTTGAGTTTGACATGGACTCACTCTTGCTATTTCCCTACACTCCAGTGTGTAGTAAGGTGCTGCTTAGAAGAAGAATAAAGGTATAGTGGAGTTTTCAGAAGTCTTTCAGAAGTGCTTGGCATATGGAGCCACCAGTCAGCCGTCCCTGAGAAGAATGGATCAGAAGCTTAGCCACCGTTCTGCGATACTCTAATAGTTGTAAGTGTTAATATATTAAGTATTCCACTTTATATAAACATTGTTTTGATATCTCTATTCTGTTGTTGTATGTGTGGACTTCCTGGGCACACATATGACGAGTGCTTGGTCTTCTTTAGAAAACCGGGCGTGACAGAGTGGTATCAGAGCGGTGTTGACTGTAGGACGTATGCCAAGTAGCACTGGACGTATTCTAAAACTTATTTTTACTATAAAACTATTATCTCATCCCTTGACTTATTGATTTTGACTATTTCCTGTTCCTTGTCCTGTTGTATCCCTTCCTTGATAGCTTCCTTTGAGCTATTATTTCCTACTCCCTTGGTTTTTTGATTTGGGTTGTTTTCATCAAAAGTTTTCTGATCTTACCTTGTTCAAAAGTTCGATGGCCTTTCATCATCTCCAATGTGCCATTAGGATGACCACCATTGTTGAAGAAGCATGTGTAGTTCCGATGATGTGATTGGTGCTTTGTTTTGCCTGATGTGTGCTTGTCTTGTTTGATGTGATGCTTGTGTGTCGTCTTTGTTCTTGTGTTCCAAAGGAGGCCCGAAATTATCTTAAGAATTAGCTCAATCTATGTTAAAGTGGGGTAGTATCCTCTCTTGACCTACCTAACCTTCAATCAATCCTAATTCTTATTGTCTTTTCCATATATCATCCTTGCTTATTCTTGGTTTCTATGCTTTATCCTTTATATTAACCTAAGGAAGGATCAACACATGAAGGACTCATCAATAGTAGTAAGCCTTAAAGAAAGTGTTGCCTTCAATGACATCGCCAGGTGGAACAAGATCTTTGTTAAGTGGGGTAGCGTCCGCCACCATCATCAATCTCAAGTCATGAGACAAGAAGATCCAAAGACCAATCGCTACCATAATATCATCTTTTGCTAGTCCTTGCCCCTTAACCAATCTCACTTTCTCGCCATCAATCTTTATCTTTCTTATCACCTTTTTGTTGATCTTCGATGGTCGTTCTTACACCTCATTAATCTCAAAACAATCTTAAAGAGCTATCTTCAATTTCTTTATCCAACTTTGTTAATCCTTAATCTCTATATTATATCTCAACAAAGGTCTTAGAACAACCTTGATAATCAGCTTTATCTTTCTTCCTAGTCTCTCCGAATCTCGGGACGAGATTCATGTTAAGTGGGGTAGAATTGTCACACCCCAAAATTTTTGATTTTGGGTTGTGCATAGAAAACACTAATTAAAATAAATGTTTTAATATTCGAATAAAATTTCCTAAGTTTAGTTTATGATAGCATCAATTAGTTATAAAAAAATAATATCTTTCTTCTCCAGCACGTCTTTATCTTTTTCTGCAATCAATGTTCCTTGTTTCTCATCTTAAGTTCTCGTTGGGAGTTTCCTCAAATCTTTTCTTTATAACGTAAATTATTTCTTTCAGTTCCTTATGTGTCAATCAATCTCAGTGAACTCTTCGGGAATTGTTCTGGCTTTTTCTGGAGCTAGTTCACGCTTTTCTACGAGCGTTATCTAATTTTTAGATGCTCTAAAAATATCTTTCCATAAGCTCCAAATACTTTATTTGGGTTCCTTATGTTTCATAATGTCTCTGAAAATTTTTCCTGAATTTTTAGAGCTTTCGGAGTATTTTTCATGGCTTAAATAATAATTCTGGACTTTTCTGGAATTATTTTATCCATGAAATTAATTAATTCCGAAAATAATAAATATCTCATTTTCCACCAAAGCCTGTGTGCAATAATCCTAAATGCCCATTCATTTATTTACTAATGGGCTTTAATAATTAATTAGGCCTATTAGTAAAGATGGAGGGTGCAACGTCAATTAGCACCATATCGCTAGTTGACATGGAGGTGGAGAGTTTTTCTCCCAATATATACGCACCTACCCCATGGGCAAAGCACACCAAAAACTACCGTGGAGGAGCCCCTAGTTTGGGAAATCTCTCGGGTAGTAAATTAGAATTTTCTCCCTTCTTATCGTGTCGCCGCCGCCGCTGTTTCCGCCGCCGCCGCCGCCGCTATTGCCGCCGCCGCCGCTGTTGCCGTTCGCCGCCGCTGTTGCCGTTCGCCGCCGCTGTTGTTGTCCGCCGCCGCTGAGCTCGTACCGCGAGCCGCCGCTCGTAGCTCCGTCTACCCCTCGCCGAAGTTCTGCATCTACAGCTTGCGTTCCGGCGAACTTCCGACGAAGGTTCGGCGAGCTTTTCCGGCCACCTCGGACATCTACGGCGAATTCCGTTTCTACTCCGAGGTTTGTCTCGTCATCCTCTTTACCGGCACACCTTTCGTTTCGCAAATCCGGCGCAAGAACAGAGGTTGTGTTGTGTCACAGGGAGAAGAAGGATGTCAGGCAGGTCGAGCCGGATCGCGGTGGTGGTGGAGGACCGCTGCCGCCCCAGCAAGTGCGGCCAGGAGTGCCGCAGGCGTTGCCCCGTCAACGCCACCGGGCGTCAGTGCATAGAAGTGACGCAGTCATCAAAAGTCTCCTTAATTTCCGAGGATCTTAGCATTCCTGACTACTTGTCAGACTACATATGTTGTCTTTATGGGAGTCCAGGAGCATATGGTGTTGTCACTTTACCCTTTTCAGTTCGGGAAGGAATCAATATTTTCCTGAATGGCTTTATCCCAACAGAAAATATGCGCTTCCGTGAGGAGAAACTTACATTTAGAGTTACTGAGTCTGCTGAGGAGATAATGGAGGGTGAGACTTACCAAAGCTACAAATATCCTACCATGACGAAAACAAGATCTGGCTTCAAGCTATCGGTCATGAAAGGAAGCTTTAATGATTCCCAAATAATAGTACTGCTCGGAGAAAATGGTACTGGGAAGACAACACTTATCCGTATGCTGGCAGGACAAGTGAAGCCAGACAGAGTGGGTGATGAAGAAGTTCATATGCCTGCATATAGTGTCTCATACAAACCTCAGCAACTGATACCCAAAATTAGCACTGCCGTGAGAGAGCTTCTACACAGGAAAATACCTGGATCTTGCAGCGATGCACAGTTCAGATCTGATGTCATGAAACCACTGAAAATTGAAGAACTCCTAGACAGGGCTGCAGCCGAAGCCCTCCACAGCCACCACGTTATGCATTGCAAGGAAGAAGATGAGGTTAATTTCGAGTCTGCCATTAGTTCATTAAATCTCCGTTGTTTATTTATTTTAACTTCGATTTAGTTCGTTCTCGATGCGATGGATCCATGTCGATATAATCTACGTGCTAGCAACGATGTTTAACCTGTCATGTGACATTTGTTTGAAATCAAAATATTAACTTGATTAATTTGCATGAAACTAGTATTGTAATAAATCAACAAAGGTTTATAATTAGGTATTTAATACATAAATATTAATATGATTAATATCTACGTAAGTGCATTTTTAATTTATATAATTACGTGGCTTAAACATGTTGTATATATTAAACGCCATTAAGTACTCTCACCTGTACCTTTTCATATTGCAAACTTTAAGTTGAACTTGCTTAATCCCTACGACAATATTTATAAAACAAGATTGGTCTTAACTCAGCTTGGAATTAGAATATAATTTAAGTAATCTGAGTTAATAACTATCACGTGATTTTATTTAATTAAAATAATCAAGCGTGTATTTGTTTCTTTTATATAATATAAATGTAATTAGATTAATATTTATTTAAAAGTTTTCTAATTAAAAGTAATCTAGTCTTATAATTATGTTTTCGATAAGTTGCAATCGTGCTGACATAATCTTCATGTTAGTGGCGTTGTTCACCCTTTCTTGTGTTTTTGAATTTAATCATATTAATTTGATTAATGTTTATGGAATATCTTTTTAACTAAAAGCGGCTTAGGTCTTAATCATTGCTTTTTCATAGAGCAAATGTTAACTTGAATAACACCAACCTTAACATGCCTTTGTTAGTTATAATTATTTTAGTAAACGTAAAATATATAGTTGATTAGATTAATGCTTATTTAATGTTTTTTTTGAATTAAAAGAGACTTAGGTTTATATCACAACCTTTTGTAAATAAAAAGCTAACTTGATAAATAACAACTTAAATGTTTCGTTGCTAATTATAACTTGCTTAATTTAATTACAAAACATGATAATCGATTAGTTGCTGTCTCATGATCTGTGCTTTCTAAATTATAAAAGTTTAAGTGGCTTAAATACTATAAAATATATATTAATAACATATAACTAAGATTTAACTTTGGTTTTATAATTTGATTAATTCAACTTTAGAATAATTTTCTGAAATGTCGATCACCTTAATTCATTAACCAAAATAAATCAAACGTATAGTTTGTCTTCTCCGATTTGTTGCAAACTCCTCGATAGTCGCGAGTCCTCTTTGATGGTAGTTCCATTATCTGTCGTTATTGCGTTCTCGCGATCGTAGCAACGTACCGTATTGTTTAGTGCGTTTTCTTTTAAAGTGTCTCTTTTGTATGATGTTTGTTCTTAGGTGTGTTTATTGTCTGTTTGCTGTGCTTGGTTGCTGCGAGTAAAAGTGTGATTCGCGAGCGCTGAAGACTAGGAGCTGAGGACCGACAAGTACTGTAGAAGCTGACGATCAGAGATAGAGGTTGAAGACTTCTGAGTAACTCTGGGAGAAAGGCAAGTATAACATGGGACCATTCTTGTTGTCCTATTCACTGAAATTATCATACATATGCATGTGTCCTCCTTGACAACCATAGAGATTATAACTTAGCTATTGATATCTTGTTTCCTTGTCACCTATGGGACTTTGCATTGGGTAGCTTTTGCTAGCACTGAACATAAGCTATGATCTTGTAATATGATTAATGGAATATGCAACAACACTAAAAGATGACTTTTTGATTACTATTTAAAGAGGGCTAGAGCATGGGGTTATTTTTGGTGCTCTAGTTTCTCTCCATAAGGACTCATCTGTAAGCGAACATCCGGGACTTACAGTACAACTGTGAGGGCTATATGGCTCTGGCTTTAGTCAAGTATGAGGACCTTTTCTAGCTTGTTAGTGGTAACCTTCGTGGCGTAAGAATGGCTTGACAAATCGGGTATAGTGCGGCCTCTGTCCTCATGTGTATAGGTTGCGCGTCATTGTGCCATTTGGAAGGGGGGCTCTACATCTGTTTGCCGAGTGAATCTAATGGCCCTAACTTGTTAGACGAACCTTTGAAAGACTTCATAGTGAACCCTGCCGACCTTCCTTGGTAGTGGGTCAAGAGGCTGATCACCTCGGGCGAAAGGGTAAATCACGACTCACAGTGAAAGTGTACAACCTCTGCAGAGTGTAAAACTGGTATATCAGCCGTGCTCACGGTCACGAGTGGCCTTGGACCCTTACAGAATAGATGATCACTAATGATTATAAATATGTTTTTGCTATTCATTATTCATCTTTACATTGATCATATGTTTATTGTGGGATTAATGCAAACCTGATTCTACTCATATGATAAAACTATGGTAATTAAAAGCTAAATGCAATAAACCAGTGTCTAACCTTTTGAGCCTCATGAACCCCGTGTTATATTTGTTGAGTTCGACATGGACTCACTCTTGCTATTTCCCTACACTCCAGTGTGTAGTAAGGTGCTGCTTAGAAGAAGAATAAAGGTATAGTGGAGTTTTCAGAAGTCTTTCAGAAGTGCTTGGCATATGGAGCCACCAGTCAGCCGTCCCTGAGAAGAATGGAGCAGAAGCTTAGCCACCGTTCTGCGATACTCTGATAGTTGTAAGTGTTAATATATTAAGTATTCCACTTTATATAAACATTGTTTTGATATCTCTATTCTGTTGTTGTATGTGTGGACTTTCTGGGCACACATATGACGAGTGCTTGGTCTTCTTTAGAAAACCGGGCGTGACAATCCTAGAAACTGTCCAGGAAAGCATCAATTGCAAGAATAAATATTAACTTACATTCCAAACACACATTTGGCCACAACCAATGTAACCATTATAAAGTGCATGTTAAATGATCACCAAAAAGCATAGTGCTCATTATTAAATAATTTCTTTTAATGCATTTCTTAATTTATTTAAATAGCAAGGTGAAATAATAAACATATATCAAAAGTCCATAATAAAATCTATAAAAATTACAGTAGCTCTTACATACACCCAATAGTCTACTATACAAATTTCAAGCCATTTGGACATGTATGTCAACCTCTATGAAAAAGACAAGTTGCTAATACAAGAATTCATGTGAGAGCAAGATACACTAATAACTCACTCAAATGGCAACCAAAATTCATGAAATTTTTACCACACATCAATCATCATATGAGTAGCATGCCACAAAAATTTCACTTCATTTGGAGCCCTAGATCTACAGTTATGAAAATGACAAATACATCTAGCAATGAAAACCTAGCTGCACAAATCCATTTTTACAGAGAAAACTTTAAACTAAAACATGCAATATTATAGATCTACTGCATAGAGAATTTCACAAGGATTCCAAAAAGTCCTCATTTGCTATTTTACAATTTTTCTACAATTTACTATGAATTTCCAAAGTTCCTGCAAAATAATTACGAATCAGTCCCGAGAGCACTATTCATTTGAGTCTATGACAGTGCAGTTAGCCCCCTAGATTTAGTCGAATTCTCGGACGAGGTCCCTGTCGCGAATTGAGCAGAGGAAGTCGCTGTAGCTCGCTGATGTCGGCCAAAGGAGGCTCGTCGGCGGCGGCGAGGTGGCGGCGGAGCACCAGGACATACGCGCGCACTCGTGGACGGCCTCAGCCCGCCCGGTGACGGCCCGTGGCCTCCTGGCCATGTGCGCCCGCGACGCACGGAGGCACAGCTCGGGCGGCGGCCTTCTACTGCACGGATGAGGCCGAACGAAGGGGCACGGGACGGAGAGGAGGAAGAGGCGGAGGCGTCGGTGCACGCAGCCGCGGTTGGGGTGGCTTGGAGTAGCGGGAACGGTAGCGACGGCCGGAGCTCCGCGGTGGCCATGGCGTTCGCGCTCTCCGGCGCCGAGCAGAGCGAGGGAGGGAGGAAGAGGGAGTGGGGAGGCGAGTGAGGAGCGTCAGGGGGCAGCTAGACGTCCATTAAGGAGAAGCAGGGGCACGAGGACGCGCGTCGGCAAGGGTGGGGCGAGCTCTTGCATGGCTGCCACGCGCTCCCCCGCTGCGGCATAACGTCGAGCACGTGGCGGGCGACGGTGAGACCGGCGTGGGAGGTCATTTTGGGCTGCTTCCGGGCCGAATTGGACCATGAGCCAAAAACGAAGTTGGAAGCCCACATGAAGCTCTACGTTTTTCATTAAGGAGTCAAGGTCATTAGAGCAACGGATTAGCGGTTAACTAGTTGTCAAAACTGCAGTGTCAACACCTTGACGACAGTCACGGAAACTCACTTTCGATGGTCAAAACTTCGTCAAACTGAACTCAACTTGTTGCATGCTCTTCGCCAACCTGTAAACTCCAACTTTTATATTTGGCTCAACCTAAGTTACTTAGCAAAAACACGAGAACGCGACGTGCCAACCGTCTTGTCGTTGCCGGTCCAACTTCATGAACATGACGAAACTAGCAGTTTTGTGAAATAATTTTGAAGGTCCAAATGAGCTCCAAATCTATTCAAACTTCTCTGAGCTCTTCTCCACTCTAAACACTCCAACTTTTATAAAGAGTCCAACTTCAGTTGTTTAACAAAATTTTGAGAACGAAATGTGCCAACCTGTCAATGTCAGTCCACATATTCTATGACTTAGAATATTTTCCAAGGCTGAAAAACAGCAGCTAATTCAAACTTCGAGCCTCTGTTTAACAAGCTTACAAGCTGATCTAGCTCTTGGTCCAAAAACAAAGTTTCTTCTACACAACATGAACTACAACTTTTATTTAAGGTCCAACATCAAAACTGGTATATAAACTATATTTCTACTTTGACCAAAGTAGGATCACGATAACGCTTAAATTACCCTTTTTGATCAATTGGAGCATTTTCTGGGCATTTGCTCAACACGAACCTTTCTTGACTTTTGTTGTAGAGTCCATCTAGAGTCATTTGGGCAAGGTTGCAAGATTTTGGTGATGATCTATATTTCCATCCACTTAATAATGCAATTCCAGCACTTAGTAAAGTCATTCCAACAAGCATATAACTTATCATTTCATGTGACTTTTTGATTCCAAACGTCATGAAACTTTTCCAGTGACCAATATAAATAGGTACTAAGGTGAGTCATATGAAGATATTGCAATAACACCACCTGAGCATATATCTTGAAAATGGACTATATGTAAAGCAATGGTGCAACATCCAAGTTTAGGTTGGGGCTCGCTTCCATAGGTTTGACCTTGACATCTTCATCACCACTTAATCTACCATGTTTGAGCTCAAACCCACTGCTTAACTGGTGGCAAACACCTCGGGTGTTACAGTCATGACCGATGCTCAATACAATGATAGTGATAATGAAGATGAAGAGAAGAAAGACAATAAAGATGATGATAAGAAGAAGAAAAGTGTGGCTTTCAAGGTATCCACCTCATCGAAGAGTAAGGGCAAAGCAAAGAAAGAAGTTTCAAGTGAAGATGAAGTTGCAATGACATCGATAATGAGGTCATGGCTCTTCTAGTGCGCAAGATTGGTAAATTCATGAAGAAGAGAGGCTATGGTGCAAGGAAGAGAAGAGATCACATGAAGAATCATGTGAGGCTATGCTTTGAGTGCAAGAGCCCAAATCACATTGCGACAAATTGTCCCTACAAGAATGACAATGAGGAGGATGAGAAGAAGAAGAAGAAGAAGAAGAAGGACAAGAAGGAAAAGAAAAAGAAGAAGATGACCTTCAAGAAGAAGAAGGGAAGTGGCTATGTGGTCACATGGGATAGTGATTGAACCAATGATAGTGATGATGATGACTCAAGTGATGATGACAAGAGGTCCATCAAGAAGGCATTTGCATGCATCACCATCCACAACAAGCCATCCCTCTACGACACTCCTTCAACATGCCTTATGGCAAAGCCCACTAAGGTAAAATATGATAAAAGTGATGATGAATGTGAAAGTGATAATTGTAGGAGTGATGATAAGGAGGACTACTCCAAGGATGAGCTCATAGAGATATGTGAGCAACTTAGCACCGGCTATGAAAAAAAGAGAAAGGAGTGCAAAGCATTGCAAAAGGAGCTCAAAGCGCTTAAGCAATCCTTTGATGAGCTCCAAGCATCTCATGAGTGTCTAAAGGAAGACCATGAGGAGCTTGGCCTTGCTCACACTAAACTTGAAAAGGCTCACTCCTCTCTACTTGAGCAAGCTAAGGATAAGGAGACCAAGATAGAGCAAGTGATCATGACTTGTGATGTGGGACTAACATGTGATCTTATTGATAAATCTTCTTATAGTCCTATTATTGTTGCTCCCACTAACCCTTCTTGTAGCACTTCCATTTCTACCTCATCTACTAGTGATGGTTTCAGTTGTGATGCTTTACTAATGGTTGAGAATGAGACTCTCAACAAGGAGGTCAATGAGCTTACTCGTGCCTTAGGCAATGCATATGGTGGAGATGCCTGCTTGCTAAAGTGCTTGGGTAGCCAAAGGTTTTCTCTCAACAAGGAGGGGTTAGGCTATATCCCTAAGAAAGGCAAGGCGGCCTTTGCAACTCATAAAGTTAGCTTTGTGAAGGGCAATGGTCGGTTTTCCAATAGGTATAAGCAAGTTGGGCATATAGAGCAAAATTGTAAGACCAACAAGAACAAGCAACTTAATGTATCCTTAATTATATTTGATTCTTGTTATATGCTTGTTAAGGGTGCCAATGGTGTGAAGGCTAAGTTCATTGGTACACCAATTGTGGGCCCAAAGAAGAAGGCCATTTGGGTACCAAGGACCTTGGTGACTAACCTTCAAGGACCTAAGCAAGTTTGGATACCTAAAAAGAATTGATCTTCTTTTGTAGGTCAATTATAAAGCTGGAGGAAGGCATTGGGTGCTTAATAGTGGGTGCACACAACACATGACCAGTGATTCAAGAATGTTCAATTCAATCAAGTCAAATGATGGTGATGGTGTTCAAAGTATTACATTTGGTGATAATAGCAAAGGCAAGGTCAAGGGGCTTGGTAAAATTGCTATATCCAATGATTTGAGCATTTTCAATGTGCTACTAGTAGAGAGCTTGAACTTTAACCTATTGTTGGTAGCTCAATTGTGTGATCTTGGTTTCAAGTGCATCTTTGGTGTTGATGATGTAGAAATCATAAGTGTAGATGTCTCTAACTTGATCTTCAAAGGCTTTAGATATGAGAATCTATACTTGGTTGATTTTGATGCTAGTCAAGCTAAATTGTCAACATGCTTGCTCACCAAATCTAGCATGGGTTGGCTATGGCATAGAAGACTTGGTCATGTTGGGATGAAGCAATTGAACAAGTTAGTGAAGCATGACTTAGTTAGAGGCTTGAAAGATGTCACATTTAAGAAAGATAAGCTATGTAGTGCATGTTAAGCTAGAAAGCAAGTGGGCAACACTCATTGAAAGAAGAGTACAATGAGCACATCCAAGGCATTTTGAGTTTTTGCATATGAATCTATTTGGACCAACAACATATACAAGCATTGGTGGCAACAAGTATGGCTTCGCGATTGTGGATGATTTCACTAGATACACTTGGGTGGCATTTCTTGGTGACAAGAGTGATGTGTTTGATATATTCAAGAAGTTCATAAAGAGAGTGCAAAATGAGTTTGAAACTACAATCAAGAAAGTGAGAAGTGACAATGGTAGTGAATTCAAGAATACAAGAATTGATGAGATTTGTGATGAGTATGGCATTAGGCATCAATTCTCGGCCAAGTACACACCATAATCGAATGGGCTAGTTGAAAGGAAGAATAGAACTTTGATTAATATGGCAAGATCAATGTTGAGTGAATACAATGTTAGTCATTCCTTTTGGGCCAAAGCTATCAACATGGCTTGCTTCTATAGCAACCGTCTCTATTGCCATCAATTCATAGAGAAGACACCTTATGAGATCTTAAATGGTAGAAAGCCCAATATTGCATACTTTTGGGTCTTTGGATGCAAATGCTAATATTGAAGAAGGGCACAAGATTAAGAAAGCTTGAGAAAAAATGTGATAAAGGTTTCTTGCTTGATTACTCTACTATTAGTAAAGCTTATAGAGTTTGGAATTTGGCTAGTGGTACTCTTGAGAAAGTTCATAATGTGGAATTTGATGAAACCAATGGCTCTCAAGAAGATGAAAATCTAGATGATGTGAGAGGCATTCAATTGGCCAATGAAATGAAAAAGATGGATATTGGTGATATAAGTCCTAGAGAAGTGATTGAAGTTGAAGAAGACAAAGATCAAGTGCAAGTTAGTGGTTCTTGTAATCAAAATCAAGCTAGTTCATCATCTCAAGTGCAAGATCAACAATAAGTGGCTAGTATATTATCTCAATCCAATGATCAATCAAATGCAAGCAATCAAGTGCAAGTTCTCTAACCAACCAACATTGCAAGAGATCGTCTATTGAACTCTATATTTGGTGATATCTCAAGAGGTGTACAAACAAGATCAAGATTGGAATCATTTTATGAATATTTCTCATTTGTGTCATCCATTGAACCTAAGAAAATAGATGAAGTTTTGAAGGATGTTGATTGGGTCAATGCTATGCATGAAGAACTAAACAACTTCAAGAGAAATCAAGTATGGGAGTTAGTTGAGAGGCCTAAGGATCATAATGTGATTGAAACCAAGTGGGTCTTTCGCAATAAGCAAGATCAAGATGAGATAGTTGTAAGGAACAAAGCAAGATTAGTGGCTCAAGGATATACTCAAGTTGAAGTCTTGATTTTGGAGAAACATATGTCCCAGTTGCAAGATTAGAAGCAATTATGATCTTGTTAGCCTATGCTTGTGCCCATAACATCGAGCTCTATCAAATAGATGTTAAGAGTGCATTTCTTAATGGCTACATCAATGAAGAAGTTTATGTTGAGCAACCTCCTG
Source organism: Saccharum spontaneum (assembly GCA_022457205.1). NCBI lineage: Eukaryota > Viridiplantae > Streptophyta > Magnoliopsida > Poales > Poaceae > Saccharum > Saccharum spontaneum. The sequence goes on from CM039615.1 coordinate 36,219,240, forward strand.
GTTCTGAAGATTACAAGAAGCCCAACCATGTGTACAAGTTGAAGAAGGCTTTGTATGATTTGAAGCAAGCACCACAAGCATGGTATGAGAGGTTGAGGGATTTTCTACTCTCTAAAGGGTTCATCATAGGAAAGGTTGAAACCACTCTCTTCACCAAGAAGATTGGTAAAGACTTGCTTGTGTTGCAAATATATGTAAATGACATCATATTTGGTTCAACCAATCAAGATTATTGTGATGCGTTTAGAAAGAGAGTGGTGTCAAATGGGGACAAATGGAAGCTTAGATAGTGATGCAAGTGGCAACATGGTGGATCAAAAGATGTATCGGTCTATGATTGGAAGCCTACTCTATGTAACCGCATCAAGGTCGGATGTGATGTTTAGTGTATGCATGTGTGCTAGATTTTAAGAGAAAGTTATTTGAAGGCTACAAAGAGAATATTGAGGTCCTTGAAGCATACATAAAATGTTGGATTGTGGTACCCCAAAGGAGCAAAGTTTGAGTTGATTGTATATTCGGACTCTGATTATGTGAAATGCAAGGTTGAGAGAAGAAGCCATCCGGGACATGTTAAAAATTGGGAAGATCACTTGTTTCTTGGTCATCAAAGAAGCAAAATAGTGTTGCACAATCAACCACTGAAGCCGAATACATAGCTGCCAGTAGTTGTTGTGCACAAATTCTTTGGATGAAGTCCACATTGAATGACTTTGGAGACAAATTCAAGAAAGTGCCATTGTTATGTGACAATGAAAGTGTCATGAAGCTCTCCAACAATCTGGTTCAACATGAAAGAACAAATCATATAGATGTCCGCCATCATTTCATAAGAGATCATCAACAAAAAGGGGACATTTGCATTGAGAGTGTTGGCACCGATGATCAACTTGCCGATATCTTCACCAAACCACTTGATGAGAAGAGGTTTTGCAAGCTAAGGAATGAATTGAACATACTTGACTTCTCAAATATGTGTTGATGCACTCCCATTATATGACATGCCTCTCCTTCGAACAAAGCAAGATAAAGTTGTTTGACATGTCATTCATCCATTGCTAAGGACTTGTTTAGTGCATCTAGTTATTTCTATCATGTCTTAGGCTCATTCATAAAAATCAAATGAATTTGATGCTTGTATGCTACTACTATTGCTTGAATGCTTGAAATGATCTAGTGGTAGCAGATGACATGTTTGTGGGCTTGTGAACCAAGTGTTTGATCTAGATAATGAGATATAAGTGTTTAACTCAACATGATGCATGATAATCTTCATTTGGAGGTGTGAAGAAGCTTGCTCTTGGATCAAATTGAGTTAAATATCTTTTGCAAGTAATCTAGATTGAACCAAATTGGGAAATGATCCTCACATATAATGGTTTCACACAACTTTCCTAAAATTTGAGCTCACCTTTTGTGGTCAGTAATGACAAAGGGGGAGAGATAATTCCAAAGATATGACCGAAGGGGAGAAGTGAAACATGATAAAGAAAGGAAGAGGATCAATTAGATCAATTATTAAAATTTGAAGCACACAAGTAAGGGGAGCAAACTCATAAACTTGTATGGTGCATTTGATTGTGCATTACATATGGCTGCTTGCATAAGCTTTAGTTTTTTCTCTGATACCAAATTTGAAGCACACAAGTTGTAGGCTTGATTGATGAAATGAAAAACTAGCATGCATAGGTAAAGTAACTAAGACTTTTGCTTTCACAAGTGATACTAGAGCCGTGCTTATAATGTTGATCTCACTGGGTTATCTAGTTTTTATGAATGTCTAGTTACTAATGGTCCTAAGGATGATGTATATTGACAACTCCGATTGGTATCATGCTTCAAAGGTCCATTCTTTAAACCTTAGCATCATTTGGTAGAAATTGACTCCTATCTTTCCTATCTAAGCATATGTGCAAGCTTTCAAATCCAAACTCTTAGCACATATGTAAGGGAAGCAATTGCTATCAATTTAGGTTCATGAAACTTCTCCATATCCTTTACACATGATAAGATGCTTAGGCAAGCAACATGGATCCAAAAGATCTTTATCATAATATCTTTGTAAATGGGTTGTCATCAATTACCTAAAAGGGGGAGATTGAAAGCCCTAATTTGGTTTTGGATAATTGATGAAACCTAGGGACTAATCATTGTGTCAAGTGTGTAGACATGAAATGATAAGTCTCATGCCAAGTGGTGGAGCCTAGAGATGATGATGGTGATGACCACAAGATGATCAAGGGCTCAAGTTGGAAAAGAAGAAAGATAAAAACAAAAATAGGCTCAAGGCAAAGGTATTTGTGATAGGGTCATTTTTGTTTTGCACTCAAGACACAATAGAGGGTGTAAGTGACATAGGATCGATAGCCATGCTATGAAGAGGGGAATTTCACGGTTAAAATGGTTATCAAGTGCCACTAGGTGAATTCATATAAGCATATGCATTAGGACCTAGTGTGAGCTAACATAACCCTTGAAAATATTTGTGAAAATATGCTAACACAGGTGCACAAGGTGATACACATGGCGGTTAGCACTTTTGAGCAAGGGTTGAAGAGGTGGTGAAGTCACGGTGGTGTTTCTCACTAAGAAACACTGATCGGACGCTGGTGTCGTGTGCACCGGACGTAGGCCTGAGCATCCGGTTAGTTCTAACGTCAGCATCGTGCGTGTGGAGTAGCAGCACGGTGGCTTGATCGGACACTGGCTATGTCCGGTCAATAGTCACCAAACGTGTCCGGTCATAAAAAAGGAGCTCTAGCTTACTTGACTCGACCAGACTCTGTGACCTGAGTCCGGTCACTCTGAGGAACGTGTCTGGCCATTGCTTAACCATGCAAGGGCTATTCTAGTTGACCGTTGAAGATGGATGGGCGAGGTTTGAATGAGGACACATGGCGCCCATCCGCTAACTTGTCGCGTAACGACCGGACGCTGAGGCTACGTCTGGTCAACCCGACTGGTGCATCCGGTCGTCCCGCAGGAAGCATAGTGAAGGGCCTAATGGCTCTATTCTTTGGGGACACTTATAAATAGCTGGTGGCCGGCTCTTGGGGATTTCTCTTTGCATTTTGATCAACTTGACATTCTCTTAAGCTGAGCATACTCCCTCCCACTTATCTCCCTTGCTTGGTTGCTAATCTAAAGTGAGATTGAGTGATTCCAAGTGCATTTGCTTGAGTAATTGCATCTAGTGGCACTTGGGGATTGTTTGAGCTACGGGATTCTTGTTACTATTGGTGGTTGCCGCCACCTAGATGGTTTGGAGTAGCAGAGGAATTGTGGCAAGAGTTAGTGATTGTTCTTGGCCACCTCCCGGTAATTGTGAGGTGTTCTTGTGCCTTCCCCAGTGGAGCGTCAAAGGCAACTCTAGTGGATTGTGCATGTCCTTGAGCTACCTCACTTGTGGATAGGTTCTTGCAGTGTCCACGGCTTAGACAAGGTTCGTGCTACACCTCTTAGCCACTGAACCACCAAGTGTTGGTCGACATAACGGGGACGTAGTGTGTTGGCAAGCACTTGAACCTCAGGAGAAAAAATACTTGTGTCTCTTTCCATTTGGTATTCTCCCGACTTATTGATTGGTTATCATCTTGGTGATTGGTTCATCCCCTATGCGATGGTATAACAATCTTGACTTTTTCATTATTTTCTCGCAAACTAGTTGTAGCAAGCTCTTTAGTATAGCTAGTTTTGAGAGCTTGCTTTGTAGCCCAAGTTCTTGTAACAGAACCGTTCAAATTATAAGAGCACAAGTACAAAAACAAGCGCCGAAACGCTCAAATTTTTGAACTTAAACCCATATAATTCTGGTAGTTAATTGAAATCACGAGGGATTTCAAACCAACTCGATTACAACCAAGATCACACAATTCAACATAACACATCACACGTACATTTCACAATTAGTTTGGAAGAAGCTTACAGCACATCAGAGTCACCATTATTACAAACCAGATTCTAAAAGTAGTGGAAGCATAAGTTACACACACACTTAGTTCAAATACGACTGCCATTCTTATAGATCACATTCCCACAAAAACATTAAGAAAAGTATACTAGACGATCACACCCAAGTGATCTAGTCCTCGTCACCCGCCTGGTGGAGGCATTTATTGTAGAAGCCTTGGTAAAGTATGTCATCTGCAACAAGAGGGAATAAACCCTGAGTACGAGAATGTACTCAGCTAGACTTACCCGTTGAAACAGAAATAAAGGATACCAAGAATCATGCAAGGCTTTCTTTAAGTGGAGCTGGCTGACATTTCATTTGCAGAAAGTCATAAGTAGTAGTAACGCTTTTAACCTATGCTAGCAGAGATTTTTAGCATTAACCTGTCATCTATCTTAGCACCTGTGCTAAACAATCATTTGATTATTAAGCAAACATTATTAACTATTGACGTCCCTTAATGCTTATTTTTATCCATCAACTATTGCATGATATTATACAAAATTAATTACAAAGCATAGTTGTAGGGTTTAAAACTAATAGGTTCCACGAGTTTTGGTGTTCTCACTTGTTTTGAAGGAGATTGAAATTTTCACTGAATAAAAGTACCTCAAATGATGAATTAAAGGACACCACTACGAAGGGCTTGTCGAGCCGATCGAAACAGATATATTATTTGCTATATTTGGAGCTCGGAATAAAAAGATATTAATTTCACAAATAAAGGAAAAGGCCTCCTTCATAGAGCTGCGGGATTAATTGGGCCTAAATCAGAGATTGGCCCATTAAGGCCTATGTGCATTTTAATGAGATATGGTGGAAGGTTTGGTTCCACATCGTTCGATCAAGGAGGAGGGCCAGCCGCCCCTCATATAAGGAGCCTAGGACCCCCGAAGGCGCCATCATCATCTCCATCATCATAATCACCTTCAAGAGAAAAGCTAGGGTTTGGGAAAGAGAGATGTCCCTCGAATGGATGTCCTCTCAACTCCCAATTTAGAATAGATCTAGACTTCTAGATAGTAGAGAGATGGAGAGCGAGGGAGTTTGGAGGAGGTCCTGGCCTATCGGTGCCTCTTCAACAACTTGTACTTCGACGGGATCAGGCTCTACGTGGGCTTGCTCCTGAGATGGCTCCGGATCTAGTCATCAACTTATGATTCAAGTAAGATTCATGTTTATATTATTCTTCTGGTTTGCGAGTCTCTTTTGAGCACTTTAATCTAGTCGACTAGGTTAGAGTATAATTCATAGTGTAATCATGGTGCTTAGACTAGGGTTACTCGTAGATGCACCCTATATTCCGGATTGGTGGTAGATCGCGAAGGTGACAGCTTCGTTGAGTCCTCTGTAGTCCACCTCCCATCTGTAGGCTTAGTAGGATATATAATTACATGGTAGATTCGTACTCTATTTGCGGTCTTCCATAGTAATTCCCTAGTTGAATAGTAGAAGATGTGGACTGCCCAAGTTAGAAGTAGAAACCCTGATCGAGTGTCCTCTCTATACTCCTACTATCGACCCTATACTAGATTGATCCTCTCCTATGTTTTAGTCTTGTTTTCACTTTAGTTGTTCCCACCTTATTTATATTTCCAACTCATTCACCTTTTCTGGTTAAGTTAGAACACATAGTTGACTCACACGTTTACTTGTGGATACGATATTTAAAACCCTCCGAGTGAAAGCTATAACGGTATCCGTGCGCTTGCGGATCTTTTCTGTTCACGTTAATAAATACCAACAAGCTTTCTAGTGCCGTTGCTGGGGAAATGGTTGCTGAATTAACTATGAACCTAGCTTAACCTTTTCCTTAATATTGAAAAAACAAAAAATAATAATATATTTATAAAGAAAAAACAAACAAACATCTCTTCTTATATTTTGTTTTTATCCTTAGCCTCATCCCTTCTATTCTTTTTTTTCTTCTTTCATCTTTTGTTAGCATGGAGGATAACAGTCCTATCTATCAATATGCTAACCCTACAGGCACACACCTTAGACCACCAGAACATTCATAGCCTATCACAACAGATGGTTTTGAGATAAGCCCAAAATTCATAGATTTTGTTCAGAAAAAACCCTTCATGGGGGAAGTGAGGAAAACCCATATTCGCACCTACGAGAGTTTAAGCAGATCTGTGACCTCATTCGCATAAAGGGCATGTCCGATGAGACTATCCAATGGAAGCTATTTCCATTCTCTTTAACGGGAAAAGCTAAATATCGGTATAAACTCAATGTAGAACGTGCTTAAGGAGATTAGAAGACACTATGCAATGAATTTCTATCAAAATTCTTTCCCATCTCCAAAGTGAATGACCTATGAAAAGAGGTTATAACTTTTAGACAACTAGAAGAACAATCTCTTGCCGAATCATGGGATTGCTTTATTGACCTTACCCTCATTGGCCCGGACCTTGCTATTCCAGACCTAATACTTTTTCAACATTTTTACGAAGGTTTTACCAAGGATTCTAGGGAATTTCTTGATTTATCCTCTGGAGGAGCTATTCTTCATTTGCTTATAAGTGAAGCAAGAGTCATGCTTGAAAAAATTACTAGTCAAGCCACTCGCTGGACTAAAATTCATTTTAAGCCCCCTAAGAGAAAAAGGAGTTCTCTCCTGAACAAAAAGAGGAAGTTTTGATAGCTAAGTTACAACCACTTCAATCCCGAGGTTCAGCTGTCAATCCTAAGGCATCAATACCCCAATGTAATGATAGCTTAGACTTCCAGTTTTGTAAGATGCTAGTAGATCAATATAAAAATAGAATGGCATCTAGAAAAAAGTGTTCTCAACTACCTTTCCCCCGTAGAGCACATTGGAACAGATACAAGGATGACATGTCTAGCGATGTCATAGAATGTGAGCCAAGAAATTTTGGAAATTATTCTATCTTCTCCCCTTCTGTGCCCGCATTAGATGACTTACCTCAACCCATTTTTCAATCCATCCTTGACCCCAATGATCCCTCGTATGCTCTCCATCCTAAGTCTCGTGATGATCCTAGAAATTCATTAAGACAACCAAACCATAGGACTCATAATGACCACATGGATGACGAAGAGATTCTATGACATTGGCAGGAATGTGTAGAATGGATGGACAAGGAAGAAGCCTTAATGGAATCTAATCTTGGCTCAAACTCAAATGGTGAGTTTTTAACTCCCTTTGACTTTGAGGACGATACTTACCCATCTATGGAGAAAGCCCTAGACGAGGCCAATTCAAGAGTCACCAATCCAAGTGAAATTCTAAATATTCAGATTTGAGACAAAGATGATATCAATGAGCATGGAATCTATTCCATAACCACCTCATTAAATCCATATTCATATGAGACATATCCCAATTCAATTGGTCTCTCCAACCTCCCCACATTCAAGATCTCCAACGTCCCCACATTCGAGATCTCCAACCACCTCACTCTTTCTGCTTATAAAAATTTCAAAAGGGTGGTTGTAGATGCATATGTTTATCATAAATATTGCAGATCTCGTTGTGCTCTTAAGGTTGGTGTTCGAGGGAACCCACTTCACCAAAAAACATTTTGATGGTTTCCCAAAGACAAGCTTAGTGTTCTAAAACAAGCACTTCTCAGATCCTAACACGATTGTTCACCTTTTCTGCTAAGCTGCCCTTATGAAATGAACATAGAAATATAATTATGAAAATATTCCTTCGGGTATTCTTGTCACTAACCTTTCAGGTTTGGAGCAAGAAGGATGAAGGAATAACAAAACACAAGGTATGTTCAACCAATCATCATGGAACATTAAATTAAATTCATCAAAATCCAAGCTTGGGGGAAAAACTTTCTAAGAACACCCCCGCTACATTGCTATCTTGGTTGTCCCTACCTTTAAGATATGCTCAATTTGCGATACATCAAACATGTTCTCTTCCATCACCATTTGAGTAAATCTCTATAATGCTTGCATACTACCTTTGTCTATCATAAGTAAGTATTGGTTTGGAAGTACTCAAAATACTTTCATTAGCTTTTAATCTAAGCATGGTGCTTAGGTTAAATAGCCTTCCTTAATCCAACTAGACATGGAGTCTGGTTTGGTTATTGAACTAAAAGCTGCCTATGTACACACTGTATATTCTGTTGGACTAACCCCTGCAGAGAAAAAAACTTTCAAAAGTCAAACTGGGAAGTCCTGAGATGAACTCACATGGAGAGAAAAGAGATACATGAACTTCAACAACTTTGCACTAGGGAAACATAGCTCACGCATCATGAAGAGATCCATGGAATAAGAAGATGAGTGCCACGAAACAAGATCTATAATCAAAGCACTCACTCCATGGAAGAAGGTGAACAGATATCCACCAAGCCCCTTCAAGACAAAGACCATCATGGAGAAATTCTCAAGACAATGAGGGCAGCACAAGGATCGAGAAGAATGTCAAGATCAGGAGAACAAAATGATGGTGAAGACAAGCCATTCATGAGCAGAACCAGCTGGGCAAGAGAAGCTTCCAAAGGGTGGTTCAGTACCATCACTCTTCAATGACAAAGGTAACATCTTGAGGTACATAATCACTATTCAAAAAGCTTTTCTCGATCCTAATATCCACATAAATGAAGAACCAAACATGTTTAAGTTACAACTTCACTTAATCCAACCTGATCAACTTAACATGTTCAGTTCTTTAATCTTTGTTCTCAGCTTCACTCTCTTGATCTCACTGTCTTAACCAAATGAGCTAAAATTATTTCATATCCACACTCATGCTCATCTTCTGATCTTATCACCCATAACATCAGCTTTATCTTGTTCGCCATGACTAAGGTTAGAGAAGAATGAACAAAACTTTTGGATCTATTGGTGTTTTTCCACCAATAGAGCCCATGCACTTGATCTCTACCTTGTCTTTATGAGCAGGACACACTTTGAGCAAAACATGGAGTTGGTCAACTCCTAAATTCTACAAGTGAAGGTCTTGCATCTATAAGAAAGATGCTGCCAGCTTCCACAATTAATGCTTCACTTCAACTTGCTGGAGGAACGAAGAACATGGGTGACACCATATCAAGAGGTGTAGTTATCAAGGTCTCCACCTCTGGAACCAGATGATTCACCTAAGGAATGAACATGGTGAGAAGTCCTATTTAGAGGACTTAAAATAATGAACCCTCGCCGGGAGGATTTGAAGGACCAAAAAGAGCTGACAAGCAAGTGGATGCTCTATCCATTGTTGGAGCACTGTCTCATCAGTCGTCAACATCAATCAATGTTCTAACAGAAGACGTACATCTCCACTGCCAGTCTACTACATTGCAAGATCGAACGACTACATTAACATTTAGCTTGGGGGAAGGCACCCCCATGTATTCCAGGTAAGTATCCTTACCCCCTTAAAATTTTCTTTCTATAAATAAATTCAAAAAGAAAAAAATAGTGAGCACATAAAGGTTCACACTTATATAATTATAGTCATGAGACATACTTTTTAATATTTATGGATTTTTATTGTGTCTACATTATCTAGTTGAATATTTGTTTTATATTGTGCTATTTCGTAATAATGTGTGTTAGTTAGAGTGTGTCAAGTTTGCTTGAATCAGTTTGTGAATAGAGAGCACCCAGAATAATCTCTGTTATGGAAATGATGAATATTTGCTCTATCGTAATTCCTTTCGAGTGCCTAGTTTTCAACCTCAAACTCTCCCAAGTTTTTGAAATGATTGTTTTGACCTAGGATTTACTCTAAACCTAAAACTTGTGGGTAGCGAATGCTTGTCTAAGTCTAGGTGATTGACGGATATGATATGAAAAGGTCTGAGCTACTGTTTATCTTGTTCCTAGTGACACTAGAGTTTTGGAGATTTATCTTTTGAAAGACTTAAAAATTGCCACATGATGAGTTCCTGTATGACGAGAGCTTTAATTCCTACCATAGCCATATATACATGCTTGTTAGAATAGGAAAACTAGATTACAGGCTTCTTGCTTTGTATTGAGTTTGGTCAACCTGTGTGAGACCCTTGTCGAGAGGATGGTCATGCTCCCAAGATCAAGATCACTTACACCCACATATATCTTGCTGCTCCTATCCTAGGAGTACGCAAAAACATGCCTTGCCACCCAAAAATCTATCTCATACACTGGGAGAAGATCCAAAAAGATTGTTAGGTTTCTAAATAAATGCTCCAAGATTGTGATTTATCTCTTCTCCACGTTCTTTGTATCCTAAGTAAGAGGCAGGAGATCCTTTGTAAAAAAAGAAAAAGAAAGAAAAAACTAAAAAAAAGGAGAGAAGTCAATGATCTCTATGCCTAGAAGTTCATCATTGTCATCAAAGAAAGGAGAAAGAAGATATTCTAAGACCTCCACAACAATGTTCTTCATAAATTCTTCAGTTGGAGGCAGTCTCTCCAGGAGGAAAGTAGAATTAGGTTAGCCACTAAATACTTCCACACACATGCACATCTTGATCTAAGGGTATGGTCTCCCCTCTGAGGATCTTGGCTTTGACTAAGCAACATATGCAAGGTAAGTATGCTACATCCTTGAATTACCATCCGCTCCATATAAGCCTATTAGTTATAGGGTAAGAAAGAGGAGGCATGATGCTGCTCTGCCTTATTTCAAAAATACAACATATTCTGAGTGAAAAAGAGAAGGCAAAACACCATCATTGCCTAGAAAAGGATCCAAAAATACCAAATATGAGAGACCAAAAAGGGTCATATAAAAGGAATCTCTGAGTTTTATTTTGAAAATATACAAAAACTCTAGAATGAAGGTTGATTGAAGAACTCGAGATGCAGTGCTTAACTTGATTGTTCTGTCTTTCAACTACTCAAGACCCAAGTGAAGGCCAAAAGCTCCATAGTTGAAGGTAATCGGTAAGTTTGATGGTAGAATGGTTTGCTTTAACCCAGAGGAGAATTCTTGTTTGAATGCATGTGTACTTTTGAGGTGTGAAAGCATTGAAGCAACTCCCAATCCATTGTTAAGATTAGCTTTGCTCAGGGACTAGCAAAGGGTAAGCTTGGGGGAACTTGTTGATGGTCCTTAATGCTTATTTTTACCCATCAACTATTGCATGATATGATATAAAATTAATTACAAAGCATAGTTGTAGGGTTTAAAACTAACAGGTTCCACGAGTTTTAGTGTTCTCACTTGTTTTGTAGGAGATTGAATTTTTCACTGAATGAAAGTACCTCAAATGATAAATTAAAGGACACCATTGCAAAGGCCTCGTCAAGCCGATCGAAATGGATATATTATTTGCTATATTTGGAGCCCGGAATAAAAAGATATTAATTTCACAAATAAAGGAGAAGGCCTCCTTCGTAGAGCTGCGGGATTAATTGGGCTTAAATCAGAGATTGGCCCATTAAGGCCTATGTGCATTTTAATGAGATATGGTGGAAGGTTTAGTACCACATCACTCGCTCAAGGAGGAGGAGGGACAGCCGCCCCTCATATAAGGAGCCCAGGACCCCCCCAAGGCGCCATCATCATCTCCATCATCATAATCACCTTCAAGAGAAAAGCTAGGGTTTGGGAAAGAGAGATGTCCCTCGAATGGATGTCCTCTCAACTCCCAATTTAGAATATATCTAGACTTCTAGATAGTAGAGAGATGGAGAGCGAGGGAGGAGTTTGGAGGAGGTGCTGGCCTGTCGGTGCCTCTTCAACAACTTGTACTTCGGCGAGATCGGGCTCTACGTGGGCTTGCTCCTACGATGGCTCCAGATCTAGTCATCAACTTCTGATTCAAGTAAGATTCATGTTTATATTATTCTTCTAGTTTGCGAGTCTCTTTTGAGCACTTTAATCTAGTCGACTAGGTTAGAGTATAATTCGTAGTGTAAACGTGGCGCTTAGACTAGGGTTACTCGTTGGTGCACCCTATATTCCGGATCGGTGGTAGATCACAAAGGTGACAACTTTGTTGAGTCCTCTATAGTCCACCTCCCGTCTGTAGGCCTAGCAGGATATATAATTATGTGGTAGATTCATACTTTGTCTGCGGTCTTCCAAGTAATTCCTTAGTTGAATAGTAGAAGATGTGGACTGCCCAAGTTAGAAATAGAAACCCTGATCGAGTTATCCTCTCTATACTCCTACTATCGACCCCATACTAGATTGATCCTTTCCTACGTTTCAGTCTTGTTTTCACTTTAGTTGTTCCCACCTTATTTATATTTCCAACTCATTCACCTTTTCTGGTTAAGTTAGAACACATAGTTGACTCACACGTTTCCCTGTGGATACAATATTTAAAACCCTCCGGGTGAAAGCTACAACAGTATCCGTGCGCTTGCAGATCTTTTCTATTCACGTTAATAAATATCAACATTAACAATAGCATGTATAAATTGAGGTAACATTTAAATCATCATCCAATTAACCATCCGTTCAATTAATTGAATCTATATTGCCACTGCTCAAGTCAAGTGCTCACTAACCGGGAGTGACGGTGATTCGAATCGAATTCCTATCTAGTTGGAGGGGTATTTCTAACACAAACCGCCCAGACCCCGTGCCAAGGTCGCACAAGTCACCTTTGGTACAGTTTAGGAATCACGGGTTCGACTGATGCCACATCCCTTAGGGCAACACTTTGCTAGGTGATAGGGACTTTAACCCCCTTGATCTTACGCCAATGTTCCCCAAGCACATCCTTACTTCCTCTAGAATGCGCACTTGACCCCCTAATTTCTGGCCTAAACTATATTACTCAGCTTCACGGTCGGAACGACTTATCCGGCCAACTACATATTAGACTGCATTCAACATGACTCAAGGATGTACATCGAATTGGTCTTTAAACGACTCAGACGGGCATAGCTTCGCACCCAAGACATGAAGTGTCTTGCAACTGCACTATCGAACTCCCGCCCGGTCTCAATTTTATTTTTGAGCATGGTTCTTTTCCATGATAGCAAATATATCCAACCATGACCCACTTCATCCTAAAGCTTGCGGATGACAGTAAATCACCCGACTTCTACCGCACTAAACAGTGCTAAGCAATAACACGTGCCTAAACTCTAATTGAGATTCAAGTTCGATATTTGGACAAGGATAGATATAATGTGTAACACCCCAGGTGTTTGTCCCTCATTAAATAGTGGGTTTGAGCTCAAACATGATAGATTAAGTGGAGATGAAGATGTCAAGGTCAACCTATGGAAATGAGCCTAACCTAAACTTGGATGATGCACCATTGCTTTACATATAGGCCATTTTCAAAGATATATGCTTGGGTGGTGTCATTGGGATATCTTCATGTGTCTCACATCAATACTCATCTATATTGGTCACTGGAAAAGTTTCATGAAGTTTGGAATCAAAAAGTCACATGAAATGATAAGTTATATCCTTGTTGGAATGGTTTTAGTAAGTGTTGGAATTACACTATAAAGTGAATGGAATTATAGATCATCAACCAAACCTTGCAACCTTGCTCAAATTATTCTAGATGAACTTTACAACAAAAGTCATGAAGGGTTCATTTTGAGCAAATGTCCAGAAAATGCTTCTAAGTGTGGGAATAGCTAGAATTGTCATTTTCTTGATTGGGTTTTGACCTATGTTGACCAACTATTTGGAGTGCTTGCATGGTGGTGGGCCTTAAATAAAAGTTGGAGTTCATATTATGCAGAACAAATTTTGTTTAAGGATCAAGAGCTAAATTAGTGCCTAGCTTAGTCAAATGTCGCTCGGAAGATCGAATCCAGTGCTATTTTCAGGGTTCGAAAATCGGCCAAGTCTGGATGACTGAAATTTCGTATTTCAGTTTTCATGTACTTACCTTTAGCGAATTATAGTTTGGAAACCATAGAGAATTGGACGAGACTCCTTTATGCAATATTGTAGTACACCTGTAGCTCTATGCAAGGGTGCAAATGGTTGATCAAATAATCGGTCGGTTTAGGAGATGTGATGGGAGGAAAATGGAATTTCAGTCGTACGTTTGAGGTGGAATTGAAAATTTGAATTTGCTGCTACAGTGCCGACCGGGACAGAGCCTTCACGCCGCGTGGAGCTCCAGCTCGCTCGCATGCACGCCACCTCTCGCCCATGCTCGGCAAAAAGGACACCGAGCCTTCTCCCTCGGTCCCCTTCTCTCACTCCCTCCACCCCGCTCTCGCTCGTCCTCCGTTGCCGCTGCCGAGCGCGCTCAGCCATGGTCGGGCCGAGCTCCGGCCGCCGCTTCCGTTCTCGCCGCTCCCAGCCTCCTCACTCCCCACGAGCACCACCCTCAGCTTCGCCACCATCTCCTTCACGTCATGCTCGCGCTCGCCGTCGCAAACCGCCACCGTGGCCGCGGAAACTCCGGCCGCCGCCGCTGCAGCCGCCGCCCGCGCGTGGCCAAGCCACCGTGGGGCACCTCGGGCTGTGCCGAGGCCACTGGCGGGTGTGTAAGGGCCCCCTGGTGCTCCCCAGCCCGTCGGCTGCCGTCGGCATGGCCTCCCTCCGCCGAAAACGGCGAGCCCCGATGTCCTCTGCTCCAAAATCCTGTCAGGGACCTCCTACATGAATTCGATGAAAGTCAGGGGCCTAACTACAATGTCATTGACTCATATGAATAGTGTCGTTAAGGACCTTGTTGCAGGAAATTTACTGAACTTTGGAAATTCATAGTAATTCATAGGAAATTCGTAAAATAGCAAATGTGGACTTTTTGGAATCCTTGGGAAATTTTCTATGAAGTAGATCTATAATATTTCATGTTCTAGCTTAATGTTTTTGCTGTAAAAATAGATTTTTCAGATTAGGTTTTCAATGCTAGTTGTATTTGTCATTTTCATAACTGCAAATGTAGGGCTCCAAATGAAGTGAAATTTTTGTGGCACGCTACTCATGTGATGTTTGATGTGTGGCAAAAATTTCATGAATTTTAGTTGTAGTATGGGTGAGTTATTGATTCATCTTGCTCTCACATGAATTCTTGCAATAGTCATTTGTCTTTTTCATAGAGGTTGATATATATGTCCAAATGGTTTGAAATTTGTACAGTAAACTATTGGGAGCATATGTAGGCCACTGTAATTTTGGTAGAATTTATTGTGCACCTTTGGTAGGTGTTCATAATTCCACCTAATTATCTAAATAAATTAAGAAAATATATTAAAATAATTTATTTAGCATTGGATACTATGTTTTATGGTGTTCATTAGTCATGTGTGACATGTTGGTAAAGTTTGTTTTACACAATTATATGTTGGCAACATATGTTAATAATTATTTCTTGCAATTAGTAGTTTATGGACAGTTCTGGGGGCAATGTAGCTTACCCCATGATAATGATGGAGCACCTTGTCTAGAGCAAAGTTATATATAATTCATGTATCTAGCTTGTGTTAAAATTTTGTGGCATTTGGTCAAGTGGTAATTGAGTTATAGATGTTTAAAGTCAGGTTCCAGAGTTGGTTGCTCTCGGTTTGGAGCATACCAGAGTCTGTAGTTTCATCTTTTTGACCTATTAAACTTGAGAATTAGGCTTAGGTGATTATAAATGAATTGTAGACAATTTCCTAAGCTTTCCAGATTATCCTCTTGCATGTCATTTGGAATTGTGTAACTTCTAGAATGATGTTATTTCTAGACTATTCATGTTGTTTGCAAATCTGAACTTTTCTGTTAAGCATAGTTTGAGTTACATAAGTATGTTACTGTTGCTAATTGGTGCTTGCAATCTTCTATGTTATGCCTTAATGAGGATTAAGTTAATTAGCTCTAGGTGTTTATAAGAACTTTGGTATACTTGTTTGATTACTCTGTTTATTGCACTTCTATGCATTCATACATATGCATTATTGCACCTCGTTTAGGTACGCTAGCTGAAGCACGTGAAGGACCTGATGTGGAGCCAAACCCGAAGATGGAGTTGGTGGATCCATCCCGAAGATAGAAGGACCGGACAAGTGTTAGATGGTGGGAATACTTGCCAAGCGAGTTTCTTCTGACATACTCTAACTTGAGTCGGATCCCAGGCAAGCCCCGGAGCATTATAAGCCTCCTACCTTCAAAGCAATTAATTCTATACATGTTATAAGTATTGTTGCATTAAGTGGTAGGAGTTGGTTGGAAACCCTTGCTGCATTATATCATTCCTTGTACAGTTATATGAATACTTGAATCCTACATAGACAAGGATCAAGTAGATGCTTAGCCTTGCTTTAAGCGGTAGAAGTCAGGTGATTTCCTGTCACCTGCGAGATGTAGGGATATTCATATATGGCATGGTTGGCTATATTTGCTATCGTGGAATGGAACCATGTGTTAATAAAATGAAATGAGACCGGGCGGGATGACGATAGTGAAGCAACAAGGCATGGAGGTCTTGGGTGTGGATCTATCCCCGTCTGAGTCGTTTAAGGACCGATTCGTTGTACGTCCTTGAGTCATGTTGAACGTAGTCTAACACTTAGTTGGCCGGATAAGTCGTTTCGACCGCGAAGCCGAGTAATACGGTTTAGGCCAGGAATCGAATGGTAGGTTGCATCTTGGAGGAGAAAAAGGATGTGCTTGGGGACATTGGCGTGAGACCAAGGGGGGTTAGTGTCCCTATCACCTGGCAGAGTGTCGCCCTTGGGGATGCGACATCATTCGAACCTGCGACTCCTGAATTGTACGAAAAGTGGCTTGTGCGACCCTGGCAGGGGCCTACGCGGTGAGTGTTAGAAATACCCCTCCAGCTGGATAGGAATTCGATTCGAATCGCTGTCGCTCCCGGTTAGTGAGCACTTGACTTGAGCAGCGGCAACGTAGATTCCATTAAATTGAACGGATGGTTAATTGGATAACGATGGAAAGGTTGCCTCAATTTATACCTGCTATGGTTAATATTGTTTGCTCCTAATAAAGTGAGTGCTCTACTACATGTTCTAATATAGATGACAAGTTAATGATAATTAACTAGATGCTTAAGCATTAATGATTACTTATCCCTAATAAGCTTTTATGCAAAATATTGTCAAACTAGCCCACTTTATATCAGCCTTTCATGATCCTTGGTGTCACTTTATTTCTGGTTTTTGACGGGTAAGTCTAGCTGAGTACCATCTCGTACTCAGGGTTTTATTCCCCACTTGTTGCAGGTTGTGATGTATCATGGCGATTGCAAGAGTTGGTTGGCTCCTGCCGTAGTGGCGGAGTGTGATCACGGGTGTGATCCTTCTGAGTTATCTTCTCTCTAATGCTTTTGTTGGAAGTCGACCTTGGTACTGGCATGTATTTGAAATAAGATTAATGTTAGTTTCAAATTACTTTGCTTCTGCTACTTTTCAATGTAAGTTGTAATAACTATGTTGAACTCCGTTGTATATTGAATTACTTGTGAAATAGTTGTAACATGTGACTTGTTTGTTGAATCACTACGATCTTGGCTTGTATGTTGGTTGGTTTGAAATCCCTCGCGATTTTATTAGACTACTGGAGTTATATGGGCTCAAGTGTGAGAATTTGATTACTTCGGTGATTGTTTTTGTACTTGTGCTATTATAATTTGGACGGTTCCGTTACATCTTGTATCAGAGCAAGATTCAACATTAAACTTGTCATATGTGTATTTAAAATAAAAATTTTGTTTTATAAAATCAGTTTTATCAATTTATAGCTATATATAGGTTTGTCAAATCTAAATTTTTAAACCTAAGTATGCTAGTGGTCAATTTCCTTATGCCCATATAAGGATTATTAGGTGGCTTATATAAGTACTAACTTGAGGGTTTTCATTTATTCATCTACACCCAGGCCAAGGTATGTATGTGTGATGACTCTCCCACACTATGCTACCCGGTGTGTTAGATTGGTGGTAGCCTTCATATATGAGATAGTCATATATGTCACTAGTTTACTTTTATACAACATCGCACCTACGCTCAGGTAAGTGTGAGTTGTGAGCGCATGACCGTACAAACTACAGTCTAGGGGAGAGCTAGTTTTGGTTACTGGATTATTTACATGTTACACACATGTATATATGAAGGTACTTAATTGTGGGTGATCGAATGATTTGGGTAGTTTTGGTGCTACATGTATATATACGGGGGTATATGTATATATGAGTACTTAGAATTTTACCTTCCTGCTTTCATTGGGTGCCATATATTAGGGACTTGTTGGGCTGCAATGAAACTTTTCTACAGGTACGCTAACCACGAATGCGTAAGTTGAATGTAGTTGTCGACTAGCTATATATCGAGAGAACGCGTGTTATGCCACCAACATAGAACATGATCGCCACCTTAGGTTCGCAGTCTTGTGAGGACGAATAGGGCGAAGCATGCATCTTCATGATTGTTGCCTTATGCATAGCTATGCTCCTCTCACCCTTGTTCTATAGTGTGTAACTTGTGATCAATGTGTTACACTGTCTTTCTTGAGTGAAGCTAAATAAGAATGCCTTACTCCATGTTGTTTGAGAAAAGTGTGTGATTAGCTTTGCTATAAATAAGTGTGGTTACATGCCAGAACCTATAGATGTCCTCTAGTTGAGCCAAGTCGTGGATATGTTGTTCGTACAAGCATTTGTAAATGCTTTAGACCTCACTTAAGTAATTATGGGTTCTCAGGAATAAATTATATTTGTGTTGGTCTAAGGTAAAAAAAATTTAGAGCTACTAGAATAACATGTTTGTGCGCTCTCTTGTTACGTAGAACAAAAGCAAGCTTTGTTTTGCTTATCGAATGTTGGCTGCTAGAACTTTTTCTGTTGTAGTGATGCTTTCGTGGTCATAATGGTGTTTTCTGTAGTTATGGGAAATACCAAAGTTGTAGCTAACTTACTTATCTATCATGTCCTAAAATTTCATGACACTAGGCCTTATGGTTTGGGAGTTATGAATTTTAGAAGTTTGCTATCAGGTTTTGCTTATGCTCTGAATAGATCTGAATGTTTGGTTTGTTTGACCTGTGTGCATATGGAATCATGTCTTGGAGATAATAGAAGAAGTGTAGTACTTTTTCTAAGCTTTCCAAAATGTCCTATAGCACTAATTGTGGTGGTCTAAATCTCTAATTATGTGCATGCAAAGTGGAATGATAGAATCTGTCCAAATCTGGGCAGAGATGTCTTCTTTGTCTTTGACCTTGTTAGATATAGAATCATCTTAATATGATAATAAGAAAGTTATAGACAACTTAATAAGATTTACATAAAGTTAATGCTCAGCCTTGTTGTGTCTCTAGAACTCCAGTTATGCATTTTTGAAGTTCTTTTCAGTTTTCTGTCCATATTATTACAGATCTGAAACATTAGCATTTTTTGTCATGTTAACCTATGAATTTGCTTTTGTTATGAATAACTAAAGTGTAGTCATCTTCCTGAGCTTTCTAGAAAGTCTAGGATCACCTTTGTGGGATGTCTATGACCTCAGTTATGGTTGAAACAAGTAACTACTGCGTTGCTGTCCAGATTCTGGGCACATGCTAAGTTGGCTACCTTAGCTAACGTTTGTTTGGACTAAACTTGTAGTTACTTCTTGCTTTAGATAAAGCTTGTTAGGGGTGAGCCTAGTGATTAGTAATGATTGCTGTGTGTGAGCTTTTCGCTTGGTAATAGTTGCTTGAGTTCATTTGTGTAAGCTTCTTCATGTGTTGCTTGAAGTTATGATGCGGGTATGTATGCTTGTTATCTAGGTAGTACCCTAGTTGTCACCTCATTTGTCCTCGGTGAGCATACGAGGGTCGCATAGCTTGATCCTAGAACAACTTTCATGTTATGTAATTGTATGGTTGTTGTCTTCAATTAGGTTTTCTCTCTTAGAAGCCTGAGCCTGTAGACTTGGTGGTTAGCCCTTGAATGTTTGTATCCATGCCTTTGCTTGACCGAAAGCCCAAAGTTTAGTTCTCCTATATGTTTGCATAAGCCGTGGATGTTTTGCAACTCTTTTTGTGAAGACCCTTGTCGACTGACCCACCAAGTTAACTTCCTTCAACTCTAGCCTTTGACAATGGTTCGTACGTTGCCAATTGTGGAGACCGTACCCAAATCCATGTTGGACCTTCCGGTTGCCTCTCCCAAAGGTTAGCTAGTATGACGCAACGTCTGTTTGTTGTGGCCTCAAAATCATTTGTTTGCAAATTCGTGTATCCACCATATCAACTCAATTTTTGAGTGGTACCTCAATTTTGTCCATGAAGTTTGCTTAAAGCCCTCCTCAACCTTCCCAAGTCTTGGGATGTTTATCAATCTTGATCTCATGTTGTTGCTCAACATGATCGAATCTCCATTAATTAATTATCTGGTAGTTTCCTTAGTCGACGTCAGGTATCCGTGGAATTACGCAAAAATCGCCAACTCAGTCACCTTCCGGCAATGGAGCTATGTTCTCTTGTGCTATATTTTGATCTTCGGATCAATTTCGGGTTGATTCTAAACCTTATGACTACCTTTGCTTGCTATCCCTCCTTGTATGGCGCTTGCTCTTACAGCCCATTGGTGCCACTTGAAATTTCACTTTCGTTGTGCGTTTAGTAATGGTGTTATGAGTAGCCACTGATGGTGCCGTGACGAAACCAAGGGCCTCCTGTGGCTGCAGACACATGGCTGGCTGCTTGGCATGCGCTAGTATCACGGTTTCTAGTCATGATCCATTATCAAACGACAGACGATGTGTTATTTTATCGTGTTCTTTTTCTTGGTTATCTCTCTATATTGTATCGTAAGATCCATATCTTAGACTGAAAGTAGTGGAGTTTCCTTCTAAAGTTGCTAAGGGGATCACCTTTGAAGAATAGGTCACCGACATAAACATTAACAGACTGCAATATGTGGTAGCCCAATGACTCTATTTAGTTGCCCCCATATTGACGAATGTCATCTTGTAAGCAAGTATCTCATCTCTATTGGATAAAAAGGACACACAACACTTAATGTTGGACATGTTATATGTGGGATGAGAATTGATTGTCGCATTGTGCATATGACCGGAACTATCCAAGTTGCAATCTTGGGTGCATAATGACCATACAATCAAAATCAACCATCTCCAGAATAACTTCGTATTTGCTAACTTCGATGGAAACCATCTGTTCTGCGTCAACCACAGTTGTTGTGGTCAAGAGTGAAGATTTGGAACTTTTTAATGTTGAGCGACAACTGATTAGCTACTAATAGGAACATTAATCTCCAACTAGGTAACAACTCCTTGGTAGCTACGAAGGCTATGTCGTACAAAGCAATAACCAACAAGAAGTTAATCAACTAGTCAACAACTTAAGCAATACTCTATCTTCTAGAGCCATTGTGACTAAGTCAATTCCATCTTGGACAAATCACACAGATAGTGCAAGGTGTTCTATCAGCTAAAGCGAAGAATTAGAGAAAGCATGACCTAGTTTCAATTAGCATCCATGTGCCCTTAGGTGCCACAAATGGTTTGTTCATAACTCTATTGGACGATCTCTTAAGTGGTCTTAAGGATACTGTTGTACACCCTTTCGCTTTGCTTTTATGTTCTCTCATCAACAATTATTGGGACAATCAAGGGTTCTATGAGTAAATTTGCAAATCAGAAACAATTTGAAAAGTGTCAAACAACATAATTTCCATCTTAGAGCTATTGTTTGATCCCAAAGAGGAAGTCTCCAGGTGAAAGGTTAGCCTGGCAAGGCTAGTTTTGCTACGTTGCAAGTCAACTCAACTTACTATGCAACTGCTTCACGATGGGGATTGTACTCAACTTGCTCGGTAATGAACTGTTCACCGAAGTTGGTAAATACTTACAAATTTTGTTGTCTACCAGACCTTGCTATATCCTTCTTTAGCAATAATTGCTAATACTTACTGATCTTTGGTATCTTAAAGTGTTCTTACCCAAGAGGTTGCATCTGATTCAACCCAGATAACGGTTGTCCTTGGATAAGAGAATCTTATTAGGTAGCTTTTGGCAGAAATACGAAGCCGATAGAGTCAGCTATCACATTCACTAACCCCTCGACAGACTCAGATAATACGGTGTTGTCATTAGAGAAAGAGAACTGCACGCATGGAATAGTAAGTAGCTTTCCATTAGTTGATATATGAATGATTGAACATTTACGACCAACATAGACCCTGTCTATTGGTTAGTCAGTATCCTATAGCCTCAGAGTATATTTGTCGTCTATGATCTCACCCTTTTGGAAGGTTGTGCTCAAGCCATTTTGGTAGAGGACTGCTTTTCAAACTTTGTGAACATAGAGTCATTTTAATGAGTATACTTCTGAAGATTTCGGTCTAGTGTAAAGTTCATATGGCCAATGCTATGATTCACTAAAGAATTAAATACTTGTGTGTGGTTAGCTTATGGACCAAATGACCTCTGTACACGAAGAACGAAGTACAGCGTTGTCTTGGATTCCTCCCAAAGTAACAATGTTTCATGGAAGTCAATGAAGGAAATTCTTCAGACAAAGTTTACCATGAAGAGCAAGTATCAGGAAGCGTCTTAACCAGAATAACACTTTTGATGTTGAAGCTTTGAAGCTGAATGCTATAGCAGATGTTGAGAACTAGATAACGTGCCTCTCTTCCTTAAAAAGGTCTTCCATTCCGAATCTCGGGACATGATTCTTTTAAGGGGGAGGGTTGTAACACCCCAGGTGTTTGTCCCTCATTAAGTAGTGGGTTTGAGCTCAAACATGATAGATTAAGTGGAGATGAAGATGTCAAGGTCAAACTATGGAAATGAGCCTAACCTAAACTTGGATGATGCACCATTGCTTTACATATAGGCCATTTTCAAAGATATATGCTTGGGTGGTGTTATTGGGATATCTTCATGTGTTTCACATCAATACTCATCTATATTGGTCACTGGAAAAGTTTCATGAAGTTTGGAATCAAAAAGTCACATGAAATGATAAGTTATATCCTTGTTGGAATGGTTTTACTAAGTGTAGGAATTACACTATAAAGTGAATGGAATTATAGATCATCAACCAAACCTTGCAACCTTGCTCAAATTATTCTAGATGAACTCTACAACAAAAGTCATGAAGGGTTCATTTTGAGCAAAAGTCCAGAAAATGCTTCTAAGTGTGGGAATAGCTAGAATTGTCATTTTCTTAATTGGGTTTTGACCTATGTTGACCAACTATTTGGAGTGCTTGCATGGTGGTGGGCCTTAAATAAAAGTTGGAGTTCATATTATGCAGAACAAATTTTGTTTAAGGATCAAGAGCTAAATTAGTGCCTAGCTTAGTCAAATGTCGCTCGGAAGATCGAATCCAGTGCTATTTTCAGGGTTCGAAAATCGGCCAAGTCTGGATGACTGAAATTTCGTATTTCACTTTTCATGTACCTACCTTTAGTGAATTATAGTTTGGAAACCGTAGAGAACTGGACGAGACTCCTTTTATGCAATATTGTAGTACACTGTAGCTCTACGCAAGGGTGCAAACGGTTTATCAAATAATCGGTCGGTTTAGGAGATGTGATGGGAGGAAAATGGAATTTTAGTCGTATGTTTGAGGTGGAATTGAAAATTTGAATTTGCTGCTACAGTGGCTGACTGGGACAGAGCCTTCACGCCGCGTGGAGCTCCAGCTCGCTCGCATGCACGCCACCTCACGTCCATGCTCAGCAAAAAGGACACCGAGCCCTCTCCCTCGGTCCCCTTCCCTCACTCCCTCCACCCCGCTCTCGCTCGTCCTCCCTTGCCGCTGCCGAGCGCGCACGGCCATGGTTGGGCCGAGCTCCGGCCACCGCTTTCGTTTTCGGCCGCCGCTTTCGTTCTCACCGCTCCCAGCCTCCTCACTGCCAACGAGCACCACCCTCAGCTTCGCCGCCATCTCCTTCACATCGTGCTCGTGCTCGCCGTCGCAAACCGCCACCG
Organism: Saccharum spontaneum; assembly: GCA_022457205.1. Taxonomy (NCBI): domain Eukaryota; kingdom Viridiplantae; phylum Streptophyta; class Magnoliopsida; order Poales; family Poaceae; genus Saccharum; species Saccharum spontaneum. The sequence continues at coordinate 36,242,997 of CM039615.1, forward strand.
TGGCCGTGGAAACTCTGGCCGCCGCCGCCCGCGCATGGCCAAGTCACCGTGGGCCACCTCGGGCCGAGCCGAGGCCACTGGCGGGTGTGTAAGGGCCCCCTGGTGCTCCCCCGCCCGTCGGCTGCCGTCGGCATGGCCTCCCTCTACCGGAAACGGCGAGCCCCGATGTCCTCTGCTCCAAAATCCCGTCAGGGACCTCCTACATGAATTCGACAAAAGTCAGGGGCCTAACTGCAATGTCATTGACTCATATGAATAGTGCCATTAAGAACCTTGTTGCAGGAAATTTGTTGAACTTTGGAAATTCATAGTAATTCATAGGAAATTCGTAAAATAGCAAATGTGGACTTTTTAGAATCCTTGTGAAATTTTCTAAGCAGTAGATCTATAATATTTCATGTTTTAGTTTAATGTTTTTGCTGTAAAAACAGATTTTTCAGATTAGGTTTTCAATGCTAGTTGTATTTGTCATTTTCATAACTGCAAATATAGGGCTCCAAATGAAGTGAAAATTTTGTGGCATGCTGCTCATGCAATGTTTGATGTGTGGTAAAAATTTCATGAATTTTAGTTGTAGTATGAGTGAATTATTGATTCAGCTTGCTCTCACATGAATTCTTGCAATAGCCATTTGTCTTTTTCATAGAGGTTGATATATATGTCCAAATGGTTTAAAATTTGTACAGTAAACTATTGGGAGCATATGTAGGCCACTGTAATTTTGGTAGAATTTATTGTGCACCTTTGGTAGGTGTTCATAATTCCACCTAATTATCTAAATAAATTAAGAAAATATATTAAAATAATTTATTTAGCATTGGATACTATGTTTTCTGGTGTTCATTAGTTATGTGTGACATGTTGGTAAAGTTGGTTTTACACAATTATATGTTTGCAACATATGTTAATAATTATTTCTTGCAATTAGTAGTTTCTGGACAGTTCTGGGGGCAATGTAGATTACCCCATGATATTGATGTTTTCTGAGCACCTTGTCTATAGAAAAGTTGTATATAATTCATGTATCTAGCTTGTGTTAAAATTTGGTGGCATTTGGTCAAGTTGTAATTGAGTTATAGATGTTTAAAGTCAGGTTCCAGAGTTGGTTGCTCTCGGTTTGGAGTAGACCATAGTCTGTAGTTTCCTCTTTTTGACCTATTAAGCTTGAGAATTAGGCTTAGGTGATTATAAATTAATTGTAGACAATTTCATAAGCTTTCCAGATTATCCTCTTGCATGTCATTTGTAATTGTGTAGCTTCTGGAATGATGTTATTTCTAAACTGTTCATGTTGTTTGCAAATCTGAACTTTTCTGTTAAGCATAGTTTGAGTTACATATGTATGTTAGTTTTGCTACTTGGTACTTAGGTTGGTACCCTAGGATCTTATAAGACTTGTGTCTTGATTTATGTGCTTGCAATCTTCTATGTTATGCCTTAATGAGGATTAAGTTAATTAGCTCTAGGTGTTTATAAGAACTTTGGTATACATGTTTGATTACTCTGTTTATTGCACTTCTATGCATTCATACATATTCATTATTGCACCTCGTTTAGGTATGCTAGCTGAAGCACGTGAAGGACCTGATGTGGAGCCAAACCCGAAGATGGAGTTGGTGGATCCATCCCGAAGATAGAATGACCGGACAAGTGTTAGATGGAGGGAATACTCGCCAAGCAAGTTTCTTCGGACATACTCTAACTTGAGTCGGATCCTAGGCAAGCCCCGGAGCATTGTAAGCCTCCTACCTTCAAAGCAATTAATTCTATACATGTTATAAGTATTATTACATTAAGTTGTAGGAGTTGGTGGGAAACCCTTGCTGCATTATATCATTCCTTGTCAAGTTATATGAATCCTTGAATCCTACATTGGCTAGGATCGAGTAGATGCTTAGCCCTGCTTGAAGCGGTAGAAGTCAGGTGATTTCCTGTCACCTGGGAGATGTAGGGATATTCATATATGGCACGGTTGGCTATATTTGCTATCGTGGAATGGAACCATGAGTTAATAAAATGAAATGAGACCGGGCGGGATGACGATAGTGAAGCAACAAGGCATGGAGGTCTTGGGTGTGGATCTATCCCCGTCTGAGTTGTTTAAGGACCAATTCATTGTACGTCCTTGAGTCATGTTGAACGCAGTCTAACACTTAGTTGGCTGGATAAGTCGTTCCGACCGTGAAGACGAGTAATACGGTTCAGGCCGGGAATCGAATGGTAGGTTGCATATTGGAGGAGAGAAAGGACGTGCTTGGGGACATTGGTGTGAGACCAAGGGGGGTTAGAGTCCCTATCACCTGGCAGAGTGTTGCCCTTGGGAATGCAGCATCAATCGAACCCGCGACTCCTGAGTTGTACGAAAGGTGGCTTGTGCGACCCTGGCAGGGGCCTACGCAGTGAGTGTTAGATATACCCCTCCAGCTGGATAGGAATTCGATTCGAATCGTCGTCGCTCCCGGTTAGTGAGGACTTGACTTGAGCAGCGGCAACATAGATTCCATTAAATTGAATGGATGGTTAATTGGATAACGATGGAAAGGTTGCCTCAATTTATACCTGCTATGGTTAATATTGTTTGCTCCTAATAAAGTGAGTGCTCTAGTACAGGTTCTAATATGGATGACATGTTAATGATAATTAACTTGATGCTTAAGCATTAATGATTACTTATCCCTAATAAGCTTTTATGCAAAATGTTGTCAAGCTAGCCCACTTTATATCAACCTTGCATGATCCTGGGTGTCACTTTATTTCTGGTTTTTGACGGGTAAGTCTAGCTGAGTACCTTCTCGTACTCAGGGTTTTATTCCCCACTTGTTGCAGGTTGTGATGTATCATGGCGACTGCAAGAGTTGGTTAGCTCCTGCCGTAGTGGCGGAGTGTGATCACGGGCTGATCCTTCTGAGTTATCTTCTCTCTAATGCTTTTGTTGGAACTCGACCTTGGTACTGGCATGTATTTGAAATAAGATTAATGTTAGTTTTAAATTACTTTGCTTCCGCTACTTTTCAATGTAAGTTGTAATAACTATGTTGAACTCCGTTGTATATTGAATAACTTGTGAAATTGTTGTAACATGTGACTTGTTATGTTGAGTCACTACGATTTTGGCTTGTATGTTGGTTGGTTTGAAATCCCTCGCGATTTCATTGGACTACCGGAGTTATATGGGCTCAAGTGTGAGAATTTGATCACTTCGGTGATTGTTTTTGTACTTGTGCTCTTATAATTTGGACGGTTCCGTTACATAATGCAGCAAGTGTTTTCACTCAACTCCTACAACTTAATACAATAAACAAGTAAAAGTAATCAAATGATATGTATACAAAGGTTAGGTTAGCATGCACCGGGGCTTGCCTTTCAGAAAAGATGAGGGACGGTGATCTGGGCACTTAGGCAACTCTTCTTCGGGAACTCCTTCGCTGGCCGGCACCTCGGGCTCCTTCGGCTGCTCCTGCTCCTCCTTCTGATGCACTCCCTCGAACTCTAGAAGCGTCACCCCCTCCGGTACACCTATTGCATGGATGCACAAGATAAATTTCATGGATTCATAAGAATGAATGCACATGCTTGGTGAATGCATATGCGGACTGCAGTAACAATTTAATGCTCTAATCAAATCACTTTAATAATATCCATATCTCTTCTCTAGTAGAGAAGTACTTACCAAGCCTACACAATCTAATGTATAATTGCTCTTCCTCAGTTAAGGACCTAGCACCTACACAATCAACAAGAGCAACATTACTTAAGCTCTCACAAACACATACACATTTCAGCAAACTAGAATCTGGATAGCAGCTAGGTATTTCAACCATAATTGGAGATCCAAAACCCCAAATAATAAGGCACAAGACAATCTGGAAATCTTATAAAATACTCTACAAATCATTTTCAGACCTCAAGACCTGATTCCCATGTTTACCTAGTCGAATTCTTAAAGTTCCAGAATTCTGTCCTCTCCAAACAGAATGCAGCCATTTCTAGACAACAACTTCAAACTGCTAGAACTCCTAAACTACCAAACCAAATGCTACAAAATTTTGATACTAGCTAGAATAAGAAGTTTACTACAACTTTGGTATTCGCAAGATTCTCAGAAAACATTTTTATCAAAGCCTAATCCTAGAAATGCTACCAACTATCCAGAAGGCCTATAATTGCTAAAATTAAATATTTACTTATGTGGCAAACAAACTTTTTAACCAAACCATGTGTATCACTAGTTCACATATGACACAAAACCACCAGAAAGTAAAGTGTGCCAACCCAAATCATTTATGTTAATCTCTTTCTTAATTTAATTAGTTAATTAAGTGGGAAAATAAACCTAGATGCTAACTATTCAAAAAATTCTACAAAAATTACAGTGAACTAGGTTTGTGCCCGTGCGTTGCTACGGGATAACTAAACTTTTGTACTAATAAAAACACATGGATCGCACGATAATATAAAAATACTATAAAATTAAATACTGCATTAAAGTGACGTTTAATCCAAAAAAACAAAGTTTGTGAAATTAACAGTCACGTAGAGAGCGGTGTCGCAGGCTCACAAACTCTACTGGTGGAGACGCACGTACGCTGTTTGCTGTTTGCTGTAGAGTCATCGAGCGCTTAGTCCACGATGGCGGGAGGAACTAGATGGCAGCTTGCCCGATGATCAACTACGATGATCGATGTAGAGATGGCTTGAGCGATCATGGCGTCCTGGTGGGGTGGGGAGATTGTTGCATCGAGGTGGGGTGGTCTGTTTTGTTTTGGAAAGAAAATCAGAGGGAGAGGAAAAGGGATACGATGGGCATGGGGGGCGTCTCGATCGCATGCAGTAGACTGATGACCCGATGTCGGATGTCGCACGAAAACGGTGTCCACTTTTTAGTATATTGCCCATGCTAACGCTACGACGATATCTGGTAATACAAATGAAACAACCAAACTATATATATTTTGCTGCTGCCCTCGGGTTTAGACCAGGCTTCAACAATCTCAAACATCAGCACACAATTCCTCTTTTTTTCATGGTCCAACAGAAATAAAATGCCCCAAACTGAACTAACCATAAATTGTGAAAATTCTTAACATATTTGGATAGGGAGATACCATGAACAACAGAATATAAAAGACTGTTCTCAAATCCAACTTAGCAATTTGTTATCCAATATATGTCCCAAAAGACCTCAAGAATATTTGCATTTCTGTACAGAAAAAATTCTCAAATTCAATTTAGCAATTTGGTACAGAACATCCTAGTTTTCAATGCCACCACTAATCACAAACCATATGCATATCTCAAATTAATGTATAGATAGAATACAAACACCATTCAAACAATTCCTCCCAAATATAATCATTGTTCCCATAAGGCCACAAGGTATTTGAAGATATCCTGGACTCATACGGAAACAATTATTTGTAAGTAAATAATTGTCAAGGACCTCAAACCCTCGGGTAGCTGCCCTCGACTACGAAGTTCGTAGTCTCCTGCCGTGTCTTCCAGGGACGGAGGTTTTACCCCTCACGATCTGCTGGGCTTGGATTGAAGAAGATAGAGAGAAGTAGATTAATTTGATATTCCTTAATATCTCACGTACGGGTTACAATGAATATATATGGCCGGTGGCCTTAATCTAAAATAGGAAACAGACTCCTTTAATCTAGGAACTAATAATAGAATCCAACTCTATCTTTCCTAGCTAGCCACGAGCGTCGGTTGAGCCAGCCTCGCTCCTGGCCACGATCACCGAGCGATCTGCGCGTTCGGCGGCTCGGCGTATGTCGCGGGCCCGCTTCCTCCTCATGTAGGTGCGTCCCCACATGACATCTCTCCCCCCCTCGAGGGCTAGCTCGTCCTCGAGCTGGAACGCTGGATAGCGCTCATGGAAAGTGTCAAGATCCTCCCAAGTAGCTGAAGCTGCAGTCTCCCCCTTCCAATGAACGAGCACCTGCTGAAGTCCCCGGGCCAGGCGCGTGCGCGTCACATGCTCGGGCTCGGGCTCGAGCGCACTGTGATGGATGGCCGGCAGGATGGGTGGTGCAACCGGAGTAGGTCCGACATACTTCTTGAGAAGACTGACGTGGAACACATCATGAAGCTTGGCGCATGGAGGCAACTCGAGACGGACGGCGACGGGATTGATCAGCTCGATGACACGATACGGCCCGAAGAAGCGGGGCTTCAACTTGCCCTTGGTGACCTGAGGCAGCGAAGCTGGAGTGCGATGACGAAGGCGAAGGAGCTCAAAGTCTCCCACAGCATATGAAACTGGACGATGATCCTTGTCGTAGTATTTCTTCTGGAGGGCCTCTGCTTGCTCCAGGCGGTAGTGGACATCTACCAAGAACAACTCGCGTTCCGCCATGTTGCGGGCGATAGCGGCCACACGAGTCTCGCCCGGCTCATAGGACCGGATGGTGGGCGGATCACGACCATAGACCACCCTGAAAGGCGTGTCCTGCAACGATGTTTGGTAGGCGGTGTTGTAAACGTACTCCGCCCAAGGGAGCCAGCGGACCCACTGTCGAGGACAGTCGCCGGTGAAGCAGCAAAGATACATGACGATGACGTGGTTGGCCGCCTTTGTCTGCCCGTCGGCCTGAGGGTGGAAAGCGGTCGTCATATGTAACTTAGTACCCATGAGCCGCATGAGTTCCTTCCAGAACGCGGAGGTGAATATCGGGTCGCGGTCAGACACCATGGACTGCGGTACGCCGTGCAGCCTGACGATGTCGATGAAGAAAGCTTGCATGATGGATTTGGCGGTGTAGGGGTGGGCCAGCGGAATGAAGTGGCAATATTTGCTGAACCTGTCCACCACGGTGAGAATCACGGACTTCCCACGGACACGCGGCAAAGCCTCCACGAAGTCCAGACCAATGTCAGTCCAAACACCCTGTGGCACCGGCAGGGGCAGCAGCAGTCCGGCTGGATGGAGATGCTCGGACTTGTAGCGCTGGCATGTATCGCACGCACGCACGAAATCCTGCACGATGCGGCGCATGTCGGGAAAGTGGACGTCGCGGCGAAGACGATGAAGCGTGCGTTGCACTCCCTCATGCCCGTCGTCGTGAATAGCCACCATGATCTCCTGGACGAGCGGGGACGCAGGCGGAAGGTAGAGGCGGCCACGGAACTAGAGTACGCCGTCCACGACCTTCCACGGCTCGCCACGAGTACCTGCGCGAATTTCATCATGAATGGCCACTAAGGCTGGGTCAGCAGCCTGAGCTTGACGGAGACGCTCGACAAAGTCAAATCATGGCGCCGAGATTGCCAGTATGGCCCCCGTGTCCGTGTCGCGGCGTGAGAGCGCATCAGTCACCGTGTTCGCCGCGCCAAGCTTGTATTCCACTGTGAAGTCAAAGCCCAACAGCTTTCCCACCCAATGGTGTTGTGGGATCGTCGAGAGCCGCTGGTCCAGCAGGTACTTGAGGCTATAATGATCAGTCTTGACGATGAAACGGCGTCCCCACAAATAGGGCCTCCAATGGCGAACGGTGTGGACGAGGCCGATCAGTTCCCTCTCATAGGCAGCGTGAGAGCGGTGTCGGGGCGCGATGGGTCTGCTGAAGTAGGCGATCAGGTGGCCCTCCTGGATGAGGACGGCGCCAAACCCATGCGTCGAGGCGTCACACTCGACGACGAAGCCCTTGTCGAAGTCGGGCATAGCCAACACAGGGGCGGACGTGACCGCGGTCTTGAGATCGGCAAAGGCGGAGGCCGCGGTGTCAGTCCATGAAAAGACGTCCTTTTTGAGGAGGGCTATCAGAGGCGCAGCGACGGCCCCGTAGTTGGCGACGAACTTCCGGCAGTAGCCCGCCAAGCCGAGGAAGCCTCGCACGGCATGAGCGGACCGAGGTACCAGCCAGTCATGGATGGCCTGCACCTTGGCTGGATCCATGGCCACGCCCGCTTCGGAGATGATGTGGCCGAGGTACGCCACAGCCGTGACCCCCAACGCGCACTTGGACCGCTTGACGAAGATGACGAAGGTGATCGGCCCATGTCCTGCTATAGATAAGTATATCGCCAAAGAAAACCAAGACAAACCGGCGCAGGTAGGGGCGGAGCACGTCGTTCATAAGCGCCTGAAATGTCACCGGGGCATTGTACAGCCCGAACGGCATCACAAGGAACTCGTAGAGCCCATCGTGAGTGCGGAACGCCGTCTTGTGTATGTCCTCCGCCCGCATGCGGACTTGGTGATAGCCCGATCGCAGGTCCAGCTTGCTGAAGAACCGCGTGCCGTGCAGCTCGTCGAGCAGTTCGTCCACCACCGGAATGGGGAACGCGTCCTTAACCGTGAGGGCGTTGAGGGCGCGATAGTCCACGCAGAAGCACCACGTCCCGTCGGCCTTCTTGATGAGGAGGACCGGCGACGAGAACGTCGAAGTGCTGCGGTGAACGATGCCCTGCTCCATCATAGCGGCACACTGCCGCTCCAACTCATCCTTGTGGGACGCCGGGTAGCGGTAAGGGCGAACCGCAACCGGCTGCGCGTCGGGCTTCAAGATAATGGTGTGCTCACGGCCTCTTGGCGGGGGCAAGCCGACTGGTTCGGCGAAGACATCCGAGAACGTGGAGAGCAGCTCGTCGAGGAGGGAGGGGGTGGCCGTGGCGGACTGGACGCACGGCTCGTCCGCCGAAGGCATGCCCGTCTAGCAGACCTCGCGCCCATGGCGCTGGAAGGACAGGGTGCAGGCAGTGAGATCCCACACGATTGGCCCCAATGTCTCCATCCAGATCGTCCCCAGAACCATGTCGTAGGCCGCCAGTGGCATCATGTACAGGTCGACGTTGAAGCGTGCGCCCTGGATGGTGATCGGCGCCTGCCGCAGCACTCCAGGGCAGGAGATGCGCTCCTCGTTCGCCACCGTGGCCGTGAGACGTGGTTGTTGTTGCGGTGGCAGGCCGGTCCGGAGTGCAGCAGCCTCCGAGATGAAATTATGCGTCGATCCAGTGTCGAGGAGGGCCGTGAGGACCTCAGAGCCCAACTGGACCCGGACTTGGATTGTCTTGCCAACACGGACGCCCGCCACGGCGTGCAAAGAGAACACCGGCGCGTCCGCCGCGGTGGGGACGTCGTCACTGCCCTCGGCATCGGCGTCGTCGTCTTCTTCGATGCTATCGAGGACGAAGAGTTTTTTGCAGACCCGGTTGTGGCCCCGCCCGTACTTCTCATCGTAGTTATAGCATAGGCCGAGGCTGCGCCGTTCCTCCTGTTCCGCCTGAGTGAGACGTTTCACCGGACGCCCCTCGATGGTGACCGTAGGCGTGGGTGCCTTGGGCGCCGCTGTCTGGGGTGCGGCCTGGCACGGCGGTGGTGCCGGCAGGATGGCACGAGGGGCAGCCTTGGCCGGCGCGGGCTGGTACTGCTCCATGAGCTCCATCTGCCGAGCGAGACTCATTGCTGCTGCGAGGGATTGCGGGTTCTGGACCTGTACGGCGAGGCTGAGCAGAGGGAGGAGCCCGCCGGTGAAGATTTGGACGCGCTGGATCTCGTCCAGTCGGCCAGCTCGGGGCAGGAGCGCCTGAATACGTTCCTGGTACTCCTCGACGGTCCCCGTGCGACGGCAGTCCGCCAGCTCGAAGAGAGGCGCAGAATGTAGCGGCGGTCCGTACTGCAGGTTGATCAACTCCTTGAAACGGCGCTAAGACGGTGTGCCTTCGTCCGTCTGGACCTGGATGTACCACATCTGGGCGCCGTCGACGAGGTTATACGACGCCATCCACGTGTTCTCTTCCTCCATGATCCGCTGCTGGAAGAAGTACGACTCGCATCGGTTGATGAACGCGAGCGGGTCGGACTTGCCGTCATAATGCAGAAAGTCCATCTTCTGATGCTTGGGCGGCCGGTCCTGGAAGTGTTCCCCGGACGGGGCCTTGCTGCCTGATGAAGACGAACGATCAGCCGAGAGTGCCGCGATCGCGTTAGCCTGACCCTCCATCGTCTTGGCATTAGCCTGCGTGGTAGCTTGCAGGGACGCGACGGCTTCAGCAAGCTTCTCCATGGTGGACTTGAGGGCATCGAGATCACCCATGGCTGCCGTGCACGAACCGGTGGACAACGAGGCGGGTGAGATTGGAACGGCGGCTGCAGAGGTCTGGCGTGGCGGGGACGAAGACCGGGAACAAGCGGATCACCGGGAACGTGATACCAGGTTGTCAAGGACCTCAAACCCTCGGGTAGCTGGCCCTCGACTATGAAGTTCGTAGTCTCCTGCCGTGTCTTCCAGGGACAGAGGTTTTACCCCTCACGATCTACTGGGCTTGGATTGAAGAAGAAAGAGAGAAGTAGATTAATTTGATATTGCTTAATATCTCACGTACGGGTTACAATGAATATATATGGCCGGTGGCCTTAATCTAAAATAGGAAATAGACTCCTTTAATCTAGGAACTAATAATAGAATCCAACTCTATCTTTCCTAGCTAGCCACGAGCGTCGGTTGAGCCAGCCTCGCTCCTGGCCGCGATCACCGAGCGATCTGCGCGTTCGGCGGCTCGGCGTACGTCGCGGGCCCACTTCCTCCTCATGTAGGTGCGTCCCCACATGACAATAATAGACAATTTAAAGGAGATAATAAAATAACTTCAATGGAACTTCTTAGTTACCTTTGCTTCACTGATCTCTGCCACTAATGTTGTACATAAGTTTTGTCATGCACAAATCATTAATTCAGTTGATACTCTATGCTGATCGAAACTCTATTTTCATGTGGCCTGCTTAAATAAGTTCCCTATTCCCGATGGTAATTCTAGAGCATTAATGAAGATTAATGAAGACTCAAGGAGAAATTTCACGAACCGTGAAAGCTCTAAGAACTGCAGAAATATATCATGTCTTCGTAATATGAACCAGACCTATTCTCTAATTAAAATAATTACAACAATGCTTTTATTTTTATATCCTCAAATTAGTTATTTATTTTATACCAAATCTAAGTCCTCAAAAAGCTTATACTTTATAGTAGAAAATAATAGAAGGTTGAAGTAGTCTATAAAATTTCTCACAACCCATCATATCAATATATTCGCTCCTAGAAAGATAAATCACTAGCTCGTTGCTTCAAACTCTATTGGTTCTGATTTAAAAAGTTATTGATGCTGAGCTAAATTAAATTGTGAATAACAGCGCCTCATTGCTAGGAGATCATGGATTATGCAAACAAACTCAGTCCCATTACTGCCAGTCTGCCACCTCCCTAACACCAGCTGTATGTACACATCAGCGATAACATCAATGGCTTTGTTAAGTATTGCTTTACTGCTTATCATATCAGCATACCTTAACAACCTGCCCACTAGTCCACCAACAAGACAGGCTGAAACTACAGCAGCTCAGCCAAGAATATATTCTAGATGAAAGCTAATATTCAGTCAACAAGAATACATATATATTGGATAGATTATGAAGTACTCCTGAGACATGATAGCTGACAATCCTAATGGTATACCAGCTGCGAACACCATCGGTTATTTTGATAGATCACAAACTTTGACAATCGACACATACCTTTATCCTTTCAACAGCATCCTTTTTGCTGCATTTACAGTGTGGGTTGCTCCAAGCGTACTTACCAACTCCAGACCTGAGTTGAGCTACTCGGCTTCGTGGTCGATCTCTAGACTTGGCCAACTAAGAGAGAGGCATGTGTTCAACATGACAAGGAAAGGCTCCAAGAATCGGCCCTTAATCGACACAGATAGGGATAGATCCACATCCAAGACCACCATACCTTGTTGCTTCACTATCGTCATCCCACCCGGTCTCATTTCATTTCATTAACACATGGTTCTTTTTCACGATAGCAAATATAGCCAACCATGCCATATATATATTCCTATATCTCGTAGGTGACAGGAAATCACCTGACTTCTACCGCTTAGAGCAGGGCTAAGCTTCTATCCGATCCTATACTTAAATAGGATTTCAGGGATTTACACTTGGACAAGGAAGGATATATATGCAGAAAGTGTTTTCAACCAACTCCTATAACATAATGCATCAATACGTATAACATATATACTCAATTGTATTTTCAGAAATAAGGAGGCTTATAATGCTCTGGGGCTTGCCTAGGATCTGACACAAGTCAGTCAAGTTAGCTTGCACTGTCTTGCGGAGCATCTCCACTCCAAGCATACACTCCAAGGTCCTTCCATCTTTGGGTTTGGCTCCACATCACATCCTTCACGAGGTGTATCTAGTGTACCTAGATGAGATGCAAGATACAAGTGTATAAATACATGAAATGCAATAGATGATGCATCACACACAATTTAAGGTAAGTACAAGGTTACACTAAATACACATAAGCACTTCACATTGCTTAATTAAACGTCACCCAACCTATCATGCTAAGATAGCAAAGAGGCACACCAAACATGACACACCAGTTCCACATGATCTCAGGTGTATTTAACTTCATTACCAAGGACACGAATCATACTTAGGAATATGCAAAGCAAGTCAAGGTGAAGCAACAACTCTAATTGGATTATGCCAATTTCTGGATTTGCAAACAGTAGCTTCATAAATTAATCATATCTGGAGTTTTATAAATCCAAATGACTTTTGAGACGACATTCTAGAAATATTATGAAATTCTCTACATTTCATCTAATATCACCTCAACATGATTCACAAGTTAAACAAGTCAAAATTACAAAGTTCTAGAATCTATTCCTGACAAACAGAGAGCAGCCAACTCTGATCTCCAACTTAAAACATGCCTCACTCATAAACTACTTGGCCAAATATCACCAAATTTTAACAGTAGCTAGATACATAAATTATATACAACTTTTGTATACACAAGTTTCACAATAAAGCACATTATCACCAAGAACTTTGCTAAGTTCCCAGATCTGTCCAGAAATCACAATTGCAAGAAATAAATATTAATTTATGTTGCAAACACATAATTGGATAAAACAAACTTTACCAATATGTCACACAAGACTAATGAACCCCAGAAAGCATAGTATCCATAACTGAATAATTTCTTTTCATGCATTTCTTAATTTATTTAGATAATTAGGTGAAATTAAGGAACATATAGCAAAAGTACCCAATATATTCTATAAAAATTACAGTAGCTAGCATGTGCTCCCAATAGTCTATTATATGAATTTCATAACATTTGAACATGTATAGCAATCTCTATGGAAAATACAAAATGTTAATGCGAGAAATCGTGCGAGAGCAAGATAAAGCAATAACTCACCCATATAGCAACCAATGACCATGAATTTTTTACCATAGCACATAGATAGCATCACTAGGCTACCATAAACATTTCACATCATTTGGAGCACCACATAATTAGTTATTAAAAATACAAACACAACTAACAATTGAAACCTAGATGCAAAGATCAATTTTTAGAACCAAAACTTTAAACTAAAACATGACATATTATCGATCCAATGCATAGAAAATTTCACAAGGATTCCAAAAAGTCCTCACTTGCTATTTTTGGATTTTTCTACAATTTACTATGATTTTCCAAAGTTTCAGCCCTAAAATGAATATAAAGACAAAGAAAAAAGAAAAACTGCACTATGCGGCACTATTCCTCTGAGTCACGATTTTTGTAGTTAGGCCCCTGAAAGAAACTTTAATCAAACCAAGCAAGCAGGTCCTAACAGCACTATTCAAGTGAGCATTGGCTTCGCATCTGGACCCCTCTCCTTCTTCAAATTCTTGAGTGAGGCCCTTCACGCGAACTGAACAGAGAGATCGCCGGCTCGCGGTTCTGGCCAGCCGGGGCGGCACCGGTGGCAAGCGGCGGGGCCGCGGCAAGGCCCTGGCCTACTAGCTCCTGCGCAGAGCCTCGACTCGGGCGGCCACAGCCCGCAGCGGCCTGACCACGGCAATAGCGAACGCCGACGGCTTGCATGGCGGTCGTACATGCCAGCGGGTTGTACATCCGGGAAAGAGGTGCCCCGGGAGCGTTGCAACGAGGGATGCGAGGGCGTGGCTGACCAAGGCAAGGAGGCTCAGGGGGCAAGCTAGGAGCGGTGGCCACAGAGCTTTGCTCCTGCGGACGGCCATGGTGGCTACGTGCGAGCACAAAGCGAGAGACAGAGAGGGCGACTCGAGCGAGAGACAAATGGGAGAGGGCGATCGCTTGGGTCTCCAAAACGACAAGCTGGGCGACGCGGCATGCATGCAAGCGAGCGTGAGAGGCCACGCGACAGCGGGGCACTGCGGGCGGTCGGCCACAACACTCCTATTCCGATTAAAAAAACTGACGAGCTACTAATACTACCTCAAATATACCACTGAAACTCTATTTTCTTCCCTCCATATCTCTTAGAACAATCAGTTATTTGAGAAACCAAATACATGATGTGATAGAGTTGTATGAGTACAACAACTTTGATTAAAGGAGTTTGGTCGAATTCAAAATGGTTTAAGAGATATTAATTCCCAAAGAGAGCTACAAGGAAACTGAAACTGACGAAGTCCAGTTCTCAGACTTAGTCAAAATTTGGGATCCTGAAAACAACACCGAGTTCCAACTTGGGGGCTCTGTTATATTAGGTTAGAGACTAAACCAGATCTTGACCTTTGAACAAAGTTTATTCTACGAAAACTAAACTACAGCTTTTATTAAAGAACCTTCATCTAGTTCGGCCTGGTTAGGAAGATACAAGGCTCCAAATATAGGTACCCGAAACTGAATCCTACGGTTCAGTTGCAAGCTGACTGAAATTGTATTCTTCTCCCCCTTCTAACTCTTAATCCGCTAGGTGTTTGCAAAAACTTCACTAATAAAAGTTGTAGAGATACATGTAATCTCCAACTTTTATTATACAATTTTGGTCTGGATCACCATGGTTTTCAATCTATAGGGCTCCAAAGTCACATACTCTGAAATTGTACTGCAGTCCAACACTTAGAAAATTTTTGGAGCTTCAAAACAACACTGACTTGATTGTTGTGAGCTCTATTTGACTAGGTTAGGGACCAAACTAGCTCTTGACCATTTAACAAAGTTTGTTATACATAAGATGAACTACAACTTTTGTTAAAGGCCAAACCTCATAACTAGTATCAAAGTCAAACTTTCACTTTGGTCAAAGAAGCAACTTGATAAAGCCTAAACTAGGGTTTTAGGCCAATTGGGGCATTTTCTTATTTGCTCAACATGAACCCTTCATGACTTTTGTTGTAGAGTTCATCTAGAGCCATTTGAGCAAAGTTGCAAGGTTTGGTTGATGATCTATAATTCTATTCACTTAATGGTGCAATTCCAAAAGGAATAGAACTTATCATTTTATGTGACTTTTTGATTCCAAACTTCACGAAACTTTTCTGGTGATCACTATAGATAGGAAGTGATGTGAGACACATGAAAGAAGTGACATCAACACTCACTTGCATTACCAGGCATGAGCATCTAACATACAAACATTGAAACACAAATAACTAGGTATGTTGCATATGTTTCTAGGAGATGTTGCAAGCACATTCCATATATACATGTTTCACCTGTTGCACTAGCATGTCTCATATGTTTCACTAATATGTTCCATATGTTTCACTAGTGTGTTACATGTGTTTCATGCTCACATATAAACGAATGATGCCTAAACTCATGCAATGCAAGTGCCAAAATACAAGCCTAACACCTAGGGTGTTACAGGATTTGAGCAATGCCATGGTGACAGCAGCGCGTGAGCAGCGCAGAGCTGCGGTGGCGATGGCGGTCTGCTCCTCCACCTTGGCGAGCACAACAGAGGGAGAAGAGGAGGCGAAATGGAGGTAGGGGCGAGCGGTGCACGTCGTGGCAGCCTTGAGGCTCTCGCGACCTGACCAGTGGGCCCGTGGCCGGCGTACGGACGCCACGGCGCACCCACGCGGCGGCCACGGCCTAAGGCCGGTCAGCCATCCCCCCCCCCCGTTTTTAGTTTGAACTGAAACATACACAACAGTGTATTGAAACATTGCAACATTACAAACCCAGAAACAGCAGCAACTTCCTTGCCCTATATCTCAAGATCTAGGCTGAATCTTGAGGTGAGCCAATTAACAAAGTTGGAGCTCGAGAAATTCTATACAACTTTGTTTTAATGAGTCAAGTCCAGATCAGCACAGTCGGAGAGATACAAGGCAAAGAACAAGAACTGGTTGGAGGAGATAACAGGAATCCAGCAAAGCAGAAAATCTGAATTTTGGGAGGGTTAGAGGGAGATTCATGAGATGACCCAAACATAAAGTTTGTAGCTGATAAAATTTGCCACAACTTTTCCACAGATGACTTTTGGCAGATTTGGAGTCTAAGATGGACATTTTGGCTATTTCAGCAGATGTACATCTCATGTTACTAGGAAAACAATACTCCAACTGACTAGTGGGCCACTTTTGAGGGTGTTCTATTCATTTTCATGAGATGGACATATTACAACTTTTGTTCCCTAACAAATTTTATACAACTTTGTTTAAGGGTGCACATCAATGTAAGATATCTGGCTTGGACTTTTTAAATAGTCAAACAAAAACACTCTATAGGTCAACACCTAGTCAACATCACTTAGGAGGGCAATTTGGTCATTTTGGTTAACATGAACATTGCTCCAATAATTATCCTAAGTGTAGTTAAGGTGTTTTAGGACCTAGTTAACAACTCTACACATTGGCTACACAAATTTCCAAGTGTCACATATGTTGAATCAAGCAAAGCAAGCATTTCATTCATTTGTTTCAATACCATGTTTCATATGTTTCAAGACTTTATTGCACAATTAAGCTTGTCAAATTACACCAGTAGGTTTGACATGTTTCAAAGTGTCAAGAACCCATGTTGCATCTACATGTTACACCAACCACATTTCATAAGCAAACAATTATGAAACAAGCACCCATTGACATGTTACATACTCATGTTTCAAGCAAAACAAAGGCATAAATGAAATGAATGATGCTCATGCTTATGAAATGCAACTGCAAATGTAGAAGCCAAACACTTGGGGTGTGATAGCCCTCCCCCTTATAAAAATCTCATCCCGAGATTTGAAAAGCGTACCATTGTTGATAGAATTCCTTATAACCCTCCCGCAAATAATCTTCTCTTTCCCAAGTAGTATCACTCTCACTACCTTGATTACTCCACATTACTTTATAAAACATAAGCACTCAACTCCGTGTTACTTATTCACGAGTGTCAATCACACGAACTAGCCTGTCTTCATAAGTCAAATCAGATTCTAGTTTGATATCCCCCAACGGAACTCTTTCTCCAGGAACTCGAAGACATTTCTTTAACTAGGATACATGGAAGACATTGAAAATGGCTCTCATTTTGGGAGGCAATTGGATCTTATATGCTACCGCTCCACTTTTTCCTATGACCTGGAAAGGACTAACATATCTTGGTGCAAGCTTTCACTTCACACCAAAACGTTTGACACTCTTCATAGGTGAAACTTTCAGATAAACGAAGTCTCCAACTTCAACTCAATCGGTTTTCTATAGCGATCAGCATAACTTTTCGGTCTAAATTGAGCTGCAACCATATGTATTTTGATGGTACGGACTTGTTCTTCAGCTTGCTCAATAAAATCAATACCATAATACCTTCTTTCCCTAGTTTCTACCTAATTTTGCGGGGTTCTACACTTGTGACCGTACAATGCTTCGAACGGGGCCATTTTAATACTCTCTTGATAACTATTATTGTACGAAAATTTAGCTAAAGGTAATCATTTTTCCCATGAACCGTTGGATGAAATAACACATGCCCTCAACATATCTTCTAAGATTTGGTTAACTCGTTCAGTCTGACCTACCGTTTGGGGGTGATAAGCGGAGCTTCTCACTAGCTTGGTCTCCAAAAGATGGTGCAAGTGCTCCTAGAAACGAGTAGTTAACATCGGACCTCGGTCAGAAACAATAGTGTGAGGGATTCCATGGAGTTGGACTATCTGATTGAAATACAACTCAGCATAGTCAGTAGGACGATAGTCTGCTCGGACAGGAATGAAGTGAGCCGATTTGGTTAGATGGTCTACAATTACCCAAATAGAGTCATGATTCTTAACAGTGGGAGGGAGTCCAACTATGAAATCCATACTTATCTCCTCCCATTTCCAACACGGAATAAAAAGTGGCTGAAGTAACCCCGCCTTCATGTGTACGGCTTTGACTCGACAACAAGTGTCACACCTAGCAATAGATGTCGCTATCTCTTTCCGGATGATACATCCACCAATAGTGTGGATTTAGATCATGATACATCTTACTACTACCCGAATGGATGGACAACTTAGACAAATGGGCTTTGGATATAATTTTATTCCTAAGTTCTTGGTCCTTAGGCACAACTAACCTATCTTTAAACCACAACACTCCATCCTCATCTAATCGAAAATGCTTGAGATCTTGCTCTTTCGTCTTACGCTTGATGTGGAATATGTTGGTGTCAGTCTTTTGTAGCTCAATAATTCTACTCTTGAGAGTGCAACTGATAGTGATGTGGTGTAGGACTACCGGATGTAGAATACGGGATAGATGGTAATCACTTTCAACCAAGGAGTGACAATGGGACTTCCAGCTCAAAGCATCGGCAACAACGTTCGCCTTGCCAGGATGATAGTGAACTTGGAGATTATAATCTTTGATCATCTCAAGCCATCTTCTTTGACATATGTTCAACTTGGGTTGGGTGAAGATATATTTGAGGCTTTTATGGTCAGTATAGATATTGCACACATTGCCCAACAAACAATGTCGCCAAACTTTCAAAGCATGAACAACTATGGTGAGTTCTAAGTCATGCATGGGATAATTCACCTCATGTTTCCAAAGTTGGCGAGAGGTATAAGCAATCACTCGGCCATCCTACATAAGAACACCTCCCAAACTTATGCCTGATGCACCACAATACAAATCAAAAGGTTTCTCGATGTCCGGTTGTGCCAAAACCTGAGACGAGGTTAGAAGGGTTCGTAGTTTGTGAAAAGCTGCATCACACTCGGGAGTCCAGACAAACCTCGTGTCTTTTTGCAGCAACCGAGTCATTGGCTTGGCTATTTTAGAGAAGTCCAGGATGAAGCGACGATAATAGCCAGCTAATCCTAGAAAACTCCGAACCTCATGCACCAAGATGGGAGCCTTCCAGTCCAACACTTCGTATACCTTGGTGGGATCCACCATAATTCCACCATCAAACAACACATGTCCGAGAAAAGGTACTTCACGAAGCCAAAATTCACATTTACTGAATTTTGCATACAGCTGGTGCTCACATAGTCTTGTGAGGACCACACACAAATGTTCAACATGATCCGCCTCATTCTCAGAATAAATCAAAATATCATCTATGAATACCACCACGAACTTGTCCAATTCTAGCATAAACACCAAATTCATCAGATACATGAAGTGTGCGGGGGGCGTTGGTCAAACCGAAGAACATAACAAGATACTCATAGAGACTGTATCTTGTAGAGAAAGCAGTTTTTGGGATATCTTTAGGATGAATTTTAATTTGATGATATCCAGATCTCAGATCAATCTTGGAAAAGACTTTGGCTTTAGACAACTGATCAAACAAGATATCGATGCGTGGCAGAGGATACTTATTCTTGACAGTAACCACATTTAGAGGTCTATAATCTACACACATCCATAGTGACTGATCCTTCTTCTTCGCAAAGATAGCAGGACAACCCCACAGAGACGAACAAGGACAAATTAGCCCCTTCTTCAAAAGTTCATTCAACTGGACTTTAAGTATAGCTAGTTCGTTCGGAGGCATTCTATATGGCCTTCTAGAGATTGGTGCCGTGCCAGGCAACATCTCTATTTTAAGCTCTACATCACGATCCAGAGGCAATCCTAGCAAATCATCGGGAAAGACATCAGGAAACACACATACTACAGGAATATCAACTATCGACTTCACTTGCACCATATTAACTTCACCTGAGAGATTAATTTTCTGAGGAAGTTGCACTAGAAAACCTTTCTAATCAGTAGGATCTCTGAGC
Organism: Saccharum spontaneum; assembly: GCA_022457205.1. Taxonomy (NCBI): domain Eukaryota; kingdom Viridiplantae; phylum Streptophyta; class Magnoliopsida; order Poales; family Poaceae; genus Saccharum; species Saccharum spontaneum. Next base: position 36,263,001 of record CM039615.1, read on the forward strand.
ATAACCACCCGTGTTGATGTATCAATTAGTACCCCGTTCTTGCTCATCCAATTCATACCAAATATGACATCTATGCCCAGTCTAGGTAAAACTACTAAAGTAACCAAGTACTTTTGCCCTTCAATTTCAAGTTCTACATCACCAACTACTTGATTTGTGCGAATATTACCACTCACAGCCCTAATACAATAACCCCCACTCTCAATAGTGTGTAATTTGGGTGAAAATTTTGATGCAAACATATGACTTATAAATGAATGCAAAGCACCTGAATCAAATAGCACCCCTATGGCATGTTGGTCAACTAGGAATTTACTAGCAGTGACTACCTCACTAGAGGTGATACATCCGGCCCAGGTGGGGTTGGCCGAGGCCCAATAAATTAAGGTTGCCCGAACCCCAATAGTTTTTATGCACACCTACTTGGGGAAAGGCCCAATGTCCCTAAAAGACTAGTCCGATAGGGTAAGGGTGGCTCTCTTTTAAGGTGGCTTTCTCCTCCCAAGCTAAGTAAGGTGGGATTATTCAGAGGCTCACACGGTCGCCGCCGACTACAACTAGGCCACTTGGCCCTTTTTTGTTGCGTCTTTGCCAATGGGTAATAGTGGAGGATGTCCTCATCATTAAAGATAATTTCATAATCTAATCAATGGCTTTGGTTTGAGGCCTAAATTCCATCGGAGTCAATGGGAATCGTCGAAACAAGTTGACGTCCAGAATCTGTTAGGACATTGCGTCGTCGTCTTTTGGGCCATTTGGGCCATGTAACGTGTCGAGACTCCTTAGGGACGTAAGTGGGAGTCCTTGGACGCCCCTTAGGCTTTATAATTAGTAGCCGCCGCCTATGTTAGGGTTTGGGTTTTGCTCAGATTATTCTGTCCATTGACAGTCACCATCTTTCGGTTTGCGAGATCCCAACTTCGAGTGCTTAATCATTCATCTACAATTGTCACTTCAATTTAGTTGTATTTTATCTTATTCTTGCTTGTGTTCTTCGATTCGCAGCAGGGATTAGCCTTCGTGGCGAGGTCAACCGGATTGTGACACGGTTGATAACCAGAGGAGACGTGGTGCTAAGGTTGTAGGGTTCGGGTCTTTGTGATTTGAAGCCGGATCGGTGTGTCACTTCCGACCAAATCGATAGTTATCTTAAACCTGACGGAAGATCAGGAATCACGTCCCCATTAAGTGGTATTCAGAGCTAAGGTATACTGTCAAGTTCATATTTACCCTAGTTTAGTTGATTTTTACCTTCGTCCCATAGTCCACTGCCATATTTGTTTCCTGTCCTACAACAATCCGCGCCATAGCCTTTGCATATTTCAGTTTCAGAGTCCACCGTGTTGAGTTTGTGTCCTAGGTCAAGGTCTTGTTACTAGTTTAGATTGTGTTCTTTTCTAGCTTGTGTTGATCCCTCCATCCGCCATCATCCCGTCTCATCATCAGTTTGCATCTTGTGTTCACATAAAACCCTGATTCGAGCAGTTTTCATAAAAATAGTCATAACTTTTGCTTCCGAACTCAAACGGGGCAAATTTTATATCTACGGAGAACGCCAAACAATTTTAGATTTGTTTCATCCCAGCAAATTTATGTTCGCAAAATTTAGAATTGCGAAATTCAATCAAGAACATCGAGTTTCAGGGCTCACAAGTTTTGACCAGCTTTTTTAGATCACACTCCTAAATTTGTATATGCCACATCTTTTGTCTAATTGAACTCAAATTTTTTAAGATTTGTTCTTGTGTGCTTCTTGATGAGAAAAAATATCAAAAGAGCAAAATCTAAAAAAAAGTTTGGACAAAAAAAAAGAAAAGAAAAAAATAGTAAAAGAAAAGGGAAGATAAAAGAAAAGGGAGCACATAAGGAACACCTCAATAGCTCTATTATTTGTGGTGCCTTTTTACCTTGTATGTATTTCTGTTGCTACCTTTCATACTTGTTTCACTCTCTTGTTTGTCACAACAGGTGTAGGAACACGTATAGGCCAGCAACTAGGACAAGTGCTCTAGACATTTATTCAATATTGCTATCTGTTACTGAATTGTGTGCCATATATATATATATATTTGTTCTTTGTGTACCTTCCAAGCTCCACATATATACTCCAGATCAGTACAGAAAAAGATCCATGCAATCTTGGTGCCACATCCTCACAAGTATCACGAACCAGCCACCGGTTGTACCATCTACTGCTTTGCATTGGTAAGAACCTTGTAAGAACTTGGTAAGATGTGTGAGAGTGTATTTCCACCGACACATATAATAGTTGATAGGAATTTATTTTGATTTCTAACGTTATCAAACAATGTGTTTCTGTTTAAGAGTGAATTGCAGGAAATCATGGCCCAGATGTTTGCAAGGATGGACCGCATGACGAACAATCTGTCATCACATATTGACTATAATCATCAAGGTATAAGAGGTAAATTTACCATACCATCTTTTGTTGGATCTTATGATGGAGAAGCATATTTAGATTGGGAGATGACTGTAGAACAAGAATTTAATTCTCGCCTAGTTCATGAGATACATAAGGTTAAACTTGCTACTAGTGGATTCAAGGATTTTGCTCAAATCTGGTGGTGACAATTAGCTAATTTGTATCAACAACCTCAATCATGGGATGGACTTAAAGAAGCAATGCGTGATAGATTTGTTCCTGTTTCATATAAACGAGATTTGCGTAAGAAATTACAGCGCATAGAGCAGGGAGATATGTCTGTTCAAGAATATTTTGCAGAGCTTCGAAAGGGCATGATTCTTTGTGCGATAGAGGAGGATCCAGAGGATAAATTGTGTCATTTTTATGATTGTTTGAGACGTGAAATTCAGGATATTGTTTATTATAAAGATTTTAACACTACAAACCAGTTGCTTCAGCTAGCTATGCTTGCAGAAAAAGAGTTACAGGAACATCAACAAAAGAACCAGACCAACATTGGTAACAACCTCAATCAGGCTTTAGCAAGGGTGGAGCAAGCATTCGCGAAGATCGAGACTGCAATAAGTAGACGAGTGGCTGTTTCTGCCGCTACAGCAGCATCTTCACCACCACCTCCCACACCCACTTTGGAGCATGGTAAAATTTTAAACTCGACTGAAATTGTACAACTTCATAAAGAGTGTTTCTACTAAGAATAAAGAGATTGATATTAAAAATAAAAATCACCAAGTACCTAAACTAGAAGATCCTTTTATGCTTGCTACAAAATATGATAATGTTCAAATTAGTGATGATGTGCTGAATTTGTCCACCACTCATGCTATAATAGAGCAACATTTAATGAACATAAAGATCGAATTTCCTTTGTCACAAAATAATTGTTCTGATAACACTTGTGATAAAGAAGAGTTGGATGACAATGCTTTTATTGTACCTATGCCACAACTAGTGAATGAGCATGATTCTTTCATTTTAGAACCAAGTACTTGTTCTAAAAATAGACATTTTCTTCCAATTGCTACTGAAAAAGATGAACTAAAATTGTTGTCTTCTTTAAATACTTTGGGTTATATAGAATTTGATACTCTATGTGCTCTAAGTAATTTGGAAGAGAAATTTACATTTGCTGATTTGTCATAGTTATCTAGACATACATTTCACTTTATTGGCAAATATAATAATAAAGGAGAGTATATGGTACATAGAGTTTATATTTGTTCAAATCTGAAATCTCCTTTTGTTGTGCAACAATATGATAATTTCGAGGCCTACAATAGATATAATCATGTCATGTCAAGATCCCCAAGTTTTGTTATAAAGTAATAGGTTAAATTTCAAGAAGGGGAGCAATATTGGCTACAACCTACAATCTGTCCTCTAACTAAGCTCAAACCGAGGACAGTTTGTTGTCAAGAAGGGGAGGATGATGAGGACATGACACCAACGGATACGACCATTGATTATAAGGTGCGCTTGTTCCTACATCTATATAGTAATTTTGGATACAATTAACTTGGTTCCACATATACATGTTGTTATTTGAATGTAGGTACAAATGTGTCTCAAAGTGCAAGTCCATCAAAGTTGAACTTTTGGTTCATCGGCAGCCCGATAGTGCTTCATTGGGAAGGCCATAACTCATCCATCCGGAGTGCGATCGAGGTCAATGAGCACTTGATGGAAAGCTTATTTGATAAGCTTTCAAATAGATCTGGTCCCACCTTAATATCACATTGGCAAGGTCTCCAAATCATCGAGACATTCTGCCGCTATTTCTATCGGGTGCTATGGCATCGTTTCGAGTCTGCCTCGGTCTTCTGGACTAGTCTGCAATAAAACGGACACTCAGGACACATCCGAACTCCATTTTTGATGATCCACATATGGATGGAAAGATAATTTGATAAGCTAATCAATGGCTTTGGTTTGAGGCCTGTCAAAATAAGTTGAAGTCTAGAATCTATCAGGACTGTGTCATCGCCTTTTGGGCCGTTTAGGCCATGTAACGTGTCGAGACTCCTTAGGGATGTAAGTGGGGGTCCTTGGACGCCCCTTAGGCTTTATAATCAGTAGCCGCCACCTATGTTAGGGTTTGGGTTTTGCTTAGATTATTCTATCCATTGACAGTCACTGTCTTTTGGTTTGCGAGACCCCAACTTCGTGTGCTTAATCATTCATCTGCAATTGTCACTTCAATTGAGTTGCATTTTATCTTGTTCTTGCTTTTGTTCTTCGATTCACAGCAGGTATTAGCCTTCATGGCGAGGTAAACCGGATTGTGACACGGTTGATAACTAGAGGAGACGTGGTGCTAAGGTTACAGGGTTCGGGTCTTTGTGATCTCATGCCGGATCGGTGTGTCACTTCTGACCAAATCGATAGTTATCTTGAACCTGACGGAAGATCGGGAATCACGTCCCCATCAAGACTTTGATGGACTTGCACTTTGAGACACATTTATACCTACATTCAAATAATGACATGTACATGTGGAACCAAGTGAATTGTATCCAAAATTACTATATAAATGTAGGAACAAGTGCACCTTATAATCAATGGTCGTATCCGTTGGTGTCATGTCCTCATCAAGAGGGGATATCTTCAATGCTAGTATAATGAACTTGCCCCAGACAGCCAACTTGATTTGCATTCTTCTTAGGATAAGGGCACTTTCTAGCCCAATGGCATGGCTTGTTGCAATTCTAGCACGACATGTTACTTAGAGGGACATTGGAGTTGCCTTGGACAGAATTACCCTTAGGAAGAGAAACTGTATAAGCCTTGCGAAACCCAGTCTTGATTGGAGCCTTCTTCTCTGGGGGACGGAACTTAGCACTCGTTGCAGGAGGACGAAAAGGAGCCCTCGGTGCAGCGGGAGCTCTGGATTGCGAAGCACCCACCTCAAAGGCCCTCTTGTGGCTTGTTGACGTTAATTAACTCCAATTTTAAGCCATGAACTAATACATGGAAAGGATTGAAATAATGTGTGAACTAGGGTTATAGAGGTTTATTCTAATGAGTTCCACGAGTCATGTTGTTCTCACTTGTTTTGCAGGATATACAATATCTCAAGTGAAGAATATGAGCACACCATTGCGAAGAGCTTGTCGAGACGGACATGTCATTTGCCATATTTGGAGCACCAGAGAGAAAGTCCTCAATGGATATGATTTGGAAGACTCTAGAAGACCCTAGAACCATCATCATCACAAGACCAGGGACTAAACCGATAAGATTCCACAGCTTTGCGAATAATCTTTTCCAAGGATTTATCCAGAAGCTGGGGAAGAAAGGAATCCACCCAAGACATGACTCATTACGCAAACGGATTGGAAAGTGGCACTAGAAGGACGTAGAAGACACCAGAAGGCATGGGAACGAAGCGGAGTCTCGGCGGCTGTCAGGTGGGGCTAGCCAGCCCCACATTTTAGGCTGGCCAGCCTAGGCCCACCTCCAAGAGAGATCAACTTTGCGTGGTGGCCTCCAACCGACCTCTACGACACATCTTGACCATTGTTTCATGTCGGTTTGATCCGAGGGCTGCGGTTCATCCCCCCGGGCTATATAAGCAGAGGCAGACCCCCCTCAATGAATCATCTCATAATCAATCCATCATTGTTCAGTTTAGGGTAGTCCCTTGAAAGGATAACCTAGAGCTCTACCAGCTAGGGCATAGCTAGAATATAAGAATAGGAAGTAGAGGAGGCAAGCAATGCTTGGATTCCAGATCTAGTCGTGAGAAGGCTAGGTATAACCTTGTACTTCTCTCTTGTATTCAACATTATTAATCTATTTGTTATTTGTCTTCTAGTTCATTGTGTTCATCTCCTAGTTCATCTACTTGTTCTTCTAGTTCATCTTATAGTTCATCATATTCTTGTCTAGTTTGTGTTGATCCTCTAGTTCTTGTTCTAGTTTGTGTGTGAGTCGAATACTTGATAGGACTTGGTATAATTCTAGATTCATAATTATAATGTTCATTGCCTATATTGATTATATGTTTCTTATAGTTGGAGTAGTTTTGTGGTTATACTCTAGTTCGTATAGCGCTCATTCCGATGATCAAGGGGTGGGTGGTAGAAGTTGTGTAAGCATGGTGCTTGGGCAATATCTATCTGTGAGTGCTCCCTATGTTCCAAGCCATGTGGTAGATCACGAAGGTGACTATTATAGCTTCGTTGAGTCCTCTGTAGTCCACTCCCCGAATATAGGATTAGTAAGGCTAAGTTGCGGGGTGATATCTTGCTTTGTTCCGGATCCACCTTAGCAATGTCTCTTGAGTATGAATATGAGGTTACCTTGACCATGATTGCTAAATGTAATTGCATTAATTAATGTAGCTCAATGACCTATAGTTAGAATAATCCTAGGAGTTAGTCTCTATTTTCTAGTTCTTTCTAGAGTTATGCCGAAGTAGGAAAATGCTTGGTGGAACCCCTTTTAGAATTACCATGATTTGTTATTAATTATCCTTTATTATGATTGATTCCTATTTTGAGATTGATCTAGTGGAACTCTTATCACAAGTGTAAGATATAGCTTTTAATCCTTATACCTCCAAGTGCCTTCCTAGTGGTAGAATTATAAATAACGATATCTGGAACTTTCCTAGGTGAAATTCTACAATGGGTGTATTTTATCTATGCACTTGTGGATAACCTTTATTCATATTTTAAGTGCCATGATCATAAGTACAACCACATCTTTTGGTATTATGTTGCAGATGACAACCTTGCTTAAGCAATGCTAAGAGATCTCTTGAACATTTCTAATGCCTTTGCTAAGGAAGGGTTTAACCTATCTTATTTGTAATCGTATTAGAGATGTCAACAAGCATTTCTAGCGCCGTTGCCAGGGAACGCAAAGGAGGTTTAGAATAATACTTATTGAATATCTAGGAATAATCTTACACATGTGATAATCAAGACACACTATTGATCTTTTACTCAAACGGGCTTACCCTGTCTTTTGTCTAGTCGTGAATATCTTATTATAGGATAATTTATGTCTGGATATCTTCATCCGACAAACTACATTGAGGATCCAGAAGAGATAATTAGACAAGCTAGAGCAAAGCTCAAGAAAAGAAATCCCCAACCACTTTGTCAGAAGAAGACCAGCCAAGAAGAAGTTTGACACCAGTGTTCAAAGCCATGGCTAACAAGACTCTCATTGAATTCTCCGCTCCAACCACTACCAACATCAGGACTGGACCAACAGTCAATGTGGGAGAAGAAGGATTGGAGCTCAAGCCAGCCCTGATCAACATGGTGCAAGCCAACCAGTTTTGTGGGAAAGCACATGAAGATGCAAGTGCCCATCTCCAACACTTCCTGGACATTTGCAGCACATTCACCATCAAAGGACTTGAAAGAGATGTCATACTACTTTGCCTTTCTCAATTTTCACTCTTGGGAAGGGCGAAGCAATGGTTCTATGCCAATAGAGAGAAAAACACTACATGGAATATCTGCTCCACTGCTTTTCTAGCAAAGTTCTTTCCCATAGGTAAAACCAATACCCTACATGCAAAGATCTCAACTTTTCAGCAGCAGTACGATGAGTCTGTCCCTGAGGCATGGGAACGCTTTCAAGATTACATATCAGAATGTCCTCACCATAGGATGGAGGATTGGTTACTCATGCAGACATTCTATCATGGGCTCACCACAAGTGCCCGTGAGAATATTGATGCAGCTGCTGGAGGGTCGTTCTTGTCACTCACTATTCGTGAAGCCACCACTCTTGTTGAGAAGATAGCTTCGAACCAAGGATGGAACGAAGAACACACTCAACCACTCAAGAGAGGAGGAATGCATCAAGTCAAGGAGGTGGACATGCTGTCTGCCAAGATGGACCTGCTCATGAAGAAGCTTGACGAAACATGATCAACAAAAGAAGGAAGTCATGCACATCCACGATTCTTGCATGACTTGTGAAGAGTGTGGAGGCACTAGCCACACAGGAAGCAACTGTCTTGAAGTCCAAGAGGATGTAAACTATATCAAGAACAACACCAACTATCGTCCTCAATAGAATCAAGGATGGAACCAATAGAATCAAGGGTGGAATCAGCAACAAAGATCTAACTACCCAGGTAACTACTCAGGTAACTACCAAGGTAACAATTTCAACCAACCACCTTTGAGAGAGATGATTGTTAATTAGAATAAAGTTATTGATAATATATCTAGAAAGATAGCTTCCAATGATAAAGTGCTTAAAACTATAAACAATAGAATGGATAGCTTTACTTCTGCCATAAAGAATCAACTCAGCTTTAATAAGATGATAGAATCACAAATCTCTCAGCTAGCCGCTTCAGTACCTGTGGCTAAAAAAGGTAAGATTTCAGGGAATTCGGAAGAATTAGAAACTATGAATCTTGTAGACATCTTCAATGCAGGAGAATACTTCGTCACACCACCTAGACCACTAAGACCAGTATGGGGAGAAGAGGACATGCCAGAAAAGAAAGGAGATCCAGGAAGACTCGTCGTCCCCATCCACGTCGGAGCTCACACTTTCGACGAAGCCATCTGCGATTTGGGAGCAAGTGTCAACATTATGCCTAAGGTAATCTATGAGAAAATTCATGGTCAACCTTTGTTGTAAACAACCATGTGTTTGCAGCTTGCAGATCAGATATTGTGCTACCCTAAGGGAATTCTTGAAAACGTTCTTGTGGGAGTTGGACACTCAACTCTATGAGTAGACTTTGTCGTCATAGAAATAGGGGGAGATGATAGAGCACCCATCATTTTGGGATGACCATTCCTCAGCACAGCCAAAGCCATCATCTACGTCGACACCGCCAAGATTTGTTTCACCGTTGGAGACACCAAGGAGAGATTTCACTTCAAGAATCGTACACTCGCAACGCGAGTCCATCCTCAGCACCCGTACAATTACTTGGATTTTGACAAGATCCTAGAAAAGAAGAACAAGATTCCAGAAAGAAAGGTTCTAGAAAAGGAGGTTCCAGAAAAGAAGAATGTCTACACTTATGAAGGCATCTTGTCTACTCCAAACAAGAACAACAATAAGAAGGAGAAGAGCAAAGCAAAGTAACCTGTTCAAGAACCAGTCTTGATGGTCAACACTATTGAACCACCTTTTGATCCTACTTTTCCTCCATCACACCTTGAAAAGAAGGAAGATCCTAGAGTACCTAACATCGATTGTATGATCAAAGAAAGTACCTTCTACAAGACGTTCTGTAAAATTGGCTCAAGCATCAACATCATGTCTATGGTAACATATAAACATTTATATCATGATAGACATTATGCCCAATATATTTATAGCTGCAGCTAGCAGACCAATCGTTCCAATTTCTAGAAAGAATAGCCAAGGACGTAACAATCAAGATCAGGGATCAAGAAGTTCCCACCGACTTCATGGTTCTAGATATGGGTGAAGAAGATGACGTCCACCTTATCCTAGGGAGACCGTTCCTTCATACCACCAGCGCGATCATCTACATGAAGCAAGGGGAAATCCATTTCCACTTCCCTGGGGAGAAGGTACATTGTTACGTTAATAGCTATACTACTTATGAGAAGCTCAAGAAGAATAGAAATAGGAGACGCCGCTCTCAGTGTCTAAGACAACAAGTCATCAAGGAAGAAGGGGCTGATTAGAAAAAGGAAGCTGTTGAAGGAGAAGCTGCCCTAGAGGTAAAAGAAGAAGAGAAGTTTCTAGACAAGGAGCCACAGGAAGAGAAACCGAAGACCAAGAAAGTATGGATAAAGAAAGAGATAACACCACTAAGCACTCCCGCACAAGAAGAAGAATTGCTATCTCCCGACTCACTAGATACTCAGGTACAAACAGAAGAGAAGAAATCGAGGGAGGACTTTGTCCCCTGAGACACCCCCTCAAGTGTGTGATCGAGCCAGAAGGTCCGGTTCGACGGACCTAAATCTCTAAACCTTCGCCGAAAGGTTACATTGGTAGTTATCCTCATATTTACCTTCCTACATAGTTTTACCTTAGCATATTTATTTTTTCGCATCTAGTCATAAGCATAAAAATTAATTTATTTTGCATCATATCATTGCATCTAAAAAAACTTAAGCCCCATGTGAATAAGTTTCGATTGTTTACTGTGGAGGCATAAAAAATAATTTTTGCATCTACATACAAAAACAGAAAATCCAAAAAATATTGAGATCTTGTTGAAAAGTGCTTAATTGGAAGTCCATAAGGTTCCAAAAATGGATAAAGCATAAATGGTTTTACCACTAACACTTAATCTATTCCACGAGCTTTGTTGCCTATTTTGAGTTAAGCAGGATTCAATGAGAAGATTAGCCAGAAGTTTTCATCCACTCTGGAAGGACCTCTTCATCGACCATCCACTTTGGAGATCCAAAGGGATAAGGAATATCTACGCTGTCAAGATTCAAGACGAATGACTACGTCAACATCCAGCTTGGGAAAGGAGCATCCCCCATGTATCTAGCTAAGTATTTCTTTCCTTATGTGTGATTTATTTTAGAAAAGAAATAAAAAGATAAATAATTTAGAAAACAAAACAAAAAAAAGTCTACTATCTATATTAGTTGTTAAATATTTAGGTAATAAAGAGAGAGTATACATGTCTGTTTAACCAGCCCTTAAATGAATTGACCTCTAGATAATCTGTTTGCATGGAAATGATGAATAGTTGCTCTGTCGTAATCCCTTTCAAGTGCCTAGTATTCAACCTTAAATTCTACTAAGTTTTAGGATATGATTGTTTTGACATGAAGATTTGCCCTAAACCTGAAACTTGTAGGTTGCAAAAGCTTAATCTAAGTCTAGGTGTTTGACGAGTATGATATGAGAAGGTTTTGAGCTGCTATTTATCTTGTTCCTAGTGATACTAGAGTTCTAGAGATTTATCTTTTGAAAACTTAAAATTGTTACAAGATGAGTTCCTGTATGATGAGTGATTAAATTCCTACCACAGCTATATATTTGCTAGACTAGGAAAATTAGCTCATAGGCTACTTGCTTTGTATTGAGTTTGATCAACCCGTGTAAGACCCTTGTCGAGAGGATCGTCATACTCCCAAGATCAAGATCACGTACACTCCACCTAAATATGCTACTTCTACCCTAGAAGTACGCAATAACATGCTTTCCACTTAGATCCACTAAAAATGTTCTATTCCTACCCTGGGAATGAACAACCAAAAATATTTCTTTTTTTTCCCATTTCATCCATTAAACCTTGTCATTGTCATTCAGTAAATTGCTCCAACAGTCCTTGTTATTTATCTCTTGATATGTACTATCAAAAGAAGTTTGGGTTCTAGTTAAAAAAAGAGAAAAAGTATTGAGCCCAAGTATTCTTCAAAGTCTTCAAAGTTCTAAAAGAGAAGTATCCCCTCAAGGAGCAAAGTAAGATAAGGTTTCCACCATGTTTTCACCCTCGCCATGTCACACCCTTTATCACCATTGTTCCACCATACACCCATTCCACATATATAGGTCCACACATGTACATCATGATCTAAGGGTATGATTTCCCCTCTGAGGATCCTAGTTTTGATTAGGCAATACATACCAGGTAAGTATGCTACATCCTTGAAATACCTTCAGCTTCACATAAGCTTGATAGTTATAGGGAGAGAAGAGGGAAGGTATGATGCTACTCTGCCTTATGCCAAAAATACCACAAATCTTGAGATGAGAGAAGGCAGAACACCATTGTTGCCTTAGAGAGGAATCCACAAATACCACATATGAGAGACTCAAAAGGATCATACAAAGGAATCTCTGAGTTTTATTTTGAAAACCTTGCAAAACTCTGAAATAAAGGTTGATCGAAGAGCTTGAGACATAGTGTTCGACTTAATTGTTCTGCTTTTCAACTAGTCAAGACACAAGTGAAGGTTACAAGCCCCATGGCTGAAGGTAATATGGGTAAGTTGGAAGTTGAAATGGTTTATTCTAACTTGGAGGAGAGTTTTTGTTTGAGCATCTATGTACTTTTGATGTGTGAAAGCATTGTAGAAACTCCTGATCCATCATATTAAACCAAACCACTGTTTCTTAAGGGACTAGCAAAGGGTAAGCTTGGGGGAGTTTGTTGATGTTAATTAACTCCAATTTTAAGCCATCAACTAACCCATGGAAATGTTTGAAATAATGTGTGAAGTAGGGTTATAGAGGTTTATTCTAATGAGTTCCACGAGTTGTGTTGTTCTCACTTGTTTTGTAGGATATGCAGTATTTCATCATATAAAAGTATCTCAAGTGAAGAATCTAAGCACACCATTGCAAAGAGCTTGTCAAGATGATCGAGACAGATATATCAATTTCCATATTAGGAGCACCAGAGAGAAAGTCCTTGATGGGTACGACTTGGAAGACTCTAGAAGACCCTAGAACCATCATCATCACAAGACCAGGGATTAAACCGACAAGATTCTATAGCTTTGCAAAATAATCTTTTCCAGGGATTTATCCAGAATCTAGGGAAGGAAGGAATCCATTCAAGACACGACTCATTACGCGAATGGATTAAAAAGTGGCATTAGAAGGACGTAGAAGACACCAAAAGGCATGGGAATAGAGTGGAGTCTCGATGGCTGTCAGGTGGGGCTGGCCAGCCCCACATGTCAGGCCAACCAGCCTGGGCCCACCTCCAAGAGAGATCAACTTCACGTGGTGGCCTCCAACCGACCTCTACAACGCATCTTGACCATTGTTTCATGTCGGTTTGATCCGAGGGCTGCGGTTCATCCCTCGGGCTATATAAGTAGAGTGTTAGGCATTCTTAACGTCACTACCAAAAGTAGACTTAGTTTTCTAATTCTGATAACGGCGCCAAAAATGTCAAACCTATCCCTCATGCCACTTAAGCCAAGTTGTCATCCCCAGCATGACACGAGAGACGCGGTATTAAAATATGCAATTGCTCATCAAGATAAATAATAAAAGGGATCTGCAAGCGCACAGATTAATACCGATGTAGCATTTTAACCGGGAAGTATTCCAGGTATCGTTATTTATATTTTTACCACTGGGAAGGGATTTCTAAGTATCATGGTTGATAATGGAATGAGAATATAGAACTAAGTACACATCATTGCATGTATAACCGAGAGTATTTATCAATCTCTCTATACAGGTATAAATGTCACATTAAGTAAAGGTAAAGTGATAATGGTGACAAAGATAATTAATCTGATCAGCTAGCCACATATAATAATGATAAGCACCTCAACAGATATTCTAGCAAGTCATTAGCATGGAATTAGGATGAACTACAAAGATATTCCCTAAGTTATTATTAACTATAAAGTTTAGCATATCATAGTTAGTGCAATTATACTTGGCAATCATGGTGAGAAAAGACTATATCCATGCATAGTGAATATTAGCAAGGAAGATGAAGAACATAGCAATCACTCCCCTGTAATAGTGTTGCTCTGCCTGCCCTATACACGAGAGGGGGACTATATAAGAATCAACGAAGCTGTCACTATCGCGAACTACCCCACAATCCGGCATATAGGGTGCAATCGCAGATAAATACGGTATAGACACCACGTCTACACAATAATTATCATTCACCCACTGTACACATGGATAAACGCTATACGATCCTAGGCATGTATATAATTCCAATCTAACTAAGCCAAGCATATAACTATGATAAACTAAGAACAATATAATTGCAAATATAATCAAGTAGAGCAAAGTCATAACCAATATATTGAAATAGAACAAAGTCATATTCATAATATTGAAGAACAATGATGAACAATTGAAGAACAATAGAGGAATTACCAAGAATCCTCTTGACAGATCCGGGAACCAATCGAAGATTGACTCCTTCTAGTTCTAATCCTATGTAGCTATGCTAACTAGAGATCTAGTTGATGTGGTGGCTCTAGGTCTTGATCAGAGGCTCTCCTCCTGAATTAGGGTTTGAAGTATGAGACGAGGGCCCTCTCCTCCAGGGGCAGGGGCCTTGCTTATATAGCCCTTTCAGATGAATCTGGGTCGTTGGATCAAACCGACATTGATCGTGCGGTTTTCCTTGATCCTCTAGGTCGGTGGAGCATAATCCTCGAGGCAGAGCCTGATTGGTCCACAGGAAGGGGCGGGCGCCCTGGGGACTAGGGCGGGCGCCCTGTCTCCGGCCCCGTTACGCCTCCCGTTCGTTCCCGTGGCTTCTGGAGTCTTCTAGATGCAAGATAATTACGTGTTCGGTTAATATCCCGTCATTAATCCGACATGTGGGCCTTTCTTCCGTATTTCCTGATAACCCCCTGCAGAAATAGATAAACAGCAAAACTCGTGGAATTCTGTCAGATAAAACCCTAAGTCTAGGTGTTGGTTTCATTTGGATCCTTTTCTCTATTTATTTGATAGTTATAATTGATACTTAAGGACCGTCAACAAACTCCCCCAAGCTTACCTCTTGCTCGTCCCTGAGCAAGGAGAGACTCAGTAGTTACTGAAATGCCTTTGAATTTTGACGGTACACATGCTTTCAAATAGAGTCTCATCTCTGAGTTAAAGTAAACTGTCAAGACTTAAAACTTACTCATTATACCTTTCACCATGGGGCTTGCAACCATCACCTTTGTCCTGAGCGGTTAAAAGATAGAACAGTCTAGTCAAGCGCCATGTTTCTTATTCTTGATCAGCTATAGCTCTAGAGTTTTTTTTGCAGATTTTCAAATAAAACTCAGAGATTCCTTGTATGACTCTCTCAAGTCTCTCTTTTGTGGTATTTCTGGATCCTCACCAAGGCAGTAATGATGTCTGCCTTCTCTCAAAGCAAAGTATGTAGTATTTGTGGTATAAGGCAGAGTGAATTGCCTTCTCTCTTATCCTATTCTAATAAGGCTTTTGATATCTGGAGCTCATCGGTGGGAGATAAAGTATACAGACTTACAAGACATTTATTGCATAGTCAAACCATGGATCCAGAGAAACAAGCCAATAAGTCAAATCAAGATGTGCATGTGTGGCGAATAAATGGTGTATGGTGGTAGTGATGATAACAATGATGAAAGTCTAATTCTACTTTTGCTCTTTTTGAGGGGATACGTACCTTTCTTGCTTTTAAAGCTCTTGAGGAGAATAAGATGCTCTATATTTTCTCTTTTTTTTCCTCTCAGGTGGGTATCTTGTACCCCTAATTCTACTGTCGGACACTTGTCCATTTTTACCTCTCTTCTCACACTTTTTCTTTTTTTTTCATCGAGGTTCCGAGCACTTGCTCCTTTTTATTTCCTCGTATCTTTTTCTTTTCGAGGTTCCGGGCACTTGCCCCTTTTTATTTCCTCGTATAGAGCACTCATCTCCTTAGAACAATATAGCAAGTGGTAGTAACCAAAATAGCTTGAGCATTTATTTCACAGGGGATAACAAGAATGGGAAAATATTTTTGGCTATTCTCTCCCGGATTAGGAGTAGAATAATTTTATGTGGATCTGGAGATGAGAATGAGTGGATATATGTGGATGCGTACTTCCGGAGTAGAAGCAGCATGTATGAGTGATCGTGCAAGTGAATCTTGATTTTAACCGCATGACAAGCTCCTAAGGGTCTACACAGCTTGACTACACTCAATGCTCATAAGCAGTAAAAAGTAAATGTATGGCTTAAAGTCTAGCAAGCATGTATGTATGGTTGTGGTAGGAACTTAAACTCTCATCATACAGGAACTCATCATGTAGCATTTTAAGATTTTCAAAGATAAAATTCTCCAGAATTCTAGCATCTCTAGGAATAGATAAACAGCAGCTCAACCTTCCCATATCATATCCGTTAACAACTTAGACTTTAGATCAAGTTCTCTTCCCACAAGTTCAGGTTTAGAACAAGCTTTAAATGATAACAGTTATGTAAACTTAGAGAGAAAACTTCAAATTTGAAAATTAGGCAAAGCAACTATTCATCATATCCATGCTAGAGTTTTATTATTATTTAGATTCAGTTTAGCATAGCCACTTTATTTATTTATTAAAACACACTAAGCAAAAGATATAGGTATATATATATAAGCACAAAATCTTTATTTGGTTTTTTTTTCATAGTTATGTATATTTTTATTTTTATAGGGTAGAAGTATATATAAATATAAAGATAAAGATAGAAATACTTAGCAAGATAATGGAGGTGCTCTCCCCCAAGCTGGATCTTGACATAATCTCTTCTGATGTAGCTAGCAGATGGCGGAGGTGTATTTGAAAGTCGGCAGCACCCTGACAGCGATTAGAATGTCCTCTGTCTACTAGTCTCCTTGAATTCTGTGAAGCTCAAATAGACAACAAAGCTTTGTGGAACTGATTAAGTGTTAGCATAAATATCTAGCCTTTATCATGCTGAGCCTCCTTGATTTTTTTATGTTTTTTTTCTTTTATAAAGCAGAAGAAAATATTTATGTATTTATTATATATATATATTTTTTATGCCACCACAGTGAATGTACTTATGGGTTTTATGCCACTCGCATACTCACATGGGGCTTTAGGGTTTTTAACATTTTTATTTTCTTTTTAAGATAGTATGAATATGATTAACTAAGCAAACTATTTAAGATAAAGTAAATAATTAAAAGGAAAGGATAACTACCAAGTTACCTCTTGGCAAGGCGTTCGGTGTTTTTAAGTCCTCCGAACGGGACTCTTATTCGTTCAGTCGTCCTGGGACTTGGTGGATGGCGTAGTCGGTGGTTCCGGCGGCGCCTCCTCTTCATGTACAACTATCTTTTCTTTCCATACCTGTCTCGGTGCTTTGGTCTCCTCAGGACAGTGTTGGTTGAGTGGTATGTCTTCAGATCTTACCACTTCTCCTTCATAATCTGCCCATCCATCCTTGATGACCTGTTGCTTCTGATTGTGGTTACGCCGCCTTCTTCTTGTCCTGACCTGCTTGGATTCTTCAAATACATAGTTAGGGTCAGTAAAGTAAAGACGTACCTTCTCAGAGGGGAAGTGCATGTGGACTTCTCCAGTTCCAATGTAGATGATTGCTTTGACAGTGCTAAGGAATGGTCTTCCAAGGATGATGGGTGGATCGTATTCATCTTCTCCCATGTCAATAACCTGAAAGTCTGTATGGACAAAGTGATCGTCTATCTTGACAGGGACGTCAGTTACTGTACCTTCGACCTGTCGGAATGTATGATCTGCCATCTGGAGCTGAATATATGTTGGGTTTAAGGGCATGGTTCCGAACAGAAGTTCATAGGTGACCTTGGCCATTATGTTGACGCCCGACCCAGTGTCGCAAAGTGTCTTGTAGAAGTGGAACCCATTAATGGAGCAATAAATGCTTGGCATACCTGGGTCGTCCTTCTTAGGCAAGAACGGTGACTTGAGTTGGCGATCTTGACCTTTGTGCACGGCAGTGACCATCTTAGCTATCTCGGTCCATACTTGCTTCTTGCTCTTGTTCCTCCTGTCGGTCCTCTTCCTTGGTTCATATTGGGGTTGCTCTGGGATTTGTGCGGTCTTGTTCTTGAAGGAAAACGTTTCCTTCCTCCCCTTGATGTAGAAACTGATCTTGGCAGCACTAGCATAGATGACAGCTCCCGCGGTGTTCAGGAATGGTCTCCCTAGGATGACGGGAGCCCTCTCATCAGAACCGGTCTCTATCACTACGAAGTCTGCTGGAGCGTACGAGGAACCCACTCGGACACAGATGTTCTTCAATATTCCTCTCAGAAAACTCAGTGTCCTATCTGCAAGCTACAAACACATGGTTGTTTCTAATAATGGTTGTGAAAAGAGTTTTTCATAGAGTACCCTGGGCATGATGTTGACGCTGGAGCCAAAGTCACAGAGTGCTTCTGGGAAGTCTCGCATGCCGATGGAGATCGGGATGACGGGGCGTCCTGGATCGCCTCTCTTGACCGGCAGACGGTCAGTACTTACTTCCACGATAGGGTTACTCCAGTAATCTCCTGCATCAAACATGTCTACAAGATTTGCAGATTCTAGTCCTTCCGGTTGTGATGGTATACCGGGGTTAGTAGCAGGAACAGCAGCAGCTATTTGATTCAACTGAGATTCAATCATTTTATTAAAGCTAATCTGGTTCTTGATGGCAGTAGAGAAATTATCCATTCTATTATTTATATTTTCTAGTATTTTATCATTAGATGCCAATTTCTTAGACAGGTTATCCATTAGCTTTCCTTGGTTGGACACTAACTCTCTCAAAGGTGGATAATTATTATTATTATTGAAAGAATTGTTACCTTGGTAATTACCTGAGTAGTTAGGCCTCTGTTGATTCCAACCTTGATTTTGCTGAGGACGGTTGTAGTAGTTGTTGTTATTGTTGATGTAGTTCACGTCCTCCAGCAACTCAGGACAGTGATTGCCCGAGTGTCCAGTACCTCCACACTCCTCACAAGTCATGTGGGAGTCGTAGACGTGCATGACTTCTTTCTTTTCTCCAGCTCGATCATCGAGCTTCTTCATGAGTAGGTCTAGCTTGGCAGACAGCATGTCTACCTCCTTGAGCTGGTGCATACCTCCACCTCTCTTGCATGTCTGAGTTCTTTCTTCATTCCAACCTTGGTTGGATGCCATCTTCTCCACAAGAGCTGTGGCTTGAGGTATGGTGAGTGATAGGAATGCTCCTCCAGCTGCAGCATCCATGGTTTCACAGGCACTGTTAATGAGCCCATGATAAAATGTCTGCATCAACAGCCAGCTTTCCATTCCATGATGGGGACATTCTAGGATGTAGTCTTGGAAACGCTCCCATGCTTCTGGAACGGATTCATCATGTTGTTGCTGAAAACTTGTAATCTTCCCACGGAGAGCATTGGTCTTGCCCATGGGAAAGAATTTGGCCAGAAAGTTCATGGAGCAGAGTGCCCACGTAATGTTCTTCTCCTTTGTAGCGTAGAACCACTGCTTCGCTCTCCCCAACAGTGAGAATGGGAAAAGGCGAAGTAGTATGGCGTCTCTGGGGACATCAGCCATGGTGAAAGTGCTGCAGATCTCCAGGAAGTGTTGAAGATGAGCACTAGCATCTTCGTGTGGCTTCCCACAGAACTGGTTAGCTTGCACCATGTTGATGAGCCCAGGCTTGAGCTCGAAGTTCTTGTCGATGGCCGCGGCAGGTCCAGTGCAGATGTTGTCCGTAGTGGGAGCTGAGAACTCGCGGATCGTCTTGTTCGCCATGGCTTCGAATTCAGTCGACAAATTCCAGATGAAACTTTGGCGGTCTTCGGATTTGGATGAAGCTTTGTGCTGAAGTGTTGACGATGTCTTCTTGAGCTTGGCTCTTGTTCTTCTGAATAAGACTTCGGGATCATCAACAAAGTTGTCTGGAAGATGTCTTCTATTCATGCATCACCCTGCAATAAATAATCAAAATGGAAAATACAGCGGTAAAACTGTATAAGAGAATTGATAAGCTCGATCAGATTAGTGATGCAAATGATGACTCAAAGTTCCATATTCATTCCTACTTAGTAATCAACCTTCCCCGGCAACGGCGCCAAAAATGCTTGTTGGGCATTCTTAACGTCACTACCAAAAGTAGACTTAGTTTTCTAATTCTGATAACGGCGCCAAAAATGCCAAACCTATCCCTCATGCCACTTAAGCCAAGTTGTCATCCCCAGCATGACACGAGAGACGCGGTATTGAAATATGCAATTGCTCATCAAGATAAATAATAAAAGGGATCTGCAAGCGCACAGATTAATACCGATGTAGCATTTTAACCGGGAAGTATTCCAGGTATCGTTATTTATATTTTTACCACTGGGAAGGGATTTCTAAGTATCATGGTTGATAATGGAATGAGAATATGGAACTGAGTACACATCATTGCATGTATAACCGAGAGTATTTATCAATCTCTCTATACAGGTATAAATGTCACATTAAGTAAAGGTAAAGTGATAATGGTGACAAAGATAATTAATCTGATCAGCTAGCCACATATAATAATGATAAGCACCTCAACAGATATTCTAGCAAGTCATTAGCATGGAATTAGGATGAACTACAAAGATATTCCCTAAGTTATTATTAACTATAAAGTTTAGCATATCATAGTTAGTGCAATTATACTTGGCAATCATGGTGAGAAAAGACTATATCCATGCATAGTGAATATTAGCAAGGAAGATGAAGAACATAGCAATCACTCCTCTGTAATAGTGTTGCTCTGCCTGCCCTATACACGAGAGGGGGACTATATAAGAATCAACGAAGCTGTCACTATTGCGAACTACCCCACAATCCGGCATATAGGGTGCAATCGCAGATAAATACGGTATAGACACCACGTCTACACAATAATTATCACTCACCCACTGTACACATGGATAAACGCTATACGATCCTAGACATGTATATAATTCCAATCTAACTAAGCCAAGCATATAACTATGATAAACTAAGAACAATATAATTGCAAATATAATCAAGTAGAGCAAAGTCATAACCAATATATTGAAATAGAACAAAGTCATATTCATAATATTGAAGAACAATGATGAACAATTGAAGAACAATAGAGGAATTACCAAGAATCCTCTTGACAGATCCGGGAACCAATCGAAGATTGACTCCTTCTAGTTCTAATTCTATGTAGCTATGCTAACTAGAGATCTAGTTGATGTGGTGGCTCTAGGGCTTGATCAGAGGCTCTCCTCCTGAATTAGGGTTTGAAGTATGAGACGAGGGCCCTCTCCTCCAGGGGCAGGGGCCTTGCTTATATAGCCCTTTCGGATGAATCTGGGCCGTTGGATCAAACCGACATTGATCGTGCGGTTTTCCTTGATCCTCTAGGTCGGTGGAGCATAATCCTCGAGGCGGAGCCTGATTGGTCCACAGGAAGGGGCGGGCGCCCTGGGGACTAGGGCGGGCGCCCTGTCTCCGGCCCCGTTATGCCTCCCGTTCGTTCCCGTGGCTTCTGGAGTCTTCTAGATGCAAGATAATTACGTGTTCGGTTAATATCCCGTCATTAATCCAACATGTGGGCCTTTCTTCCGTATTTCCTGATAACCCCCTGCAGAAATAGATAAACAGCAAAACTCGTGGAATTCTGTCAGATAAAACCCTAAGTCTAGGTGTTGGTTTCATTTGGATCCTTTTCTCTATTTATTTGATAGTTATAATTGATACTTAAGGACCGTCAACACAGAGGCAGACACCCTCAATGAATCATCTCAGAATCAATCCATCATTGTTCAGTTTAGGGTAGTCCCTTGAAAGGATAACCTAGAGCTCTACCAGCTAGGGCATAGCTAGAATATAAGAATAGGAATTAGAGGAGGCAAGCAATGCTTGGATTCCAGATCTAGTCGCGAGAAGGCTAGGTATAACCTTGTACATCTCTCTTGTATTCAACATTATTAATCTATTTGTTATTTGTCTTCTAGTTCATTGTGTTCATCTCCTAGTTCATCTACTTGTTCTTCTAGTTCACCTTGTCCATCTTATAGTTCATCATATTCTTGTCTAGTTTGTGTTGATCCTCTAGTTCTTATTCTAGTTTGTGTGTGAGTCGAATACTTGATAGGACTTGGTATAATTCTAGATTCATAATTATAATGTTCATTGCCTATATTGATTATATGTTTAGTATAGTTGGAGTAGTTTTCTGTTTATACTCTAGTTCATATAGCGCTCATTTCGATGATCAAGGGGCGGGTGGTAGAAGTTGTGTAAGCATGGTGCTCGGGCAATATCTATCTGTGAGTGCTCCCTATGTTCCGGGCCATGTGGTAGATCACAAAGGTGACTATTATAGCTTCATTGAGTTCTTTGTAGTCCACTCCCTGAATATAGGATTAGTAAGGCTGAGTTGCGGGGTGATATCTTGCTCTGTTCCTGATCCAGCTTAGCAATGTCTCTTGAGTATGAGTATGAGGTTACCTTGACCATGATTGCTAAATGTAATTGCACTAATTGATGTAGCTCAATGACCTATAGTTAGAATAACCCTAGGAGTTAGTCTCTATTTTCTAGTTCTTTCTAGAGTCATGTCCAAGTAGGAAAATGCTCGGTGGAACCCCTTTTAGAATTACCATGATCTGTTATTAATTATCCTTTATTATGATTGATCCTTGTTTTGAGATTGATCTAGTGGAACTCTTATCACAAGTGTAAGATATAGCTTTTAATCCTTATACCTCCAAGTGCCTTCCTAGTGGTAGAATTATAAATAATGATACCTGGAACTTTTCTGGGTGAAATGCTACAACGGGTGTATTTTATCTGTGCTTGCGGATAACCTTTATTCATATTTTAAGTGCTATGATCATAAGTACAACCACATCTTTTGATATTGTGTTGGGGATGATAACCTGGCTTAAGCAATGCTAAGAGATGTCCCAAACATTTCTAATGCCTTTGCTAAGGAAGGGTTTGACTTATCTTATTTGTAATCGTATTAGAGATGTCAACACGACTCTTAGAGGCAGCATAGATGGAATTGTTGTTCTCTTGAGTCAGAGCATCACTGATAAACTCATTAAAAGTGACACACTTGCAAGTGCCCATGGTCTTCATCAACTTGGGACTAAGGCTGTCATGGAACCGTCCAAATTATAAGAGCACAAGTACAAAAACATTCACCGAAGTGATCAAATTCTCACACTTGAGCCCATATAACTCTGGTAGTCCAATGAAATCACGAGGGATTTCAAACCAACCAACATACAAGCCAAGATCATAGTTATTCAACATAACAAGTCACGTGTTACATCCATTTCACATGTAGTTCCATATACATCGGAGTTCAACATAGTTATTACAACTTACATTGAAAAGTAGCGGAAGCAAAGTAATTTGAAACTAACATTACTCTTATTTCAAATACATGCCAGTACTAAGGTCGACTTCTAACAAAAGCATTAGAGATAAGGTAAATAATAAGGATCATGCCCATGATCGCACTCCGCCTCTATGGCAGGAGTCAACCAACTCTTGCAGTCGCCATGATACATCACAACCTGCAACAAGTGGGGATAAAACCCTGAGTACAAGAAGGTACTTAGCTAGACTTATCCGTCATAAACTAGAAATAAGTTGACACCAAGGATGATGCAAGGCTGATGTAAGTAGGCTAGCTTGACAACATTTGCATAAAAGCTTAATATAGATAAATAATCATTAATGCTTAAGCATCAAGTTAATTATCATTAACCTGTCATCTATATTAGCACTTGTACTAGAACACTCACTGGATTAGGAGCAAACAATATTAACCATAGCAGGTATAAATTTAGGCAACCGTTCCATCACCATCCAATTAACCATCCGTTCAATTTAATGGAATCTACGTTGCCGCTGCTCAAGTCAAGTGCTCACTAACCAGGAGCGACGATGATTCGAATCGAATACCTATCCAGCTGGAGGGGTATTTCTAACACTCACCGAGACACGCCTGGCGAGGGCTGCTCAGGTCACCTTTGGTACCATTCAGGAAAGCGCGGGTTCGACTAATGCCGCATCCCCAAGGGCAACACTCTGCCAGGATGATAGGGACTTTAATCCCCTTGGTCTTATGCCAATGTTTCCAAGCACATCCTTACTACCTCCAAGATGCGACCTACCCTTCGATTCCTAGCCTGAACTGTATTACTCGGATTCACGGTTGGAACGACTTATCCGACCAACTAAGTGTTAGACTGCGTTCAACATGACTCAAGGACATACAGCGAATCGGTCCTTAAACGACTCAGACGGGGATAGATCCACACCCAAGACCTCCATGCCTTGTTGCTTCACTATCGTCATCCCGCCCGGTCTCATTTCATTTTATTAACACATGGTTCTTTTCCACGATAGTAAATATAGCCAACCGTGCCATATATGAATATCCCTACATCTCGCAGGTGATAGGAAATCACCTGAAATCTACCGCTTAAAGCAGGGCTAAGCATCTACTCGATCCTAGTCTATGTAGGATTTAAGGATTCATATCTCTGGACAAGGAGTGATATTGATGCAGCAAGGGTTTCCAACCAACTCCTACCACTTAATGCAACAATACTTATAACATATATAGAATTAATTGCTTTAAAGGTAGGAGGCTTATAATACTCCGGGGCTTGCCTGGGATCTGACTCAAGTCAGTGTTAGTTAGATGAAACTCGCTTGGCGAGCATCTCCCATCCTAGCACTTGTCTTGTCCTTCTATCTTCGGGATGGATCCACCAACACCATCTTTGGGTTCAGCTCCATATCATGTCCTTCATGTGGTGCATCTAGCGTACCTATGTGAGATGTAAGATGCAATTGTATGAATACATGGAAATGCAATGGACAATGCATCACATACAGTAAGCCAGACAAACACCATAATACACTCCACATGCATAGACACTTCATGTTGCTTAAATAAACATCTCTCAACCTAATATAAAAGATGGCAAGCATAATAGACATGGCACACAAGATTTCACAAGATCTCAGGTGTATGAACTTAACTACCCTCAAAGGCATAAGTCACACTTAACAATATACAAGCAAACAACTATAATTGGCATCTATCAATTTCTAGACATGCAAACAGCAGCTACAAGATTTAGCTATAACTAGAGTTACACAAATCCAAATGACTTACAAGAAGACATTATAGAAAGCTTATGAAATTCTCTACATTTCATCTAATATCACCATAGCATGATTCTAAAGTTTAACATGTCAAATTTACACAAACACAGAAACTGGTCTAACAAGACAGAGAGCAAGCAATTCTGTAACCCGACTTTAAACAGCTATAACTCCTAAACAACATGGCCAAATACCACCAAATTTTAACAGCAACAAGATATATAAATTATCTACAACTTTTGTATAAACAAGTTTCACAACAAGGCACATTATCATGAAGAACTTTGCCAAGTTTCCAGATCTGTCCAGAAACTTCATTTGCAAGAAATAATTATTAACTTATGTTGCAAACATATAATTGGACAAAACAAACTTTACCAACATATCACACAAGACTAATGAACACCAGAAAACATAGTGTCCATTCCTAAATAAATTCTTTTAATGCATTTTCTTAATTTATTGAGATAATTAATTGGAATTATAAACGCTAACCAAAAGTGCACAATAAATTCTACCAAAATTACAGTGGCCTACATATGCTCCCAATAGTCTACTGTACAAATTTTAAGCCATTTGGACATGTATATCAACCCCTATAAAAAAGACAAATGGCTATCGTAATAAATTGTGTGAGAGCAAGATACATTAATAACTCACTCATACAACACCCAAAATTCATGAAATTATTACCACACATCAAACATCACATGAGTAGCATGCCAAAAAAATTTCACTTCATTTGGAGCTCTAAATTTGCAGTTATGAAAATGACAAATACAACCAGCAATGAAAACCTAGATGCAAAAATCTATTTTTAGAACCAAAACTTTAAACTAACATATGACATATTATAGATCTTCTGCATAGAGAATTTTACAAGGATTCCAAAAAGTCCTTATTTGCTATTTTACGAATTTCTATGATTTACTATGCCTTTTCAAAAATTAGCCAAAACTACCACAAATAGGTCCTTTTGGCACTATTCACTTAGAGTCACTAGTTCTGCAGAAAGGCCCCTCCCTTTAGTCAAACTGTTGCACGAGGCCCCTGACGTGAATCAACACAGGGGAGCTCGTCAGGGCTTGCACTTTTCGGTGGAGGAAGACTCGCCGGCGGCGGCTGAGCGGCGGGGGAGCACCGGGGAACCCACGCGCACTCATGGGGCCACTCGGCTCGGCCCGAGACGGACTGCAGCCTGCTGGCCATGCACGCCAGCGATGCCCGAAGGCGCAGCTCTGGCGGCGGCCACTAGCAGCAGTAGGCGAGGTCGGGAAAGGTGCGCTTAGGGGGCAGCGCGGGATGAAGAAGGCGGTGGTGGTGGCAGTTTGTCCCGACACAGCTGGAATCGGTGGAAACGGCCGGCGACAGCGAGCTCGGCAACGACGCCCATGGTGGCTCCGCTCTGGCACGCGCGTTGCGGCTAGGAAGGATACTGAGAGGGCAAAAATGAGCGCTAGGGCGAGTGAATGCCGTCTGAGGGCCGCGCTAGTGCTCCCCATTGCGATTGGAGAGGCAGGGCACGTGGCAATGCACTACCCTTGCATGGAGGACGCGCACCCCCCCACATCGAACTCCTGGCGGGCGTGATTCAGCACGGCTTCGGTCCACAAAACGGCATATTCGGTTAAGATTCGGACCTTGAGTGCTATAGCAAAGTTGTTGACCACAGAATACTCTCCGACTTTCATTAAGGGCTACTAACCATTAGAGCCCTGATTTGACGGTTAATTAAGCCCTAACTGGGCAGCGTTAGTGTGTTAACAGAGATTGGGAAAACTCAAACTTGATGATCAAAACGAGGCCCAACTGATGCCATCTTCTTACATGCTCTTCTCCATCATGGCTACTCCAACTTTTATATTTGGCTCAACTTAAGTTGCTTAGCAAAAACGCGAGAACACGACGTGCCAACCGGTATTGGTGCTAGAATTTCCAGACTTAGAAAAATTTCTAAGTCTGAAACAAACTGCAGCAGATTCAAACTTTGAGCCATGGTTTGACTTACCTCCAAGCAAATTTAACTCTCGGTCCAAAAACACTATTTGCAGAGCACCAACTGAGCTACAACTTTCATTTAAGGATCAAGGTCTAGATCAGCTTGGGTTGCAAGATATAAGGCTCCAAAGTTGTAACACCCGAGAATACATGGCATAAATACGGATTTTTCTTTATGGATTAAGTAATTTATTTAGCGAAGGTTGACCGGATTTAAAGAGAGGCCATAATTTTGACTTTTTGGTTCGTAGCTTGGATGGATAAACTGAGACTACCAATTCATTGAGCTTGCAAAAATATTTTCGTTTGACTACTCATATACGTTATTTCGAATATGGATCATTAGCTATCTTTGGTGCAAGATTTGAGAAAAAAACTGCTATAGTATCTCATTGTGCTACAGTGACTGGCCAGAGTCCCATGAGTCCTGCCGTGCGTGGCCAAGCCTTTCTAGACAGGGCCTTTTCATTTTCCTTTTCTTTTCATATTCTCTTTTTTATTTTCTCTACCATGGTCCCTTTTAACCTGGCCAGTATCTCCCTTGCCCTGGCTGTTCACGTTCTGGAGCCATTAGGTGCCACCTTGGCTGTTCACGTTCTACAGAAGAAAAGAAGAGAGGGAACAAAGAAGACAAGGGAAGAAAAGAAGGGAGGAGCAGAAGAGATGTTTTAAGGTCTTGCCGTCGTCGTCACCATCGCTATCCTCATCGTTTCCGTTCTTCCCAAACCGGTTAGGGATCTACTCATCTCTTCGTTTTGGTCTCAATCCCTTGTTTCCCTCGCTGTCCTTGACGGCCATACCACGTTTGGTGTAGATGGGCACGGAAAGAGAGTCATAGGGGCGGGGATCGTCGTAAGGTGGAGAAGAGGAAGCGAGAAAGAAGTGAATCGCTGGGGGTTTGTCACCGTGTTCATTGTGGTTGACCTAGGTAAGATGCCAAATCTTAATCCACTAATTTTGGTCAAGATTTGTGGATTAAATTGCTTTGCTAGAGGGTGTTTGTTGGGAGTAAATCTTGAGATCAATCGTGTCCGCGTTCTGCAATCTGTCATGTTGTGTAGTCTGTGTTCATCGAATTTTTAGGGCATCTTACTGGCCTCAATAATTTTTTCCACTGTTGACAAAGTTGTAGAGCACTTGAATATCTTTCTTTTGACTCCAATATCAGCATCATAGCCCTTGTATTCTGAGAGAGATGGTCATTCTTTTATGTCTATTTTTCAGTGATGAGTATGGTGACAGTTTAAGATCTTATCTGTTTTTGACAATCTTATTGAATGATTTTGAACTTATGGTCTGAACAAAGGTTGTAGGGGTTGTCCTAAGCTTTCTATATTGGTAAAGATCATCATGTTTGGATAAGCATAACTCCATTTATGAATTTCAGAAGTTTGCTGTCCTGTTTGAGTTGTCAGAAAAGTTCAGTTAGTTTCAGCGGATGTTTAAGCCATCTTGGAGATCTGTTATGCTTGGTTGTATTATATCAAAGTTGTAGATGATTGTGTTCTCCAGCTTTTGTAAAAGTTTCATAATTTTTGTATAACTAATTTATCCACAGTGAAAATGTGAAGCAGGGTTCCTGCGTTGATTGCTTGTTTGGTCACTGTATTGGGGGGAATCGGTAGCACCGGTCGTAGAAGCATTTTATATCATTTGTGAATGTTTGTATGAGTTTATATTCTGAGGTGATAATGTTTGAACAGGTGTGCACCTTTGGATCGTTCTTAGCACACATTTTTGCATCGCTGGCTCGAGGCAAGTAAACGTAGCGGTGGTTTGCTACAGCTTGACATGTTATTTAATCTACCTACACTGTCATAACATTCACTAAATCAAGATAATATATAAGTATGAATTCACTTATCCCTATATAAAGTAACTTATATATGATGCTTATTGTTGAATCTTTTATCTTTTTTCTATCACCACGAGGTAAGTGCTATGCTTTATAATGATGGATGTATGTGGCATATGTGGCAAGCATTTATGCGGTTGCATCATATCATTGCATCATATTGCATTGCACAGCATTCGTGGATGTCGCCGCTTACTGGCCGTGACCGTACCGGTACAGCATTGTACGTTGCCCGAGGAGGGGTACGATGTAGCTTCATACCTTGTTGGGTATGGAGGCAGTGGACATGCATATGCATCGCATCTGCACTCTGAGGTTTACTTGCATTGAAGTTGTGGATATGAGGATAAATAGTTTGACTATGAATTATTCATTTCATAAGCTGTCATATCTTTGACTTTTAAATTGATGCTTAACTAACTTGTAGTTTGAATGACATGATCAGGCAGTTTGTTTGCTGAGATTTATTCTCACCCCTTTATCTTTCCAGGTGCTTGTTGATTGGATGCATGCTTGAAGGGATGGGATTAGCGGCACAACTTCACTATTTCACCTGCATTTAGACATAATAATGACAATCTTGGCTTGCTGTACTAAGCTTAGTTTATCTTCATGGTGATCCTTCATGGTTTAATAAAAATGTTTAAGTTGAAGCTTTACTTAATTATAGTTTTGTTCTTGTTGTCGCTTCCGTGCTTTACTTTGATGTTGGTTTTTTGCTACTGAGTTTTATACTCAGGCATGAGGGAAGGAACGTTAGTGACATCTTAGGCTTTTTTGGCGCCTGGGGTGTTACAAAAGTAGGGTAGGCGAAACTTGAAAACTGAATTCAGTTTTAAGCCGACTGAAATTGCAATCTTCTTCCATCTCCATCTCTCGAACCGAGCAAGCAAAAGCTAAACCAATTCCACAGAGTTGTAGATCTATATGAGGACTACAACTTCACTTAAAGGATCTAGGTTTGGTTCAACTTGGTTTGAGATATATACTATCCTAAAGGAGGGTACATCAAAACTAAAATCAGCTCCAACACTTAGCCAAATTTGAGAAGTCCAAAAACAGCAGCTAAATCAATCTTGTGAGCCCTATTTGACTTGGTTAGAGGCCAAACTAGCTCTTGATCATTTAAAAAAGTTTGTTCTACACATGATGAACTATAAATTTTGTTTAAGGTCAAACCTCATAACTGGTACAGAAGTCAAACTTTCACTTTGGTCAAAGTAGCAACTCGATAAAGCCTAAACTAGGGTTTTAGGCCAATCGGGGCATTGTCTTGACATTTGCTCAACATGAACCCCTCATGACTTTTGTTGTAGAGTTCATCTAGAGTCATTTGGGCAAAGTTGTAAAGTTTGGTTGATGATCTATAATTCCATTCACTTAATCACGCCATTCCAAGAAGGATATGACTTATCATTTCATGTGACTTTTTGATTCCAAACTTCATGAAACTTTTCGAGGGGTCACTATAGATAGGTACTAAGGTGAGACACATGAAGATATTTCAATAACATCAACCAAGCATATATCTTGAAAATGGCCTATATGTAAAGCAATGGTGCAACAGCCAAGTTTAGGTTAGGCTCATCTCCATAGGTTGACCTTGACATCGTCATCTCCACTTAATCTATCATGTTTGACCTCAAACACACTGCTTAGTGAGGGACAAACACCTGGGGTGTTATAGAAGCCACGCTTGAATCTAGCGATCTTCTTAGCATTAGTATCAACAAATTCAGTTGCATACCTTGCAAGGTTATTGAAGGCCTACAGATATTCAGTCAAGCTCTTACTGCCTTTAGTGAACTTCATAAACTTAGTGTGCTTCATTGCCATCAAACCAGGAGGAATATAATTTCCTCGGAAAGCCGCGTTGAACTAGTCCCACAGGATTTGGGCATTAGGGGGCAGCATAGAGTGGTAATGGCTCCACCAAATACCAGCGGGGCCATGCAATTGGTTAGAAGCATACTCGGTCTTCAGCTCATCTGCCAGGTGAAGTAGGCGGAAATTCTACTCAATAGTATTTAACCATTCATCAGCTTGCAGAGGTTCCTCCGCCTCCTTAAAGAGTGGGGGCTTAGTATCGAGAAAATCCTTGAAATCACTATGCTAGTTTGGTTCAAGTCCCCGACGTGCATGTCAATTGTGACAAAACCGACCAATTATATGAAATTAATTAAGAACATCACCCACCGGAGCAGATAATTTAGCAAACTTAAGTCCGTATAACCTGATAGTTCGTGAAACCTCAAAGGATTTCAAACCAACTCGCACACAAACCAAGATCGTAATATGTTTAGCAGTCACCATCACATATTACAGAAAAGTTTGCAACATGAATACATCAGAGTTTAAACATATTTATTACAAACCGAGTTAGAATTGAAAGTAGCAGAAGCAAATAGTTTAAATCCACACACACACTCACACGGAGTTTGAAGTAAAGTGCCAGCTGATGATCACCTCCAACAAAAGCACTAGATGAGACGTAAGGAATGACCATTGCCCATGGTCCTAAGCATCACCCATCGTAGGATAAAGGTAGTTGATACAGTAGCCGTAATACATCTACCCATCTGCAACAAGTGCGAACAAAACCCTGAGTACGAGAAGGTACTCAGCTAGACTTACCCGACATAACCAAAAATAAAGTGACACCAAGGATTATGAAGGGCTTTATAGTGGTGTAGCTGACTCATTTGCAAAAACGCATTTTTAGCATTTCAAGAATCTTTTCTTTAAACATTTTATTAAGTTAATCATTATTAACCTGTCGGCTACATTTGCATCTATACTAGAGCAAGCATGTGATTAAATAAGTAATGATAACTAATGATCATTAACAACTTCCATAATGTCATATCCATTATAATTGTCCAAGTGTTCCATTAACATTACTACGATGAAGTAACTCAAGTCAAGTGTTCACTATCCAATGAACGATGGCGATTCGGATCGATTATTAACCAGCTAGTAATTTATTCCTCACAAAATCCTCACTCACCCGCTAAAGTGAGATATTGGTTACCGAGTCAACTATCTAGGTAAAATCTTGAGTTTGTCAGGAACCACATGTACCCGAGGGCCGACCGACTGCCCTTTGGTCTTATCATCGCGCCCCCGTGTCCTACCACACCTTCCTGAGTACAGTGTGCTGCGGGCAATCTACTCGGCCCGAATAATCTCCCAGTTTCACGGTCGGAAGGTACTTTATCCGGCCAGCTAAATGTGAGGCATGCGTTCAACATGACCTGAGGCCCAATAACGGTCAGTCCTTAATCGATACAGACGGAAATCACTACAGTCCAAAACCCTATAAGTTTCCACCTGGTCTCAACTTCACATTAACACTTAGTTATATCTCATGACGACACATTTAGCCAAACAAGATCCAAGTAACCACCTATAGCTCGCAGGTGATAGGAAATCACCTGACTTCTACTGGTTTAAGCCAGCTAAGCATTGACTCGACTGCGGATACTAGGGTAACAAGGATATAGTATAACAAAGGTAAACAAGGTATAATGCAACAACGATTACAAACAACTCCTGAACGTAATGCATCAATTAAAGTAAAGCATTAATTAAATATTTGCAAACCGAGGGAGAAATGCTCCAGGGCTTGCCTCTCTCAAAGGAACTTGGGCAGTGATCCGAACACTCCTGCAGATCATCACTGACCTCCTCGTCTACCTCGAGCACCTCCTGCTCTTGCACCTCGAGCTGCTCTTCCGGCTCCTTGGGAACTGCTATCGGAATCCCTTCCAGCGATCATGTATGATGTAGATGTATAAGTGCTCATGCATATGTGCATCAGAGAGATGACATGTAATGATCATGATGCATGGAATGTAGGTGAACATATTTAACTTTATTGGACAGAGTAGAAGTAAAGCTCTTCTACAAGGTAGTCAACATCATCCAAGAAGATGCACTAATATACTACTACTACAACCACTGTACTAACATGCCAAGTCACCACAGCAAGCTAAGATGCTTCAAAGATACACCAAAGCAAACATTATTAACTAAACATGCATTAAAAAGGTTAATTAAACCATAATTGAAACTAGGTCTAAACAGCAACACCTATTTTGGTAGCATAGAAAAATATGAGCAAATTATAGTAGCATAGTACTACTCTAAGTAGACTACCATAAAATTTTCATGGCATTTCGATAAGTAAAATAGCCTACACAAAAATGACAAGCTATGACATAAATATGAGCATGAAAATACTTTGTATTATGAAATGTATCAAGTAACAGATTTAATATTTTTCTTAGGTTCTACATAGTAAATAACCACTGTACAAAAATTATCACATGCATGTTTTATTCATATTTTGCTCTCTATCAAAAATAACAAATATAAGCAATAAATAGCACTTGAACTAAGCAACCCTATTTTTCTATAGAACATGCATGACATATATTTTTCATATAAATTACATCACTAAAGAAGATTAACAAAACTAGAACCATATTTTTCTGAGCTTCCTATGATTTATTATGCATTTCTTAAGAAAACAGCAATTTCAAGAATTAATTAAAACCCTATACAAAAGTATCACAAAAACCACAGGCAATATTTTTCTACTGTATATCCAAGAATAAGAAGCATATAGAAATTTGTTTCACCAAAATTGGGCCACCACAGCAGCAACTATGCATTTTAGAATCATTTAAAAGCATTTTCCAGAAATCTTTTTCTTTTAAAATGAAAATCCAACCGGGCGCAAACGCTGGGTGCACCCGGTGCTGTGCACCCAGAGCTGCCACCGGCCACTGCGGCAGGGCCCTACGGGCCCACGGGTTAGGGACCCGAAAGCAGGGGAGGTGCTCCGTCGACCGGTGCTCATCGGCGGCGAGCCCCTCGGTGGTGCAGGCGGTGCCGTCGTGTTCACCACGCTGAGCCGCACCGACAGAAAGGGTGGGATGGCCCAGCGGCGTGGCGGCCCACACGACCGCGGTGGCGTTCTTGCCAGAGAGAAAGGGGGTGGCCACGCTCGGCCCTCACCTTGACGACGGCAACCGCGGGTGAGCGCAAGCGAGGCAGGGCTCCCAAGCGGAGCTGCTGGCGACAGGAATTGGAAAATGGGGTGGCGGTGAGGGAGCTTGACGCTGGCGGAGCGCATCGATGAGCTCGGCAGCTCGGGCGCTCGCCTAGGATTTTGAAAAGGAGAATGAGAGGGAGATAGAGCGAGAATGGAGAGGGAGGCTCGGATAGGGGGTCTTGAAGGCGAGGCGGGGCCGGTCGGAATGGGGTAGGCCAACGGTGCCGCGCAGCGAGCTCGCAGGCGCATGGTCGCCATGCGGCTCGCGCGTCCTAGCGCGGTCGGAGCGCTGGCGCGTCACGCGCGACGAACATGAGAGGGGAGCACGCGGGAGCGGCCACGGCTGAAGCGGCGGGGCCGGACCGGATGCAGCTATGGGCCGAAAATGAGGCGCCGACCCAACAAGGTGTGGAGAGCCTTTCTCTTTTTTTTAAAATTTTCTTTTCCCAACTGATTTGAATCACAAATTTGGGCAACCGAAAACTGTTTTCAGGATTTGGGATAAAAATAAAAGTTGTTTAGAAATTTAAACTCTACAACTTTATCAAAAGGTGCAAAGTCTAAATCCAAACAGATTTTCAGATGGAAGTTAAAAGCTAAATAAAGGGTATTTTGACCTTTTTTAATAATATTTTTAAAAGCAAAATTTGGGAAAATTTTGAATACTAACCTTGCTCCAAAATGCATGTGAAACATTTCTAAGTCATTTGTACTCCCAAACAATCATGTTAAACAACATTACAAGCACAAACAGAACCTAGGTTCATTTAAACAATTAATGCAACATATGTGTTTCACGAGCATGTTTCATATGTTTCAAAGCATTGTTTTAGTTATTATTTAACATGATTATACATGTATGATTATGATGCTTGATGATGTATTATGTTCATGATTTGTAGTGCCTAAATGCTTGTGTAACACCGGGATGTTACAGCCTTCCCCCTTTTCTGTAGGTATTCTCCCGTTTCCCAAGTTGCATCACCCTCATCATGATGACTCCACTGTATCTTGTAGGTTTTCACCACATGATTTTGAGTGACACGTTCCTTAGTGTCCAAAACTCAAACCGGTTGCTCACGATATACCAAATCTGACTTGAATTTAATACCTTGAGGTTCTATTCTTTCTTCTAGAACACGCAAGCACTTCTTTAACTGAGATACATGAAAAACTGGAAAGACGACACTCAAGGTTTCTGGCAAC
The DNA here is from genome assembly GCA_022457205.1 of Saccharum spontaneum. Taxonomy (NCBI): domain Eukaryota; kingdom Viridiplantae; phylum Streptophyta; class Magnoliopsida; order Poales; family Poaceae; genus Saccharum; species Saccharum spontaneum. The sequence continues at coordinate 36,298,118 of CM039615.1, forward strand.
TCTAACTTGTAAGCTACTGGACCCCTTCTTTCCAAAATCTTGTATGGTCCCACAAATCTTGCGGCAAGCTTTCTTCGGACTCCAAACCTTTTCTTCTTCATTGGTGTAACCTTCAGATACACATAGTCACCAACTTTAAACACATGTGATCTTCTCCTCTTATCCACATAACTTTTCTAACGTGATTGGGCAGCTTTCATATTTTGTGGAATAATATGAACTTTCTTCTCAGCCTCATCAATAAAATCAATACCATAGTACCTTCTTTCTCCAGGCTCAATGCAAATAAGTGGTGTCCTGCACCTTCTACCATATAATGCTTCAAATGGGGCCATCTTGATACTTTCTTGATAACTATTATTGTAAGCAAACTCAGCTAAGGGTAACCATGATTCCCATGAACCCTTGGAAGATAATACACAGGCTCTCAACACGTCTTCTAAAATAGCATTAACTCGTTCAGTCTGACCATCTATCTAGGGATGATAAGTAGTACTACGGATCAAACTCATACCCAGACCTTTGTGCAAATGTTCCTAAAAGTGAGCGGTGAACTGTGGCCCTCTATTAGACACTATAGTCTTCGGTATTCCATGCAATCTCACAATCTCCTCAACGTACTTTGCAGCATATTGAGGGGGTCAGAAATATGTCTTAACAGGTATAAAATGAGCTGATTTGGTAAGATGATCCACGATTACCCAAATCGAATCATGTCCTTTCCTAGTGGGCAAACCCAAGATGAAATCCATACTTATATCATCCCATTTCCAACTAGGTACAGACAAGGGTTGCAACAAATCGGCAGGCTTCATATGAATAGCTTTCACACTACAACATGTGTCGCATCAGGCAACACTGGCTGCAATCTCTTTCTTCAGCTTTTTCCACCAATAACGAGGTCTCAACTCTTGGTACATCTTACTACTTTCATGGATGGATGGATAGCTTAGAGAGGTGAGCTTCATTCATAAGTTTATTCTTAAGCTCTCGGTCCTTGGGTACAACAAGACAGTCATCAAACCACAACACACCTTGTTCATCAACTCTAAAATGCTTAGATGGCTCCTCTTTAATTTTCTCTTTAATGTGGAATATCCCCTTATCTGTTTTCTGGCCTTCTATTATTGGTACATCTTACTACTTTCATGGATGGATGGATAGCTTAGAGAGGTGAGCTTCATTCATAAGTTTATTCTTAAGCTCTCGGTCCTTGGGTACAACAAGACAGTCATCAAACCACAACACACCTTGTTCATCAACTCTAAAATGCTTAGATGGCTCCTCTTTAATTTTCTCTTTAATGTGGAATATCCCCTTATCTATTTTCTGGCCTTCTATTATTTTAATTTCCAAAGAACAATTGATCTGAATACTATGTAACACAGTAGGATGCATCAGATTGAACCCATTTTTGAACAATGGTTGCACATCCAAATATTGTGACTTCCTACTCAAGGCATCTGCCACTACATTGGCCTTTCCAAGATGATACTGCACATTCAAGTTGTAATCTTTGATCAATTCTAACCATCTTCTCTATCTCATATTCAGCTCCAGTTGGGTGAAGATATACTTGATACTCTTGTGATCTGTGAAAATATTGCATACATTGCCTAACAGGTAATGTCTCCAAATTTTTAGTGCATGTACAACTGCGGCAAGCTCAAGATCATGTGTCGAATAGTTGACCTCGTGCTTTCTCAACTGTCGTGAGGCATAAGCAATAACTCTTCCTTCTTGCATAAGAACACATCCTAATCTAGTTTTCAATGTGTCGCAAAACACATCAAAAGGTTTCTCTATGTCGGCTGTGCTAAAATAGGAGCAGTAGTTAACAGTTTTCACAAGGTGTGGAAAGCTACTTCACACTCCTCTGTCCAAACAAACTTGTGATCTTTCTGTAGCAGACTTGTCATTGGCTTGGCCATCTTAGAGAAGTCTGGTCTGAAATGGCAATAGTAACCAACTAATCCTAAGAAACTTCTAACCTCAGAAACCGTGGTCGGTGCCTTCCAATCCATAACCTCTTGCACCTTACTCGGATCTACTAACACTCCATTTTCTGACAGAATGTGACCAAGGAAAGGAACTTTCTTCATACAAACTCACACTTGCTAAACTTAGCATATAACTTATGGTCTCTAAGTCTGGTCAAGATGATTCTCAGATGCTCTTCATGATCTTGCTCATTCTCGAAATACACCAGAATATCGTCAATGAATAAAACCACAAACTTATCCAATTCTGGCATAAAAACCGTATTCATCAGAAACATAAAGTATGCAGGAGCATTTGTCAAGCCAAAGGACATGACAAGATACTCATACAACCCATATCTGTTGGAAAATGCGGTTTTCGGTACATCTTGTGGCCTGATCTTGATCTGATGGTAACCGGATCTCAAATCTATCTTGGAGAACACTTTGGCCTTGGCTAACTGGTCAAACAGAACACCAATATGAGGCAAGGGATACTTATTCTTGATAGTTATAGCATTAAGTGGACTATAATCTATGCATGTCCTCAGTGTGCCCACTTTTTTCTTTTTCACAAACAAGGCGGGACATCCCCATTCAGACTTGCTTGGTCGGATAAACCCCTTTTTCAACAAATCCTCTAGTTGCTTCTTTAGCTCAACTAATTCATCTGGAGGCATCCGATAGGGTCTCCTCGAAATCGGAGCTATCCCCGGAACTAACTCAATTCCAAACTCAATATCCCTATCTGGTGAAAGGCCAGGTAGCTCATTTGGGAACACATCCAGAAACTCACACACTACCGGAATCTGGTGAATAGGAATAACTTCTGTAGCACATGTCACACTAATGAGATCTATCCTTCAAGGTAATGCCACTTGAAAAGTACCTTCACCCTGGGGATCTTTAAGGGTAAGTACTCGACTCCCTGTATCTAAGACTGCTCCCCAATCTTTCATCCAATTCACCCCTATAATGACATCCAAAACTAGCCTAGACATAACTATCAAGTTTACTCTAAAATTTCTGCCACCTATATCAAGGGTTGCCCCTTGAACCATCTGATTTGTCAAAACATCAGCCCTAGCAGAACCTATACGATAACCATAACCCAATTCTGTGCACTGCTATACTTTCGTGCAAATGCTTGATTCATAAATGAATGTGATGATCCAGAATTAAATAGAACAACTACAGGGTGTTGGTTAATAGGAAACTTACCAGCAGTCACGGGCTCTCCTTCAGGAATCTCATCCACAGTGGTACTATGCACATGAGCAGGATAGGCTTGTTGTTTCTTCCTAGGTGGATAGGGATAGAACCTTGAGAAGTGGCCTGGTTGATCACAATTGTAGCATGGTCCCCTCACTATACCAGCAGATCCCACAACTCCCTTAGAGCTGCCCTATCCTGTAGTTGCGGCTGTCTTAGCTGCCTGCACTGCCATCTTATAAGGCTTTTGTCGACCCTTGAAATTTTGATCTCTCTGTTGTGGTGCCCTGAAACTAGCGCTAGGTGCGGGTGGGCGATAGGGAGGATGACCTCCCGCAGGTGCTCTGCTTGGGATGGACCACTCTCTCATGATCTCTTGCGAATCTTGGCCGTGGTACTAGCATTGTTGTTCTTTTCCTGCTTCAAGCAATCACTGATAAAGTCATTGAATCTGGAGCGGGTATTGGTACCAACATGCTTCATCATCTTTGGATTCAATCCTCTCTTGAAACTAGCAATTCTCTTAGCATCTGTGTCACCCATGTCGGGAGCATAACGACACAAGTTGTTGAAAGCATGCAAATACTACGTCACGGTTTTGGTGCCTTGATTCAATGCTAAGAACTCTCCCAACTTCATCTCAGTCAGTCCTGGTGGGATATAAACTCCATGGAAGGCCTCAGTGAACTCTCTCCATTAAATTTGAGCATTAGGAGGAAAGGTGGTGTGATGATGCTTCCACCACATTCCCGCTGGTCCTTGTAACTGATGTGCAGCATATTCAGTTTTCAGTACCTCAGTTAGCCTCAGCACATGGAACTTATCTTCGATGGTATTGATCCATTCATCCGCATCAAGTGGTTCTGCCGCTTCCTTAAATATTGGCAGCCTAGTGTCCATAAAATCTTTAAAGTTGCTATACTAATTCACCCCATTACTACCACCGTGGTTGTTACCGCGTTGAACATTGTTGGTAATTGTACGCAAAAAATCCTCCATGTTCTTCTAGGATTGTTCCGTATTACACTGACTTCCAAGAAACTGTGTAAAGAACATCTCTGGAGTGAGCAGGGGAGGAGGTGGCAAATGTGGTTCATGGTGGGGCTCATTGTTGTTGACGTTGCTTCCACCACTACCACCTGCCCCAGCACCATTACCACCTGTCTGAGCGGCCTCATAAGTGGTACGATGAGTATTGGCCATCTGCATATTTTACCAACAAGTAATCATTAAGCGAAGCTGTAGTAATTGTGAGTGAATGAAAAAATATGCCATACTAAATTTACTGGAGAGAATAAATTCATACAATAAAACAGAGGCACAATAATTGCATCCCAATTAAAAAACATCGCTAATTAAATTACTTCAACTGCAAACATCACATCCATACAATCAAATTGCCAGCATACATACACTGGACTTTTATGCGTTCGGATATCGCATTACCAACCAAGTTCCAACATCCTACCAAGTTTCAGAAGTTTGGAACGAGATACATCAAGTTACATGCACACAAAATAAATGTCATCACGACAGGACCTAATCACTAGCGCAAGGCAACTAGCCTACTCCTCAGGGCCATCGTCGGGGTCAGAGACATCACCATTGCCACCAGGTGAAGCTGCAGGCTCGTCCTCATTGTCGTCATCGATGCCCATGCCAGCAGCATCTGGAGGAGCATACGGGCCAACCCCATTGTAGAGCGTGTGAAACTCCTCTTACAAGTTGACATTGTACTCCTCTAGCTCATCGACCCTCTGCCTCAGAAGGTCCCTCTCATCCTAGGCTTCATCCTCTCCTGAACCAACTGCTCAATCATGCGGTCTGCATTGTTGTTGGCTAGAGTCAATGTATGCACCCACTGCATAGCACCATCACCTCTCTCTATAGCCTGGTCCCGCTGCAAGGTCATATTAGCCAACTGCTCCTGCAAACTCGCTATCACCCGTGCCTACTTCTTCTTCTGCTTCCTTGCCTTGAGCTTATCATCACCATGCAAGCCATTCAAAGTCCAGTAAGTGCACTCAAGACCCTCATAAGCTCTGATAGCTGCGAACATAGCACTCATGGCATGGTTGTCACTCACCTGTCCCTCCTCTAGACCTCTAACTAGGGCACTTCCCTAAGGCTGAACCCAAATCACATCATGAGGATCATCCCTAGGAAAGGTGCCAACCATCCCACTCCGAAGCATCACCAAGAGTAGGAACTGTGATCTCCACCACTGCAATTCCATCCTTAGCCAACTAACTCTCACTCCAAGAGTACACCGGCTCCTGACCCTCTGGGTATCCCACATCATGGAGCACTCTCCAAAGCAAGGTGTTGATGCAAAAGTAGATCTGCAAACACAAAGGGCTAATACCCGAAATCGATATCCAAAGCGTGCCAGTCAATTTGACCTGTTAATCAACAAGGATGAAGATACGAGCACTTTGGTCCTGACAACAGCGATACGCCCGGAAGTCACGGCCAAGAGGTACTCACGCGGAACTCGAGGATCGTCGAAGATTGCACTGGAGCAATGCAACTCACCGAATCGATGAGAACTCATAAAAAGGAAAAAGTGTGCAGGTTGACGAAGTCGCCGAAAACTAAATAGGTGCAAATAAGAGTAAAAGCTGGTTTTTGATATTGATTGATTGGTTATTACATTGCCCTTCACTCTATATTTATATCCTGATCTACAGAAACGTAACCAAATACGACTAGGACACTAAATCCAAATCTAAGGAAACACATGACTCTGATACAACTCAGACTCTAATAAACATAGAAAAGGAATTAATTCCTATCTTACTCCCTAGTCCGCCTCAACTACGATGGTATTCTCATCGACCTCCTTTTCATCGGCACACTCCCTGTTTCATCGGCAGCAGCCTAAGTCTCCTTTCATCGGCAACGGCAATAATACCCTTAACCTTATCGGCAACACTTCAATCTGAATCAACTTCTCCATACACCCCCACTACTCATAGGCAGCCTTCTTTACAAGCTCATTTTCATCGGCTATCAACCTACACAGTAATTTTTCCTCTGTTGATTAGCCCCTTCTGACCATCTTGACACGTGCAAAAAAACGATGTCAACACATGCCCCCCAATTTTGGAGTATAAGATACTGATGCTCCGAAATTTACTCCAGATAACGCTTGCTGTTACCTATTTTTCTCAACCCATTCTCCAAGCATAACATAATCTGTTACCGAATTTAATCAAATCTAGCCCTGATTGATGCATCTCAGTAAATATCGCACAATTTCCAACTATTCTTGCCCCAATTACGGTTGAGATACCAAAATAATAACCCATCGGTAGGATCTTATCATAACAACACCACCATTTTAGAACAGAAAGATCCTGTACCAAGATCTCTTCCAAGTCATGATTACTTGCCTTCAAATCTTTTGTACAATCCCTTGATTGTCGTGCGAACAGTTACCATATCCATCCGAACCACCTCGATCCACAGGCGCACGGCATAGAGATAAGTCAAGAATACCCCTACTCCAAGCGGCCTATAAATAGATTTCTCCGGATTGCTCATCTTCTACCTTCAAACTTTGACCTTTGGCATTCTCTCTCCAGCGGCAACCCTAACGAACAACCGCGCGTCCTCAACCCACCAGAGCTCCTTCTAGTGTCAACTTCAAGTCCCCAGCTTGTGCCCTCATCCTTCTCAAAGCAATGGTGATCAACTTCAACGTTCCCGCGGTTCGTTCTTCTTCTATTACCTTTACATTGATCCCTTTGGTTCTTTGCAAGTTCTTACAGTTGGTAATTTTTCTTCTGTTTCCATTCTTTTGATCTTCTGAACTCAGGAACTACACAACAAATTGGTTATTCCAACCAACCAACCTCCCCTCCACTGCCTAGGTCCAATGGGCGACCCAGATCCAACTGACTTGATCAATGCAGAGGCTAATAGAATTCCCTTCAAAGCTCAAAATTTTTCTTTGAATCTATGGAAGGATACATTCCAATCTTGGCCCAAACCCACCAAAGGGTGGAAAGATTGGTACTTGAGGGTCAATAGGTCTATGCAAGTGTACTGGGCAGAGCGGAAGATAGACCAATGTATTAGGCTATCCATTGCTGATATGCAAAAGAATGAATCCATGATGATAGCCGCCGCTCACTTCTGGTCAGACACCACAAATACCTTTATGTTTGGTCATGGTCCATCCGCCCCTACTCTTGCCGATGTATACATGCTCACTGGCTTAGATATCTCAACTGTCAATGAAGGCTCCATCTATGGCAGAAAAGCTGAATATAGAGTGAACACACGCAACATCGGCGGCTGGATAGGATACATCCAGGAATACCAAAAGACTGGTACTGTCAATCAAAGGGAACACGCCATATTCTTGAATATGTGGCTGGAGAAATTTATCTTCTGTGGCCGATCGGTAGGACCAACCAACGCCTTCCTCCCTACAACCGAACTCTTGGCCAACGGTGTAAGGTTCCCGCTCGGCCGATACCTTCTGAGCTCCACCTACCACCTCCTCCACCAAGTATCTCAAAAGCTTATACTTGGTGAACCCATCGGTAATTTGGGAGGCCCATGGTGGTTCATCAATATGTGGCTAAACGCCTATATGCATAAGCGTCTGCAGTGGGATTTCTTCGCCCAAGAATTCCCACGAGAGATCGTCGAAGATTATGTTCTTGGAGATGAGGAATCGGCAACACGCCCTCCTCTCAACTTCGGTGAAGCTATAATTGTCCTCCCTGGAACAGATGCTAATGAAGATCAAATCGGCAGATTTTTTCAGAACTTCTACAATGGTCTCCCTCGCGATCATAGGGCTTGGGTACCCAATATTGATGAAGATAACAAGTTTCCCCTTCTCTTCAACTTTGCCGATAGTGATCTGAATCAAGATAATGAGCTTATGATGGCCATCATTACTCCCAGGACAATCCTGATGAACACATTTGGTAGTGGGAAGAATTCCAATACTACTTATGAGTTCTACAATCCATCGGTAGTATCTCGTCAACTGGCTTTTGGGCAACTGCCAATCAAGCTGTGCTTTGCCGATGTGATCAAGCCCAGATAAACCATCACCACTGGAACTGAGTGGAGTAGGGTAGTAAGACTTGCCCCTGATGCCGATATTTCAAATGTTGACCTCTCCGCCTGGTCGCCAGCATCTTTTATTACAAAATCATATAAGCAATGGTGGCAAGAGTGGAAAGAACAATTATTTTCAACATCCGTCCACACATATCGGCACATGATCGATCCTGACTACGCCATTCCTGACGATGTAGTAAGTTTCTTTTAACTTTCTTTGTATATTTATTATTTATATATATATATATATCGGCAGCTAAACTTTCTCATAACAGGCCGATGATCCAGTTCCATCCATAAGCAAGAGTGGGAGACCTTTCAACCTCCAACCTATCTCCCCAGTTTCAGTAATCGGCTACAACACCCCCACCTTAGCCGCTTTAACCTTCCAGAGGACCCGTGCCAAGACTATCACCTCCAGATCAAAACTGGCAACATCCAGGGCCACTCCAATGGTTGCTGCTACAAGCCTAATTAAGGCTTTTAAGGTAATAACCTTGTTTATTTTTATTCACTGCCGATACAAACTATATTAACATGTAACCATCAGGGTGTAAGAGCTGCGGCTGGATCGTCATCGGCAACTCCTCCAACATCAAGCACCACTATCTCCAACCAGCCTTCAGAGGTATTATTTTATCTTTACATTTTATCTGTTAAATATCTGATCTCACACTTATTTTTGCAGCAACAAATGGGTACATCGGCAAGCATACCAAGCACTCAAGCTCCTCAATCAACAAGTGCCGATGCCCCCCAGCCAATTGTCGCTGAGACCCAAGTAAAGCGTAAAGCTTTAACCGATGCTGAAGCTCAGCAAAAGCGACAGAAATCTATGCTAGTCCCTGCATCCGCTCCAACACCTACTAGTCAGCCAACCGATGCAGTTGAACAAGTTGACCCTCCTGCACAAAATATATCATCGGCTATCATACCCCAAGGGCCAACTACTGATGAGGTCGTAGAAGACATCCCATCGGCATCCTCTGCCGATCCTTCGCATGACCCTCTTCAAGCTGCCCCCTCAAGCCAGGCCCAAGAAATTGCCTTGAAGCAGGTAAACCGATTGACCTATTCGATTTATAATATCCATATCTATCCTTAGGTAGAATCTCTAACTTTCTTTTCTTCACGGGAACAAGATTCTCCCGATAGCTTGTTTTCTTTTACTATCGACGTCTCCGATGATGATGGAGAAGAGGCGAGTTCTTCCCTGGCATTGGGAACAATATCGGTAGAAATCTATGGCAAGCTAGAAGCCCTTCTAAATCTGTTACAACAAGATACTGCTCAATTGATAAATGATTCAGATCCTGCAAAGACTATCTTTAAGACAATCCGTGGCCAAGTTCCTGCCGATGTTGAAGAAACTATCTTCCCAGCAGTCCATCTAGAGAGCCGACAACTTCAATATCAACGGGCTGCTCACCGTATCACCGATAGAGCAGCTCAAGCCCAGCTCAAAGAAGAGATGCTGTAGCTAAAACAAACTGCCGATGAGAAGCACAAAAGCATCAGCAACTTGCAAACCTCCGGTGCCGATCTTAAGCAGAAAATTCTGGATCTATCGGCAAAGAGAGCAGCCCTTCTAGCTGAACTGGAAGAAGTTGAAGCAGCCTTAACCCATGCCAAGCAAGAAGAAGACCAACTTCCTGACATCATCAAAACCCTTCAGCAGGAAAGGGACATCCAAGCTCGCAAGGCCTTGGCCTTGAAAAAGAAACTCAAGTCTGTGGAGGGAGCTGCCGATGAAGATGCTAAAGAATTAAAGGAAGCCGATGAAATTCGTCTGCGTGCAATATCGGTTATCCAATCTTAGTTACATCTGTAATTCTCATCTAGCGCATCGGCAATAAGATATTAATACTTTGTTTTAACTCTAGCCGATAGGATTGTTATCGGCAATTATACTTTTATGCATCTATCCAGATATTAGGGTAATATTTCTTTAAGTATTTTCCATTTAATGCTCTAGGAAACCAACCCCTTCGAGGGTTTCGAGAATATATGCATTACCAGGAATAGATTGATTTATCCGATATGGACCCTCCCAATTAGGCGATCATTTGCCAAACTTCGAACTTTTAGTCCCAATCGGTAAAATCAACTTCCAAACCAAATCTCCATCGACAAACTCCTTTACCTTCACCTTCTTGTCATACCATCTGGCTACCCTTTTCTTATTCTCTTCGATGCTAGCTAAAGCCTTTAACCAATGACCTGCTACATCTTCCAACTCATCTTTCATAAGGGTATCATAGTCACCGGCTGTCAATTGATCTTGGGAACGTATTCGCCTAGAGCCAGTTTTAATCTCCCAAGGTAATACTGCGTCGTGTCCATATACCAACTAATAAGGTGTTACCTTGGTTGCACCATGACACGCCATCCGATATGACCACAAGGCTTCATTTAATACTATATGCCACCTCTTAGGATATTCTTTAATTTTGCGCTTAATGAGCTTGATAATTCCTTTGTTAGAAGCCTCAGCCTGACCATTAGCCTAGGCATAATATGGTGAAGAATTCAAAACTTTAATCCCCATACCTATAGCAAATTCATCAAATTCACCCGATGTAAACATGGTACCCTGATCGGTAGTGATAGTTTGAGGAATACCAAATCGGTAAACAATATGCTCTTTCACAAAATCAATCATATTAGCCGATGTCACCTTCTTCAAAGGAACTGCTTCAACCCATTTTGTGAAATAATCGGTAGCAACCAGAATAAATTTATGCCCCTTACTCGATGGTGGATAAATTTGACCGATGAGATCAATAGCCCAACCCCGGAATGGCCAAGGCTTAATTATGGGGTTCATAGCCGATGCGGGTGCTCTTTGAATATTACCAAATTTTTGACACTCCTGACATCCTTTAAAATATTTAAAACAATCTTTGAGAATAGTCGGCCAATAATATCCATTCATTCTGATCATCCATTTCATCTTGAAAGCTGACTGATGAGCCCCACATACTCCTTCATGAATCTCACCCATCAAGCCTTTTGATTCATCGATGCCAACACACCTGAGTAAAACTCCATCTATGGTACGGTAATATAATTCATCATCAAGGAGCACATACTTGGTAGCTTGGAACCTTATACGCCTTTCAATCTTTTTAGATGGATTCTTCAAATAATCAATAATTTTCTTTCTCCAGTCATCGGTATCAACTGCCGATGTTAACACTTCTTGAATAGGCTGAAACCCTGAAGCATGCTGAGCCAATCGATTAGCCTCTTCATTATGCAATCGAGAAATATGTTCCAGATGAAAATTCCTAAACCCTTTCAACAACTGCAGACATTTCTCATAATACGAAATTAAAACTTCACTTCGGCATTCATAAATTCCAGCCAACTGATTTATAACTAACATAGAATCACCAAAAACTTCAACAGCATCGGCACGTACTTCCTTAAGTAATTCTAACCCTTTTATCAGGGCTTGGTACTCAGCCTGATTGTTTGTTGATGTAGCAACAATCGGCAATGAAAACTCATACTTTCTCCCTTGAGGGGAAATTAACACAATGCCGATGCCTACTCCTTCACCACATGTAGATCCATCAAAGAAAAGTGTCCAAGAAGCAATTTCCAGAGAACCCACCGTGTTGCAATGTTGAGTAACAAAATCAGCCATGACCTGTCCTTTAACTGCCTTAGCCGATTCATAACATAGGTCAAATTCTAATAATGCTAAAATCCATTTGCCAATTCTACCACTTAATATCGGCATCGACAACATATATTTGACCACGTCATCTATGCATATAACAGTACACTCGGCCGATAGTAAATAATGCCTCAACTTAATACAAGAAAAGTATAAACACAAACATAATTTCTCGATAGCTGAATACCTGGTCTCAGCATCCACTAACCGTCTGCTCAAATAATAAATAACACATTCTTTCCCTTCAAATTCTTGAATAAGAGCTGAACCGATAACAGTATCATCAGTTGACAAATACAATCTGAAAGGTTTCCCATGTTGAGGTGGAACTAGCACTGGAGGATTTGTTAAATAGCTCTTAATTTCATCTAGGGCTAATTGCTGCTCATCTCCCCATCTAAATTCCTGATCGGCTTTCAATTTCAGTAATGGACTGAAGGCCTTGATCTTACCCGACATATTAGATATAAATCTCCTGATGAAATTAATCTTACTGATCAAAGATTGTAATTCAGTTTTATTGGCAGGGGCAACCACCTTGTTAATTGCCTCAATAGACTTCCTACTAATTTCAATGCCCCGCTGATGCACCATAAAACCCAGGAATTGTCCTGCCGATATACCAAATGCACATTTATTAGGATTCATCTTTAATCCATGCTTCCTTGTACACTCCAGTATCTTTCGCAGATCAGTTAGATGCTTTGTGATATCTCCAGACTTAATCACTATGTCATCGATGTAGATCTCCACTAATGTGCCGATGTATTCATGAAAAATAAAGTTCATAGCTCTTTGATAAGTAGCACCGGCATTTTTCAAACCAAACGTCATAACTATCCATTCAAATAATCCCACATGACCTGAACACCTAAAAGCAATTTTGGGAATATCCTCCTCAGCCATGAATATTTGATTATAACCCGCATTACCATCCATGAAGCTGATAATTTGATGTCCTGCTGCAGCATCAATCAACAGATCAGCAATCGGTATTGGATAACCATCCATCGGTGTGGCTTTATTGAGATTCCTGAAATCAATACAAACACGAAGTTTCCCATTTTTCTTGTAAACAGGAACCACATTAGAAATCCACTCCGCATATCAACATTGCCGAATAAACTTTGCCTCAATCAATTTAGTTATTTCGGCCTTAATATCAGGAAGTATATTAGGATTGCATCGGCGCGCTGGCTGCTGATGTGGCCGAAATCCAGACTTAATAGGCAACCGATGTTCAACTATCGATCGGTCTAATCCAGACATTTCAGTATAATCCCAAGCAAAACAATCTTTATATTCTTTTAACAAATTGACTAACTGCTGTTTACACTTGGAATTTAACTTAGCACTAATAAAAGTAGGCCTTGGCCTATCGCCCTCACCAATATCTACTTCTACTAAATCATCAGCCGATGTAAACCCTTGACCTAATTTTCCATCATCGGCAAACCTATCCATTAAAATTCTTCTTCAGAACCGACTGCTTGGATCGGTGGAATTTCGTAATCGGCAACCTTGAGGAACTCTTTTTCCCAAGCTTCTCCTGATATGCACTTGGTTCGTTCATAAGTGTCTGATTCTGCCGATGCGATGATATAAGAAGAATCACCAGGAACAACTTCAATTTTATCCCCAATCCGTTGTACATGGCACTGATGCATTGTAGAAGGAACACAACAATTAGCATGAATCCAATCCCTTCCTAGAAGCAAATTATATGCACCCTTGCCATTAATGACAAAGAAAGTCGTCGGTAAGGTTTTGCTGCCGATGGTCAACTCAACACACACTGCCCCTTTAGCTGGTGACACATTGCCTTCAAAATCCTTTAGCATCATATTGGTTTTAGTTAAATCTTGATCTCCCTTACCAAGTTTCTGATACATCACATAAGGCATAATATTAATCGTAGCTCCTCCATCAATAAGTATCTTAGATACAAGCTGCCCATCAACTCTGCCTTTCACAAACAAAGCCTTGAGATGTTGTCTCTCATCATCGGCAGGCTTCTCAAAAACAACCATCATTGGATATAGTGTTAATTGAGCTATTTGGTCAGAGAAAACAACTTCTTCCTCATTATCAGGGAGTGCCAAAAATTCCATCGGTAACATAAACACCATATTGACATCTACCAATGGGCCTTTATTTTTGCGCTTTATTTGCCACTGCTGATTACCAGATCTCTCATTGGAGGAACTCTCCTCTTGGTATAAGTCCTCTTGACGCTCTCGCTGTATTCTCCTTTTCTGTGTCTTTGTCAAACCTTCTGGACACCATTGAGGAAGTTTAGTTTTCCAAACTGGTTGATAATAGGTCCTGGTTGACTCTACACGACGTATATTAGGATCCCTGTAAAATATTTCTTCATCAGGAACTCTTGCATTTGCCATCTCTTCAAGTTCCTCTTGGTTTCTCGAAAAATATGCAACGCATTTACCAAGCCTCTCATGTACACTGAGCCTACCCCCCAGCCGATCATGTACTGATGCTTTACCTCTGATCGGCTCATTGATGGAGAAACCTTGATTACTAGATTGAAACCTCCTTTCTGGACGATTAACCCCATAATAACCATTGCACTCTGGGCAATTTTCAACAGTAGGTAACTTAATACCTTCTTCCCAACAATGAATAAAAAACAGACACCTCCAATGATCCTTATGCCGATTCCACTCCTCCCGGCATCTTTCTTCTTGCTATTATCGATATCGGTCCCTTCGCTGACGCCAGCCTTCCTGTTGCCTTTGATGGGTAATCACAATGCCAGATCGAGGAGGCTTTCCAGAACTGCCACTTTCTATTAGTAGCCCCTTGCCTTTTGCATCATCGGTAGTTATCCGATGTTGGGGATCCACTGATGCGTTTTTCTCAGCAGCTTCCGATGTCAACACCTTAGTCTTTCCTTCAGCATCCAACACATTTGCTAGAAAAGGATGTTGATCAATTTTCATCAGCTTCTGGATCTTGGAATTACCAAATTTAATTCTCCCAGACTCAATAGCTAATTGTAACTGCTGTCTAAATACTTTGCACTCATTTGTACTGTGTGAAGTTGCATTATGCCATTTTCTTCAACTCTTCTGCCGATGGGATCACATGATTAGGTGACAGCTTAATCTGGCCCTCTTGAAGCAAAAGATCAAATATCTTATCGGCTTTGGTGATGTCGAAAGTAAACTTCTCTGGCTCTTTTTGACCAAAGGGACAAGATATCGACTTTTTATTCTTAACCCACTCAGCCAAACCGATAACTGGTTCTTCATCTGAATCAGAATCTTCTACCTTTCTGACAAATGAAACCTTCTTGTTCCAATTCCTTTTGGGTTCAAAAACCCTAGTGTCTTGATCAGAAATCCTTTGCACTAGATGACTTAGACTTTCGAACTCCTGAGAAGCATATCTGTCCTTAAGGTGTGGCAACAATCCTTGGAAGGCCAAATCGGCAAGCTGCCGATCATCCAGTACCAGGTTATAACACTTATTTTTTACATCTCGTAGCCTTTGCAAAAAGCCTTCCACCGAATCATCATTGCGCTGTCTCAACTTTACCAAATCGGTAAGCTTCTTTTCATGAACTCCAGCAAAGAAATATTTATGAAATTGCTTTTCTAGATCAGCCCAAGTAATAATAGAATTTGTTAGTAATGAAATAAACCATGTGAATGCTGATCTAGACAGAGGTGATGAAAACAAATGAACTCTTAATTCATCTTTACTAGCTGCCTCTCCACATTGAATAATGAAGCGATTAACATGTTCCATGGTTGATGTATCATCTTGTCCAGAGAACTTAGTGAAATCTGGCACCTTGTACCGATTTGGGAGAGGAATTAAATCATATGCCGGAGGATATGGAGTCCGATAAGAATATGTATTGACCTTGGGCTTGATCCCAAACTGATCCTTCATAATTTTTGCCATTTTATCGGCCCAAAAAGCATCAACATCTTGTTGACGATATGGCTGAATTTCCACCGGAGGTACTTGCTGATACCCCTCTGCATATCTTTGTGGCCCACGATCTTCAACAATTGGCATATTTGCCACTATTTGTGGTCCATTAACCTGCTGGAAAGGATTCATCGGCTGAGCTGCTGATGCTTGATTCTGAAAACCAGCCTGCATGTGACCTTGATGAATCGCTGCAGCTTGCTGATTTGGCTGAACTGTATGTTGAGTTGGAAACTGCCCTGACCAACTATTATTAGCGTTCATCGGTACAAAATTTGCCGATAGCTGGAAATTTGTCATTGCTGGATAATTACAACCAGCTTGAGGCATAACCTAGACTCCAGGTTGACTTACAATAGGAGCCTTCTGTTGCATCGGTAACAAATTTGCCGATGGACTTGAATTAGATGTTTGACCCAGAGGCATCTGGAAACCTCCTAGAGTTGGTTGCACAGTAGTTGCTGTAGTATATTGAGGTACTTGAGCTATCGGCGAACCAGCCGATGGCATAGGAGCTTTTCCTGCTATGTCGAACACTTGAGGTAACCCAGGGTTAAAAGTAGATGGCTCTGGAGGCATACCGTATCCCCACCAATTAGCAGGAGTCTGATTACTCTGTGGCACAGGACTTGATAAAGCCGATGCTGTTAGATCTGTATTAAGCTGAACTCGTCCTGATAATGATGAGTCTGATCGCATCGGTGTAGACTGTACGTTAGATAAGCCTACTGATACTGGAGGGGAAGAAACCTCTGTACCCACAATGGCTGGGGGAGCCGATGGAGTAATAACAGATACTGATTCTGGTTGATGATAAGCAGGCCCAACGTAATGAGGTGACGCTTGCCCTTCTTTGAAAGTTCAAACGACAGCATTATGAACAGTATTGGACAGCACATTGGAGTGATTAATTAAAGCATGATTTACTGCAGAATTAACCATCTCTTGAAGTTTACTCGGATTAGAATCAAAGGTAACTTGCTGAGGCAATGGCAAGTCTTGCTTCTGGATGACTTGTCCACTCTTGTTCAAGTTGAATGACTTCAAGCAAAGCTATCTGTATTCTTCTATAGCCTTGTCCATAGCCTGCTTATGTTCTTCCTTAAGATCTTCTTCTGATACCGCGATGATGTTCCCCGCGTCAATCTCAGGGTTGAACATATTGATTAGATCTTGTCCCACTGGGCGTGCCAAAAGATGTGTTGATGCAAAAGTAGATCTGCAAACACAAAGGGCTAATACCCGAAATCGATATCCAAAGCGTGCCAGTCGATTTGACCTGTTAATCGACAAGGATGAAGATACGAGCACTTTGGTCCTGACAACAGCGATACGCCCGGAAGTCACGACCAAGAGGTACTCACGCGGAACTCTAGCATCGTCAAAGATTGCACTGGAGCAATGCAACTCGCCGAATCGATGAGAACTCGTAAGAAGGAAAAAGTGTGCATGTTGACGAAGTCACCGAAAAGTAAATAGGTGCAAATAAGAGTAAAAGCTGGTTTTTGATATTGATTGATTGGTTATTACATTGCCCTTCACTCTATATTTATATCCTGAACTATAGAAACGTAACCAAATACGACTAGGACACTAAATCCAAACCTAAGGAAACACATGACTCTGATACAACTCAGACTCTAATAAACATAGAAAAGGAAATTAATTCCTATCTTACTCCCTAGTCCGCCTTAACTACGGTGGTATTTTCATCGACCTCCTTTTCATCGGCACACTCCCTGTTTCATCGGCAGCAGCCTCTAAGTCTCCTTTCATCGGCATCGGCAATAATACCCTTAACCTTATCGGCAACACTTCAATCTGAATCAACTTCTCCATACACCCCCACTACTCATAGGCAGCCTTCTTTACAAGCTCATTTTCATCGGCTATCAACCTACACAGTAATTTTTCCTCTGTTGATTAGCCCCTTCTGACCATCTTGACACGTGCCAAAAAACGATGTCAACAAAAGGTTGGCATGCCAAACTCACTCAAGAAGGTGTCCATGGTGTGGTGCTCCCTCAGGGCCTGATAAAAACAAGGCCTGATCTTCCGATAGGTATGATAGCATCGATTGGTGGAGACTCGACGTTCACGATCTAGGCTTCGAACCAACACTGATTCGGACCCCCGCAATCGTTACACCACAGCTCCGTTGGTTATCAACCACGCGAACGCGATTGAACTCGCTGAGAAGGCTTTCTTGCAAGCGAATCGAGAACACGAGCAAGAACAGGTGAAACGCAATCTAAAATTGCAAATAAATATGAGGCTCACAAAGTTGGGGTCTCACAAACCGACGGCGGCGGCGAAACTGTTGTCAACAGAATAATCTAAGCAAAACTCAAACCTAATGTAGGCGGCAACTACTTATTATATAGCCTAAGGGACGTCCAAGGACCCCTATTCGCGTCCCTAGGGAGTGCTGACACATTACTAGGACCAAACGGCCCAAAAGACTGCGACACAGCGCCCTGACAGATTCTGGACGGTGACTTGTTTCGACGATTCCCATTGATTCCGAACAGATTTTGACATGGGACTACTTGGGTTGGCTTCCTTATCAAATAAGCTTTCCATCCATATATGGATCATCAAAAATGGAGTCCGGACGCGTCCTGGGTGACCAGTTCAAGGCAGACTGGTCCTGAACTGCGAGGCAGACTCGAACTCAACTTGGTTTGGTCCTCCATCTTTATCCGGGCGCCCTCGCTGGTTCTCCATGCCTCCAAGCCCTCCTCCATGTGTCTCTTGGACCTCTCCTTCATACCTAAGCACAATATAATCATTAGGTAGCAATCTATTCTCAGAATCATATAAAGAGTTACTTAGGAACGAGCTCACCTCTAAATTTAATTGACGCGCGCGAGCTCTAGTGATTGGACCTTGAATGTCCAGCAGTGGATCATTGTGTGTATGTGAAGGAGTGATGTCCTCATCATCCTCCCCCTCTTGAATTGGAGTCTTCCTCGACACCAACTCATCTTCGTCTCCCAAGTATGGCTTCAAATCTGAAATGTTAAAGGTGGGACTAACCCCAAATTCGGGGGGTAACTCAAGCTTATATGCATTATCATTAATCTTCTCAACAATTTTAAATGGACCATCAGCTCTAGGCATCAACTTAGACTTTCTCAAATCTAGAAATCTATCCTTTCTCAAGTGCAACCAAACCAAATCACCTGGTTCAAGCTTCACTTCTTGTCTACCTTTACTTCCAGCAATTCTATACTTTTCAGTCATTTTTTCAATGTTGTGCTTAGTTGTTTCATGCATTTGCAAAATAAAATCAGCACCTTCCTTAGCATCAACATGAATTCTCTCACTAGTGGGCAGAGGCAAAATATCAATTGGAGCACGGGGATTGAATCCATACACTACCTGAAAAGGACTTACCTTGGTGGTAGAATGTGTTGCTCGATTGTAAGCAAACTCCACATGAGGCAAACATTCTTCCCACATCTTCAAATTTTTCTTCAGAATAGCTCTTAACATGGCACCCAAAGTGCGATTAACTACCTTTGTTTGCCCATCGGTTTGTGGGTGACAAGTTGTAGAAAACAACAGTTTTGTACCCAACTTATTCCATAGAGTGCGCCAAAAGTGACTTAGAAATTTAGCGTCACGATCTGAAACAATAGTAGAAGGCATACCATGCAAACGAACAATCTCTTTGAAAAAGAGGTCAGCAATATGAATAGCATCATCACTTTTATGACATGGTATAAAGTGTGCCATCTTAGAAAATCGATCCACCACAACAAAAATGTTATCCCTCCCCCTCTTAGTCTTAGGCAATCCCAAAACAAAGTCCATAGAAATATCTGCCGAAGGAATAGAAGGAATAGGAAGAGGCATATACAAACCATGTGGGTTCAAGCGAGACTTAGCTTTTCGACATGTGGTCGACATGCGGTACAGCGTGCCACGAATTGCTCAACATCTCTCTTCATCTTTGGCCAAAAGAAGTGTGTGGCCAAAACATCCTCCGTCTTCTTAGCACCAAAATGTCCCATCAACCCTCCTTCATGCGCTTCCTGCATCAACAAAAGACGAACGGATCCTACTGGAATGCATAGGCGGTTAGCTCTAAACACAAAACCATCATTGACCACAAACTTGTTCCATGAACGTCCCCCTTTGCAATTTAGCAACACATCTTTAAAATCAGGATCAAGCGCATATTGTTCTTTTATTGTTTCAAGTCCAAAAATTCTACATTCAAGTTGGGATAACAAAGTGTATCGCCTAGACAAAGCATCTGCAATCACATTATCCTTCCCTTTCTTGTGTTTGAAAACATAAGGAAAAGATTCAATAAATTCAACCCACTTAGCATATCTACGATTCAGATTATGTTGTGAACGAAGATACTTAAGCGATTCATGATCCGAATGAATAACAAACTCTTTAGGCCACAAATAATGATGCCACGTCTCTAAAGAACGTACAAGAGCATACAATTCCTTATCATACATGGAGTAATTCAAAACAGGGCTATGCAATTTTTCGCTAAAGTATGCAATGGGCTTACCATCTTGCATCAAAACACCTCCAATGCCAACTCCACTAGCATCACATTCTAGCTTAAAAGTCTTACCAAAATTTGGAAGTTGCAGCAATGGTGCATGTGTAAGCTTATCCTTCAAAGTGTCTAAGGACGCCTCTTGTGCCCTTCCCCAATGAAACACCACACCCTTCTTTGTCAACTCGTGTAAAGGGGCAGCAATGGTGCTGAAATCCTTAACGAAGCGGCGGTAAAATCCTGCAAGACCAAGAAAACTCCTCACCTGTGTGATGGATTGGGGAACCGGCTAGCTCTTAATGGCTTCAATCTTTGCCTCATCCACCTCAATTCCCTATGGAGTAACAACATAGCCAAGAAAAGAGACTCGATCCGTGCAAAAGATGCACTTCTCAAGGTTACCAAATAAACGTGCCTCGCGTAAGGCATTAAAAATAGCACGTAAGTGATCCATATGTTCATCCAAAGACTTGCTATAAATTAAGATATCATCAAAGTAAACTACCACAAATCGACCAATGAAAGCTCTTAAAACCTCATTCATTAGGCGCATGAATGTACTAGGTGCATTTGTCAACCCAAAAGGCATTACTAACCATTCATATAATCCGAATTTAGTTTTGAAAACTGTTTTCCATTCATCTCCAAGTTTCATTCTAATTTGATGGTAGCCACTACGCAAGTCAATCTTTGTGAAAATTACAGAGCCACATAATTCATCAAGCATATCATCAAGCCTAGGAATAGGGTGACGATATCGAATGGTAATATTATTAATGGCTCTACAATCAACACACATACGCCAAGAACCATCTTTCTTAGGAACCAAAATTACAGGAACGGCACAAGGGCTAAGGCTTTCACGTACGTACCCACGGTCCAAAAGCTCTTGGACTTGGCGTTGAATTTCCTTAGTCTCCTCGGGGTTGGTTCGATAAGCAGCGTGGTTTGGTAATGATGCTCTCGGAATCAAATCAATTTGATGCTCTATCCCTCTCATAGGTGGAAGCCCCGGGGGTATCTCAGCTGAAATTGTTAAAAACAAGGCCTGATACCAATTGATAAAAACAAGGCCCGATCTTCCGATAGGTATGATAGCATCGATTGGTGGAGACTCGACGTTCATGATCTAGGCTTCGAACCAAGACTGATTCGAACCCCCGCAACCGTTACACCACAGCTCCGTTGGTTATCAACCACGCGAACGCGATTGACCTTACCGAGAAGGCTCTCCTGCAAGCGAATCGAGAACACGAGCAAGAACAGGTAAAACACAATCTGAAATTGCAAATAAATATTAGGCTCATAAAGTTGCGGTCTCACAAACCGACGGCGGCGGCGAAACTATTGTCAACAGAATAATCTAAGCAAAACCCAAACCTAATGTAGGCGGCGAGTACTTATTATATAGCCTAAGAGACATCCAAGGACCCCTATTCGCGTCCCTGGGGAGTGCCGACACGTTACAAGGCCCAAACGGCCCAAAAGACGGTGACACAGCGCCCTGACAGATTCTGGACGGTGACTTGTTTCGACGATTCCTGTTGGTTCCCAACAGCTTTTGACCTGGGACCACTTGGGTTGGCTTCCTTATCAAATAAGCTTTCCATCCATATATGGATCATCGAAAACAGAGTCCGGACGCGTCCTGGGTGACCAGTTCAAGGTAGACTGGTCCTGAACTGCGAGGCAGACTCGAACTCAACTTGGTTTGGTCCTCCACACCTCCAAGCCCTCCTCCATGTGTCTCCTGGACCTCTCCTTCATACCTAAGCACAATATAATCATTAGGTAGCAATCTATTCTCAGAATTATATAAAGAGTTACTTAGGAACGAGCTCACCTCTAAATTTAATTGATGCGCGCGAGCTCTAGTGATTGGACCTTGAATGTTCAGCAGTGGATCATTGTGTGTATGTGAAGGAGTGATGTCCTCATCAGGGCCAATTGGTGTCGAGGTGCTCTTCCTCCAGTGGACTTACGGGCAGTCTGCTTCGTGCGGGCCATCTATAGCAAAAGTTTTTATTACCCCATGAGAACAGATTTTGGGTGATACAATTTTTATCAAAATGGGATAATCAAATTATAAGGGGAGGAATGAATGAAATGCACAAGTAATATGATGTATGCATGTTTCGTACATTCTCACAAACTTAGAAAATAAATGAATTCTAGCGATATAGATGGTGGCATACAAACGATCTCTCATATACTTAACTAATACGTTCTACACGATAGCGCTGTTATGTACCTATAGAAGATTTATTTTAGCCCAATTCCCAATGAATGCATGAAAGCAGTAAATTTATCTACATGCTCTACACACATCCCTAGATACACATACAATGGTAGTAACTACCCAAACCATCGTCCTATTGACGGCATCATCACCATAGGACAGAACAACCCACACATGGGACACCTTTGTATAAACATGTGTATGACATGTAGATACTCCAGCATCAATAATCACTCTTCCTAGATTGGCGGTGTATCCGATCATGCTCTCATAACTCACACTTACTGAGGCGTAGAGGCGATTGATCCATACATTACCACTCAAGTGAATAACACTCATACAATAGCATGCCGTATGAGCAACGAAATAGAAATATGATGCAAGGACCCCCCATGTCAGTACTTAATTAAGCCACCTAGAGTCCTTAACTGGGCATAAAGGATATGACCACTATCATACTCTTTAGTTTTAAAACCATGTTTTTCAAACACATTTTTGTTTTAAATACACTTGTGAATAGTAACATGCTAAACCATGCTTTGATGCCAGCTGTGACAGAACCGACCAATTATACGAAATTAAGTAAGAAAATCACCCGCTGGAGCAGATAATTTAGCAAACTTAAGCCCCTATAACCCGGTAGTTCGTGAAACCTCAAAGGATTTCAAACCAACTCGCACACAAACCAAGATTGTAATAAGTTTAGTGGTCATCATCATATATTACATAAAAGTTCGCAACACGAATACATCAGAGTTTAAACATAGTTATTACAAATCGAGTTCGAATAGAAAGTAGTGGAAGAAAATAGTTTAAATCCACACACACACACACTCACACGGAGTTCGAAGTAAAGTGCCAGGTGATGATCATCTCCAACAAAAGCACTAGATGAGACATAAGGAATGACCATTGCCCATGGTCCTAAGCATCACCCATTGCAGGATAAAGGCAGTTGATACAGTAGCCATAATACATCTGCCTATCTGCAACAAGTGGGAACAAAACTCTGAGTATGAGATGGTACTCAGCTAGACTTACCCGACATAACCAAAAATAAAGTGACACCAAGGATTATGAAGGGCTTTTATAGTGGTGTAGCTGACTCATTTGCAAAAAGGCATTTTTAGCATTTCAAGAATCTTTTCTTTAAACATTTTATCAAGTTAATCATTATTAACCTGTTGGCTACATTTGCATCTATACTAGAGCACGCATGTGATTAAACAAGTAATGATAACCAATGATCATTAACAACATCCATAATGTCATATCCATTATAACTGTCTAAGTGTTCCATTAACATTACTACGATGAAGTAACTCAAGTCAAGTGTTCACTATCTAGTGAACGATGGCGATTCGAATCGATTATTAACCAGCTGGTAATTTATTCCTCACACAAACCTAACTCACCCGCTAAAGTGAGATATTGGTCACCGAGTCAACTATCCAGGTAAAATCTTGAGTTAGCCATGAACCACATGTACCTAGGGGCTGACCGACTGCCCTTTGGTCTTATCATCGCGCCCCCGTGTCCTACCACACCTTCCCCGGTACAGTGCGTTGCGGGCAATCTACTCGGCCCGAATAATCTCCTAGTTTCACGGTCGGAAGGTACTTTATCTAGCCAGCTAAATGTGAGGCATGCGTTCAACATGACCCAAGGCCCAACAACGGTCGGTCCTTAATCGACATACACGGAAATCACTACAGTCTGAAACAAGATCCAGGTAACCACCTATAGTTATATCTCATTCGGTCTCAACTTCACATTGACACTTGTTATATCTCATGACGACACATTTAGCCAAACAAGATCCAGGTAACCACCTATAACTCGCAGGTGACAAGAAATCACCCGACTTCTACTGGTCTAAGCCAGCTAAGCATTGACATGACTACGGATACCAAGGTAACAAGGATATAGTATAATGAAGGTAAACAAGGTATAATGCAACAACGGTTGCAAACAACTCCTGAACGTAATGCATCAATTAAAGTAAACCATTAATTAAATATTTACAAATCGAGGGAGAAATGCTCTAGGGCTTGCCTCTCTCGAAGGAACTTAGGCGGTGATCCGGACACTCCTGCAGATCTTCACCGTCCTCCTCGTCTGCCTCGGGCACCTCCTGCTCTTGCACCTCGAGCTGCTCTTCTGGCTCCTCGGGAACTGCTACCAGAATCCCTTCATGCGATCATGTATGATGTAGATGTATAAGTGTTCATGCATGGTGCATCAGAGAGATGACATGTAATGATCATGATGCATGGAATGTAGATGAACATGTTTAACTTTATTGGACAGAGTAGAAGTAAAGCTCTCCTACAAGGTAGTCAACATCATCCAAGAACATGTACTACTATACTACTACTACAACCACTGTACTAACATGCCAAGTCACCACAGCAAGCTAAGATGCTTCAAAGATACACCAAAGCAAACATTATTAACTAAACATGCATTAAAAAGGTTAATTAAACCCTAATTGAAACTAGGTTTGAACAGCAACACCTATTTTGGTAGCACCAAAAAATCTAATAAAATTACAGTAGCATAGTACTACTCTATGTAGACTACCATAAAATTTTCATGCATTTGGATAAGTAAAATAGCCTACACAAAAATAACAAGCTATGGCATAAATATGAGCATGAAAATACTTTGTATTATGAAAAGTATCAAGCGACAGATTTAATATTTTTCTTAGGTTCTACATAGTAAATAATCATTGTACAAAAATTATCACATGCATGTTTTATTCATATTTTGCTCTCTATCAAAAATAACAAATATAAGCAATAAATAGCACTTGAACTAAGCAACCCTATTTTTATACAAAACATTCATGACATATATTTTTCATGTAAAGTACATCACTAAAGAAGATTAACAAAACTAGAACCATATTTTTCTGAGCTTCCTATGATTTATTATTCATTTCTTAAGAAAACAGCAATTTTAAGAATTAATTAAAACCCTATACAAAAGTATCACAAAAACCACATGCAAAATTTTTCTACTGTAGATCTAAGAATAAGAAGCATATAGAAATTTGTTTCACCAAAATTGGGGCACCACAGCAGCAACTATGCATTTTAGAATCCTTTAAAAGCATTTTCCAGAAATCTTTTTCTTTTAAAACGAAAATCTAGCCGCGCGCAAACGCTGGGTGCACCCAGAGCTGCCACTGGCCACTGCAGCTGGGCCCTATGGGCCCATGGGTAGGGACCCAAAAGCCGGGGAGGAGCTCCGCCGACCGGTGCTCACCGGCAGCGAGCCCCCCGGTGGTGCAGATGGTGCCAGCGTGTTCACCACGCTGAGCCGCACCGACAGAAAGGGTGGGATGGCCCGGCGGCATGGCGGCCCACGCGACCGCGGCCGCGTTCTCGCCGGAGAGAAAGGGGGCGGCCACTCTCGGCCCTTACCTTGACGACGGCAGCCGCGAGTGAGCGCAAGCGAGGCAGGGGTCCTAGGCGGAGCTGTTGGCGACGGGAATCGGGAAATGAGGTGGCGGTGAGGGAGTTTGATGCCGACGGAGCGCGTCGATGAGCTCGGCAGCTCGGGCGCCCGCCTGGGATTTGGAAAAGGAGAACAAGAGGGAGAGAGAGAGAGAGAGTGAGAATTGAGAGGGAGGCTCGGATAGGGGTTCTTGAAGGCGAGGCGGGGCCGGTCAGAACGGGGCAGGCCGGCGGTGCTGCGCGGCTCGGGCATCCTAGGGTGGTCGGAGCGCGGGCGCGTCACACGTGATGCACGTGAGCGAGGAGCGGCGACGGCCGAAGCGGCGGGGCCGGGCCGGATGCAGCTGTGGGCCGAAAACGAGGCGCCGACCCAGCAAGGTGAGGAGAGCCTTTCTCTTTTTTTTAAAATTTTCTTTTCCCAACTGATTTGAATCACAAATTTGGGGAACCAAAAACTTTTTTTAGGATTTGGGGTAAAAATAAAAGTTGTTTAGAAATTTAAACTCTACAACTTTGTCAAAAGGTGCAAAGTGTAAATCCAAACAGATTTTGACATGGAAGTTAAAAGCTAAATAAAGGGTATTTTAACCATTTTTTTAATAATATTTTTAAAAGCAAAATTTGGGAAAATTTTGAATACCAACCTTGCTCCAAAATGCATGTGAAACATTTCTAAGTCATTTGTACTCCCAAACAATCATGTTAAACATCATTACAAGCACAAACATGACCTAGGTTCATTTAAACAAGTAATGCAACATACATGTTTCACAAGCATGTTTCATATGTTTCAAAGCATTGTTTCAGTTATTATTTAACATGATTATGCATGTATGATTATGATGCCTGATGATGTATTATGTTCATAATTTGCAGTGCCTAAATGCTTGCGTAACACCAGGGTGTTACATGGATCATCACAATTGACTAACTGACGCATAGCCTCAGCCAATAAGCGCTGACTTTCGACAATCGTTTGCATCAGCTCTGCTGGTGTGGACGGTGGTGGAGGAGGTGGCGGTTGTTCCTCATCCTCAATGCCACGACCACGACGAAGATTGTACGCCATCTGCAAAATGCATAGCCAATGAGCACTGACGATGTGGAAAATTTATAGATGAATTGTGTAATTATGCCAAACTGATTCCATTAGAGATAATGAATTCATACAACAAATAGAGGCACAATAATTAATCACAACCTCATTAAGTGCATCAATTGACGCATTAATGCGATGTACTTAACAAACAACGATATTTATCGACAACTAGGACGGAATTTATTAACAGCTCACATACATGAAGTACAAGCATGTATGATAGGTTACATCCAAACCATCAAGGTTCCACTCTTACATCTAGGATAACATAGGGTTCGATGTTACATCCCAAAGATCAACTTACTACAAAGCCACTCATCCATGCATGAGGGTCAACAGAAAAAACTAGCTCTAGCGCATTAGCTAAGTGGTAAGCTAAACTACGCATCATCCTCTAAGTCAGTGTCGAAGATCTCTCCTCCATCTTCTTCACTAGCAGGTTCTAACTCCTCATCTTCTTCACTAGCAGGCCCTAACTCCTCATCTTCTTCTTCTTCAAGCGGAACATCCTCTGGTCCATCCATCTCAATGTCATCATCATCTTCAGCCATGATGACACCAGAGCCCATCTCCTCATCATTGTCATGAGCAAGAAGAGGATGGAGCTGATTGTTTAGCAGATGAACTTCCTCATGAAGGTGGTCGTTGTACTCTTCTGCAGCTGTCAATTGCTGCTCAAGCTCCGCCACAGAGCCCTCAAGATATTCTCTTCATGCCAGGCTTCATTCCGCTGGTTCATCATGTGGACTAGCATGCGCTCACAATTGCGATGCGCAACCATCAACCTCTGAACTTCTAGTGTCTCCTGGTCTTGTTCCCGTGCAACTTGCTCCAAATGTTGCTGGTTGGCATTTCTCTCGGCAGTCACCTGAGCTAACTTAGCCCTTAGCCTTTCCTCCACAGTAGGCTCCGAGCGGGGCTCATGAGGTGCTAACTGGTGATGAGGAACCCTACCTCCGAGCATATAGGCCCCTTTTCAAGATATATACTTGGGTGGTGTTATTGCAATATCTTCATGTGTCTCACCTTAGTACCTATCTATATTGATCCCTGAAAAAGTTTCATGAAGTTTGGAATCAAAAAGTCACATGAAATGACAAGTCATATCCATCTTGGAATGGCGTGATTAAGTGAATGGAAGTATAGATCATCAACAAAACTTTGTAACTTTTCCCAAATGACTCTA
Organism: Saccharum spontaneum; assembly: GCA_022457205.1. Lineage (NCBI taxonomy): Eukaryota > Viridiplantae > Streptophyta > Magnoliopsida > Poales > Poaceae > Saccharum > Saccharum spontaneum. Next base: position 36,326,555 of record CM039615.1, read on the forward strand.
GATGAATTCTACAATAAAATTCATGAAGGGTTCATGTTGAGCAAATGTCAAGAAAATACCCCAATTGGCCTAAAACCCTAGTTTAGGCTTTATTAAGTTACTGCTTTGACCAAAGTTAAAGTTTGACTTCTATACTAGTTATGGAGTTTGACCTTAAATAAAAGTTGTAGTTTAAGTTGAGTGCTACAAACTTTGTTTTTGGACCAAGAACCAAATCAGCTTCCAAGTAGCTTAAACAGTGGATTCAAGTTTGAAACTGATGCTGTTTTCTCAGCTCTCCAAATTTTTCTAAGTCCTCGATCAGCAGCAGCGTGATGCTATAATTGCGGCATTTTATCTTCCAAATTCATATGGCAGCTCAGTTGAATCCCTTAATATGAGTTGCAGTACCTTTTGTGCAGGAAACAATGAATCAAGTCTCAGCAAATTTGAAGATCATTTGGACATTCAAAAATGATTTCAAAAACAGCAAAAATCCTCTGAATGTCGCTGCTTAAACTGAATTCTTCATTCAGTTTCGTGAGCCCTATTTTGGAGCTTTTTATCTCCAGATACAAGCCGAGTTAGACCCTTAACCTTTGAGCAATGTTGTAGTACTTTGGTAGCTCTACAGCACTGATCAATTGGCTTAGTTTTTCGCTGCTTGGATAAGGAGATAGGGAAGGGGAAAGATGAGAGTTTCAGTCGACTGGAAACTACTTTGCAGCCTTTTATCTCTCAAACCAAGCTGAATCAATCCGAGGTCCCTTAAGCAAAGTTGTAGTATACATGTAGCTCTACGTAGTGGTGTAATCGGTTGATCAAATGACAAATCGGTTTAAGAGTTATAGAGGGGAGAAAATGGAGATTCAGTTGTAAGTTTGGGGTAGTATTGTCAATGGCAAATTTTGGATCGGGCACAGGGAAACGTCCGTGGCCGACCATAGGTAGGAGCCGCTGCCGCGTGGCCCTCGTACTGCCCTGCATGACCGCCACCTCGCCCTGGCTCATCGCTTAGGAAAGACCGAGGCCGAGCCCTGCTCCTGCGGCCCTGCCCTCTCCACTCTCTCCCTCCATCTCGCTCTTTGCCCTGCTCTCTCATGTCGCCATGGTTGCCCGACCAAGCAGAGAGTGCCACAGCCGCTGCATCCTCCTTCCGTCTCCACGTCAGCTTGCCCCTCCCTGCTCCTTCCCAGGCTGCGTTGCCCCACGGCGCCTTCTCCCACTTGCTACTGGTCGACCGAGCCTGACCGTCGGGCGCCACGCACAGGCACGCGCCCACCTCCGACCGCTGCGGTCGAGCGGCTGGGGGCCACTGCCGACCAAGGTTAGGGCCAGGCGTGCCCTATTTGGACTGCTGTGAGGCCGCAGCACCTCTTCCCCACCGCCGACGGTGACCTTGCCGGCTGGAAGCGACTCCGACGTCGTCCTCTGCTCCGTGAAGACGAAGAAGAAGGGCCATCTCGCGAAGCTGAAACTTTTTGCCGTTTCACTTTGCAAAAGTGCCAAGAGAGAAAAGTTTACATATAGGGGCTTACATGATTTGTGGAAAGTTTTGTGTTCACTCTGCATAATGTTTTCTTTTTTTCTTTTTCGGAATTAGTATTGCATTTAAATGGCTGAACTTTGAAAATACATAGTAAATGGTAGAAAAATCGTAAAATAGCAAATGAGGACTTTTTGGAATCCTTGTCAAATTGCCTATGCAGTGGATCAATAATATGGCATGTTTTAGTTTAAAATTTTAGCTGTAAAAATAGATTTATGCAACTAGGTTTTGAATGCTAGTTGGATCTGTTATTTTTAATAACTGCAAATATATAAATCCAAATGAAGTGCAATTTTTGTGGCATGTTACTCTTGTGATGTATGATGTCTAGTAAAAAGTTCAGATTTTTAGGTCTGATAGTTTAAGAGCTATAAAAATAACAAATGTTATATGCTGCTTTAATTCTATTCTGGACAGTTCTGCATGTATGCATTGTTTGGCCCAGTTAAGTCATGAATCATGCATTGATGACAATAAATGAGTTGTATTACTTTTCTTAAGCTTTTCAAAAAGCTAAAGAGCAAAATTTTTTGCTAAGTATATGTTTAACTATAGTAGTCTAAAGTGCTGTAGCTGTTTCTGTCTAAACCCAGACAGGGTTGCCTTGTTTATAATGTGTGACCTAGTTAGTAGCACAATTAGCTCTAAATGTTTATAACAAAATTGTTCACAATTTGTTAAGATTTCTAAAAAAGTCCAGAACCATAATTATTGGATTTGTCAAACTCAAGTTATAGCGGTTTAAAGTGGCATATCAGATTCTGTCTATATTTTGGACAGAGATGCAACTATTTAATTAATTGACCATGTTAACTATAGAATCATCTTAAGATGATTACAATAAAGTTGTAGGTAACTTTATAATATTTCCATAAAGTTGAGAATCATGTTTGTTGGAGGTCTAGAACTCCATTTATGCTTCTCTGAAGTTTCTATCAGTTTTATGTCTATAATTATACCACTGCTGTTGGGCTGCATGTGTGGTGTTACTTGTGCAACTAGTTTCATGGTGTAAATGATGTTTACTGGGGTTTTATTAATACAAAAGTTCTAGATAGTTATCTTATCTTGCTTGTGTTAAATTTTCATGATCCTAGGTCTGATAGTTTAAGAGTTGCATGCTTAATAAGTCTACTGTCAGATTTTAATTACCTTCTGTGTAGACTTTAAAGATTGGCATGTTTGGTCATGATAACTTGGGAATCATGTTGAGATGATTAACGATGAAATGTAGATAATTTCCTAAGATTTCCAGAATATCTTCTTGCAAGTCATTTGGATTTATGAAACTCCAGATATGATTGATTTATGAAGCTACTATTTGCAAGTCCAGAAATTGACATATTCTAGTTATAGTTGTTGCTTCACCTTGACTTGCTTTGCATGCTGCTACGTGTGATTCATGTCCTTGGTAATTAAGTTAAATACACCTGAGATCATGTAGAACTTGTGTGCCATGCTGAGTGTGCCCTCCTTGCTATCTTAGCATGTTGGTTTGTGTGATGTTATTTAAGCAAAGTGATGTGCTTAAGTGTCTTTAGTATAACCTTGTACTTGTCTTGTTTAGTATGTGATGCATCATCCATTGCATTTCCATGTATTCATACACTTGCATCTTACATCTCATCTAGGTACGCTAGATGCACTACGTGGAGGACATGATGTGGAGCTGAACCCGAAGATGGTGTTGGTGGATCCACCACGCAGATGGAAGGCTAGACAAGTGCTAGTGGGGGAATGCTCGCCAAGAAAGTTTCTTCTGACAAACTCTAACTTGAGTCGGATCCCAGGCAAGCCCCGGAGCATTATAAGCCTCCTACCTTCAAAGAAATTAATTCTATATGTGTTATAAGTATTGTTGCAGTAAGTGGTAGGAGTTGGTTGAAAACCTTGCTGCATTATATCATTCCTTGTCTAGATATATGAATCCTTGAATCCTACCTAGACTAGGATCGAGTAGATGCTTAGCCCTACTTTAAGCGGTAGAAGTCAGGTGATTTCCTATCACCTGCGAGATGGCATGGTTGGCTATATTTGCTATCGTGGAATGGAACCATGTGTTAATAAAATGAAATGAGACCGGGCGGGATGACGATAGTGAAGCAACAAGGCATGGAGGTCTTGGGTGTGGATCTATCCCCGTCTGAGTCGTTTAAGGACCGATTCTCTATATGTCCTTGAGTCATGTTGAACGCAGTCTAACACTTAGTTGGCCGGATAAGTCATTCCGACCGCGAAGCTGAGTAATACAGTTCAGGCCGGGAATCGAATGGTAGGTTGCATCTTGGAGGTGAGAAAGGATGTGCTTGGGGACATTGGCGTGAGACCAAGGGGGGTTAGAGTCCCTATCACCTAGCAGAGTGTCGCCCTTGGGGTTGCGACGTCATTCGGACCCGCGATTCCTGAATTTTATGAAAGGTGGCTTGTGCGACCCTGGCAGGGGCCTGTGCGGTGAGTGTTAGAAATACCCCTCCAGCTGGATAGGAATTTGATTCGAATCACCGTCGCTCCCGGTTAGTGAGCACTTGACTTGAGCAGCGGCAACGTAGATTCCATTAAATTGAACGGATGGTTAATTGGATAACGATGGAAAGGTTGCCTCAATTTATACCTGCTATGGTTAATATTGTTTGCTCCTAATAAAGTGAGTGCTCTAGTACAGGTTCTAATATAGATGACAGGTCAATGATAATTAACTTGATGCTTAAGCATTAATGATTACTTATCCATAATAAGCTTTTATGCAAAATGTTGTCAAGCTAGCCCACTTCATATCAGCCTTGCATGATCCTTGGTGTCACTTTATTTCTGGTTTATGACGGGTAAGTCTAGCTGAGTACATTGTCGTACTCAGGGTTTTATCCCCACTTGTTGCAGGTTGTGATGTTTCATGGCGACTGCAAGAGTTGGTTGGCTTCTGCCTTAGTGGCGGAGTGTGATCACGGGCATGATCCTTCTGAGTTATCTTCTCTCTAATGCTTTTGTTGGAAGTCGACCTTAATACTGGCATATATTTGAAATAAAGGTGTTGTTAGTTTCAAATTACTTTGCTTCCGCTACTTTTGAACTTAAGTTGTAATAACTATGTTGAACTCCGATGTATATTGAATTACTTGTGAAATGGTTGTAACATGTGACTTGTTATGTTGAATCACTATGATCTTGGCTGGTATGTTGGTTGGTCTAAAATCCCTCGTGATTTCATTGGACTACCGGAGTTCTATGGGCTCAAGTGCGAGAATTTGATCACTCCGGTGATTGTTTTTGTACTTGTGCTCTTATAATTTGGACAGTTCCATTACAGCTGGTATCGGAGCAAGATTCAACATTAAACTTGTCGTATGTGTATTTAAAACAAAGGTTTTGTTTTATAAAATCAATTTTATTAACTTATAGCTATATATAGGTTTGCCAAATCTAAATTTTAAATCTAAGTATGCCAGTGGTCAATTTCCTTATGCCCATATAAGGATTATTAGGTGGCTTATATAAGTACTAACTTGGGGGTTTTTAATTTATGCATCTACGCCCAGGCCAAGGTATGTATGTGTGATGACTCTCCCACACTATGCTACCGGTGTGTTAGATTAGAGGTAGCCTTCATATATGAAATAGTCATATATGTCATTAGTTTAATTTTATGCAACATCGCACCTACGCTCAGGTAAGTGTGAGTTGTGAGAGCATGACCGTACAAACTGCGGTCTAGGGGAGAGCTAGTTTTGGTTACTAGAATATTTACATGTTACACACATGTATATATGAAGGTACTTAATTGTGGGAGATTGATGATTTGGGTAGTTTTGGTGCTACATGTATGTATATGGGGGTATATGTATATGGGAGTACTTAGAATTTTACTTTTCTGCTTTCATTGTGTGCCATATATTGGGGAATTGTTGGGCTGCAATGAAAAATTTTCTAAAGGTAGGCTAACCACAAATGCGTAAGTCGAATGTAGATGTTGACTAGCTATATATCGAGAGAGTGTATGTTATGCTACCAACATAGAACGTGATCGCCACCTTAGGTTGGCAATCTTGTGAGGATGAATAGGACGAAGCATGCATCTTCATGATTGTTGCGTTATGCATAGCTATGTTCCTTTCACCCTTGTTCAAATGATAAGTAACTTGTGATTAGTGTGTTATGCTATCTTTCTTGTGTGGAGTTAGACATGAATGCCATGTTCCATGTTGCTTGAATAGGGAGTGCTTGAAGATAGTGTGTGCTTAGCCTTGCTAGAAATAAGTGTGGTTACATGCTTGAACCTGTAAATGTCCTATAGTTTAGCCAAATGGGGGATGTGTCGTTCATACAAGCATTTGTAAATGATTTAGACCTTACTTCAGTAATTATGGATTCTCATGAATGAATTAAATTAGTGTGGTCTAAGGTAACAATGTTTAGAGCTACTAGAATAACATGTTTGTGTGCTCTCTTGTTAAGTAGAACAAAGGCAAGCTCTGTTTTGCTTATTAAACGTTGGCTGCTAGAGCGGTTTCTGTTGTAGTGATGCTTTCATGGCCATTATTGTGTTTTCTGTGGTTATGGAGAATACCAAAGTTTTAGCTAACTTACTTTTCTAGCTTATCCTAAAATTTCATGACCCTAGGTCTTATGGTTTGAGAATTATGAATTTTAGAAGTTTACTGTCAGGTTTTGCTTGTGCTTTGAATAGATCTGAATGTTTGGTTTGTTTGACCTATGTGCATAAGGAATCATGTCTTGGAGATAATATAAGAAGTATAGTATTTTTTCTAATCTTTTCAAAATGTCCTATAGCACTAATTGTGGTGGTCTAAATCTCTAGTTATGAGCTTGCAAAGGGAAATGACAGAATCTGTCCAAATGTGGGCAGAGATGTCTTCTTTATCTTGTTTGGCCTTGTTAGCTATAGAATCATCTTAATATGATAATAAGAAAGTTATAGAAAACTTAATAAGCTTTACATAAAGTGAAGGCTCAGACTTGTTGTGTCTCTAGAACTCCAGTTATGCATTTTTGAAGTTCTTGTCAGTTTTCTGTCCATATTGATACAGATCTGAAACATTAGCATTTTTGGTCATGTTAATCTATGAATTTGCTTTTGGTATGAGTAACTAAAGTGTAGTCATCTTCCTAAGCTTTCTAGAAAGTCTAGGATCACCTTTGTGGGATGTCTATAACCTCAGTTATAGTTGAAACAAGTAACCACAGTGCTGTTGTCCAGATTCTGTGCCCAGGCTAAGTTGGCTCCCTTAGCTAGCGTTTGTTTTGAGCTAAACTTGTAGTTAGTTCATGCTTGAGATAAATGCTTATTTTAGGTGAGCCTTGTGCTTTGTATTGGTTGTGTAAGCCCATTCGTTTGAAATTTTCTCAAATGTCTACTTGACTATGATGTTGTATGTATGCTTGTTATCTAGGTAGTGCTCTAGTTGTCACCTCGTTTGTCCTCGGTGAGCATACAAGTGCCGCATAGCTTTATCCCAGAACAATGTTCAGGTTACGTAATTGTATGGTTGTTGTCTTCAATTAGGTTCTCTCTCTTAGGAGCCTGAGCCTGTGACATGGTTGTTAGCCGTGAATGTGTTACGTTTGTGCATCTGCTTGACCGAAAGCCAAGAGAGTTCCCTTATATGCTTGCATAAGCCATGGATGTTCTGCACCCTTTTTGTGAAGACCCTTATCGACTGACCAACCAAGTTAATTTCCATCAACGCTAGCCTTTGACCATGGTTTGTACATTGCCAGTTGTGGAGACCGTACCCAAATCCATGTTGGACCTTCCGGTTACCTCTCTCAAAGGTTAGCTAGTATGACGCAATGTATCTCTGCTATGGCCTCAAAATCGTTTGTTTACAAATTTGTGTATCCACCATATCAACTCAATCTTTGAGTGGTACCTAAATTTTGTCCATGAAGTTTTCTTAAGCCATCCTCAACCTTCCCAAGTTTCGGGATGTTTATCAATCTTGATCTCATGTTGTTGCTCAACATGATCGAATCTCCGTTAATTAATTATCTGGTAGTTTCCTTAGTCGATGCCAGGTATCCGTGGAATTAAACAAAAATCACCGGCTCAGTCGCCTTCGGCAATGGAGCTATATTCTCTTGTGAGGCGTTTTGATCTGCGAATAGCTTCCCTATTGATTCTAAACCTTATGACTACCTTTGCTTGCTATTCTTTCCTTGTATAATGCTTGTTTTTACCACCCAAAATGTGTCACTTGAAATTTCACCTTGGTGATGTGATCGGTAATGGTGTTATGAGTAGCAACTAACGGTGCCGCGACGAAACCGAGAGCCTCCTGTGGGTGGCCGACACAAGGTTGTGCTGCTCGGCACACGCTGGTATCGTAGTTTCTAGTCATGATCCATTCCGTAACAACATCAACGTGTTATTCTCAGGTGAACTCTTCCTTGGTTATCTCCCCATATCTTATCATAAGACCCATATCTTAGACCAAAAGTAGTGGAGTTTCCTTCTGAAGTTGCTAAGAGGATAACCTTTGAAGAACAGGCCACCAACATAAACATTAACAGACTGCAATATGTGGTAGCCCAATGACTCTATTTAGTTGCCCCCGTATTAACGAACGTCATCTAGTAAGCAAGTATCTCATCTCTATTGGATAAAAAGGACACATAACACTTAATGTTGGACAAGTTATCTGTGGGATGAGAATCGATTGTCGCATCGTGCATATGACCGGAGCTATCCAAGTCGCAATCTTGGGTGCATAATGACCATACAATCGAAATCAACCATCTCTTGAATAACTTCGTAGTTGCTAACTTCGATGGCAACCATCTGTTCTGCATCAACTACAGTTGTTATGGTCAAGAGTGAAGATCTAGAACTTTTTAGTGTTGAGAGACAACTGATTAGTTACCAATAGGAAGGTTAATCTCCAGCTAGGTAACGACTCTTTGGTAGCTACGAAGGCTATGTCTTATAGAGCAATAACCAACAAGAAGTAAATCAACTAGCCAACAACTTGAGTGATATTCTATCTTCTAGAGCCATTGTGATCAAGTCAATTCTGTCTTGGACAATCACACAGATAGTGTAAGATGTTCAATCAGCGGCGATGAAGAATTAGAGAAATGCATGCCCTAGTTTCGATCAACATCCTTGTGCCCTTAGGTGCCACAAACAGTTTGTTCATAACTTTATTGGACAAAGTGTTGAGGAATATTCGAAAGCAATTTGAGAAGTGTCAAACAACAGATTTCCTATCTTAGAGCTGCTGTTTGATCCCAAAGAGGAAGCCTAAGGTGAAAGTTGGCTTGACAAAGTTGTTATGCTGCAAGTCAACTCAACTTACAGTACAACTAAATCACCAAGGAAAATTTTACTCAATCGCTTGGTGGTAGACTACTCCCCGCGGTATAGTGAATATTTACAACTTTTGTTGTCCTTAAGGCCTCGCTACATCTTTCTATGGGAATTATTTTCCAATGATGACATACTTTGGTACCTTATAAATGTTTTTACCCAAGAGGGTGCATCTGATTCAACCCAGATAACTGTTGTCTTTGGATAAAAGAATCTTATTGGATAGCTATTGGCAGGAAGACGACGCCGACAGAGTCAGCTATCACATTCACTGACCCCTCAATAGACTCAGATAATACCGTGTTGTCATCAAAGAAAGAGAACTGCACACATGGAATAGGAAGTAGCTTTCCATTAGTTTATATATGAATGATAGAACATTTACGACCAACATAGACCCTGTCTATTGGTTAGTCAGTATCCTATAGTCTCAGAGTATATTGTCGTCTATGATCTCCCCCTTTTGGAAGGTTGTGCTCAAGCCATTTTTGGTAGAGAACTGCTTTTCAAACTTTGTGAACATAGGATCACTTCAATGAGTATACTTCTGAAGATTTTAGTCTAATGTAAAGTTCATGCGGACTATGCTATGTTCACTAAAGAATCAGATACTTGTTAGTGGTTCGCTTATGGACCGAACGATCTCCGTACAGTGAGAATGCAGTACTGTGCTATCTGGGATTCCTCCCAAAGTAACAATGCTTCATGGAAGTCAATGAAGAAAATTCTTCAGACAAACTTTACCATGAAGAGTAAGTATTAGAAAGTGCCTTTGGTCAAATTGTTCACCGATGTTGAAGCTTTGTAGCTGAATGCTATAACAGCTAATGGGAACTAGATAACGCGCCTCTCTTCCTTAAAAGGTCTTCCATTCCAAATCTCGGGACGCGATTCTTTTAAGGGGGAGGGCTGTAACACCCCAGGTGTTTATCACCCATTTAAGTAATGGATTTGAGCTCAAACATGATAGATCAAGTGGAGATGAAGATGTCAAGGTCAACCTATAGAGATGAGCCTAACCTAAAGTTGAATGTTGCACCATTGCTTTACATATAGGCCCCTTTGCAAGATATATACTTGGGTGGTGTTATTGCAATATCTTCATGTGTCTCACCTTACTACCTATCTATATTGATCCCTGAAAAAGTTTTATGAAGTTTGGAATCAAAAAGTCACATGAAATGATGATGAGGACATCACTCCTTCACATACACACAATGATCCACTGCTGGACATTCAAGGTCCAATCACTAGAGCTCGCGCGCGTCAATTAAATTTAGAGGTGAGCTCGTTCCTAAGTAACTCTTTATATGATTCTAAGAATAGATTGCTACCTAATGATTATATTGTGCTTAGGTATGAAGGGGAGGTCCAGGAAACACATGGAGGAGGGCTTGGAGGCGTGGAGGACCAGCGAGGGCGCCCGGAAAAAGATGGAGGACCAAACCAAACCAAGTTCGAGTCCACCTCGGAATCCAGGACCAGTCTGCCTTAAACTGGTCACCCAGGACGCATCCGGACTCCGTTTTCGATGATCCATATATGGATGGAAAGCTTATTTGATAAGGAAACCAACCCAAGTGGTCTCACGTCAAAACCTATTCGGAATCAACGGGAATCGTCGAAACAAGTCACCGTCCAGAATCTGTCAGGGCGCTGTGTCGCCGTTTTTTGGGCCGTTTGGGCCTTGTAACGTGTTGGTACTTCTCAGGGACGCGAATAGGGGTCCTTGGACGTCCCTTAGGCTATATAATAAGTAGTCGCCGCCTACATTAGGGTTGGGTTTTGCTTAGATTATTCTGTTAACAACAGTTTCGCCGCCGCCGTCGGTTTGTGAGACCCCAACTTTGTGAGATTAATCATTCATCTGCAATTTGGTTGCATTCCTTTGTGTTCTTGCTTGTGTTCTCGATTTGCAGGCAAGGACTTAGCCTTCTTGGCGAGGTCGACCGTGCAACGCCGGTCGATAACCAGAGGAGTCGTGGTGCTGCGATTGCGGGGTTCAGAGCCGAGTTGTTCGGAAGCCGGATCGAATTGTGTCGTGACTCCACCAAATCGAGAGTTATCAGAACCTTTCGGAAGATCGGGAACCCTAGTTCACATCAATTGGTAATCAGAGCTTCAGGTATACCGTTAGGTTCAATTTTACCCTAGTTTAGTTTGATTTCACCGTCGTCCTAGAGTCCACAGAAAAGCCAAAAAAAATAGTGTTAGCTTTTTCCCCTATCCCAGAAACCACGTTTAGCCTTTTGCATAATTCTTTTCAGATTCCGTCGTGTTGAGTTTGTGTCCTAATCAAGGTCTTGTTGCTGGTTAGGTTGTGTTAGAGTCCAGTTCGTGTGTTTTCCCCATCGTTTCCTGTCAAACCCTAGCCACCGTGACCACTTTTGTACGCATTGTTCCAGTTTTGTCCTCTATTTCGTAGTCCAAACTTAAAACTGGTCCAGTTTTCGCGTACGAACTCGGATTTCGACGTTCCAGATATCAAAATCGATCAGAAAAAAATTTCGGATCCGACCATCCCCAGCTTTGCTGGGGTTCGAAAATTTTATTTTGGTCAAAAACTGGTCACAAGATCCTCTTTTCGTGGTCACAAGCTTTTCCTCAATTTTGGACCCATCTTCTGAATTTTCCACAGGTCACGTCTTTCACTTGTTTCAGCTCAATTTTTTTGTGGTTACTTCTTGTGTGCTCCTAAGTGAAGAAAAAATATCAAAAAAATAAAAAGAAAAAGTCAAAGATTCCCAAAAAACAACGACAGCCCAAAAAATAGAAAAATTGAGAGGGGCAAAAGAGGAACAATATTTAGAGGAGCACATAGAGGAGACAGTTTGTTATAATTGTGGGCGTGTGCTATCTTGTGATTGTTTCTTATCACTCTTGCTATCCATCATACTTGTTTCTCTATTTTGTTATCACACATCTGGTATTTGGAACACGTTAGACCAGCAACGAGAGCAAGTATTTGGGACTATAATTCAGCATTACTTTCTGTTTTTGAATTGTGTTCCACTCACATATTTGGCCTGCCTGCCTTAAATCCACATACTTCTTCTGGACAGTATAAGTTTTGATCCCTGTAATCGCAGTGCTACGTCTTCCAGGTATCCTTGACCTTGCTGGTAAGAACCTTGTAAGAGCTTGAGAAGGGGGCTCCTTTTTGCTGCGATCTTGAGAAGCACTACTCCACCTACGTAGTAGATTATTAGGGATAACTTTCACTGTTTGTTCCTGTTTTGTGTCTACAATGCCAGGTGACGGAGAGGATACGGCACCCAAAGACTGGTCTGAGTGCGTCAGCCAAGACCAGCTACAATCTGTTGTAGATAATGCTCAGAGGGAGATGACTGAGGCAATAGCCAAAGCTGTCACCGACGCGCTCATTGATCTCAAGCTCGGCAACACCCTTGAGAGATTGGACAAACGTTTGTCCGCACTAACCGACAGGGTAGCTGCCTTAGAAGCGCAGCCGCCACCCGTCCAAGAAGTCCATGATGGCAGCAACACCGGAGGACACGATGATGTAGTATATGACACCGATGGTAATGTTGATCAAGCAGCAACAAGACAAAAAGATTACGCCATCGTCTACGTAGAAACGCCACAGGTATGGGTGGCGCTCAACACTTCAACCGCCACCAAGGTAATCGTAATCGTGCTCCCGATGATCCTTATGCTAAGGTTAAATTTAAAATACCTTCCTTTTCGGGCCATTATGATGCTGAGGGATATCTTGATTGGGAGATGATAGTCGAGCAGAAATTTAGTTCCCACCTAGTGCCTGAGGAACATAGAGTTAGACAAGCCACTAGTGAGTTTACAGATTTTGCTATCATTTGGTGGACTGGTTTAGCTGCAGACAATGCGACACCTAGTACCTGGGAAGAGCTTAAGGTTGCTATGCGTGATAGATTTGTGCCACCATCATATCATAGAGACCTCCGTAAGAAACTGATGCGTTTAGAACAGGGAGATAAAGCTGTGCAGGATTACTATGGTGATCTTCAAAAAGGATTAATGCGTTGTGGCATAGTGGAGGGACCTGAGGATTCTATTGTTCGTTTTTATTCGGGTTTGAGGCGTGAAATTCAAGACATAGTTGATTATAAGGAATTTAACACTGTCAACCAGTTGTTTCAGTTTGCTATGCTTGCAGAGAAGGAGTTGCAGGGGCGTGACTTGCAGGGCAAGAACAAGGTTGGCACCACATACACACCGCGATCTTCGGGGCTTCCCAAGGCATCTTCCTATCGGATGCAACCAACTGCGAGCAAGGATAAGTCTGGAGTCAAATCATCTTCTCCACGACCTTCCGGTTCAGGTAAAAATTCTGTGTAGGAACCTTTAAAGAGTGCATCCTCTGTCGCCTCAACGGGACGCACTCCTGGCGTTCAGTGCCACCGCTGCCATGGATTTGGGCATATGCAACGAGAGTGCCCTAGTCAGCGAGCATACATTGCTACAGACGATGGGTACATCAGCACCTCTGACATTGAAGATGATGAGGATCAAGAACAAGCTGTTCAGGAGGACGGCGAAGTCTTTGGTAGCGATGACACGGCCGCTTACATGAACATCATTGTGCAGCGAGTGCTTAGCACACAGATACAACAACCTGAGAAGCTGCAACGCCACAATTTGTTCCAGATTTTCTTCGTAATCAACAATCGACGAGCACGTGTCATCATTGATGGAGGTAGCTGCAATAACTTGGTGAGTACAGATTTGGTCAAGAAGCTTGGCTTGACCACACGACCACACCCCCATCCGTACCATATTCAGTGGTTGAATGATTCAGGTAAAGCTAAGGTAACACAAACTTGCAGAGTCTCTTTTTCCATTGGTACCTATGTTGATTATGTTGATTGTGATGTAGTACCTATGGAAGCTTGTTCACTTTTATTGGGTCGTCCTTGGGAATTTGATAAAGATGCTATACACCATGGTAGAAGTAATACATACACTTTTGTGCATAAAGGAAAGAAAATTACTTTGGTTCCTTTGACCCCAGCTGAAATTGTACAACATGATAGAGCACGAACTGCTAGTTTGCATGAGGTTAAATCTGAAAATCAGCAAGTAGCAAATTCTATTTACCCACCTAAACAGGAGAAGTTAGCACCTAATGTTCAGGCTCAGGGAATTAAATTGAAGGGTGCTGTTATGCTTGCAAGAAAAAGTGACCTTGCTGAAATTTCTGATGACGATGTATGCTATACTTTGGTTTGCAAACGAACCTTGTTTTCTCTTGATGATGATGTTAGCTCGGTACCGCCTGCTGTCACTAACCTTTTGCAGGAGTATGAGGACATTTTTCCAGCTGAGATACCCCCGGGGCTTCCACCTATGAGAGGGATAGAGCATCAAATTGATTTGATTCCGGGAGCATCATTGCCAAACCGCGCTGCTTATCGAACCAACCCCGAGGAGACTAAGGAAATTCAGCGGCAAGTACAAGAGCTTTTGGACCGTGGGTACGTACGTGAAAGCCTTAGCCCTTGCGCTGTTCCTGTAATTTTGGTTCCTAAGAAAGATGGTTCTTGGCGTATGTGTGTTGATTGTAGAGCCATTAATAATATTACCATTCAATATCGTCACCCTATTCCTAGGCTTGATGACATGCTTGATGAATTATGTGGCTCTGTAATTTTCACAAAGATTGATTTGCGTAGTGGCTACCACCAAATTAGAATGAAACTTGGAGATGAATGGAAAACAGCTTTCAAAACTAAATTCGGATTGTATGAATGGTTAGTAATGCCTTTTGGGTTGACTAATGCACCTAGTACATTCATGCGCCTAATGAATGAGGTTTTAAGAGCTTTCATTGGTCGATTTGTGGTAGTTTATTTTGATGATATCTTAATTTATAGCAAGTCTTTGGATGAACATATGGATCACTTACGTGCTGTTTTTAATGCTTTACGCGAGGCACGTTTATTTGGTAACCTTGAGAAGTGCATCTTTTGCACGGATCGAGTCTCTTTTCTTGGCTATGTTGTTACTCCACAGGGAATTGAGGTGGATGAGGCAAAGATTGAAGCCATTAAGAGCTGGCCGGTTCCCCAATCCATCACACAGGTGAGGAGTTTTCTTGGTCTTGCAGGATTTTACCGCCGCTTCGTCAAGGATTTCAGCACCATTGCTGCCCCTTTACACGAGTTGACAAAGAAGGGTGTGGTGTTTCATTGGGGAAGGGCACAAGAGGCGTCCTTAGACACTTTGAAGGACAAGCTTACACACGCACCATTGCTGCAACTTCCAAATTTTGGTAAGACTTTTGAGCTAGAATGTGATGCTAGTGGAGTTGGCATTGGAGGTGTTTTGATGCAAGATGGTAAGCCCATTGCATACTTTAGCGAAAAATTACATAGCCCTGTTTTGAATTACTCCACGTATGATAAGGAATTGTATGCTCTTGTACGTTCTTTAGAGACGTGGCGTCATTATTTGTGGCCTAAAGAGTTTGTTATTCATTCGGATCATGAATCGCTTAAGTATCTTCGTTCACAACATAATCTGAATCGTAGACATGCTAAGTGGGTTGAATTTATTGAATCTTTTCCTTATGTTTTCAAACACAAGAAAGGGAAGGATAATGTGATTGCAGATGCTTTGTCTAGGCGATACACTTTGCTGTCCCAACTTGAATGTAGAATTTTTGGACTTGAAACAATAAAAGAACAATATGCGCTTGATCCTGATTTTAAAGATGTGTTGCTGAATTGCAAAGGGGGACGTTCATGGAACAAGTTTGTGGTCAATGATGGTTTTGTATTTAGAGCTAACCGCCTATGCATTCCAGTAGGATCCGTTCGTCTTTTGTTGATGCAGGAAGCGCATGGAGGAGGGTTGATGGGACATTTTGGTGCTAAGAAGACGGAGGATGTTTTGGCCACACACTTCTTTTGGCCAAAGATGAAGAGAGATGTTGAGCGATTCGTGGCATGTTGTACCACATGTCAAAAAGCTAAGTCTCGCTTGAATCCACATGGTTTGTATATGCCTCTTCCTGTTCCTTCTATTCCTTGGGCAGATATTTCTATGGACTTTGTTTTGGGATTGCCTAAGACTAAGAGGGGGAGGGATAGCATTTTTGTTGTGGTGGATCGATTTTCTAAGATGGCACATTTTATACCATGTCATAAAAGTGATGATGCTATTCATATTGCTGACCTCTTTTTCAAAGAGATTGTTCGTTTGCATGGTATGCCTTCTACTATTGTTTCAGATCGCGACGCTAAATTTTTGAGTCACTTTTGGCGCACTCTATGGAATAAGTTGGGTACAAAACTGTTGTTTTCTACAACTTGTCACCCACAAACCGATGGGCAAACAGAGGTAGTTAACCGCACTTTGGGAGCCATGTTGAGAGCTATTTTGAAGAAAAATTTGAGGATGTGGGAAGAATGTTTGCCTCATGTGGAGTTTGCTTACAATCGGGCAACACATTCTACCACCAAGGTAAGTCCTTTTCAGGTAGTGTATGGATTCAATCCCCGTGCTCCAATTGATATTTTGCCTCTACCTACTAGTGATAGAATTCATGTTGATGCTAAGGAACGTGCTGATTTTATTTTGCAAATGCATGAAACAACTAAGCACAACATTGAAAAAATGACTGAAAAGTATAGAATTGCTGGTAGTAAAGGTAGACAAGGAGTGAAGCTTGAACCGGGTGATTTGGTTTGGTTGCACTTGAGAAAGGATAGATTTCCAGATTTGAGAAAGTCTAAGTTGATGCCTAGAGCTGATGGTCCATTTAAAATTGTTGAGAAGATTAATGATAATGCATATAAGCTTGAGTTACCCCCCCGAATTTGGGCTTAGTCCCACTTTTAACATTTCAGATTTGAAGCCATACTTGGGAGACGAAGATGAGTTGGTGTCGAGGACGACTCCAATTCAAGAGGGGGAGGATGATGAGGACATCACTCCTTCACATACACACAATGATCCACTGCTGGACATTCAAGGTCCAATCACTAGAGCTCGCGCGCGTCAATTAAATTTAGAGGTGAGCTCGTTCCTAAGTAACTCTTTATATGATTCTAAGAATAGATTGCTACCTAATGATTATATTGTGCTTAGGTATGAAGGGGAGGTCCAGGAAACACATGGAGGAGGGCTTGGAGGCGTGGAGGACCAGCGAGGGCGCCCGGATAAAGATGGAGGACCAAACCAAACCAAGTTCGAGTCCACCTCGGAATCCAGGACCAGTCTGCCTTAAACTGGTCACCCAGGACGCATCCGGACTCCGTTTTCGATGATCCATATATGGATGGAAAGCTTATTTGATAAGGAAACCAACCCAAGTGGTCTCACGTCAAAAGCTATTCGGAATCAACGGGAATCGTCGAAACAAGTCACCGTCCAGAATCTGTCAGGGCGCTGTGTCGCCGTCTTTTGGGCCGTTTGGGCCTTGTAACGTGTTGGTACTTCTCAGGGACGCGAATAGGGGTCCTTGGACGTCCCTTAGGCTATATAATATGTAGTCGCCGCCTACATTATGGTTGGGTTTTGCTTAGATTATTCTGTTAACAACAGTTTCGCCGCCGCCGTCGGTTTGTGAGACCCCAACTTTGTGAGATTAATCATTCATCTGCAATTTGGTTGCATTCCTTTGTGTTCTTGCTTGTGTTCTCGATTTGCAGGCAAGGACTTAGCCTTCTTGGCGAGGTCGACCGTGCAATGCCGGTCGATAACCGGAGGAGTCGTGGTGCTGCGATTGTGGGGTTCAGAGCCGAGTTGTTCGGAAGCCGGATCGAATTGTGTCGTGACTCCACCAAATCGAGAGTTATCAGAACCTTTCGGAAGATCGGGAACCCTAGTTCACATCAAATGATAAGTCATATCCTTCTTGGAATGGCGTGATTAAGTGAATGGAAGTATAAATCATCAACAAAACTTTACAAATTTGCCCAAATGACTCTAGATGAATTCTACAATAAAATTCATGAAGGGTTCATGTTGAGCAAATGTCAAGAAAATACCCCAATTGGCCTAAAACCCTAGTTTAGGCTTTATTAAGTTACTGCTTTGACCAATGTGAAAGTTTGACTTATATACTAGTTATGGAGTTTGACCTTAAATAAAAGTTGTTGTTTAAGTTGAGTGCTACAAACTTTGTTTTTGGACCAAGAGCCAAATCAGCTTCCAAGTAGCTTAAATAGTGGATTCAAGTTTGAAACTGATGCTGTTTTCTCAGCTCTCCAGATTTTTCTAAGTCCTCGATCAGCAGCAGCGTGATGCTATAATTGCGGCATTTCATCTTCCAAATTCATATGGCAGCTCAGTTGAATCCCTTAATATGAGTTGCAGTACCTTTTGTGCAGGAAACAATGAATCAAGTCTCAGCAAATTTGAAGATCATTTGGACATTCAAAAATGATTTCAAAAACAGCAAAAATCCTCTGAATGTCGCTGCTTAAACTGAATTCTTCATTCAATTTAGTGAGCCATATTTTGGAGCTTTTTATCTCCAGAACCAAGCTGAGTTAGACCCTTAACCTTTGAGCAATGTTGTAGTACTTTGGTAGCTCTACAGCACTGATCAATTGGCTTAGTTTTTCGCTGCTTGGATAAGGAGATAGGGAAGGGGAAAGATGAGAGTTTTAGTCGACTGGAAACTGAAACTCGGGATTCTGATTCAGGTGGCCTACTTTGCAGCCTTTTATCTCTCAAACCAAGCTGAATCAATCCGAGGTCCCTTAAGCAAAGTTGTAGTATACATGTAGCTCTACGCAGTGGTGTAATCGTTTGATCAAATGACAAATCGGTTTAAGAGTTATAGAGGGGAGAAAATGGAGATTCAGTTGTAAGTTTGGGGTAGTATTGTCAATGGCAAATTTTGGATCAGGCAGAGGGAAGTTGTAATAGAACCTCCCAATTATACGAGATTAAGTAGGAAAATCGTCCAATGAGCGGACAATTTAACAAACTTAAGCCCGTATAACCCGGTAGTCCGTGAAATCCCAACGGATTTCAAACCATTTCACATCACAGCCAAGATTGTACTAAGTTTAGCGGTCACCATCATAAGTTACATAAAAGTTCGTGGTGCAAAATACATCAGAGTTTAAACATAGTTATTACAAACCAGGTTCGGATAAAAGTAGCGGAAGCAGTAGTTCAAATCACACACACATAGTGTTTGACATAAAGTGCCAGCTTATGATCATCTCCAGCAAAAGCATCAGACGAGAAGTAGCGAATGACCATTGCCCATGGTCCTAAGCTTCGCCCATCGCAGGATAGAGGCAGTTGATACAGTAGCCGTAATACATCTGCCCATCTACAACAAGTGGGAACAAAGCCCTGAGTACGAGAAGGTACTCAGCTAGACTTACCTGATAGAACCAAAACTAAAATGACACCAAGGATCATGATAGGCTTTCTGGTGGGGTAGCTGACTCATTTGCAAGAAAAGCATTTTCAACTTAACAATTCTTTTCCCAAAAGCATGCAATAAGTTAATCTTTATTACCCTGTCAACTATGTTTGCACCTGTACTAGAGTAACATGTAATTAAGCAAGTAAGGATTACCAACGATGATTAACAATAGTTATCATGTCATCTTCCACATAACTATCCAAGTGTTTCATCAATATTACTACGATGAAGTAGCTCAAGTCAAGTGTTCACTATCCAGTGAACGATGGCGATTCGAATCGATTATTAACCAGCTGGTAAGTTATTCCTCACACAAACCTCACTCACCCGCTAAAGTGAGGTATTGGTCACCGAGTCAACTATTCAGGTAAAGTCGCGAGCTTGCCAGGAACCACATGTACCCGGGGGCCGCCCGACTGCTCTTTGGCCTTATCATCGCGCCCCTGTTTCCTGCCACTACTGCTAAGGTACAGTGCGTTGCGGGCAATCCACTCGGCCCGAATAATCTCCCAGCTTCGCGGTCGAAAGGTACCTTATTCGGCCAGCTAAATGTGAGGCATGCGTTCAACATGACTCGAGGCCCAACAACGGTCGGTCCTTAATCGACTCAGACGGAGAACACTACAGTTCGAAACCCTGCAAGTCTCCGCCCGGTCTCAATTTCAGTTCGACACTTAGTTATTCTCATATGACATATCTTTCACACAGATCTAGGTAATCTCCTATAGCTCGCAGATGACAGGCAATCACCCGACTTCTACCGGTCTAAGCAAACTAAGCAATTATTGACCGCGGACACCAAGGTAACAAGGATCGGGTAGAGCAAGGTGAAACAAGGTATAATGCAGCAACGGTTGCAAACAACTCCTAAACATAATGCATCAATTAAGTAAAACCAATAATAAATTATTTGCAAACCGGGAGAGAAAAGCTCCGGGGCTTGCCTCTCTCAAAAGAGCTCGGACGGTGGTCGGGGCACTCTGGAAGATCTTCACCGACCTCTTCTTCGGCTTTGGTCGCCTCTTGCTCTTGCACCTCGGACTGCTCTTCCGGGTCCTCGGGAACTGCTACCGGGGTCACTTCCTGCGATCCTGTATGATGCAGATACATAAGTGCTCATGCCTAGGTGCATTGCAGGGATGACATGAGATGATGATGATGATGAATGAGATGTAGATGAGCATGTTGCTTTATTCGGATTACGTGGAACTTACGACTCTTCTACAAGGTAGTCTACATCATCCAAGAACATGTACTCATAAATTATCACCACTATACTCTACCATGCAAAGGCACCTTGACCCTTAAGTATTATTACTTGAATGTTTTAATCATATTTTTCTATTTAACAAAAATAACAATTATTAGCAATAGAAAGCACTTAAACTACACCTCAGAATTTTTCTACTAAACATGCAAGAGACCTATTTTTCCTAACAAGCACATGCCACAACAAGACTAACAAACTTGTAATCATATTTTTCTGAATTTTCTACCATTTACTACACATTTAACAAGAAAACAGCAATTTTCAAGGTTAAATAAAAACCTTACAGAAAAGTAGTGCAACAATTAAGTGCAATATTTTTAAATGGTAGATCTAGTTGTAAGGAACTCATAAAAATTTATTTCATAATTTTTGGAGCACATTTAATCACGCAAACAATTACTAAAGCATTTTCATTTCCCATTAATAAAAGAAAAGAAAAACTGAAATCCTTATTTGAAAATGGGCCGACACCGCAAGGGGCAGACGGCCCGGTCCGTCTCGGCCCGCGGGTGCGCGCGCGCGGGGGAGGAAGGGACGGCGGCCTAGCTCGGCTTGCGGCCCAAAGCCGCTCGCTGCGAGGAAGTCGAGGGGGAAGACAGAGGCGTCGGTGACCGCGGCGTCACGGCCGCGCGGCGACCGGCCGGTGGCCGTTGCCGACTACGCACGGGCGCGGGAAGATGAGCATCGGGTTCGCAAGAAGCAGGCGGAGGCGTTTTTGACGAGAGTGGAGCACGAGGGGCAGCGGGGAACCACTCCCGCGGGAAGCCGTGCGCACGGTGGCGCCATGGCCGCCGGCGGCGGATGCACGAAAATCGCACCCACCTGGCTCGAGTGACGACACAAGGGTGCGCACGGGGTGCCGGAGAAGAAAGCGGAGCTAGGTGCACGAGAAGACGGGCGATGGCGGCTCACCGTCGGCCAATTTGGCCGGCGGATGCGGCAGTGGCGCAGCGAGTGCGGCGCGCGCTCGTGCGGTGCAGTGCGGAGGAGAGCCGTGGCGGGGAAAAACGGAGAGGGAGGGTGGAAGCAGGAGCGCAGGCGACTTGAAGGGCGAGGCGCGCGCTGGCGGGGGCCACCGACGGCCAGCTGTCGACGGCGAGCAGCGCATGCCGGCCACGGGTCACGCGGCGCCTGCGCGGCCATGGACGTGTCGCGCCGCGCGTGGGCGAGCGGACACGGCGCGTGGGCGGGCGGACGCAGCGCGCGGACGGCTGGGCCGGGCCGCTTCGCGGGCAAGCCGAGAAGGGAGGCGACGGCCCACTAGCGCTGGGAATTGTTTTCATTTTTATTTTTCCAGAGAAATTCAAATAAAATTCAAATTGTAGTTTTCAAATTCAATTTTGGGCAAGGAAATGACCTTTTCTGAAAATGGCCCAAAAATGAAAGTTGTTTAGAATTTGATTTCCTACAACTTTTATTAAGGGGCCAATATCAAAACTCTTAAAGATTTTGAATTGTAGAATAAAAGCTAATTTAGGGAGGATTTTTGAATATTTTCAAATAACATTTTTAAAACAAGTTTTTGACAAAACTTTGAGTAGTTAAGTTGCTCCAAAAATTTCACCTATAATTCTAAGTGATATAAAATTTATAGTTGCACAAGTTTGCCTAATATAACTAGCACATTATCACAACATGTTATGAAATACTAGTTTCCAAACTTTTATTTTACTAAAGGTACACTCTAACTACATATGATTATAAATGCAATGACATGGTATGCTCATGATTTACAATGTTAATGCTTGCGTAACACCGAGGAGTTACAGAAACGTCCATGGCCGACCATAGGCAAGAGCCGCCACCTCGCCCCGGCTCGTCGCTTAGGAAAGACCGAGGCCGAGCCCTGCTCCTGCGGCCCTACCCTCTCCACTCTCTCCCTCCATCTCGATCTTTGCCCTGCTCTCTCATGTCGCCATGGTCGCCCGACCAAGCAGAGAGTGCCACAGCCGCTGCATCCTCCTTCTGTCTCCACGTCAGCTTGCCCCTCCCTGCTCCTTCCCATGCTGCGTTGCCCCACGGCGCCTTCTCCCACTCGCTACTGGTCGACCGAACCTGACCGTCGGGCGCCACGCGCAGGCACGCGCCCACCTCCGACCGCCGCGGTCGAGCGGCTGGGGGCCACCGCCGACCATGGTTAGGGCCAGGCATGCCCTATTTGGACTGCAGCGAGGCCGCAGCTTCTCTTCCCCACCGCCGACGGTGACCTTGCCGGCTAGAAGCGACTCCGACGTCGTCCTCTGCTCCGTGAAGACGAAGAAGAAGGGCCATCTCACGAAGCTGAA
This sequence comes from Saccharum spontaneum, assembly GCA_022457205.1. Taxonomy (NCBI): domain Eukaryota; kingdom Viridiplantae; phylum Streptophyta; class Magnoliopsida; order Poales; family Poaceae; genus Saccharum; species Saccharum spontaneum. The sequence goes on from CM039615.1 coordinate 36,349,352, forward strand.
ACTTTTTGCCGTTTCACTTTGCAAAAGTGCCAAGAGAGAAAATTTTACATATAGGGGCTTACATGATTTGTGGAAAGTTTTGTGTTCACTCTGCATAATGTTTTCTTTTTTTCTTTTTCGGAATTAGTATTGCATTTAAATGGCTGAACTTTGAAAATACATAGTAAATGGTAGAAAAATCGTAAAATAGCAAATGAGGACTTTTTGGAATCCTTGTGAAATTGTCTATGCAGTGGATCTATAATATGGCATGTTTTAGTTTAAAGTTTTAGCTGTAAAAATAGATTTATGCAACTAGGTTTTGAATGCTAGTTGGATCTGTTATTTTTAATAACTGCAAATATATAAATACAAATGAAGTGCAATTTTTGTGGCATGTTACTCTTGTGATGTATGATGTCTAGTAAAAATTTCAGATTTTTAGGTCTGATAGTTTAAGAGCTATAAAAATAACAAATGTTATATGCTGCTTTACTTCTATTCTGGACAGTTCTGCATGTATGCATTGTTTGGCCTAGTTAAGTCATGAATCATGCCTTGATGACAATAAATGAGTTGTAGTACTTTTCTTAAGCTTTTCAAAAAGCTAAAGAGCACAATTTTTGGCTAAGTATATGTTTAGCTATAGTAGTCTAAAGTGCTGTAGCTGTTTCTGTCTAAACCCAGACAGGGTTGCCTTGTTTATAATGTGTGACCTAGTTAGTAGCACAATTAGCTCTAAATGTTTATAACAAAATTGTTCACAATTTGTTAAGATTTCTAGAAAATTCCAGAACCATAATTATTGGATTTGTCAAACTCAAGTTATAGCGGTTTAAAGTGGCATATCAGATTCTGTCCATATTTTGGACAGAGATGCAACTATTTAATTAATTGACCATGTTAACTATAGAATCATCTTAAGATGATTACAATAAAGTTGTAGGTAACTTTATAAGCTTTCCATAAAGTTTGGAATCATTTTTGTTGGAGGTCTAGAACTCCATTTATGCTTCTCTGAAGTTTCTATCAGTTTTTTGTCTATAATTGTACCACTGCTGTTGGGCTGCATGTGTGGTGTTACTTGTGCAACTAGTTTCATGGTGTAAATGATGTTTACTGTGGTTTTGGTAAATACAAAAGTTGTAGATAGTTATCTTATCTTGGTTGTGTTAAATTTTCATGATCCCAGGTCTGATAGTTTAAGAGTTGCATGCTTAATAACTCTACTGTCAGATTTTAATTACCTTCTGTGCAGACTTTAAAGATTGGCATGTTTGGTCATGATAACTTGGGAATCATGTTGAGATGATTAAAGATGAAATGTAGATAATTTCCTAAGATTTCCAGAATATCTTCTTGCAAGTCATTTGGATTTATGAAACTCCAGATATGATTGATTTATGAAGCTACTATTTGCAAGTCCAGAAATTGACATATTCTAGTTATAGTTGTTGCTTCACCTTGACTTGCTTTGCATGTTGCTACGTGTGATTCATGTCCTTGGTAATTAAGTTAAATACACCTGAGATCATGTGGAACTTTGGTGCCATGCTGAGTGTGCCCTCTTTGCTATCTTAGCATGTTGGTTTGTGTGATGTTATTTAAGCAAAGTGATGTGCTTAAGTGTCTTTAGTATAACATTGTACTTGTCTTGTTTAGTATGTGATGCATCATCCATTGCATTTCCATGTATTCATACACTTGCATCTTACATCTCATCTAGGTACGCTAGATGCACTACGTGGAGGACATGATGTGGAGCTGAACCCGAAGATGGTGTTGGTGGATCCACCCCGCAGATGGAAGGCTGGACAAGTGCTAGTGGGGGAATGCTCGCCAGAAAGTTTCTTCTGACAAACTCTAACTTGAGTCGGATCCCAGGCAAGCCCCAGAGCATTATAAGCCTCCTACCTTCAAAGCAATTAATTCTATATGTGTTATAAGTATTGTTGCAGTAAGTGGTAGGAGTTGGTTGAAAACCTTGCTGCATTATATCATTCCTTGTTCAGATATATGAATCCTTGAATCCTACCTAGACTAGGATCGAGTTGATGCTTAGCCCTGCTTTAAGCGGTAGAAGTCAGGTGATTTCCTGTCACCTGTGAGATGGCACGGTTGGCTATATTTGCTATCGTGGAATGGAACCATGTGTTAATAAAATGAAATGAGACTGGGCGGGACGACGATAGTGAAGCAACAAGGCATGGAGGTCTTGGGTGTGGATCTATCCCCGTCTGAGTCGTTTAAGGACCGATTCTCTGTACGTCCTTGAGTCATGTTGAACGCAGTCTAACACTAAGTTGGCTGGATAAGTCGTTCCGACCGCGAAGCCGAGTAATACAGTTTAGCCCGGGAATCGAATGGTAGGTTGCATCTTGGAGGAGAGAAAGGATGTGCTTGGGGACGTTGGCGTGAGACCAAGGGGGGTTAGAGTCCCTATCACCTGGCAGAGTGTCGCCCTTGGGGTTCGACATCATTCGGACCTGTGATTCCTGAATTGTAAGAAAGGTGGCTTGTGCGACCCTGGTAGGGGCCTGCGCGGTGAGTGTTAGAAATACCCCTCCAGCTGGATAGGAATTCGACTCGAATCGCCGTCGCTCCCGGTTAGTGAGCACTTGACTTGAGCAGTGGCAATGTAGATTCCATTAAATTGAATGGATGGTTAATTGGATAATGATGGAAAGGTTGCCTCAATTTATACCTGCTATGGTTAATATTGTTTGCTCCTAATAAAGTGAGTGCTCTAGTACTGGTTCTAATATAGATGACAGGTCAATGATAATTAACTTGATGCTTAAGCATTAATGATTACTTATCCATAATAAGCTTTTATGCAAAATGTTGTCAAGCTAGCCCACTTCATATCAGCCTTGCATGATCCTTGGTGTCACTTTATTTCTGGTTTATGACGGGTAAGTCTAGCTGAGTACATTGTCGTACTCAGGGTTTTATCCCCACTTGTTGCAGGTTGTGATGTTTCATGGCGACTGCAAGAGTTGGTTGGCTCCTGCCTTAGTGGCGGAGTGTGATCACGGGCATGATCCTTCTGAGTTATCTTCTCTCTAATGCTTTTGTTGGAAGTCAACCTTAATACTGGCATATATTTGAAATAAAGGTGTTGTTAGTTTCAAATTACTTTGCTTCCGCTACTTTTGAACTTAAGTTGTAATAACTATGTTGAACTCCGATGTATATTGAATTACTTGTGAAATGGTTGTAACATGTGACTTGTTATGTTGAATCACTACGATCTTGGCTGGTATGTTGGTTGGTTTGAAATCCCTCGTGATTTCATTGGACTACTGGAGTTATATGGGCTCAAGTGCGAGAATTTGATCACTCCGGTGATTGTTTTTGTACTTGTGCTCTTATAATTTGGATGGTTCCGTTACAGATTATGATTAGAAACCACAATACCAGCGCTTACCAAGTAGCACAACCTTGTGTCGGCCGCCCACAGGAGGCTCTCGGTTTTATCGTGGCACCGTTAGTTACTACTCATAACACCATTACCGATCACACCACCAAGGTGAAATTTTAAGTGACACAATTTGGGTTGTAAAAATAAGCACTATGCAAAGGAGGGATAGCAAGCAAAGGTAGTCACAAGGTTTAGAATCAACAAGGAGGTGATCCAAAAATTAACACACAGCATAGAGAACATAGGTCAATTCCCAAAGACAACTGAGCAAGGGACTCTTGCTTAAATTCTACGCACGACCTGCGTCCATCGAGGTGAGTACCAAATAAAAGATTAACAGGAGATTCGATCATGTTGAGCAACAACATGAGATCAAGACTGATAAACATCCCGAGACTTGGGAAGGTTGAGGATGGATTAAGCAAATTTCAAGGACAAAATTGATGTAACAATCGAAGATTGAGTTGATAAGGTGCTACACAATTTGCAAGCACAAGATTCCGAGATCCAGCAGTGAGATAGAGTGTTGTACCAAAACATCTATAGGAGAGGTAGCTAGGAGGTCCAACATAGAATTGGTTATGGGCCTTACAACTTGGCAACGAACAACTATGGCCAAAAGGAGGCATTTGCAAGAATCTATCTTGGTTGGTAGATCAAACAAAGGTATTCACGTGCGGGTGTAGGACAGCTATGGTATACGCGAATATTTAAGGGTCCAGACTTGGGCTTATATATCAAGTAAAGGCATGGGGCACAAACACTCAAAGTAAGTAACCACGGCTACAAGCTCTGCTCCTAAGGGAAAGAACCTAATTGGAGACGACACCAAGAGGTCATTTCACATAACTTGAGTGTTGCTCTAAGATAAAGCTATTTGACACTTGTATACTCACCAAGGACAAATGAGGTGACAACTGTAACACCTCAGGTGTTTGGCTTCCATAATTGCATTGCATTTCATAAGCATGAGCATCATTCATCATTCATGTCTTTATTTTGTTTGCAACATGAATATGCAACATACTCTAATATGCTTGTTTGTAATTGTTGTGCTTATGAAATGTGAGTGGTGCAACTTGTAGATACAACATGGGATCTCATACTTGGAAACATGGCAATGTTGTTAGTATACCATGATAAGCTTAATTGTTGCAACAAGGCCTTGAAACATGTGCAACATGGTAGTGCAACATTTTGGGGGAAACAATTGTTTTGCTTGTTTCAACTTATGTGACACTAGGAATTTTGTGTAACCAAGGTGTAGAGTGGCCAATTATGTCCTATAACACCTTAATTTCATTTAGGGTAATTAGTGGAACAAAGTTCATGTTGACCAAAATGACCAAAATGCCCTCCTAAGTGCTGTTGACCAACCCTTGACCCCTAGAATGCTTTGGTTTGACCGTTTAAAAAGTCTAGCTTAGAGATCTTCCATGGAGAAGCAACCTTAAGCAAAGTCGTAGAGAATTTCATAAGGAATAAAAGTTCTAATATGGCCATCTCATGAAAATGACCAGAACATGCTAAAAAATGGCCCACAAGTTAGTTTGAGGGACTGCCCAACACTTAGAAAATTTCTAAGTCTGAAATTTGAAGTTTCAGTTTCAAAGTACCCCACTTCAACGCCATGTAACTCAAAAACCAGTCCAAACTAGTCCATGAGCCAATTGACAAAGTTGTAGTCCTCATATAGCTCTACAATTTTCCAGTTAACACCTACCGCTGACTCGAGCTAGATTAGGAGATAATTAGCGCCAAAGTTTCCCTGTCAGTCATCTGATGACGGCTTCGATTCAGTTTGTCAGCCCGTCGGTGGCTGACCGGCCGCAGGCCCGTGACGACGCATGGATGCGCGATGGCGGCCGTACGCCGGCCGTGGCCCCACCAGTCAGGCCGCGAGGTCTTCAATGGTGCCACGAAGCCGACGCTCGCCCCTCACTCACGCCTCTACCCTTCTCTCTCGCCCTCTCCGAGCCAGGGCGGAGCGTCGAGGCGCCATTGCCGCCGCATGCTTCCCCGCGCTCGTGCGCCGTCGATGTTGCACCTCGGTCCAATTCCTTCCGTCAGCAGCGCTTTCCTCTACCCCCTCCACTCCTTCCTGGAATCGATTGAGCAAAGGTGAGGCCGCATTGGTCATTTCTGCCACCGCGCCCATGTGCGGGACCTCGTCGGAGCTCGAGGCCACCATGGTCAGAGTAGTTAGGACCCTTTCATCCTTCCTTTTCCCCTCCTTTAGCTCTCTAGTGACCTCGTGAAGCCTATAGCGGGCTTGGTGAAAGCTCTATGTTTGGTGTTGGTAATTAGTGACAATGCCTAAGTACTAATCCTATGCCTAAGTTGTTTGTAGCATATGAGGATTAGTACATTCCAAGGTTGGTGGCAAGATGGACATGGTGATCATGATGGCCACACTTGGATTTGGACGCAACCCTACGTGATCAAGGCAAAGGTATATGCTTAAGGATTGTGTTTTAGTAACCAAGACACCTAGTGGGTGTGGTTACATTATAGGATAGATAGCCGTACTATAAAGAGGGGAATGACGCGGCTAATGAACTCCTAAGTGCCTCTAGATGTGCATTTCATGATCATATGCATTTGGATAGAACTAATAACGCCTCCAAAAATGATTGTGAAAATGCTAACACACTCGCACATGACGTGATCACTTGGTGGTGTTAGCACATTTGCGATGGCGGTGGAGTTTGAGTGGTAGAGAGGGTTTGGGATTCAGGCGATTTCGGAGAAATGAAATGCCTATTTTCCACTATGCCGGAAGTCGGAAATCAAACGAAAATCAAACGGAGGCGAACGGAGGTCACAGTGGTGACCGGACGCTGCACCGGATGCTGCACCGGACGCGGTCACTGTTTGACCGGACGCGTCCGGTCAGTGTCCAGTGTCTGCGCGTTTTTCAGTTGTGTGATCGGACGCGTCCGGTCGTCCAGGGAGCTTACTAGACTCCGACCGGACGCGGGCACTGTGGCGTCCGGTCAGTTCAACAGCGCGTCCGGTCGTTGGTTCGTTTTGCGCGACTCAGGGTTGACCAGCGCGTCCGGTCAGTCACGGGACCGGCGCGTCCGGTCGTGACCAGCGCGTCCGGTCGTTGCGACCAGCGCGTCCGGTCAGTGGTTCGAAAACTAGCCGTTGCATGACCGGCGCGTCCGGTCAATTGGACCAGCGCGTCCGGTCAACGCGGTTTCAGCTGGATCTCGTTCCTAACGGCTATATTCGAAGGGGTACGTCTATAAATACTCGTTGGCCGGCTCAAGGCTCCAATGCTTGGACATTTGACATACTTGTGAGCACTTTGAGCTAAGCAACTCCCCTCCCACTCATCTCTCTTGCTTCTTTGCATATTCGAAGTGAGATTGAGTGATCCAAGTGCATTTGCATTGTGAGATAGCATCTAGTTGGCACTTGGTGGTTGATTTGCTGCGGGATTCTTGTTTCTCTTGGTGGTTGCCGCCACCTAGACGGCTTGGAGCAGCTTGGAGGAGTTGGCAAGAGTTGGTGATTGTTCTTGGCCACCTCCGGTGATTGTGAGGGGTTTGTGCCTACCTCGGCGAAGCGTCAAAGGCAACATTAGTAAATTGCTCGTGTCATTGCAACCTTTTGCCATTTGGTAGGTTCTTGTGGCGCCTTTTGAGAGGCTCGGTGTGAGACCGATTAGCCACCGAACCACATGGTGAAGAGGGACACAACGGGGACTAGCGTGCCGGCAAGCACGTGAACCTCGGGATAAATCTTCGTGTCATCACTTTCATATTGTGATTGATTGATCCCGGTGTTCGGTTGTTTTGGTATTCATTGTTGATCATATTGGTTGGCTCAATGCTTCGCCCCTCGGTGAAACCCTCCGAACTCAACTCCGCATTACTTTCTTAGTTATCTTTGCTAGCTAGTTTGCTTTGCTAGAGTAGCTCTTTTGTGTAGCTTGATAGTTGAAGTTGTAGTTACCTTCTCGGTTTAACTTGTGCGGTTGAGTGCCAATATACTAGATTTGTGAATTGGATAGGTGGCTTGCAAACACCCCATAGGCTAAGCAAAACTCACATCTCGCTATTTGTTGTATTGATAAACTTGTTTAGCTTGTCTTTGTAGAATTTTTTTAAAAGGCTATTCACCCCCCCTCTAGCCATCAAGACCTTTCACTTGGTTGAGGCGGTGGAGGCTTGCCGTCGCCGGCGTACCGCCGCGCGCCTCCACCGTGCCGCCATAGCCGACGGCGAGCACCCCCCATGCCCCGCCGCCCTATTCTTACCACCAATCGACACGGCTTGAAGTGTAGATCACGCTGGTACCCTCGGCTTCGCCGGTCGACTTACCGGCGGCGAGCTCCGGTCACCGCCGTCCTCCTCTGCCTCTCCCTCTCTCTGGCCTGAGGGCCCGCTCTGTCAGCGACCGCGCGTGCAGGCAGGAGTTCGGAGCAGGCCGTGCACGGTCTGGGCCGCGCTGGCAAGCCGGGCCAGCCCAGTGGCAGTAGCGGGTTTAGGATTTATTTTTGTGTTTTTCTTTTATTTAATTCACAGATCTATATGCTATGTTGTAAATTTTATATCTCCTATTTTTTAGATCCATTTGAGGTGATTCAAATTTTGTTGGACTCTAGATGAAGTGTAGTATTTAGGAAAAATATCAAATATATATGTGATGTTTATTTTCTAGAAGATTTAATTAGGCCCTTGAAATGTGTTTTAAACTGAATATAAAATTGTTAAATGGATAACTTGAGTTGTATGTTCCAAAAATTATGAAATTTGGTGAGTATGTTATTTCATGTCCATAATAGCTCTGGTAAAAATTTGGGTACTAATGCTTGAGTACTTTTCAAGTTATGATGCTATCATGTTATATTAGAAGATACTTGAATGAATTTGAGTAATTTTTCTATATGTGCAATGCTCATGAAATTTTATGGAGAGTGTCCTAGTACACTAAGGCTGCTATGAAAAATATGGTTTCTGTTGTTTGATACTTTTCAATGTGATTTATTATTTATGCAAAAATCAGCCTTTTGGCTTGTGAATTTTATGTAGGGAGTTTCTGTGAATAACTTTAGTTCAAATTTTTACAGTAGCCTCCTAGTAGGGCAGAGAGTCAACTATAATTTTTGTAAAATTTTCTAAGTAGCTTGCATATAAGTATAATTTCCCACTTAATTAATTAAGTAAATTAAGAAAGGGGGGACAAAATAAATGTTTGGGTTGGCACACCTTACTTTCTGGTGTTTTCATGACATGGGAGAACTATTAGTGTCATTAGTTTAGTCATAAGGGTAGTTTGGCACATGAATAAATATTTTATTTTCACATTTCTAGGTTCTTTGGACAGCTGGTAGCATTTTTGGGTTTGAACCTTGATAGAGGTGTTTACTGGGAAACTGGTGAATACCAAAGTGATAGTAAACTTGTTAAACTAGCTTGTGTCAAAATTTGGTGGCATTTGGCCTAGTAGTCTAGGAGTTGTGGCTGTTTAAAGTGGCTGTCCAGAAATGGCTGCTCTCTATTTGGAGAGAACAGATTTCTGGAAATTTAGAATTTCGAGTAGGTAAACTTTGGAATCAAGTGTTGAGGTCTGAAAATGAATTGTAGAGCATTTTATAAGCTTTCCAAATTATCTTGTATCATTCCATTTGGATTTTTGAATCTACAGTTGTGATGGAAATACTTAGCTACTGTCTAGAATGTGTTGTTGTGCTATTTTGTGCTTGGTTGGTGGTAACCTTAAGTAATGTTGTTCTTGTGATTGTTAGGTGTTAGGGCCTTAACTGAGGAGGAACAGTTATACATTAGGTTGTGTAGATTAGGTAAATACTTCTCTACCGGAGAAGAGATTTGCACTTATTGAAGTAATTTGAATAGAGCATTAGGATTTGCTGTAGTGCATTCCATTCTGAGCATGCTGCATTCCTTCTTATGCATCCATGAGATTTATTGTGCATTCATGCAATAGGTGTTCCAAAGGGAGTGACGCTCCTCGAGTTCGAGGGATCGATTCTTGAGGAGGATCAGGAGCAGTCGAGGGAGCCCGAGGACCAAGCCGGCGAAGGAGTTCCCGCAGATGAGCTACCTGAGTGCCCGGATCACCGCCCTTCCTCGTTCCTGAAAGGCAAGCCCCGGTGCATGCTGACCCAATTGTTTCATATATCAATCTTGAGTTCTTTTACTTGTTTACTGCATTAAGTTGTAGGAGTTGAGTGAAAACACTTGTTGCATTATAACTATCCTTGTCCAGATATCGTACTTGAATCCTAAATTAAGTTTAGGTATGTGTCAATGCTTAGCCATGCTTAGTCCGGTAGAAGTCGGGTGATTTTCGGTCATTCGTGAGATGTACGAATGGGTCATGAGTGGCTATGTTGGCTATCGTGGATGGAACCATGCCTTAAATATGAATTTGAGAGCGGGCGGGAGTTGGATAGTGCAGCCGCAAGACACTTCACGTCTTGGGTGCGGAGCTATGCCCGCCTGAGTCATTTAAGGACCGATTCGTTGTATATCCTTGAGTCATGTTGAACGCAGTCTAACACTTAGTTGGCCGGATAAGTCGTTCCGACCACAAAGCCGAGTAATACGGTTCAGGCCGGGAATCGAATGGTAGGTCGCATCTTGGAGGTAGTAAGGATGTGCTTGGGGACATTGGCATGAGACCAAGGCGGGGTTAGAGTCCCTATCACCTGGCAAAGTGTTGCCTTGGGGATGCGGCATCAGTCGAACCCACGACTCCTGAATTGTACGAAAGGTGGCTTGTGCGACCCTGGCAGGGGCCTACGTAGTGAGTGTTAGAAATACCCCTCCAGCTGGATAGGAATTCGATTCGAATCGCCGTCGCTCCCGGTTAGTGAGCACTTGACTTGAGCAGCGGCAACGTAGATCTCATTAAATTGAACAGATGGTTAAGCGAATGATATATTGTTGCCGCAATTTATACCTGCTATGGATATAATAATATTATTATTTGATTATAATCAAGTGAATGTTTAGTACAGGTGCTAAGATAGATGATAGGTTAATGCTAAAATAACTGCTAGTACAGGTTAAAAGAGTTTCAATTACTTATGCTTTTCCGCAAAGGTGATGTCAGCCAGCTCCACTTACGAAAGCCTTGCATGATCCTTGGTGTCTTTTTATTTTCCGTTTGTGTTAAAACAAAAGTGTTTGTTTGTGAAAAGTGTTAAAAATCTGAAATTTATTTCTATAAGTGTGGCAGTGATCACATCCCTTAGCCCAAATAAGGACTATTAGGTGGCTTATTAAAAGACTAACTTGGGGGTCTTGTTTGTTTTTATTTCGTCGTCCATACGACGTGATATTGTATGGATGCCATCCACTTGGGTGGTAATGTATGGATCAAACACCTCAACACTCTGTTAAGTGTGAGTTGTGAGAGCATGATCATCCAACAGACGATCTAGGGGAGAGTAGTTGTTGTTACTTGCATAGTTACATGTTCAAACCATGTAATTATGAAAGTACTTAATTGTGGGTATATCTGTCAGGTAGTTGTGATAAAGTATATACATCGGGGATGTGTATATGGAAAGTATTTAGTTTACTGCTTACTTGCGTGCTTATATTGAGAAACTGTTGGGCTGAAATGAGATTTTCTTCAGGTACACTAACAGCGCAAACGAGTAGACCGATAGTTTCGTCTATATGAGAGCGTATGTATGCCACCACCTAGCGTAGAAGTTTATGTTTCTACTAGGGTGAGAGGGCGTACGGAACGTGCATGCATCATGTTTAATTCATGTCATACATTTCATTGTACTCCCTCCTTAAAAATTTCGATGGTCCTGACTAAATTAAATTTCGCATCCCCTAAATAATCCTCACTTTAAGTCATATCTTGTTGCTACAGATGGCATGCACCAAGCGGACCGCTCACAAGTCAACTGGAGCCAGGGTCCCTCGCCACTAGCTCGCTCCACGTGAGCCCCGCCCTAAGCCCACCGAGGTGGAAAGGTTAAGGGTCGAGTTGGCTGAAGTGACTGCTGCTAGAAATGCGGCTCAGCAACAACTGGAGCAAGTGATACATGACAGAGATCAGGAGACACTTGCGGTCCAGAGGTTGACTGTGGCTAATCGCAACTATCAGCACATGCTGGTCCACGTGATGAACCAGCGGGATGAAGCATGGCATAAAGAGAACATCCTGAGAGCTCGTTAGGTGGAGCTTGAGCAACAGTTAGAAGCCTGGCATAAAGAATACAATGAAAATCTTCATGAGGATGTGCACTGCCTAAACCATCAGCTCAATCCTCTGCTTCCTCATGACAATGACAAGGATGAGGAGATGGGCTCTGGAGTCTTCATGGCTGAAGGTGATGATGACATGGAGGTCAACGGGCCACAGGATGTCCCACCAGAGGAAGAAGATGAGGAGCTAGAGCCTGCTAGTGACGAGGATGGCGGGGAGATCTTCGACATTGACTCCAAGGACGATGCTTAGAGTAGTCATCATAGCTATGGCACTAGAGTTATCTTTTGTGCCCTCCATGTGTGAGAGTGGGGCTTTGTAATAACTTTGCTTTTGGGATATAATATCGAACCCTATGTTATCCTGGATGTTAGTTTGAACATGTTAAATTTCGGTCACAAATGGATGTCTCATTGTGTTGTGTTCAGTGATGGTGTCACGATTAGCACCCTTCGGTGCCACGACGAAACTGAGGGCCTCCTGTGGCGCGCGACATAAGGCTGTGCTGCTTGGCACGCGCTGGTATCGAGGTGGCTAGTCATGATCCACCATGGAACTCTACCAATGGAATGTATTCTCGTGGTCATTTCTTGGTTAGCCTTTCATATTTGACTAGAAGTTTAGATCAAATCCGGACACCCAGTTATGTAAGGTTGAAATCCCATTGATATCGATGTAACCTATTCAGTCACGTTTGTGCTCCCTGCATGTGAGCCTTTAATAAATTCCACCTTTTCATCGGAAGATATCTTGTTTGTTATGTCCATCGCATAATTGCGTCAATTGATGCGCTTGATGAGGTTGTGTGGTTGTGATGAATTACTGTGCCTTGGTTGTTTATGAATTCATTTCTAATGAAATCAGTTTGGCATATTTACACAATTCATCTACAAATTTCCCACATCGTCAGTGCTCATTAGCTATGCATTTTGCAGATGGCGTACAACCTCCGTCATGGTCGTGGCGTTGAGGATGAGGAACAGCCACCCCCTCTGCCACCACCCACCCCAGCGAAACTGATGGAGACGGTGGTTGAAGGTCAGCACCTGTTAGCAGACGCTATGCGCCAGCTAGTCATTCGGGATGCTCGGCAAGGTCGTCAGGGACCGGAACCAAATCAACATAGTGACTTCAAGGATTTTCTTGACACCAAGCCCCCGCTCTTTAAGGAGGCGGAGGAACCTCTGCAAGCTGATGAGTGGTTGAATACCATTGAGCAGAAGTTTTGTCTGCTTCGTCTGACTGAGGAGCTGAAGACCGAGTATGCTTCCCATCAACTGCATGGCCTAGCTGGTATTTGGTGGAGCCACTACCGCTCCACGTTGCCTCCTAATGTCTCGATCGCTTGGGACCAGTTTAAAACGGCTTTCCGTGAGAATTACATTCCTCCAAGTTTGATGGCTATAAAGCACAATGAGTTCATGAGATTAACCCAAGGTAATAAGACTTTGACGGAATACCTGCAAGCCTTTAACAACCTTGCAAGGTATGCAACTAAGTTTGTGGATACTGATGCTAAGAAGATTGCTAGCTTCAAGTATGGCCTCGGTCCAAAGCTAATGAAGACCTTGGGCACTAGCAAATGTGCTACTTTCAATGATTTTATCAGTGATGCCCTGACCCAAGAGAACAATAATTCTATCTATGCTGCTTCTAAGAACCGCAAGAGGGCTCTTGAGGCGAGTGCTTCACAGTCCCGAGCTCCAGCTGCACCGAGGGCTCCCCCTCGCCCTCCTGCCCCGAATGCTAAGTTCCGTCCACCGCAGAAGAAGGCTCCAGCTAAGACTAGATTTCGCAAAGCATATACAGTGTCTCTGCCAAAGGGTAGTTCTGGTCAAGGTAGCTCCAGTGTCCCTCCAAGCAACATGCCTTGCTGGAACTACAACAAACCAGGTCATTGGTCTAGGAATTGTCCATATCCTAAGAAGAATGCAAATCAAGGTGGCCGTCAGGGGCATGTTCATTATAATAGTATTGAAGAAATTCCATCTGGTGAGGTAGTCACTGCTGGTAAGTTCCTAGTTGACCAACATTCCGCAGTGGTGCTATTTGATTCAGGTGCTTCGCATTCCTTTATCAATCCTATGTTTGCATCGAACTTTGCACACAAATTACATACTGTGGAAGGTGGGGGTTATTGCATTAGAGCGGCAAGTGGGAATATTTCCACAAATCAAGGAGTAAGAGATGTTGGATTTGAAATAGAAGGGCGAAAGTACTCGCTTACCTTAGTGGTTTTGCCTGGATTAGGCTTAGATGTTATTTTGGGCATGAATTGGATAAGTTAGAATGGGGTACTCATTGATACATCCACCCGGGTAGTTATGCTCAGAGATCCTACTGATCAAAAAGGTTTTCTAGTGCAACTTCCTAGGAAAATTGATCTTTCTAGTGAAGTTCATGCGGTGCAAGTAAAGACATTAGCTGATATTCCCGTAGTGAGAGAGTTTCCTGACATTTTTCCCGATGATTTGCCAGGACTGCCTCCGGACCGGGATGTGGAGTTTAAAATAGAGTTGTTGCCTGGCACGGCACCCATCTCTAGAAGACCCTATAGGATGCCTCCGAATGAACTAGCTGAACTTAAGGTGCAGTTGAATGAACTTTTGAAGAAGGGGCTGATTCGTCCTAGTTCGTCTCCGTGGGGATGTCCTGCTATCTTTGTAAAGAAGGACCAGTCGTTGCGGATGTGCGTAGATTATAGGCCTCTGAATGCAGTCACTGTCAAGAATAAGTATCCTCTACCGCGCATCAACATCTTGTTTGATCAGTTGTCTAAAGCTAAAGTCTTTTCCAAGATTGATCTGAGGTCTGGTTACCATCAAATTAAAATCCATCCTGAAGATGTTCCAAAAATAGCTTTCTCTACAAGATACGGTCTTTATGAGTATCTTGTTATGTCCTTTGACTTGACCAATGCCCCCGCACACTTCATGTGCTTGATGAATTCGGTGTTTATGCCCGAATTGGACAAGTTTGTGGTGGTATTTTTTGATGACATCTTGATATATTCTGAAAACGAGGAAGACCACGTTCAACATCTACGTATAGTCCTCACAAGACTGCGTGAACATCAACTGTATGCCAAGTTCAATAAGTGCGAATTCTGGTTTCGTGAAGTACCTTTCCTTGGACATGTGTTGTCCGATGGGGGAATTATGGTGGATCCCACCAAGGTACAAGAAGTACTGAACTGGAAGGCTCCTGCCTCGGTTCACGAGGTCCAGAGTTTTCTTGGATTGGCTGGCTATTATTGTTGCTTCATCCCGAATTTCTCTAAAATAGCCAAGCCAATGACTCGGTTGCTGCAAAAAGACACTAGGTTTGTTTGGACTCCTGAGTGTGATGCGGCTTTTCACAAACTACGAACCCTCCTAACCTCGGCTCCGGTTTTGGCGCAACCGGATATCGAGAAACCATTTGATGTGTATTGTGATGCCTTAGGCATAGGTTTAGGAGGTGTTTTGATGCAGGAAGGCTAAGTAATTGCATATACGTCTCGACAACTTCGGAAGCATGAGGTGAATTATCCAACGCATGACTTAGAACTCACTGCAGTTGTTCATGCTTTGAAAGTCTAGCGACATTATCTGTTGGGCAATGTTTGCAATATCTATACCGACCATAAAAGCCTCAAATATATCTTCACCCAACCCGAGTTGAATATGCGTCAAAGAAGATGGCTTGAGTTGATTAAAGATTATAATCTCCAAGTGGACTATCATCCTGGCAAGGAAAATGTGGTTGCCAATGCTTTAAGCCGTAAGTCTCACTGCCACTCCTTAGTTGAAAGTGATTTTCATCTGTCTCGCCTTTTGCACCCAGCAATTCTGTACAACATCACTGTCAGTTGCACTCTCAAGAGTAGAATTATTGAGCTCCAAAAGACTGACACTAGTATATTCCACATCAAGCGTAAGATGAAAGAGCAAGAAACTAAACATTTTAGGGTAGATGAAGAGGGTGTGCTGTGGTTCAAGGATTGGTTAGTTGTGCCTAAGGACCGAGAGCTTAGAAATCATATCATGTCTGAAGCACACTCCTCGAAGTTGTCCATCCATCCTGGTAGCAATAAGATGTATTATGATTTGAAGCCATACTATTGGTGGACCAAAATGCGGAAAGAGATAGCTGCATATGTTGCTAGGTGTGATACCTGCTGTAGGGTTAAGGCTGTACACATGAAAGCTGGATTGCTTCAACCACTTCCTATCCCCGGTTGGAAATGGGAGGAGATAAGTATGGATTTCATTGTTGGACTTCCTCCTACTGTCAAGAATCATAACTCTATCTGGGTAATTGTAGATCGCTTAACCAAGTCGGCTCACTTCATTCCTGTCCGAGTATACTATCGTCCTACTGACTATGCTGAGTTGTACTTCAATCAGATAGTCCGGCTCCATGGGATCCCTCGCACTATCATTTCTGACCGTGGTCCGTAGTTTACTACTCGTTTTCTGGGAGCACTTGCATCATCTTCTGGGAACCAAGTTAGTGAGAAGCTCTGCGTATCACCCCCAGACGTCAGGTCAGACTGAATGAGTTAACCAAATCTTAGAGGATATGTTACAGACATGTGTTATTTCGTCCAAGGGTTCATGGGGGGAATGGTTGCCTCTAGTTGAGTTTTCATACAATAATAGTTACCAAGAGAGCATTAAGATGGCCCCATTCGAAGCATTGTACGGTCGTAAGTGTAGAACCCCCACTAAATTGGACAGAAGCTGGCGAGAGAAGGTATTATGGTATTGATTTTGTCAAGGAGGCTGAAGAACAAGTTCGTACCATCAAAATACATATGGCTGCAGCTCAATCTAGACAGAAAAGTTCCGCTGATCGTCGTAGAAAACCGATCGAGTTTGAAGTTGGAGACTTCGTATATCTGAAAGTTTCCCCTATGAAGAGTGTACAAAGTTTTGGTGTGAAGCGGAAGCTTGCACCGAGATTTCTAGATCATAGGCAAGAGTGGAGCTATTGCGTATAAGATCCAGTTACCTCCTGAAATGAGCGCCATTTTCAATGTTTTCCATGTATCTCAGTTAAAGAAATGTCTTCGGGTTCCTGAAGAAAGAGTTCCATTAGGGGATATCAAGCTAGAGTCTGATCTAACTTACGAAAGGAAGCCAGTTCGTGTGATTGATACTTCAACGCCATGTAACTCAAAAACCAGGCCGAACCAGTCCATGAGCCAATTGACAAAGTTGTAGTCCTCATATAGCTCTACAATTTTCCTGTTAACACCTACCACTGACTCGAGCTGGATTAGGAGATAATTAGCGCCAAAGTTTCCCTGTCAGTCGTCTGATGACGGCTTCGATTCAGTTCGTCAGGCCCCTCGGTGGCCAACCGGCCGCAGGCCCATGCGGACGTGTGGACACGTGGTGGCGGCCGTACGCCGGCCGTGGCCCCACCAGTCAGGCCGCGAGGTCTTCAAGGGCGCCATGAAGCCGACGCTCGCCCCTCACTCGCGCCTCTACCCTTCTCTCTCGCCCTCTTTGAGCCAGGGTGGAGCACCGAGGCGCCATTGCCGCCGCGTGCTTCCCCGCGCTCATGCGCCATCGATGTTGCGCATCGGTCCAATTCCTTCCGTGGTGGTCAGAGTAGCTAGGCCCCTTTCATCCTTCCCTTTCCCCTCCTTTAGCTCTCTAGTGACCTCGTGAAGCCTATAGCGGGCTTGGTTGAGGCGGTGGAGGCTCGCCGTCGCCGGCGTACCGCCACGCGCCTCCACCGTGCCGCCATAGCCGACGGTGAGCACCCCCCATGCCCTGCCGCCCTATTGTTACCACCAATCGACGTGGCTTGAGGTGGAGATCGCGCTGGTACCCTCGGCTTCGCCGGTCGACTCACCGGTGGCAAGCTCTGGTCACGGCCGTCCTCCTCTGCCTCTCCCAGAGGACTGCGTGCACGGGCGGGCCCGCTCTGTCAGCGACTGCGTGCACGGGCGGGAGTTCGGAGCAGGCCACACGCGGTCTGGGCCGCGCTGGCAAGCCGGGCCGGCCCAGTGGCAGTAGCGGGTTTAGGATTTATTTTTGTGTTTTTCTTTTATTTAATTTATAGATCTATATGATATGTTGTAAATTTTATATCTCCCATTTTTTAGATCCATTTGAGGTGATTCAAATTTTGTTGGACTCTGGATGAAGTGTAGTATTTAGGAAAAATATCAAATATATACGTGATGTTTATTTTCTAGAAGATTTAATTAGGCCTTTGAAATGAGTTTTAAAATGAATATAAAATTGTTAAATGGATAACTTGAGTTGTAGTGTTCTAAAAATTATGAAATTTGGTGAGTATGTTATTTCATGTCCATAATAGCTCTGGTAAAAATTTGGGTACTAATGCTTGAGTACTTTTGAAGTTATGATGCTATCATCTTATATTAGAAGATATTTGAATGAATTTTAGTAATTTTTGTATATGTGCAATGCTCATGAAATTTTATGGAGAGTGTGCTGGTAGCCTAAGGCTGCTCAGAAAAATATGGTTTCTGTTGTTTGAAACTTTTCAATGTGATTTATTATTTATGCAAAAATCAGCCTTTTTGGCTTATGAATATTTTGTAGGGAGTTTCTGTGAATAACTTTAGTTTAAATTTTTACAGTTGCCTTCTAGTAGGGCAGAGAGTCTCCTGTAATGTTTGTAGAATTTTCTAAGCAGCTTGCATATAAGTTTAATTTCCCACTTAATTAATTAAGTAAATTAAGAAAGGGGGGTCAAAATAAATGTTTGGGTTGGCACACCTTACTTTCTGGTGTTTTCATGATATGGGTGAACTATTAGTGTCATTAGTTTAGTCATAAGGGTAGTTTGGCACATGAATAAATATTTAATTTTCACATTTCTTAGTTCTCTGGAGGCTGCTAGCATTTTTAGGTTTGAACCTTGATAGAGGTATTTATTGGGAAACTAGTGAATACCAAAGTGATAATAAACTTGTTAAACTAGCTTGTGTCAAAATTTGGTGGCATTTGGCCTAGTAGTCTAGGAGTTGTGGCTGTTTAAAGTGGCTGTCCAGAAATGGCTGCTCTCTGTTTGGAGAGAACAGATTTCTGGAAATTTAGAATTTCGAGTAGGTAAACTTTGGAATTAAGTGTTGAGGTATGAAAATGAATTGTAGAGCATTTTATAAGCTTTCCAAATTGTCTTGTATCATGCCATTTGGAATTTTGAATCTATAGTTGTGATGGAAATACTTAGCTGCTGTCTAGAATGTGTTGTTATGCTATTTTGTGCTTGGTTGGTGGTAACCTTAAGTAATGTTGTTCTTGTGATTGTTAGGTGTTAGGGCCTTAACTGAGGAGGAATAGTTATACATTAGGTTGTGTAGATTGGGTAAGTACTTCTCTACCGGAGAAGAGATTTGCACTTATTGAAGTAATTTGAATAGAGCAATAGGATTTGCTGTAGTGCATTCCATTCCGAGCATGCTGCATTCCTTCTTATGCATCCATGAGATTTATTGTGCATTCATGCAATAGGTGTTCCGGAGGGAGTGACGCTCCTCGAGTTCGAGGGATCGATTCTGGAGGAGGATCAGGAGCAGCCGAGGGAGCCCGAGGACCCAACCGGCGAAGGAGTTCCTGCAAACGAGCTACCTGAGTGCCCGGATCACCGCTCTTCCTCGTTCCTGAAAGGCAAGCCCCGGTGCATGTTGACCCAATTGTTTCATATATCAATCTTGAGTACTTTTACTTGTTTACTACATTAAGTTGTAGGAGTTGAGTGAAAACACTTGTTGCATTATACCTATCCTTGTCCAGATATCGTACTTGAATCCTAAATTAAGTTTAGGTACGTGTCAATGCTTAGCCCTGCTTAGTCCGGTAGAAGTCGGGTGATTTCCGGTCATCTGCGAGATGTAGGAATGGGTCATGAGTGGCTATGTTGGCTATCGTGGATGGAACCATGCCTTAAATATGAATTTGAGACCAGGTGGGAGTTCAGTAGTGCAGCCGCAAGACACTTCACGTCTTGGGTGCGAAGCTATGCCCGTCTGAGTCATTTGAGGACTGATTCGCTGTAATTCCTTGAGTCATGTTGAACGTAGTCTAACACTTAGTTGGTCGGATAAGTCATTCCGACCACGAAGCCGAGTAATACAGTTCAGGCCGGGAATCGAATGATAGGTCGCATCTTGGAGGTAGTAAGGATGTGCTTGGGGACATTGGCATGAGACCAAGGGGGGTTAGAGTCCCTATCACCTGGCAGAGTGTTGCCCTTAGGGATGCGGCATCAGTCGAACCCGTGACTCTTGAATTGTACGAAAGGTGGCTTGTGCGACCCTGGCAGGGGCCTGCGCGGTGAGTGTTAGAAATACCCCTCCAACTGGATAGGAATTCGATTCGAATCGCTGTCGCTCCCGGTTAGTGAGCACTTGACTTGAGCAGCAGCAACGTAGATCTCATTAAATTGAACAGATGGTTAAGCGAATGATATAATGTTGCTGCAATTTACACCTGCTATGGATATAATAATATTATTGTTTGATTATAATCAAGTGAATATTTAGTACAGGTGCTAAGACAGATGATAGGTTAATGCTAAAATAACTGCTAGTACAGGTTAAAAGAGTTTCAATTACTTATGCTTTTCCGCAAAGGTGATGTCAGCCAGCTCCACTTATGAAAGCCTTGCATGATCCTTGGTGTCTTTTATTTGCTGTTTCGACGGGTAAGTCTAGCTGAGTACATTCCAGTACTTAGGGTTTATTCCCTCCTGTTGCAGATGACATGCTTTATCAGGGCTTCTGCAAGAACTGCCTCCACCCCGCGGGTGATGAGGACTAGATCACTCGAGCGTGATCGTCTGTTAGTTTACTTTCCTTAATGCTTTTGTGGGATGTTGATCTGTAAGACTAGCAGTGGTATTTGAACTAAGTGTGTGTGTTATGCTTCCGCTACTTTGTGAACTCGATTTGTAATAATTTGCGACTCCGTGTGTTGTAAGTGGATTTCCGAACTACTTGTGAAATATAACGTGTGATGTGTTATGTTGAATGATGCGATCTTGGTTGTAAACGAGTTCGTTTAAAATCCTTCGTGATTTCAATTGACTACCGGGATTATGTAGGCTCAAGTTCAAAAATTTGAGCGTTTCGGCGCTTGTTTTTGTACTTGTGCTCTTATAATTTGGTCGGTTCTGTTACAACAACTATGGCATTACTAAAGTAACAAGCATACACACATGCATCATAAATTCAAGCAAACACATGAAGAAGCTTAACCAAATGAACTCAAACAACTATTACCAAGCAAAAAGCTCACCCATAGCAAGCATTTATCTAAAGCAAGAACTAACTACAAGTTTAGCCCAAAACAATGCTAGCTAAGGTAGCTAACTTAGCATGGGCATAGAATCTAGACAGCAGCACAGTAGTTACTTGTTTCAACCATAACTGAGGTTGTAGACATCCCACTAAGGTGACCCTAGACTTTCTAGAAAGTTTTGGAAGTTTTCCACACTTTTGTTATTCACACCAAAAGCTAATTCACATATTATCATGACCAAACATGCTAATGTTTCAGATCTGTACAACATGGACAGAAAACTGGCATGAACTTCATAATTACTTAACTGGAGTTCTAGGAACCCAACAAAAGTGATCCTTAACTTTATGTCAATCTTACTAAGTTTTCTATAACTTTCTTATTATCATATTAAGATGATTCTATAGCTAACAAGGCCAAACAAGACAAAGAAGACATCTCTGCCAAGATTTAGATAGATTCTATCACTCCATTTCGCAAGCTCATAACTGGAGATTTAGATCACCAAAAGCAGTGCTATTAGACATTTTAGAAAGCTTAGAAAAGTACTACACTTCTTCTATTATCTCTAAGACATGATTCCATAGGCACACAGGTCAAACAACCAAACATTCAGATCTATATAGAGCATAAGCAAAACCTGACAGCCAACTTCTAAAATTCATAACTTCTAAACCATAAGGCCTAGTGTCATGAAATTTTAGGACAAGCTAGATAAGTAAGTTAGCTACAACTTTGATATTCTCTATAACTATAGAAAACACTATTATGACCACGGAAGCATCACTACAACAGAAACCATTCTAGCAGCCAATGTTTAACAAGCAAAGCATCACTACAATAGAAACCGTTCTAGCAGCCAACGTTTAACAAGCAAAACAAAGCTTGTCTTTGTTCTACTTAATAGGAGAGCACACAAACATGTCATTCTAGTAGCTCTAAACATTGTTACCTTAGACCAACATCAATTTAATTCATTCATGAGAATCACAATTACTGAAATGAGGTCTAAAGCATTCACATATGCTTGTATGAACAACATATCCACCACTTGGCTAAACTAGAGGACACCTATAAGTTCAAACATGTATCCTCAGTTATTTCCAACAAGGCTAAGCACACACTTTTCTCAAGTACTTCCTATTCAAGCAACATGGAATAAGGCATTCTTGTTTGGCTCCATACAAGGAAGATAGTGTACCACATCAATCATAAGTTACTTAATATAGAATAAGGGTGAGAGAAGCATAGTTATGTAGAAAGCAACAACATGATGATGCATGCTTCATCCTATTCGTCCTCACAAGATTGCCAGCCTAAGGTGGCGATCACATTCTATGTCGATGGCATAACACGCACTCTTTTGATATATAGCTAGTCGTTAGCTACATTCAACTTACGCATTCGTGGTTAGCGTACCTGTAGAAAATTTTCATTGCAGCCCAACAATTCCCCAAATATAGCACACAAAGAAAGTAGGAAAGTAAAATTCTAAGTGCTTCCATATACATATACCCCCGTATATATACATGTAGCACCAAAACTACCAGAATCATCAATCACCCACAATTAAGTACCTTCATATATACATGTGTGTAACATGTAAATAATCCAGTAGCCAAAACTTGCTCTCCCTTAGACCGGTGGTTGGACGGTCATGCTCTCACAACTCACATTTACCTGAGCATAGGTGCAATGTTGCATAAAAGTAAACTAGGACATATATGACTATCTCATATATGAAGGCTACCTCTAATCTGACACACCGGGTAGCATAGTGTGGGGGAGTCATCACACATACATACCTTGGCCTGGGCGTAGATGCATAAATGAAAAAACCCCAAGTTAGTACTTATATAAGCCACCTAATAATCCTTATGTGGGCAATAAGGAAATTGACCACCGGCACATTCAAGTTTAAAATTCAGATTTGACAAACCTATATAATATGGCTATAAGTTGATAAAACTGATTTTATAAAAAAACCTTTGTTTTAAATATGCATATGACAAGTTTAATGTTGAATCTTGCTCCAATGCTAGCTGTCACGAAACCATCCAAATTATAAGAGCACAAATATAAAAACAATCACCAAAGTGATCAAATTCCCACACTTGAGCCCATATAACTTTGGTAATCCAATGAAATCACGAGGGATTTCAAACCAACCAACATACAAGCCAAGATTATAGTAATTCAACATAACAAGCCATATGTTACATCCATTTCACAAGTAGTCCAATATACATTGGAGTTCAACATAGTTATTACAACTTAAATTGAAAGGTAGTGGAAGCAGAAGTAATTTGAAGCTAACATTTCAGCTAACATTTCTCTTATTTCAAATACATGCCACTACCAAGGTCAACTTCCAACAAAAGCATTAGAGACAAGATAACTCAGAAGGATCATGCCCATGATCACACTCCGCCACTATGGCAAGAGCCATCCAATTCTTGCAGTATCCATGATACATCACAACCTACAACAAGTGGAAATAAACCCTGAGTATAAGAAGGTACTTAGCTAGACTTACCCATCAAAAACCAGAAATAAAGTGACACCAAGGATCATGCAAGGCTGACATAAAGTGGGCTAGCTTGACAACATTTTGCATAAAAGCTTAATACAGATAAGTAATCATTAATGCTTAATCATCAAGTTAATCGTCATGAACCTGTCATCTAGATTAGCACCTGTACTGTAGCAATCACTTTATTAGGAGCAAACAATATTAACCATAGCAGGTATAAATTGAGGCAACATTTAAATCATCATCCAATTAACTATCCGTTCCATTTAATTGAATCTACGTTGCCGCTGCTCAAGTCAAGTGCTCACTAACCGAGAGAGATGGAGATTCGAATCGAATTCCTATCTAGTTGGAGGGGTATTTCTAACACTCACCGAGACACGCCTGGTGAGGGCTGCTCATGTCACCTTTGGTACAGTTTCGGAATCATGGGTTCGACTGATGCCGCATCCCCAAGGGCAATACTCTGCTAGGTGATAGGGACTTTAACCACCCCTTGGTCTTATGCCAATGTCCCCAAGCACATCCTTACATCCTCCAAAATATGCACTTGACCCCCTGATTCCCAGCCTGAACGGTATTACTTGGCTTCGCGGTCGGAACGACTTATCCGGCCAACTAAGTGTTAGACTGCGTTCAACATGACTTAAGGACATATAGTGAATTAGTCCTTAAACGACTCAGACGGGGATTGATCCACACCCAAGACCTCCATGCCTTGTTGCTTTACTATAGTCATCCCGCCTGGTCTCCTTTCATATTATTAGCACATGGTTCTTTTCCACAATAGCAAATATAGCCAACCATGCCACATATGAATATCCCTAAAGCTCGCAGGTGATAGGAAATCACCTGACTTCTACCACTTAAAGTAGGGCTAAGTATCTACTCGATCCTGGTCTACATAGGATTCAAGGATTCATATATCTAGACAAGGAATGATATAATGCATCAAGGTTTTCACCCAACTCCTATACATAATGCAACAATACATATAACACATATATAGTATTTGCTTTGAAAAGTAGGGAGTCTTATAATGCTCTGGGCTTGCCTGGGATCTGACACTAGTTAGTGTTTGTTAGATGACCCACGCTTGGCGAGCATCTCCCATCCTAGCACTTGTCTGTCCTTCCATCTTCGGGATGGATCCGCCAACACCCTCTTCGGGTTCAGCTCCACATCATGTCCTTCACAGGTTGCATCTAGCGTACCAAGATAAGATGCAAGATGCAAGTGTATGAATACGTGGAAATGCAATGGACAATGCATCACCGACAATAAGCAAGACAAGCACCATAATACACTATACATGCATAGACACTTCATGTTACTTAAATAAACATCACACAACCTAATATAATAGATAGCAAGCATATTAGACATGGAACACAAGTTTCACCAGATCTCAGATGTATTAACTTAACTACCTTCAAAGGCATAAGTCACCCTTAATAATATACAAGCAAACAACTATAATTGGAATCTGTCAATTTCTAGACATGCAAACAGCAGCTACATGATTTAGCTATAACTGGAGTTACCCAAATCCAAATGACTTGCAAGAAGACATTCTGGAAAGCTTATGAAATTTTCTATATTTCATTTATAATAATTACAGCATGATTCCAAAGTTTATTATGTCGAATTTACACAAACACAGAAACTGGTCTAGCAAGACAGAGATCAAGCAATTCTGTAACCTAAATTTAAACAGCTATAACTCCTAAACTACTTGTCCAAATGCCACCAAATTTTAACAGTATCTAGATAAATAAATTATCTACAACTTTTGTATACACAAGTTTCACAACAAAGCAAATTATCATGAAGAATTTTGCTAAGTTCCCAGATCTGTCCAGAAACCTCATTTGCAAGAAATAAATACTAACTTATGTTGCAAACATATAATTGGAAAAAACCAACTTTACCAACATGTCACACATGATAAATGAACACCAGAAAACATAATGTCCATTGCTAAATAATTCTTTTCATGCATTTTCTTAATTTATTTAAATAATTAGGTGGAATTATAAACACATACAAAATTGCACAATAAATTCTACCAAAATTATACTATCCTAAATATGCTCCCAATAGTCTACTGTACAAATTTCAAGTCATTTAAGTAAGCATAGCAACCTCTATGAAAAAGACAAGTGGGTATTGCAATAAATCATGTGAGACCAAGATACACTCATAACTCCCTCATACAGCAACCAAAATTCATGAACTTTTTACCACACATCAAACATCACATGAATAACATGCCACAAAAATTTCACTTCATTTGGAGCCCTACAACTGTACTTATAAAAAAGACAAATGCAACTAGCATTCAAAATCTAGTTGCATAAATCCATTTTTATAGCTAAAACCTTAAACTAAAATATGACATTTTATAGATTCAATGCATAGAAAATTTTACAAGGATTCCAAAAAGTCCTCATTTGCTATTTTATGAATTTCCTATGATTTATTATGTATTTTCAAAGTTTCAGCAAAAACAAAGCAAACAAGTCCTTAATGGTACTATTCCTCTGAGTCTATAACTATGCACTTAGGCTCCTGGCTTTAGTCGAATTCGAACCCGAGGCCCTTGGTTGGGATTTACAGAGGAGGGGTCGCCGAAGCTCGCTCCTCCGGCGGGGTGAGGCCACGTTGGCGGTGGGGAAGATGCGGGGAAGCACTGGGGTGCCCAGGCGCACCCGCAGGTGGCCTCGGCACGGCCTGGGGTGGCTCGTGGCCACTTGGCCACGGTGACCGGCGGCTTGACGGCTGGCGTAGCATGCTGACGATGGCGCGAGGGCAGCAGCCGCTGGCTGCCCCAGGCAAGGAGGAGCGGCGCACGACGGCGAAGGTGTTGCGGCTCCATCGGTGGAGCTTGCAGGCGACCAACGGGACCGGGGAAGGGGTGCGTCGGGGGCGGCGCGAAGAGAGGAAGGTGGTGCTACAGCGGTGGGATGTGAGGGAGCTTGGAGATGGAGGGACGACGGCGGCAGCTCGGAGCTCCATGGGTGGCCATGGTTGGCGTGCGCTCCCGTGACAAGCAGAGCGAGGCGAGCGGCGAGGAAGTGAGCGAGAGGCGAGGGAGGAGCATCAGAAGGCTGCTCGGCTTCCCCATCGCGCGAGGAGAGAGAGCAAGGCCTGCGGCAGTGGCGCGGACGCGCGTCGTCATGGTGGGGACGTGAGGTGAGCATGGTCTCCACGTCCAGGGCGTGGCATGCAGTGAGGAGGCCGGCGTGGGATGCCGTTTTGGGCTGCATTCAGGTTGAATCAGTTCACGGGCCCAAAACAAAGTTTGATCTACTCAGGCTGATCTACATTTCTTATTTAGGGTGCCAAGCCATTAGAGCAACATATTAGCAGATAATCACCTTCAAACATGGCTGTGTCACTGAGTTAAACATGTTTAAGTTAGAGCTCGGTGTTGTTAATTTTTGGGAGGCCAAACTCGATCAAACTGATCTCAACTTTTTGTATGTTCTCCATGATGTCAGCTACAACTTTTATTTTGGGATCAAGCCAAGTTACTTAACGAATTTATGAGAACATGGCATGCCAATCAAGTTGTTACTAATCTCGGTCTTAATTATTTCTAAGTCTAAAAACAGTTGCAGGTTCGATCTTCAAGCCTCAGTTTCACTCCCTTCCAAGCTGATTCATGATATGCTCCAAAAACAAAGTTTGTTGTACTCAAACTAAACTACAACTCTTATTAAAGAATCATCAACTAGTTCGGCCTAGTCAGGAAACTACATAGCTCCAAACTAGGGTACCCAAAACTAAGACACCATTTGACTTTAGCCAAAATTTGGGGGTTCCAAAACAGCAATGCATTGAATCTTGGGAGCTCTATTTGACTAGGTTAGAGGCCAAACTAGCTCTTGACCATTAAACAAAGTTTGTTCTACACAAGATGAACTACAACTTTAGTTAAAGGTCAAACCTCATAACTGGTACAAAAATCAAACTTTCACTTTGGTCAAAGTAGCAACTCGATAAAGACTAAACTAGGGTTTTAGGCCAATTGGGGCATTTTCTTGACATTTGCCCAACATGAACCTTTCATGACTTTTGTTGTAGAGTTCATCTAGAGTCATTTGGGCAAAGTTGTAAGGTTTGGTTGATGATCTATAATTCCATTCACTTAATGGTATAAATTCCAATAAGAATAGAACTTATCATTTCATGTGACTTTTTGATTCCAAACATCATGAAACTTTTTCAGAGATCACTATAGATAGAGAGTGATGTGAGACATATGAAAGAAGTGACATCAACACTCACTTGCATTACCAGGCATGAGCGTCTAACATACACACATTGAAACATAATTAACAAGGGTATGTTGCATATGTTCAAGGAGATGTTGCAGATGTTTCAAAGCACATTCCATATATGCATGTTTCACATATTGCACTAGTATGCTTCATATGTCTCACCAGTATGTTTCATATTTCATGCTCATATATGAACAAATGATGCTTAGGCTCATGCAATGCAAGTGCCAAAATGCAAGCCTAACACCTGGGGTGTTACAGATGGGATGAATACCAAAGTTGTAGCTAACTTCATAATCTAGCTTGGGTTATATTTTCATGACCATAAGCCCGATAGTTTAGGAGTTATGAAATTAACAAATGCTCTGTCATGTTCTGCATGTCCTCTGAACAGATCTGAATGATTGGTTTGTTTGACCTATGTAGATATGGAATCATGTCTCTATGATAATCTAAGAAGTGTAGTACTATTGTTAAGCTTTCCAAAAAGTCTAAGAATACTACTTTTGCAGGTCTATAACTCCAGTTATGAGCTTGTGAAGTGGAATAACAGATTCTGTCCCAATCTGGACAGAGATGTCTTCTTTGTGATGTTTGACCTTGTTAGGTATAGAATCATCTTAAAATGATAATGAGAAAGTTATAGACAACTTAATAAGCTTTCTAAAGAGTTAAGAACCATATTTTTTGAATATTTGGAACTACAATTATGCATTTCTGAAATTGCACGTCAGATTCTATCCATGTTCTGGACAGAATTGTTGCTTTGTGTGTTTAAGGCTAGATAACTATTGAATCACCTCAATATGATAATAGCAATGCTGTATATAATTTTAGTATCTCTCCAGAAAGTCTAGGGTCACCTTTATTGGATATCAAGATCTCTATTTATGACTGAAACAAGCGACTGCTGTGCTGCTGTCCAGAAACTGCATGTGTAGGTTGATTGCTTTATTAAGTGAATTGCATTTTGATTGTTGCATAGGTGATGTTTCATATGTTACCTAGGTGATGTTTCATATGTTACATAGGTGATGCTTCATATGTTGCATAGGTGACGTTTCATATGTTTCCTAAGTGATGTTTCATTCATGCAACTCATGTTTCATTTATAACCAACTATGTTTCATATGTTTATCCCATGTGTATGCTTAATGACCATGCTTGGTTAATGCAAGTGATTGTGTTTGACCACTAAAACACCATAGACACACTTAGGATTCAAAATGGAGCCATGCTTGTATTCATGACTTGGTCCAAATATGCTTCTAAGTGTTGGTTGGCTTCAAAATACCTTTCCATGATATGGTTTTGACCTATGTTGACCGACTATTTGGTGTGCTTGCATGGAAGGGAATGTTAAATAAAAGTTGTAGATTATACATGAATGAACAAAAGTTGTTTAATGACCTTGGCCTAGATCAGTGCAGAACATGGAGTAAATGTGGCCCAAAGATGACAACGAATGACTCGGTGCAATGCGCTAGCCGTCGTGCTTCCATCTTGTCGACTGAGAGCACTTCACGGATGAGGCAATCGAGGTATGTGCTTCTTCAGTTGGCCGGAGGGTTAGGCTCTGCCTTTGGACTTTGTTGATTTCCATGACCTTGGGGTCAGGCAGGGCCACTAGGAGGTAAGCCCCTGAGCCCGAGGCAAGATATTTATTACCGACCCCAGCCCCCGAGCCTGAAGTGGGCAGATTGTTGCTAGCCTACTCTGGCTCCTCATAATGGACTGAAGGCTTGTGCTAATCGCTAGCAAAGACGCTAGCCAGGACTAGCTCTTGGTCGAATGTCATCTTCTCTAGTTCATCGGCCGCTTCGTTAAGACATCAGGGAATGTGACTGAGTTCGAGGACGTCGAACTTGTCCTCCAACTTGCGCACTTCTTGGCAGTACGCGGCCATCTTAGGGTTGTGGCAGCTAGACTCCTTTATGACTTGGCCGACGATGAGCTGTGAGTCACCCTGAATGTCCAATCGTCGGATCCCCAGCTCAACGGCAATGGGCAGGCTGTTGATGGGCACCTCATGCGCACTCCGAGGGGGAGACGAAGATGTGTCCCACGTTGGCACCCTTCTTCATCAACGAGCCATCAAAGTACATCATCCAGTACTCCTGATCAATGGCTGCTGGTGGGATCTGGACCTCAGTCCACTCCGTGATGAAGTCAGCTAGCACCTCGGATTGATGGTTGCCTAGGGGCATAGGTGATCCCTTCACTCATCAACTCAAGCACCCATTTGGCAATCCTTCCCGTAGGATCATAGTTTTGGATGACATCACCGAGAGGGAAGGACAAAACTACTATCACTAGGGGTGACTCGAAGTAGTGTCATAACTTTCTCCTGGCGATCAGGACGGCGTACAAGAGCTTTTGGATTTGGGGATAACGAGTTTTGGTGTCGGACAACACCTCACTAGCAAAGTACACCAGGCGTTGTACCTTGAGGGTGTGTCTCTCCTCCTATCATTCTACTACTAGGGCGACGCTAACCACCTAGGTGGTAGCCGAGATGTAGAGCAGCAGCGGCTCCTTCTTGGCTAGCGGGACTATGATCGGGGCCTTTGTCAAGAACTCCATGACCTTGTCAAGCGCTTACTGAGCCTCGGCTGTCCACACAAACCAATTGATTTTCTTCAGAAGATGATAGAGTGGGAGACCTATGGGGGTATAGACCCATATACCCTCATGGCTCCACATGGGCCACGCTAGACAAAGTGGCCTAACTCGCTAGAAAAGCCTACATGGATATCCGGACTGCTCGGTGAGTCGTGCAGAGCAAGCAGAGACTAATTGACGGTCAAGAAAACCTACTCGGTTAGGATAGATATCGTATCCTCTGCAGATACAGGAGTTGTAATTGGCTAGGATTGGATTCCATAGATCTGTAACCTTACCCCCGGACTATATAAGGCGGGCAAGGACCCCCTCAAGACATCTCATCACATATCAATACAATCCATAAAGACACAGGACGTAGGGTATTACGCAACATGTGGCTCGAACGGGATAGATCTCCTGTTCCTCTTGCGTCACCATCTAGATTGTCGTCTTGCACACCTCCACCGATAATCTACTACCATGGGTATACCCCTCAGTAGACTGCCGACCACATCTCATCGATAGTGGCACGCCAGGTAGGGGGTGTGCGTGTAGACTCCATGGCGAGCTAGATGGTTAACTTCCCTACTTCCATAGTCCTTCTGGCAGGATTGACGTTCACGATCGGGACGTTCACCTAGACCACCGGCGCTGACTGTCCTGCTGAAGTCATGGAGGCAGTGCAGGCTCCCCCTGCACCAACTGAATCTGCATCGACAATGGCGAATCCGATCTCGGGACCAGTCTCGGGGTCGCCTCCTCCGACCACCTGTCGATCGCTTCCCCATTATCAAGGGAGGCATCTTGACAACACCGATCTGGTCGAGTCCATCGATCGGGTCACCATGAATTTGGCCGAAACCCTAACCTTGGTAGATTCGATCAGAGATCGCTCGCCAAGGTGTGATATGAAGCGGTTGAGAACCATGAGGCATCCCATGATCTATTGTACCCCCTTTACATTCTAAATTGGACCCATCCGAGTGACGGCCATAATCTTCTCTAGGTTGGCTTCAATGCCATGCTCAGAGACGATGAACCAGAGCAGCATACCTCTTGGGCCCCCTAAAAATGCATTTTTCAGGGTTGTGTTTTATGCCATTATCTTGGAGCTTCTTGAAGGTTTTTCTGAGGTTGACCACGAGCTAGTCAACCTTTTTGGACTTGACTATGATGTCATCCATATAAGCCTCGACAGTCTCTCCGATGAGATCATCGAAACACTTGAGCATACATTGCTAGTATGTTGCTCCATGTTTGTTAATCCGAACAGCATGCTGACATAGCAATACGAACTAAATAGTGTGATGAAAGAAGTTGTGAGCTGGTCGGACTCTTTCATTGCAATCTAATGGTAGTCGGAATACGCATCAACGAAGTAGAGGGTTTTGCACCCCGAGGTTGAGTCGACTACTTGATCTATGCACAGTAAAGGAAATGGATCCTTAGGACATGCCTTATTGAAACTAGTGTAGTCAACACATATTCTCCATTTCCCTCTCTTCTTTGTTACAAGAACAAGATTGGCTAACCACTTGGGATGATACACTTTCTTGATGAATCCAGCCGCCAAAAGCTTCGCAATCTCCTCATTAATGGCCCTACACTTCTCCTTATCAAAGCAGCATAGACACTATTGTATTAGCTTGGAGCCCGACTTGATCCTCAAGGCATGCTCGGTGACTTCCCTTGGAATGCCTAGCATATCCGAGGGTTTCCACACGAATACGTCACTGTTCACGCAAAGAAAGTCGATGAGCGCGCTCTCCTATTTGGGGAAAAGGTCAAAGCCGATGCGCAGCACCTTGCCATCGGAGTTGGTAGGATCAACGAGGACCTCCTTGGTGTTCTCCGCGGGCTCAAAGGAGCATGCCGGTCACTTGGAGTCAAGTGCCTCCTCGGTTGTTGCCACCCTG
This sequence comes from Saccharum spontaneum, assembly GCA_022457205.1. Taxonomy (NCBI): domain Eukaryota; kingdom Viridiplantae; phylum Streptophyta; class Magnoliopsida; order Poales; family Poaceae; genus Saccharum; species Saccharum spontaneum. Next base: position 36,381,568 of record CM039615.1, read on the forward strand.
ATGGCAACGAGCTCCTTAGATGCGATGGTCATGGCAGTGAGCTCACAACACTCCATTTTGCACTTGTAAGCACGCTAGATGAGGTGCTGATAGTGATGACCCCCTTTGGGCCTGGCATCTTGAGCTTGAGATAAGTATAGTTGGGGATGACCATGAACTTCGCGTAGTTTGGGCATCCCCACACGGTGTGGTAGGTTCCATGGAATCCGACCACCTCAAAGGTGAGAGTTTCACTCCTGTAGTTGGATGGGGTCCAAAAAGTGATAGGCAGGCTGATCTGCCTGAGGGTTTTGGCCTGTTTCCCCAGGACAATGTCATGAAAAGGTGCTCTAGTCGATCAGATGCACGCCCGATCGATGCCCATGGCATCGAGTGTCTCCACGTACATGATGTTCAGGCCACTGCCTCTGTCCATCAGTACTTTAGTGAGCCGCTTTGTGCCAACGATTGGGATGATGACGTGCGGGCACCTTCCCGGCTGCAGACATGCTCTAGGTGGTCGGAGAGGTCAAAAGTGATAGAGGAGTTGGACCACTTGAGGTAAGTGGGTGTCACCGGCTTGGCCACATACACCTCTCGGCACACAAGCTTCTATTGGCGTCTAGAGGCGTAGGCCTCCATTCCACTGAAGATCATTAGGCAGTTGGTCGTATGTGGGAAGCCATCGTCGTCCTTCTCCTCAGTCATCCTCTGAGGGGTCGGGGTTTTGTTTCTCTTCTCCCTTCTTGGATCCTACGGCTAAGAACATCATGAGCTCACAGTCCTTGTAAGCATGTTTGATGGGGTAGGCGTGGTTTAGATAGGGTCCCTTGAGCATCTTCTCGAAATGATCTGGGGCACCCTCAATGGATGCCTTCTTGCCCTTGCGCTCTGCGGTGGCTACGAGTGAATCCCTGGACCGTTGCTTGCTCCTCTTCTTCTTCTTCGAGCGATTGGAGGTGCCTTTGTCGGCGTCCTCACCCCGCTTGACCTTGCCTCGGGCATGGTCAAAAATCGCTCCAACAACCTCCTCACCCGAGGCATGGCTAGTTGTGATGTCGAGGAGCTCCTTGGTGGTTCATGGGCTTTTGCACCCCAACTTATGGACCAAAGGATCCCAGGTGGTCCTCGACAAGAAGGCCCTGATCATGTCGGCGTCGGCGACGTTGGGTAGCTAATTGCACTGCCTCGAGAAGCGATGGATGTACTCATGGAGAGTTTCATCTGACTTCTATCAATAGTTCTTGAGGTCCTAGGGGTTCCCAGGGTGCATGTAGGTGCCCTAGAAGTTACCTACAAAGATCTCCTTTAGGTCCACCCAACACCTAATCTTGTTGGGGCTCTAGCCATGTATGTGCCGAGTCAGCAAGGTACAGGGGGTGGTTGCGGATGATGAACATGTCACCATCCGCACCACCGGCCTAACTAGTGAGCCAGTAGTCCTCGAGGCATAGGCCAGGGTTCATCTCCCTGACATACTTCTAGATATTCGCCGGTGGATGATATCATGCTAGGACGGGCACATTGAGGATGTGCTGGCTGAAGACTTGGGGCCTTGGTGGTGAGGGACTTTAGCTCTGGTCCTCACTGCTATCATAGTGACCACCGCGACGAGGGTTGTAGCGGTGGCTAGCCTCTCCTCTCTGCTCCTCCCACCTGCACCTGCAGGCATTCAGAGTGTCATGTGCATCGCGGTTGTTGCCAAGGCATGTACTGGGGCCGTGGCGGCCTTCTTGCCATCGTGCACCAGATGGTGGACTGATGCGGCCTTGCCACAGCCCTCGGTAGGCCTTTCCCCACCCCGCATTGGCTGGTGGGCGAATGCATTGCTGTCATAGTGTGCCAATGATGCACGCTGGCTGGCATTGCGTCATCGAGATGCTGAGCTCTCCGTTTGCTGCACCACTGCGTGCTCGAGTAGCATGCGGATCTCGCGCTGCACCTTGCGTCCCTCGGGCATCATGGGCTTCGAGAGCCCTCAGAGCAGAGTGCCACCGCGACTATGTTCTGGCTCACCTGAGAGAAGCGTGGGAGTCAATCATCGTCCTCGATGATTTTCCAAAGCACGTCATGAGCACGCATATGCACCTCATCATGGTGTTGTGCGATCTTGTGCTTGAGCATTGTGTGCTCCTCCTCTAGATGGAGTCACATGATTTTGAGCTCTCACTGCTGCTCCCATAGCTGGTTCATACGTGGGTGTGGTGGGACTTCAGTGTCCGCTGCAGCCCCGCGCCCATCTGTAGGATGCGAGGGAGTCCCATTCCCCCATGAGGGGCGCCATTGTTGGCACTTGTGATGTGTCCTTTGGGGGTCGCCTCAGGATGAGTGTCATCGACGATCTCTGCCATGAAGCATTCACACAAGGGGTGGCAGCTCCCCTAGCTAAAGGCAGAATCAGAGATTGACTCCAAGTCACTTGCGAGGAGATCGTAGATTGATTCCTCGATGTAGTTGGCCGTGTCCACAAACTCGTTGTTCATGGGTGGCAGACGAACATGTCACACCACATGACACTCTATGATCTGCGCGGTGTTGCACAAACTGTAGGGGAACACCATCAAGGCGCCCTGGGTCAGGATGTCCGAGGAGAGCGGCTTTCCACTAGCGAGCTGCGTCATGATGTTGATGAAGGAGAAGGTGAGGGCACACAAGTCTTCCCAGGACCGGTGAGGTCCTAGGTATATGGTGAGTTGGTGCTCTAATCTCCCGAAGTCAAAGTCGAGGAGCTAGTCACACTCCTGGGTGTGGGCCCCCAGAGCACTTAGCTGTAGCTCCTCAAGAGCCTCGACGATCGCGTTAAGGCTAGTGGGGGGAGGAGACTATGTAATAGAACCGACCAAATTATAAGAGCAGAGGTACAAAAACAAGTGCCGAAACGCTCAAATTTTTGAACTTGAGCCCATATAATCCCGGTAGTCAATCGAAACCATGAAGGATTTCAAACCAACTCGTTTACAACCAAGATCGCATCATTCAACATAACACATCACACGTTACATTTCACAAGTAGTTCGGAAATACCCTTACACACACGGAGTCGCAAATTATTAAAAATCGAGTTCATAAAGTAGCGGAAGCATAACACACGCACATTGTTCAAATACTACTGCCAGTCTTACAGATCAACATCCCACAAAAGCATTAAGGAAAGTACTTAACAGACGATCACGCCCGAGTGATCTAGTCCTCATCACCCGCGAAGTGGAGGCAGTTCTTGCAGAAGCCCTGGTAAAGCATATCATCTACAGCAGGAGGGAATAAACCCTGAGTACTAAAATGTACTCAACTAGACTTACCCGTCAAAAACCAGAAATAAGATGACACCAAAGGATTATGCAAGGCTTTCATAAGTGGGGCTAGCTGACATCACATTTGCGGAAAAGCATATGTAATTGAAACTCTTTTAACCTGTACTAGCAGTTATTTTTAACATTTACCTGTCATCTATCTTAGCACCTATACTAAACATTCACTTGATTTTAATCAAACAAATAATATCATTATATCCATAACAGGTATAAATTTTGGCAACATTGTATCATTCGCTTAACCATCTGTTCAATTTAATGAGATCTACGTTGCCGCTGCTCAAGTCAAGTGCTCACTAACCGGGAGCGACGGCAATTCGAATCAAATTCCTATCTAGCTAGAGGGGTATGTCTAACACTCACCGTGCAGGCCCCTGCTAGGGTCACACAAGCCACCTTTCGTATAATTCAGGAGTCGCAGGTTCGAATGATGCCGCATCCCTAAGGGCGACACTCTGCCAAGTGATAGGGACTCTAACCCCCCCTTGGTCTCACGCCAATGTCCCCAAGCACATCCTTACTCTCCTCCAAGATGCGACCTACCATTCGATTCCTAGCCTGAACCGTATTACTCGGCTTCGCGGTTGGAACGACTTATCCGGTCAACTAAGTGTTAGACTGCGTTCAACATGACTCAAGGACGTACAGCGAATCGGTCCTTAAATAACTCAGACGGGCATAGCTCCGCACCCAAGACGTGAAGTGTCTTGCGGCTGCACTATCGAACTCCCGCCCGGTTTCAATTTCATTTTAAGGCATGGTTCCATCCACGATAGCCAACATAGCCACTCGTGACCCATTCCTACATCTCGCGGATGACCGGAAATCACCCGACTTCTACCGGACTAAGCAGGGCTAAGCTTTGACACGTGCCTAAACCTAATTTAGGATTTAAGTACGATATCTGGACAAGGACAGGTATAATGCAACAAGTGTTTTCACACAACTCCTATAACTTAATGCAGTAAACAAGTAAACGTACTCAAGATTGATTTATAAAACAATTGGGTCAGCATGCACCGGGGCTTGCCTTTCAGGAATGAGGACGGACGATGATCCGGCCACTCAGGTAGATCTTCTACGGGAACTCCTTCGCCGGCTGGGTCCTCAGTCTCCTTCGGCTGCTCCTGCTCCTCCTACGGAATCGCTCCCTCGAAGTCGAGGAGAGTCACTCCCTCCGGAGCACCTATTGCATCAATGCACAATAAATTTCATGGATGCATAAGAGGGAATGCAGCATGCTCGGGATGAAATGTACTACAACAATTCCTAATGCTCTATTCAAATCACTTCAATAATAAGTGCAATTCTCTTCTCTGGTAGAGAAGTACTTACCTAATCTACACAACCTAATGTATAATTGTTCCTCCTCTGTTAAGGCCCTAACACCTAACAATCATAAGAACAACTTTACTTAGGTTACCACATCCAAGCACAAAATATCAAAGCAACACATTCTGGACAGCAGCTAAGTATTTCTATCATAACTGTAGATTCCCAAATCCAAAGGGCATGATACAAGACAATCTGGAAAGCTTATAAAATGCTCTACAATTCACTTTCAGACCTCAACACTTAATTCTCAAGTTTACCTAGTCGAATTTCTAAAGTTCCAGAAATCTGTCCTCTCCAAACAGAGAGCAGCCATTTCTGGACAGCCACTTTAAAAAGCTATAACTCCTAGACTTCTAGGCCAAATGCCACTAAATTTTAACACAAGCTAGTTTATCAAGTTTACTACCACTTTGGTATTCACAAGTTTCCCAGCAAACACTTTTATCAAGGATCAAATCCAAAAATGCTACCAGCTGTCCAGAGAACCTAGAAATGTAAAAATTAAATATTTATTCATGTGTCAAACTTCCTCTATAACCAAACCAATGAAAGTACTAGTTCACACATGTCATGAAAACACCAGAAAGTAAGGTGTGCCAACCCAAACATTTATTTTGACCCCCTTTCTTAATTTACTTAATTAATTAAGTGGAAAATTAAACTTATAAGCAAGCTTGTTAGAAAATTCTATAAAAATTCCAGGTGGCTCTCTGCCCTACAAGGAGGCTACTGTAAAAATTTGAACTAAAGTTATCCAAAGAAACTCCCTACACAAAATTCACAAGAAAAAAGGCTGATTTTTGTATAAATAAGAAACCACATTGAAAAGTATCAAACAACAGAAACCATATTTTTCATAACAACCTCAGGGTTCCAGGACACTCTCCATAAATTTTTATGAACATTGCACATACAGAAAAATTACTAAAATTCATTCAAATATTTTCTAATATAACATGATAGTATTATAACTTGAAAAGTACTCAAGTACTAATACTGAAATTTTTACTAGAGCTAGCACATACTTAAACTAACATACCCACCAAATTTCATAATTTTTGGAACAAAACAACTCAAGTTATCCATTTAACAAGTTTGCATTCAATTTAAAACACATTTCAAAGCCCTAATTAATTCTTCCAGAAAATAAACATCACATATGCATTTGATATTTTTCCTAAATGCTACACTTCACCTAGAGTCCAATAAAATTTGGATCACCTCAAAAGGATCTATAAAAAGGGAGATAAAAATTCCACAACAATGCATATAAATCTGTGAAATAAATAACACAAAAATCAAATCCTAACCACTACAGCCGCTGGGCCGGCCCGGCTTGCCAGCGGGGCCTAGACAGCACGCGGCCTGCCCAAGACTCCCGCCCATGCGCGTGGGCGCTGATAGCGTGGGCCCTTAGGCCAGAGAGAAGACAGGGGAGGGGAACGGTGGCCGGAGTTTGCCGCCGGTGGCGGTTCTGGCGAGGCCAAGTACATCGTCATGTTCACCACAACGATGCGAATCTATGGGTACCCCCTAAGAGGACTATGGTGGCTGCTAAGGTGGTCGGCGATGGCAATGGCGGCCCGCGGCCGTGGCTTGCCGGCTCCGGCGTGCTAGACGGCGGCTCAGCCCTGTTGGCCGGTCCCGTGCGCATCAGTGGCTCAAGGCGGACTCAACACACCAAAGAAGGGAGACAGTGAGATGCTAGAGGAGTACGGCCACGCCACGGGGGTGCTCCGGCGAGAAATGTCCGAGGCGGACGGTGGCGGATACGGCAATGCCGCCTTACCTCCACACGATTGACCCAACTACGAGGTGGAGGATGGAGAGGGGTTCAAGGCAGAGCAGAGGGCGAGTTTTGGTGGACTACGAGGCCAACTACGAGGTGTAGTGGTGAGTGCGCGCGAGCTCGCCGGAGTGGAGGTGGCAATGGCGGCTCAGCTTCTCCGCATTGAAGACGAATGAGGGAGGGAGAGGGAATGGAGGTACCACCGGTGCGTCGTGGTGCCCTTGAAGACCCCGTGGACTGACCGGTGGGGCCACGGCCGGCGTACTGTCACCACCGCGCGTCCACGCGTCAGCGTGGGCCTGTGGCCGGTCGATCACCCCGAACTGACAAGACTGAAACCGTGACACCGGTGACCGATTGATAGGGCAACTTTGTCGATGATTATCTCCTAAACCAGCTCGAGTTAGCGGAAGATGATAACATCAAAATTGTAGAGCTACATAAGGACTACAACTTTGTCAATTGGCTCAAGGACTGGTTCAGCCTAGTTTGTGAGTTATATGGCGTCAAAGTGAGGCACATTGAAACTGAAATTCAGGTTTTTGGACTTAGAAATTTTTCCATGTGTTGGGCAGTCCCCTAGCCGACTTGTGGGTCATTTTTTAGCATGTTCTAGTCATTTTCATGAGATGGCCATATTGGAACTTTTGTTCCTTAGGAAATTCTCTACAACTTTTCTTAAGATTGCTTCTCCATGCAAGATCTCTAAGCTGGACTTTTTAAATGGTCAAACCAAAGCATTCCAGGGATCAAGGGTTGGTCAACAGCACATTGGAGGGCATTTTGGTCATTTTGGTCAACATGAACATTGCTCCACTAGTTACCCTAAAAGTAATTACGGTGCTATAAGATATAATTAGCCACTCTACACCTTGGTTACACAAAATTACTAGTGCCACATGAGTTGAAACAAGCAAAACAATAATTCCACCAAATGTTGCAATATCATGTTGCACATGTTTCAAGACTTTGTGGTATCCATTGAGCCTACCATGGTGTACTAACAACATTGTCATGTTTCAAAGTATGAGACCCAAAGTTGTATCTACATGTTGCACCACTCACATTTCATAAGCAAGTAATTTATGAAACAAGCACATTAGGGCATGTTGCATACTCAAGTTGCAAGCAAAATAAAGACATGAATGAGATGATTGATGCTCTTGCTTATGAAATGCAATGCAATTATGGAAGCTAAACACCTGAGGTGTTACAGCGCTCCCCCTTATAAAAATCTCGTCCTGAGATTTGGAAAGCGTACCATTGTTGATAGAATTCCTTATAACCATCACGTAAATAGTCTTCTCGCTCCCACGTAGCATCACTCTCACTACCCTGATTACTACACATTACTTTATACCACTTAACCACTCGACTTCTAGTTACCCGCTCTTGAGTGTCAATCATACGGACTGGCTTTTCTTCGTAAGTTAGATCAGATTCTAGCCTGATATCCCCTAAAGGAACTCTTTCTTCAGGAACCCGAAGACACTTCTATAACTGAGATACATGGAAAACATTGAAAATGGTGCTCATTTCAGGAGGTAATTGGACCTTATACATGACAGCTCCACTCTTGCCTATGATCTGGAAAGGACCCACGTATCTTGGTGCTGTTGATATTTGGTAACGCAATTAGGAAATAGGATCCGCAAGCGCACGGATATCGGTGAGCACTTCACCCGAGATGTTATCCTGGGTATCGTATTTATATTTTTACCTTTAGGAGAAAGAGTGCATCTGACTAACCAAATCTATTACTACTAACCTTTAGGCTACAACCACTATGATTCGATGTGAGTGATGTATAGAGAAGACTACAACCGCACTCTTCTTCTAACCTTGGTAAGGATGATCTACTGTTCTATTGGGGAGGTTTACGGAATCTAGACACCACAAAGGATGTTCAACCCGCACCTATAAACCCTATCGATCCTGCTAACGGGATATGGAATACAAAGGTAACTCGGAATTGTCACGTTCCTCGCTACTACCACGGTCCGGCTAGACGAGGGGATATCTATGAGTATCCTAGCTTAAACACCACGTTTACGCTAGAGATGATTACTCTAAACTCTACGCGAAGAGATCAAAGTAAACTCATAAACCAAAGAACAATAAAACAAAGAACTTACTAGAATTTAGAAGTCGAAATACTGAAGAATCCTGAGAACAAGCCTCGGGTTAGGAGAACTTGATCCCGCAGGTACAACCTCGGAGTAGACACCGACAGGCCGGCTTCCTCCGATCTACACCTCCACTCTATCTCTCTCAATCTAGTAGAACTAATTCTACTTTCACATTGGATGCTAAGCCCTAAGAGGTGGGAACTCTAGAGGGAACCTCTCTCTCTAAACCCTAACTAGAGATATGCAACTGAATAATGAATTGGGGTCTTCTCCACCAGGGGTCAGGGGCCTTGCTTATATAGCCCTTTTGGATGAATCTGGATCGTCGGATCAAACCGACCTTCATCCTACGGTTTTCCTTGATCCTCAAAGGCGGTGGAGCATAATCCGCGAGACTCGACCTGATTGGTCCCGGGGGCAGGGCGGGCGCCCTAGGGCACAGGGCGGGCGCCCTGTGTCTGGCCCCGTTACGGCTCCCGTTCGTTCCCGTGGCTTCTGGAATCTTCTAGATGTAAGATAATTACGTGTTCGGTTAATATCCTGTCATTAATCCGACATGTGGGCCTTTCTTCCGTATTTCCTGATAACCCCCTGCAGAAATAGATAAACAGCAAAACTCATGGAATTCTGTTAGATCAAACCCTAATTCTAGGTGTTGCTTGCATATAGGTCCTTTTCTTTATTTATTTGATGGTTATAATTGATACTTAAGAACCGTCAACAAACACCCCCATACTTAGGCTTTTACTCGTCCTCGAGAAATGGTTGGTTAATAAAACATCTGGGGTTGAAACATTCTTTCATACCTGCAGGGTGTTGTAAAAATCCACTGTGCACTTATAGTCAGGGAAATATATGGTCAGAGTAAAGAGCCTTTCTTCTTCTTAATCCCTATCACTTGGAGTTTTTACATATTTTTGAAAAGAAAAACTTAGCATACCTTTATCCTCATAGGTGCTCTCAGAGTCACTCATTATCTTTTATATTTCTCTCTGAGGCTGTTTTGATTTTGCAAAAATAATTCTTTAAGCATACATACCTTGCATTTATTGTATGGTCAAAACCGGATCCGAGGAGAAGAATGCCATACTCTTAGATCAAAGATTTTGAAAATTAAAAATTTGTCACTCTTACTGGCATATTGCTTATTAGAGGGACCATGGGCTATCATTTTCTTTCCATCATATTTTTATCATATCTCATTTTTTTTCATTTTGGGTGGATACTGAGGTACCCCTAATTCTACTGCCGGACACTTGTCCATTTTTTTCCACGAGGTTATCGAGCACTTGCTCCTTTTTATTTCCTCGATATATTCATAATTTTGCATAGCCCATGCCTCTAACACAATAATACTTCGGAAGAGTGAATCTTTCTGAATAAAAATGTCTTGATCTTAGGAGTATGATAAATCTCTCAACAAGGGTCTAACTTGTTTTGAACAAACTCAATACAAAGCAGATAGCTTTAATTAATATTTTCATGGTTAGCAGGCATATAAAACTTGAGGATGGTAGCTATAATTTTGAGATTTTTAAAACAAATTCTCCAAGCAATAAAGATACTAAGAATAAGGTACTCATACCCTTACCATCTCTTATTCCACAATGACTTTTAGCAACACAGGGTTTTGAAATAATTTTAATAATTGTAGGTTTCCAGGAAATATCACAGAGTGAGATTGATCATGATTATAAGCATTTTTATCCTTTTAATTTATCATGTTTAGAGAGATAAAATTCTGCACAAACTAAGGTGAGTGTGTAAGTGTGTAATAAAAGTGTGCAGAGTGTGTACCTGGTTCATGGAGTGGTGCGATCGAAGTGTGTGTGACATGTTAGGGAATCTCCCCCATACTTGTTTTCTTGAATAACGTACCTTCGTCATTTTGAAGTGTGATAGCTCCGTGGGATGATGAATGAATTACCTTGAATGGTCCTTCCCATTTGCTCCGGAGCTTTCCATGCCCGAAAAGCTTCACCCTGGAATTAAAAAGTAATACCTTATCTCCGGGTGAGAACTTCTTCTTGATCCTCTTGTCATGCCATCTCTTGACTCTTTCTTTGTAGATCTTTGAATTGTGATATGCTTTCTCCCGCCATTCTTCTAACTCCGATAATTGCATTCTTCTATGTTTTCCGGCGATATCTAGGTCCATATTCCATCTTTTTATGGCCCAGTGTGCCTTGAACTCAAGTTCAACAGGTAGGTGACAGGTCTTTCCGTATACCAATTGGTATGGAGACATTCCAATTGGGGTCTTGTATGCTGTCCGGTAAGCCCAGAGTGCATCGGGTAACTTGTCCTTCCATGCCGTTCCCATCTCGTTCACCGTCTTCTGAAGAATGTTCTTGATTTGCTTGTTAGAAGTCTCTGCTTGGCCACTTGTCTGAGGATGATAGGGAGTAGCGACGTTGTGACGGATTCCATGTCTTGATAGATAGTGCTCGAAGCGCTTGTCAATGAAGTGTGATCCTCCATCACTTATCACTATCCTGGGGACTCCAAATCTTAGAAATATGATTTCCTCAAACATCCTCTTCGAACTGATATTGTCGGCATGTTTGCAAGGTAGTGCCTCTACCCACTTGGAGACGTAATCAACCGCCACCAAGATGAACTCACACTTCTTAGATGGGGGAAATGGACCCATGTAGTCTATTCCCCAGACATCAAAGAGTTCAATCTGAAGGTTGTTGGTGAGTGGCATGGCATCCCTTGTATTTATGTTTCCATGCCTTTGACATGGCCCACATCTTCTGATATATTGCTTCGTGTCATCGTACATCGTAGGCCAGTAGAATCCACATTGCCAGATCTTTGAATGTGTACAGAATGCTCCATAGTGTCCTCCGTATGGTGATGAGTGACATCTGTCGATGATCTTCAATCCTTCCTCAGTGGTCACACATCTTCTAAGTAGGCCATCAGCGCATACTCGGAAGAGATATGGCTCATCCCATATATGTGAACGACTTTCCTAAATAAGCTTCTTCTTGTTTGCTCCGGGTGGTACATAACCTGAAACCATAAAATTAACAATATCTGCATACCAGGGGTCAGATCTGTTAATCCCGTAAAGCATGTCGTCCCGGAGTGAGTCATTAATGGGGGGTTCCTGTGAATTCTTAAAGTACATTCTACACAAGTGATCAGCAACAGAATTTTCTACTCCCTTTTTATCTTTTATTTCTAAGTCAAATTCTTGGAGTAATAAAATCCATCTGATTAAGCGAGGTTTAGCATCTTTCTTAGTGAGCAAATATTTTAGTGCAGCATGATCAGTGTAAACAATTATTTTAGCTCCAACTAAATAAGATCTAAATTTATCAATGGCAAAAACAACAGCCAGAAGCTCTTTTTCAGTGGTTGTATAATTAAGTTGAGCTCCTGTCAAAGTTTTACTTGCATAAGCAATTGCATGATGCTTTTTTATCTTTAGTTTGTCCCAAAACTGCCCCCACAGCATAATCACTAGCATCACACATAATTTCAAAAGGCAACGACCAATCAGGGGGTTGAATGATTGGTGCAGAGATGAGTGCTTGCTTTAATAAATTGAAAGAATTTAGACATGCATCATCAAATTCGAAAGGAGCATCCTTGGCTAGCAAAAGAGTAAGTGGTCTCGCAATAAATGAAAAGTCTTTTATAAATCTGCGATAAAAACCAGCATGGCCAAGAAAACTTTGAATTCCTTTTATATTCACAGGTGGAGGTAGTTGTTCAATTACTTCAATTTTAGCTCTATCTACCTCAATACCTCTTTCAGACACTAGGTGTCCTAGCACTATTCCTTCTCTAACCATAAAATGACATTTTTCCCAATTAAGGATTAAGTGCTTTTCTTCACATCTTTGCAAAACCTTATCTAAGTTCTCAAGACAACTATCAAAAGTTTTTCCATAAACTGAGAAATCATCCATGAAAACTTCCATAATCTCTTCAATCATATCAGAAAATATAGACATCATACATCTTTGAAAAGAAGCTGGTGCATTACATAACCCAAAAGACATTCTACGATAAGCATACGTTCCATATGGGCATGTAAAAGTGGTTTTGCTTTGATCATCAGGATGGATAGGGATCTGGTGATACCCTGAATATCCATCTAGAAAACAGAAAAACGAGTGTTTTGCTAACCGCTCAAGCATCTCATCTATAAAAGACAAAGGAAAATGATCCTTTTTCGTGGCTTTATTAAGTTTTCTATAGTCTATGCACATCCGCCACCCAGTGACGGTGCGTTGCGGAATTATCTCATTCTTATCATTAGTAACAACAGTCATGCCTCCCTTTTTAGGCACAACTTGAACAGGGCTTACCCACTCACTATGCGGCACAGGATATATAATCCCTGCATGCAGCAACTTTATAACTTCTTTTTTAACTACTTCTCTCATCGCGTTGTTAAGTCTACGTTGAGGCTCTCGAGAGGGTGAAACAGAAGGATCTGTCGGAATACGATGGGTACAAATCATAGGACTGATTCCTGTGAGATCTTGAAGTGAGTAGCCGAAAACAGAGTGGTGTTTTTCAAGAATGGTCATTAATCGCAGAGTTTGCTCCTGAGTGAGTTTATTACTAACGATCACAAGAAACTCTGGATTATTGTTTAGGAAAGCATAGGTAAGACCGGGTGGTAAAGTTTTGAGTTCTATGGGGGGTCTAGGTGTTTCTGCAAACTCATCTAAGGGTTTAGGTTCAGAAGGTTCGGCCTCTTCTTCAGTGAAGAAGGGGGCTTCCTCTTCTAAGTCTGGATCATCTAAAAGTTCTAGAGATGCAGCCTTTACCTCCTCCATAGGATCAGGCAAAAGATATGGCTCGGTCTTATTATTCAAGGAGTGAGTTATTGTAATTGAAAGTTTAAAATCCTTTCCCAAGGAAATGTGGAGCTTTCCAGTTTGACCTTCATAAAGGAGTCTTCTAAAAGGTTGTCCAATCAGTAGGTCGAAACCCCATATATCAAAGATATAAAAGTTCAAATGAACCATGGAGCCTTCTACCATAAAGGGTAGGACATTAATAATTCCAAGACTGGGGACTAATCGTCCCGAAGATTCCTTCATGAACTTTGTTGTGGGGGTTAAAACAAGTTTCCCAAATAAATTAAGTGCAAAAGCTTCGGACATAATATTGATCCCCACAACAGGATTATAGAGAGCGTTAAATTGATCAGAATTATAAGCACAGCGTATAGTTATAGAGGGTGTGTCCACTCGGATTACTTCAGAGGAAAGCTCTGACTCCTCTAACCATTCGCTACTCATAACCGAGATAAGCTCTCTCAATTGACGTTCACTTGGTAAACAAATGCTAAATTGGCCGTTTTGGGGTCGGTCTATAGAATGGTAGTTTGAAATGTTTCCAAAATCGGCAAAGAGATCGGATTCTATGTCTAGCATGAAATCAGATGGTAGAATTTCTTCCTTTTGTGGCTCAGAACCTGGGATAGCTAAAGTAGATGAAAAATTTGGCAGAGTGTCTACTTCGGCTTCGTAGGTTTTATCATGGAGGGCATTATACATCTCAGCTTCTAGGATTCTATTCAAGATCCCCTTAGCTTCATCAGTAGGGATACGAAAGAAAGAACCTCTAGCCATAGTATGTAGCATTTGTTTATTATCTTTCTGAAGACCTCGAAAAAAGTGAAATAAAAGAACAGTGTCTTCAAGCAAAAGTTTTGGACCAGATTCTAAAAGATCAGAAAAACGTTTCCAGGATTTCCCCAAAGTTTCATTATCTTTTTGTTTAAAAGATAGGACTTCAAGTCTAAGGTCACCAGTACGGTCAAGGGAATAAAAATCTAGACAAAAGTTGGCTCTTAAAACTCCCCATTCACCTTGCTGTTGACTTACCTTCTGACTATACCATCGTCTAGCTTCTCCTCTTAAAGAAAAAGGAAAAAGCTTCCAACGTAAAGTCTTATCAGAGATGCCATCAATGCGAAGACAATCACATGTCTGCTCAAAATCTCTAATATGAAGGTAAGGGTTTTCGTCTTCCTTTCCCGAAAAAGATAAATTTTGAATCATCGCAATCAACCTTGAACTTAACTTATACTGGGATGTTTGGATAGGCTGTGATGACTCCCATGGTAAAAGGTCAGTTGCTGAAGGTGTTGCGGCATCAAAGATAGATATAGAACCTTGGTTTTCCATTTTTGGTAAAAAGAAAAAGAAAGAATGAAAAAGATAAGAAAATAAAAAGTATGAATACAAGCTAGTAGTAAGACTCAAGGTTATCTCAGCAAACCGTCTTTCTCCCCGGCAACGGCGCTAGAAATGCTTGTTGATATTTGGTAACGCAATTAGGAAATAGGATCCGCAAGCGCACGGATATCGGTGAGCACTTCACCCGAGATGTTATCCTGGGTATCATATTTATATTTTTACCTTTAGGAGAAAGAGTGCATCTGACTAACCAAATCTATTACTACTAACCTTTAGGCTACAACCACTATGATTCGATGTGAGTGATGTATAGAGAAGACTACAACCGCACTCTTCTTCTAACCTTGGTAAGGATGATCTACTGTTCTATTGGGGAGGTTTACGGAATCTAGACACCACAAAGGATGTTCAACCCGCACCTATAAACCCTATCGATCCTGCTAACGGGATATGGAATACAAAGGTAACTCGGAATTGTCACGTTCCTCGCTACTACCACGGTCCGGCTAGACGAGGGGATATCTATGAGTATCCTAGCTTAAACACCACGTTTACGCTAGAGATGATTACTCTAAACTCTACGCGAAGAGATCAAAGTAAACTCATAAACCAAAGAACAATAAAACAAAGAACTTACTAGAATTTAGAAGTTGAAATACTGAAGAATCCTAAGAACAAGCCTCGGGTTAGGAGAACTTGATCCCGCAGGTACAACCTCGGAGTAGACACCAACAGGCCGGCTTCCTCCGATCTACACCTCCACTCTATCTCTCTCAATCTAGTAGAACTAATTCTACTTTCACATTGGATGCTAAGCCCTAACAGGTGGGAACCCTAGAGGGAACCTCTCTCTCTAAACCCTAACTAGAGATATGCAACTGAATAATGAATTGGGGTCTTCTCCACCAGGGGTCAGGGGCCTTGCTTATATAGCCCTTTTGGATGAATCTGGACCGTCGGATCAAACCGACCTTCATCCTACGGTTTTCCTTGATCCTCAAAGGCGGTGGAGCATAATCCGCGAGACTCGACCTGATTGGTCCCGGGGGCAGGGCGGGCGCCCTGTGTCTGGCCCCGTTACGGCTCCCGTTCGTTCCCGTGGCTTCTGGAATCTTCTAGATGTAAGATAATTACGTGTTCGGTTAATATCCTGTCATTAATCCGACATGTGGGCCTTTCTTCCGTATTTCCTGATAACCCCCTGCAGAAATAGATAAACAGCAAAACTCGTGGAATTCTGTTAGATCAAACCCTAATTCTAGGTGTTGCTTGCATATAGGTCCATTTCTTTATTTATTTGATGGTTATAATTGATACTTAAGAACCGTCAACAGGTGCAAGCTTCCGCTTCACACCAAAACGTTATACACTCTTCATAGGAGAAACTTTCAGATAGATGAAGTCTCCCACTTCAAACTCGATCGGTTTTCTACGGCGATCAGTGTAACTTTTCTGTCTAGATTGAGCTGCAGTCATATGTGTTTTGATGGTACGAACTTGTTCCTCAGCTTCCTTGACAAAATCAATACCATAATACCTTCTTTCGCTAGCCTCTATCCAATTTAGTGGGGTTCTACACTTACGACCGTACAAGGCTTCGAATGGGGCCATCTTAATACTCTCTTGGTAACTATTATTATACGAAAACTCAGCTAGAGGCAACCATTTCTCCCATGAACCCTTGGATGAAATAACACTTGCCCGTAACATATCCTCCAAGATTTGGTTAACTCATTCAGTCTGACCTGACGTCTGGGGGTGATAAGGAGAGCTTCTCACTAACTTGGTTCCCAGAAGATGATGCAAGTGCTCCCAAAAACGAGCAGTGAACTGTGGACCACGGTCAGAAACGATAGTACGAGGTACCCCATGGAGCCGGACTATCTGATTGAAGGATAACTCAACATAGTCGGTGGGACGATAGTCTACTCGAACAGGAATGAAGTGAGCTGACTTGGTTAAGAGATCTACAATTACCCAGATAGAGTTATGATTCCTGACAGTAGGAGGAAGTCCCACAATGAAATCCATACTTATCTCCTCCCATTTCCAACCTGGGATAGAAAGTGGTTGAAGCAATCCAGCTTTCATGTGCACAGCCTTAACCCTACAGCAGGTGTCACACCTAGCAACATATGCAGCTATCTCTTTCTGCATTTTGGTCCACCAATAGTATGGCTTCAAATCATAATACATCTTATTGCTACCAGGATGGATGGACAACTTAGAGGAATGTGCTTTAGACAGGATCTGATTTCTAAGCTCTCGGTCCTTAGGCACCACTAACCTATCTTTAAACCATAGCACACCCTCTTCATCTACTCTGAAATGTTTAGTTTCTTGCTCTTTCATCTTATGCTTGATGTGGAATATACCAGTGTTAGTCTTTTGGAGCTCAATAATTTTGCTCTTGAGAGTGCAACTGACAGTGATGTTGTACAGAATTGCTGGGTGTAGAAGGCGAGACCGATGAAAATCAGTTTCAACTAAGGAGTGGCAATGAGACTTACGGCTTAAAGCATCGGCAACCACATTTGCCTTGCCAGGATGATAGTGCACTTGAAGATTATAATCCTTAATCAACTCAAGCCATCTTCTTTGGTGCATGTTCAACTCGAGTTGGGTGAAGATATATTTGAGTCTTTTATGGTCAGTATAGATATTGCAAACGTTGCCCAACAGATAATGTCGCCTAACTTTCAAAGCATGAACAACTGCAGCGAGTTCTAAGTCATGCGTTGGATAATTCACCTCATGCTTCTAAAGTTGTCGAGAGGTATATGCAATCACTCAGCCTTCCTGCATCAAAACACCTCCCAAACCTATGCCTGAGGCATCACAATAAACATCAAATGGTTTCTCGATATCCGGTTGCGCCAAAACCGGAGCCGAGGTTAGGAGGGTTCGCAGTTTGTGAAAAGCCGCATCACACTCAGGAGTCCAGACAAACCTGGTGTCTTTTTGCAGCAACTGAGTCATTGGATTGGCTATTTTAGAGAAATTCGGGATGAAACGATGATAATAACTAGCTAATCCAAGAAAACTCCGGACCTCGCGAACCGAGGTAGGAGCCTTTTAGTTCAATACTTCTTGTACCTTGGTGTGATCCACCATAATTCCCCCATCGGACAACACATGCCCAAGGAAAGGTACTTCAGGAAGCCAGAATTCGCACTTACTGAACTTTGCATACAGTTGATGTTCACGCAGTCTTGTGAGGACTATACGCAGATGTTCAGCGTGTTCTTCCTCATTTTTAGAATATATCAAGATGTCATCAATAAATACCACCACAAACTTGTCCAATTCGGGCATAAACACCGAATTCATCAAGCACATGAAGTGTGCAGGGGCATTAGTCAAGCCGAAGGACATAACAAGGTACTCATAAAGACTGTATCTTGTGGAGAAAGTTGTTTTTGGAATATCTTCAGGACGGATTTTAATTTGATGGTAACCAGACCTCAGATCAATCTTAGAAAAGACTTTAGCTTTAGACAACTGATTAAACAAGATGTCAATGCATGGTAGATGATACTTATTTTTGATAGTGACTGCATTCAGAGGCCTATAATCTACACACATCCGCAACGACTGTTCCTTCTTCTTTACAAAGATAGCAGGACATCCCCACGGAGACGAACTAGGATGAATCAGCCCCTTCTTCAAAAGTTCATTCAACTGCACCTTAAGTTCAACTAGTTCATTCGAAGGCATCCTATAGGGTCTTCTAGAGATGGGTGCCGTGCCAGGCAACAACTCGATTTTAAACTCAACATCCCGATCCGGAGGTAGTCCCAGCAAATCATCGGGAAAAACGTCAGGAAACTCACTCACTATCAGAATATCAGCTAAGGTCTTTGTTTGCACCGCATGAACTTCACTAGAAATATCAATTTTTCTCGGAAGTTGCACTAGAAAACCTTTTTGATCAGTAGGATCTCTGAGCATAACTACCCGGGTGGATGTATCAATGAGCACCCTAGTCTAACTCATCCAATTCATGCCCAAAATAACATCTATGCCTAATCCAGGCAAAACCACTAAGGTAAGCGAGTACTTTCGCCCTTCTATTTCAAATTCTAGATCCCTCACTACTTGATTTGTGGAAATATTCCCACTTGTTGCACTAATGCAATACCCCCCACCTTCAACAATATGTAATTTTGTGTGCAAACTTCGATGCAAACATAGGACTGATAAAAGAATGCGAGGCACCTGAATCAAATAGTACCACTACAGAATGTTGGTCAACTAGAAACTTACCAGTAGTGACAACCTCACCAGATGGAATTTCTTCAATACTATTATAGTGCACATGCCCCTGACGGCCACCTTGATTTGTATTCTTCTTAGGATATGGACAGTTCCTAGACCAATGACCTGGTTTGTTACAGTTCTAGCAAGGCATGTTGCTGGGAGGGACACTGGAGCTGCCTTGACCAGAACTACCCTTTGGCGGAGACACTATATATGCTTTGTGAAACCCAATCTTAGTTGTAGACTTCTTCTGCAGGGGACGGAACTTAGCATTCGGGGCAGGTGGGCGAGGGGGAGCCCTCGGTGCAGCTGGAGTTCAGGACTGTGAAGCACTCACCTCAAGGGCCCTCTTGCGGCTCTTAGAAGCAGCATAGATAGAATTATTGTTCTCTTGAGTCAGAGCATCACTGATAAAATCATTGAAACTAGCTCACTTGCTAGTGCCCATGGTCTTCATCAGCTTCGGAGCGAGGCCACGCTTAAAGCTAGCAATCTTCTTAGCATCGGTATCCACAAACTTAGTTGCATACCTTGCCAGGTTGTTAAAGGATTGCAGGTATTCCGTCAAACTCTTATTGCCTTGGGATAACCTCATGAACTCAGTGTGCTTTATAGCCATCAGACCTGGAGGAATATAATTCCCATAGAATGCTGCTTTAAACTAGTCCCAAGCAATCAGGACATTAGGAGGCAACGTGGAGCGATAGTGGCTCCACTAGATACCAGCCGAGCCATGCAGTTGATGGGAAGCATACTCAGTCTTCCGCTCCTCAGTTAGAAGAAGCAGATGGAACTTCTGCTCAATGGTATTCAACCACTCATCAGCTTGAAGAGGTTCCTCTGCCTCCTTAAAGAGCGGGGGCTTGCTGTCAAGAAAATCCTTTAAATCACTATGCTGATTTGGTTCCGGCCCCTGACGACCATGACGAGCATCCCGGTTGATAAGCTGGCGCATAGCGTCTGCTAACATGCGCTGACCTTCAACCACCGTCTACATCATTTCTGCCGGGGTGGGTGGTGGTGGAGGGGGTGGCTGTTCCTCATCCTCAATGCCACGACCACGACAGAGGTTGTACGCCATCTGCAAAATGCATAGCCAATGAGCACTGATAATGTGGGAAATTTATAGATGAATTGTGTAAATATGTCAAACTGACTTCATTAGAAATGAATTTGCAAACAACCAAGGCACAATAATTCATCACAACCTCACAATCTCATCAAGCGCATCAATTCATGCAATCATGTGATGGACATAACAAACAAGATATCTTCCGATGAAAGGTGGAATTTATTAAAGGCTCACATACAAGGAGCACAAATGTGACTGAACCGTTTACATCAAGATCAACAGAATTTCAACCTTACGTAACAGGTGTCCAGATTCGATCTAAACTTCTAGCCAAATAGGAAAGGTTACTAAGAAATGACCACGAGGAGACATCCCATTGGTAGAATTCCATGGTGGATCATGACTATCCACCTCGATACCAGCACATGCCAAGCAGCACAGCCTTATGTCGCGTGCCACAGGAGGCCCTCAGTTTCGTCGCGGCACCGAAGGGTGCTAATCGTGACACCATCATCGAACACAACACAATGAGACATCCATTTGTGACCGAAATTTAACATGTTCAAACTAACATCCAGGATAACATAGGGTTCGATGTTACATCCCAAAAGCTAGGTTATTACAAGGCCCCACTCCCACATAAGGAGGGCATAAAAGATAACTCTAACGTCATAGCTATGCGATGACTACTCTAAGCATCATCCTCGGAGTCAGTGTCGAAGATCTCCCCGCCATCCTCGTCACTAGCAGGCTCTAACTCCTCATCCTCTTCTTCTTCTTCTTCTGGTGGGGCATCCTGTGGCCCATTGACCTCCATGTCGTCATCACCTTCAGCCATGAAGACTCCAGAGCCCATCTCCTCATCCTCGTCATTGTCATGAGGCAGCAGAGGATTGAGCTGATTATTCAGGCGGTGCACTTCCTCATGAAGATTGTCATTGTATTCTTCTGCATCTTCCAACTGTTGCTCAAGCTCCACCTGACGAGCTCTCAGGATGTTCTCTTCGTGTCAGGCTTCATCCCACTGGTTCATCATGTGGACCAGCATGCGCTGACAGTTGTGATTAGCCATAGTCAACCTCTGGACCGCAAGTGTCTCCTGATCTTTGTCATGTATCACTTGCTCCAGCTGTTGCCATGCCGCATTTCTAGCAGCAGTCACCTCAGCCAACTCGGCCCTCAACCTTTCCACCTCGGTGGGCTCAGGGCAGGGCGCACACGGAGCGAGCTGGTGGCGAGGAACCCTACCTCCAGTTGACTTGCGAGCAGTCCTCTTGGTGCGTGCCATCTGTAGCAACAAGATATGACTTAAAGTGAGGATAATTTAGGGGATACGAAATTTAATTTAGTCGGGACCATCGAAATTTTTAAGGAGGGAGTAAAATGAAATGTATGACATGAATTAAACATGATGCATGCACATTCCGTACGCCCTCTCACCCTAGTAGAAACATAAACTTCTAACGCTAGGCGGTGGCATACATACGTTCTCTCATATAGGCGAAACTATCGGTCTACTCGTTTGCGTTGTTAGTGTACCTGCAGAAAATCTCATTTCAGCCCAACAGTTTCCCAATATAAGCACACAAGTAAGCAGTAAACTAAATACTTTCCATATACACATCCCCGATGTATATACTTCAGTATCACAACTACCCAACAGATATACCCACAATTAAGTACTTTCATAATTACATGGTCTGAACATGTAAGTATGCAAGTAACCACAGCTACTCTCCCCTAGATCGCCGGTTGGACGATCATGCTCTCACAACTCACACTTACCAGAGCGCCGAGGTGTTTGATCCATGCATTACCACCCAAGTGGATGGCATCCATACAATATCACGCCGTATGGACGACGAAACAAAAAACAATCAAGACCCCTAAGTTAGTCTTTTAATAAGCCACCTAAGAGTCCTTATTTGGGCTAAGGGATGTGATCACTGGCATACCTATAGAAATAAATTTTAGAGTTTTTAACACTTTTTGCAAACAATTACTTTTGTTTTCAAATACTCGTACGATGTGTTTAATGTTGAATTATGCTCCGGTACCAACTGTAACAGAACCGACCAAATTATAAGAGCACAGGTACAAAAACAAGCGCCGAAACGCTCAAATTTTTGAACTTAAGCCCATATAATCCCGGTAGTCAATCGAAACCACGAAGGATTTCAAACCAACTTGTTTACAGCCAAGATTGCATCATTCAACATGACACATCACACGTTACATTTCACAAGTAGTTTGGAAATACCCTTACACACACGGAGTCGCAAATTATTACAAACCGAGTTCATAAAGTAGCGGAAGCATAACACACGCACATTGTTCAAATACTACTGCCAGTCTTACAGATCAACATCCCACAAAAGCATTAAGGAAAGTACTTAACAGACGATCACGCCCGAGTGATCTAGTCCTCATCACCCGCGGGGTGGAGGCAGTTCTTGCAGAAGCCCTGGTAAAGCATGTCATCTGCAACAGGAGGGAATAAACCCTGAGTACTGGAATGTACTCAGCTAGACTTACCCATCAAAAACCAGAAATAAGATGACACCAAAGGATTATGCAAGGCTTTCATAAGTGGGGCTAGCTGACATCACATTTGCGGAAAAGCATAAGTAATTGAAACTCTTTTAACCGGTACTAGCAGTTATTTTTAACATTTACCTATCATCTATCTTAGCACCTATACTAAACATTCACTTGATTTTAATCAAACAAATAATATCCATAATAGGTATAAATTGCGGCAACATTGTATCATTCGCTTAACCATCTGTTCAATTTAATGAGATCTACGTTGCCGCTGCTCAAGTCAAGTGCTCACTAACCGGGAGCGATGGCGATTCGAATCGAATTCCTATCCAGCTGGAGTGGTATTTCTAACACTCACCGCGCAGGCCCCTGCCAGGGTCGCACAAGCCACCTTTTGTACAATTCAGGAGTCACAGGTTCGACTGATGCCGCATCCCCAAGGGCAACACTCTGCCAGGTGATAGGGACTCTAACCCCCCTTGGTCTCACGCCAATGTCCTCAAGCACATCCTTACTACCTACAAGATGCGACCTACCATTCGATTCCCAGCCTGAACCGTATTACTCAGTTTCGTGGTCAGAATGACTTATCTGACCAACTAAGTGTTAGACTACGTTCAACATGACTCAAGGAATTACAGCGAATCGGTCCTTAAATGACTCAGACGGGCATAGCTCCGCACCCAAGACGTGAAGTGTCTTGCGGCTGCACTATCGGACTCCCGCCCGGTCTCAAATTCATATTTAAGGCATGGTTCCATCCACGATAGCCAACATAGCCACTCGTGACCCATTCCTACATCTCGCGGATGATAGGAAATCACCCGACTTCTACCGGACTAAGCAGGGCTAAGCATTGACACGTACCTAAACTTAATTTAGGATTCAAGTACAATATTTGGACAAGGATAGGTATAATGCAACAAGTGTTTTCACTCAACTCCTAAAACTTAATGCAGTAAATAAGTAAAAGTACTCAAGATGAGACGGGATGATTTGGACAAAAAAAGAAAAAATAGCAAAAGAGAAGAGAAGAGATCGAAAAGGAGCACATAAGGAACACTCGATAGCTCTATTGTTTGTGGTGCCTTTTGCCTTGTCCGTATTTCCATTGCTACCTTTCATACTTGTTTCACTCCCTTGTTTGTCACAACTGTGCTAGGAACACGTATAGGCTAGCAACTAGGACAAGTGCTCTGGACATTTATTCAATATTGCTATCTGTTACTGAATTGTGTGCCACATATATATATTTGTTCTTTGTGTGCCTTCCAAGCCCCACATATATACTCTAGATCAGTACAGAAAAAGATCCTTGCAATCTCAGTGCCACGCTCTCATCGGTATCACGAACTAGCCGTCAGTTGTACCATCCACTGCTTGCGTTGGTAAGAACTTGGTAAGAACTCGATAAGACGTGTGTGAGGGTGTGATTCCACTGACCCATAAATAGTTGATAGGGTATTTATTTTGATTCTAACAATATATGCCAAATAATGAGTTTCTGTTTAAGAGTGAATTGTAGGACATCATGGATGGACTGTCTACGGAGTTTGCACAACAAGTGCTCAGTTCTCAAATGGAGAAGGCGGAGCAAAACCAGTTCAACATCTTGTTTCAAACATACTTTGTTGTGAAAGAATGGCGTTGTCGTGTTATGATTGATGGCGAAACTTGCAACAACCTTGCAAGCTTAGAGATGGTTGAGAAGCTTGGTCTGACCACAAAGCCACATCCACGTCCATACTACGTCCAATGGGTAAATTCTTGGGATAAGATAAAGGTAACTAAAATTGCACGCATTGAGTTTTCCCTTGGTCCTTATAATGATAGTGCTGAATTTGATATAGTACCTATGCAATCATGTCAATTGTTATTTGGTAAACCATGGATATATGAAAATAATGTTGTGCGCCATACAATTACTAATAAATATTTGTTCAAATATAATGGTACAAAAATTACACTTATACCTATGACTACTGCTCAAATTTTAAGGGAAGATCTGTTAAGGGCAGAGAGGAGAAAGAATGAGCCTTTTAGAAAAGAATGGGTTATTTCAAATGTTACAATACCTTCATCTAGATCTGAATTTTTACAAAATGAAGATATTACTTTGCCTCTTGTCGAAACTAATATTTTGCAGCATGTATCCAAAAACGAGGACAAGCTGACGGAGAAAGAATAGGTAAATATATCAGATAAGAGCTCTCTTGTTGTAATGAATTTTTCCACCAATGATGCTAATAATCCTATACTAAAACCTTCTATTGATTTACCTTTGTCACATGGTGAATGTTCTACTGATCTTTGCGATAAAGAAAAGTTGTGTGATAGTGGTATGATTATTCATGAGCAGCAACCAGTGAATGAGAATGCTTCTTTTGTTTTGGAACAAAATACTTGTGCTAAAAATAAACAATTGCTTCCAATTGCCACTGAACAAGATGAACTAAAATTGTTGACTTCTTTAAATACTTTGGGATATATTGAGTTTGAAACACTGTGTGCTCTGAGTAGTTTGGAGGAGAAATTTTTATGTGCTGAATTACCATGGTTGTCTACATGTATATATCAATTTATTGGCAAATATAATTGTAATGGAGAATATATGGTACACCGAGTTTATATTTGTTCAAATCTGAAATCTCCTTTTTCTGTGCATCAATATGACCAATCAAAGGGTTGCATTAGATATAATCATGTCATGTCAAAATCCCCAAATTTTGTTATAAAGCAATAGGTTAAATTTCAAAAAGAGAAGCAATATTGGCTACAACCTACAATCTGTCCTCCAACTAAGCTCAAACCGAGGACGGTTTGTTGTCAAGAAGGGGAGGATGATGAGGACATGACACCAACGGATACGACCATTGATTATAAGGTGTGCTCGTTCCTACATTTGTATAGTAATTTTAGGTACAATTCACTTGGTTTCACATGTACATGTCGTTATTTGAATGTATGTACAAATGTGTCTCAAAGTACAAGTCCATCAAAGTTGAACTTTCGGTTCGTCGGCAGCCCGATAGTGTTTCATTGGGAAGGCCATAACTCATCCATCCGGAGTGCGATTGAGGTCAATGAGCACTTGATGGAAAGATTATTTGATAAGCTTTCAAATAGATCTAGTCCCACCTCAATATCACATTGGCAAGGCCTCGAAATCATTGAGACATTCTGCCACTATTTCTGTCGGGTGCTACAGCGTCGTCGTGGGCTTGTTATTCACACTTAGAACCCAGGCCCAAGTTGGAGCACGCCCCAAGAAGATGAAGAACACCTAAGAGATGCCCAAGGACGCCCTCCTCCTTGGCCACCACCTTAGGAGTCAAGCAAGGGCGTCCAAGCCAAGTTGGAGGCCCAATTCATATCAAGTTCGAGTCCATCTCGGGCTCCAGGACCAGTCTGTAGTAAAATGGACGCACAGGATGCATCTGGACTCCGTTTTCGATGATCCACATATGGATGGAAAGATAATTTCATAAGCTAACCAATGGATTTAGTTTGAGGCCCAAATTCCGTTGGAGTCAATGGGAATCGATAAAACAATTTGACGTCCAGAATCTGTCAGGGCGCTGCGTCGCCGTCTTTTGGGCCGTTTGGCCCTTGTAACGTGTCGAGACTTCTTAGCGACGTGAGTAGGGATCCTTGGATGCCCCTTAGGCTTTATAATTAGTAGCCACTGCCTATGTTAGGGTTTGGGTTTTGCTTAGATTATTCTATCCATTGACAGTCGCCGTCTTTCGGTTTGCGAGACCCCAACTTGGAGTACTTAATTATTCATCTGCAATTGTCACTTCAATTGAGTTGCATTTTATCTGGTTCTTGTTTGTGTTCTTCGATTCACAGCAGGGATTAGCCATCGTGGTGAGGTCAACCGAATTGTGACACGGTTGATAACCAGAGGAGACATGGTGCTAAGGTTGCAGGGTTCGGGTCTTTGTGATCTAAAGCCGGATCGGTGTGTCGCTTCCGACCAGATCGATAGTTATCTTGAACCTGACGGAAGATCAGGAATCACGTCCCCATCACAACTGCTACAACTTAATGCAGTAAATAAGTAAAAGTACTCAAGATTGATTTATAAAACAATTGGGTCAGCATGCACCGGGGCTTGCCTTTCAGGAATGAGGACGGACGATGATCCGGGCACTCAGGTAGATCTTCTACGGGAACTCCTTCGCCGACTAGGTCCTCGGGCTCCTTCGGCTCCTCCTGCTCCTCCTCTGGAATCGCTCCCTCGAACTTGAGGAGAGTCACTCCCTCCGAAACACCTATTGCATGAATGCTCAATAAATTTCACGGATGCATAAGAGGCAATGCAGCATGCTCGGGATGAAATGCACTTCAACAATTCCTAATGCTCTATTCAAATCACTTCAATAATAAGTGCAATTCTCTTCTCCGGTAGAGAAGTACTTACCTAATCTACACAACCTAATGTATAATTGTTCCTCCTCTGTTAAGGCCCTAACACCTAACAATCACAAGAACAACTTTACTTAGGTTACCACATCCAAGCACAAAATATCAAAGCAACACATTCTGGACAGCAGCTAAGTATTTCTATTATAACTGTAGATTCCCAAGTCCAAAAGACATGATACAAGACAATCTGGAAAGCTTATAAAATGCTCTACAATTCACTTTCAGACCTCAACACTTAATTCTCAAGTTTACCTAGTCGAATTTCTAAAGTTCCAGAAATCTGTCCTCTCCAAACAAAGAGCAGCCATTTCTGGACAGCCACTTTAAAAAGCTATAACTCCTAGACTACTAGGAAAAATACCACTAAATTTTGACACAAGATAGTTTATCAAGTTTACTACCACTTTGGTATTCACAAGTTTCCCAGCAAACACTTTTATCAAGGATCAAATCCAAAAATGCTACCAGCTGTCCAGAGAACCTAAAAATGTGAAAATTAAATATTTATTCATGTGTCAAACTTCCTCTATAACCAAACCAATGACACTGCTAGTTCACACATGTCATGAAAACACCAGAAAGTAAGGCATGCCAACCCAAACATTTATTTTGACCCCGTTTCTTAATTTACTTAATTAATTAAGTGGAAAATTAAACTTATAATCAAGCTACTTAAAAAATTCTATAAAAATTCCAGGAGGCTCTCTGCCCTACAAGGAGGCTACTGTAAAAATTTTAACTAAAGGTATCCACAGAAACTCCCTACACAAAATTCACAAGCCAAAAAGTCTGATTTTTGTATAAATAACAAATCACATTGAAAAGTATCAAACAACAGAAACCATATTTTTCTTAACCACCTCAGGGTACCAGGACACTCTCCATAAATTTTTATGAACATTGCACAAATAGAAAAAGTACTAAAATTCTTTCAAGTATTTTCTAATATAACATGATAGTATTATAACTTGAAAAGTACTCAAGTACTAGTACTCAAATTTTTACTAGAGCTAGCACATACTTAAACTAACCTACCCACCAAATTTCATAATTTTTGGAACAAAACAACTCAAGTTATCCATTTAACAAGTTTGCATTCAATTTAAAACACATTTCAAAGCCCTAATTAATTCTTCCAGAAAATAAACATCACATATGCATTTGATATTTTTCCTAAATGCTACACTTCACCTAGAGTCCAACAAAATTTGGATCACCTCAAAAGGATCTATAAAAAGGGAGATAAAATTCCACAACAATGCATATAAATCTGTGAAATAAATAACACAAAAATCAAATCCTAACCACTATAGCCGCTGGGTCGGCCCGGCTTGCCAGCGGGGCCCAGACAGCACGCGGCCTGCCCAGGACTCCCGCCCACGCGCGTGGGCACTGACAGCGTGGGCCCTTAGGCCAGAGAGAGAAGACAGGGGAGGGGAACGGTGGCCGGAGTTCGCCGCTGGTGGCGGTTCCGGCGAGGCCAAGTACACCGTCACGTTCACCACAATGATGCGAGTCTATGGGTACCCCCTAAGAAGACTATGGCGGCAGCTAAGGTGGTTGGCGACGGAAATGGCGGCCCGCGGCGGTGGCTTGCCGGCTCCGACAAGCTAGACGGTGGCTCGGCCCTATTGGCCGGTCTCTTGAGCATCAGTGGCTCAAGGCGGACTCAACACACCAAAGAAGGGAGACAGTGAGATGCTAGAGGAGTACGGCCACGCCATAGGGGTGCTCCGGCGAGAAATTTCTGAGGTGGACGGTGGCGGATACGGCAATGCCGCCATACCTCCACACGATTGACCCAACTACGAGGTGGAGGATGGAGAGGGGTTCAAGGCAGAGCAGAGGACGAGTTTTGGTGCACTGTGGTGCGGTGGTGAGCACGTGCGAGCTCGCCAGAGTGGAGGCGGCAATGGCGGCTCGGTTTCTCTGTGTTGAAGACGAATGAGGGAGGGAGAGGGAATG
This sequence comes from Saccharum spontaneum, assembly GCA_022457205.1. Taxonomy (NCBI): domain Eukaryota; kingdom Viridiplantae; phylum Streptophyta; class Magnoliopsida; order Poales; family Poaceae; genus Saccharum; species Saccharum spontaneum. The sequence continues at coordinate 36,410,559 of CM039615.1, forward strand.
GAGGCAGCACCGGTGCGTCATGGCGCCCTTGAAGACCCCGTGGACTAACTGGTGGGGCCTCGGCCGACGTACGGTCGCCACCGTGCGTCCACGTGTCAGCGCAGGCCTGTGGCCGGCCGGCCACCCTGAACTGACAAGACTGAATCGAGACTGAAACCGTGACACCGGTGACCGACTGACAGGGCAACTTTGTTGATGATTATATCCTAAACCAGCTCGAGTTAGCAGAAGATGATAACATCAAAATTGTAGAGCTACATAAGGACTACAACTTTGTCAATTGGCTCAAGGACTTGTTCAGCCTGGTTTGTGAGTTATATGGCGTCAAAGTGAGGCACATTGAAACTGAAATTCAGGTTTTTGGACTTAGAATTTTTTCCAAGTGTTGGGCAGTCCCTTAACCGACTTGTGGGCCATTTTTGAGCATGTTCTATTCATTTTCGTGAGATGGCCATATTGGAACTTTTGTTCCTTAGGAAATTCTCTACAACTTTTCTTAAGGTTGCTTCTCCATGCAAGATCTCTAAGCTAGACTTTTTAAATGGTCAAACCAAAGCATTCTAGGGATCAAGTGTTGGTCAACAACACATTGGAGGGCATTTTGGTCATTTTGGTCAACATGAACATTGCTCCACTAGTTACCATAAAAGTAATTAAGGTGCTAAAAGATATAATTAGCCACTCTACACCTTGGTTGCACAAAATTACTAGTGCCACATGAGTTGAAACAAGCAAAATAATAATTCCACCAAATGTTGCAATATCATGTTGCACATGTTTCAAGACTTTGTGGTATCCATTGAGCCTACCATGGTGTACTAACAACATTGTCATGTTTCAAAGTATGAGACCCAAAGTTGTATCTACAAGTTGCACCACTCACATTTCATAAGCAAGTAATTTATGAAACAAGCACATTAGGGCATGTTGCATACTCAAGTTGCAAGCAAAATAAAGACATGAATGAGATGATTGATGCTCTTGCTTATGAAATGCAATGCAATTATGGAAGCTAAACACCTGAGGTGTTACAGACTAGATAGGCACAAGAGCCTGCACCAGCTCTCCCTCCATGGTTATGATGAAGTCTAGACCCCCGAAGCACAGGTGCGTGCCCGGGGTCCAGTGGATGCCATGGCTAGCCATCCTTGGTCATGCGCCCCCCATCCGTGGTGGTTGGCATCAACATGGGCCACTCTGCGGGGCTTCCACCGTGCCCGAGACCGAGTCTTAGTAGTTGTGCGAGGCGGAACCTTTCCCCAGGGGTCAAGCGAAGCGGAGATTCTCCCGGGGGTCGGATGAGCCGTGGCTCATATCTCCTATGTTTGTTGGACTGTTTCGTCTCCTTCTGGGGTCGGATGGGGTGGGTCCCACCACGCAGGGGGTCGAGTGAGGCGAGACTCCCCTAGCAGTTGGATGAGACGGGGTCCCACACCGAAGGGTCAGCTAAGTCCGTGATCACATTCCTGATTTATCGGAAGGCTAGTTTTTAGTGTTGTCTTCGAGTATCGTGATCATTGATACCCAACAGCCGCAGCTTGCCATGGCCACGGTTGGGTGGCCCTCCTCTGCCATCGCCGATAGCCCCACCGGCAAGAGCCAGACCGGTCCTCCCCGACGTCCTTTGCCTCCGCGTTCCCTGCTCCAGCATCGAGATGAAGAAGGACACCTAGATGCGAATAAAAGTTTTTCCTTGGGTCCAGATGCAAAATCCATGACTCAGATGAATAGTTCTAGTAGAGCTCGGGTTGATTCCATAGTAGTTCAGGGTTCTCAGTGCAAGATTGGTTTTCCTTTTCTATTAATCTTTTTCTCCATGCATTGAATCAGTTAAAACTTTGGAAAATCGTAGTAAATCATAGAAAAATCATAAAATAGCAAATAAAGATGTTTTGGAATCCTTGTGAGTAGATCCATGTAATAGAGCCATAATATGACATGTGTTAGTAGAAGGTTTTTACTGTTTTTATTTATCAATGATAACTAGGGTATTCTAGGAATAAATTCATATCTATAGTTGTAGTGCTCCAATTGCTGTAAAATTTTATGGAAGGCTACTGATGCTATATGTGTGATGTGGTCAAAATTTCATATTCATTAGATGCAGTATGATTGAGTTATGAATTTAATTTGCTTAGAGCTTGATAAATGGTTTATAAATAATTTATGTATGCAAAAATGTGAAATGTGGTTCCTTTGCCTTTGCATGATGACGTTGTGACCTAAGAACACTTAATATGGCCATGTGCTCTTACAATAGCAATTTGTCTTTTTCATAGTAATTAAATTATAAAATCTGAGCATGTAAAATTTATATAGTAATCATGTTTTGATAGCATCTATCGCTCATAAAAGTAAGCTAAAGCAATCATCATCCTATTGACGACATCGTCACCACATGACGGAATTCCCACACATTGGATACCTTCATACAAACATGCGCATGGCACGTAAGTGTTTCAGCATCACATAAGCACTTCCCTAGATCGGCAGTGTATCCGACCATGCTCTCACAACTCTCACTTACCAAGGCGTAGAGGTAATTGATCCATATATTACCACTCAAGTGAATAGCACTCATACAATAGCACGTTGTATGAGCGACGAAATAAAATATGATGCAAAACCCCCAGTCAGTACTTAATTAAGCCACCAAGAGTTCTTACTGGGCATAAAGGATATTACCACTCGCACAATCTTAAGTTTTAAAATTTGGTTTTAAACACAGTTTTGTTTTTAAATACCCATGTGAACAGTAACATGCTAAACCATGCTCCGATGACGGCTGTAACGGATCAACATGATTATACGAGATTAAGTAAGAAAATCTTCTACTGAGGCAGATAATTTATCAAACTTAAGCCCGTATAACCTGAGATTCCGTAAAATCACGAACGATTTCAAACCAACCAACATTCAACCAAGATCGTACTGATTTAGCAGCCCGTATAACCACAAAAGTTGAATACATCGAAGTTCAGAATAAAAGTTATTACAACATAAGTTCAAATTAAAATAGTGGAAGCAAGTAGTTTTAAACCACACACACTTAGTTCAAATACAGTGCCATCAGGTAGTCATAGTCCACAAAAGCATTAGATAAGACGAACGGAGTGACCATTGCCCATGGTCCTAGTTGTCGCCCATCGCCGGATATAGAGAGTTGACGCAATAATCATAGTATATCTGGCCATCTGCAACAACAATAGGAACAACGCCCTAAGTACGAGAAGGTACTCAGCTAGACTTACCCATCATAAACCAGAAATAGAAGACACCAAAGAGTATGCAAGGCCTTTATAAAGTGGACTGGTTTGACTCCTTTGCGAAAAGCATAAGTTATCATGAATAAATTAATTTAAGTACTTTTTTGCATCATCTTTATTATAACCTATTCAATCTAGGTAAGCACCTATGCTAAAGCAATCACTTGATTAACCATTAATATCAAAAGTTACCATATCAGGTTTAGCATTTCCAACATCATTCACGTAACCATCCGTGTTCCATCATTGTTACTACGATGCCGTAGCTCGAGTCAAGTGCTCACTATCCAGGAGCGATGGCGATTCGAATCGATTCCTAACCAGCTGGTGATTTATTCCTCACACAAACCATGCTTCCCCCGTCAGGGTCGCTTAGATCACCAATGACACTTTCCAAGAAGCCGCGGGATAACAATCATGGACCGCACTACCCAGGGACCACCCGACTGCCAGGACGCACCTTGGGCTCACTCTTTGCGTCCCCGTCATACCTCCTTCAACACCAGTCTGCCAATCCGAGTTTATCCCGGCTCGAAATAGTTTCACTAGCTTCGCGGTCGAAAGGTACTTTATTTGGCCAGCTAAATGTGAGGCATGCGTTCAACATGACAAGAGGGACGAGCAACGATTGGCCCTTAATCGACACAGACGGAATCAATATAGTCCAAAACCCTATAAGACTCCGCCCGGTCTTACTTTATCTACCAACACTTGGTTACTTTCCATGATCATAATTATAGCTAACCATAACCAGGTATCCACCTATAACTCGTAGGTGACAGGAAATCACTCGACTTCTACCGGTCTAAGCAGGGCTAAGCAATTATTCGATCCTGACCTAACAGGGAAAAAGGTAACCAGGTGGACAAGGATAATAAATGCAACAATGGTTTCACTCAACTCCTATAACTTAATGCCACAATATATATAACTCATATAATAAGAATTGCTTTTATAAAGTAGGAGACTTAGAATGCTCGAGCTAGGCTTATGGTCTACGCACTGGGGCAACTCCTCACCTTGTTCCACTTCCTCGAGCACCTCCTGTGCCTGGAGCTCTTACTGATCGTTCCAAGTCTGCTCTTCCGGTACTGCTACCTGCGACTCCTCATGTGATCCTGTATGATGCAAGTGCATAAGCAACCATGTAGACGGTGCATCAGATGTGGTGGAATGCTATGATGACATGATATGTAGATGAGCACATTGAACTGATAGTATGGATTACAACAAAATCTTCTACAAGGTAGTCCACATCATCCAAGAACATGTACCACAAAACATGACATCTACTCTTCTACTAGTTAGCATACAATACTCACGCAAGTGCTATCACTATTTGCCAAACCCTAATAACTTAACCCATCAAGTAACATCAGCAAGGTATTTTGATGCTTCAAAGATACCTCAAACACTTTTTTTACTTTTAATTACTCATAAAGAATAACCTTTTATTTCTTATTTAAACTAGGGTTACACATCAACACCTATTTATGTTGCAGGTAAAAATCTACAAAAATTACAGTAGCACACTTCTACTCCAAATAGCATACTACAAAAATTTCATGGAATTTGGATGAGTAAAACTATCTGTACAAAATAAACAAACTACAACATATTAATGAGCATGAAAATACTTTGTACTAGAAAAAGTATCAAACAACAAATTTCATATTTTCCCATATTAACCACAGTAAACAAGCACATCACAAAAATTATCACATGCATGTGTTATACAATTTTTGCTCTCTACCAAAAATAACAAAAATCATCCATTAAAGGCATTTGAACTACACTTCAATAATTTTTCACAGAACATGTCTCGTAAACATATTTCCTAGAAAGTACATCACTAAGGAAGACTAATGAAATAGGAATCATATTTTTCTCATCAATATTTTATTTACTACACATTTTTTAAAATATCAGCAGTTATACTAATTAAATAAATCTACACAGCAAAGTATCACAAAACTAACATGCAACAATTTTAAACTGTAGATCTACTCATGAGAAACACTACAAAATTTTGGAGCTAAAAAGGGTACACAATATTTTTCTAAAGCATTTTCTTTTCCAAAACATAATAGAAAACCGAAACTTATTTTGCTTTTCGGCTAATGGGCCAGCTCACGGGAGCCACTGGCCCACGGCCGTTTCCGGCCTAAGCGTTGAGTGGGGAGAAAAGGCAAGGTGGCCTGGTTTGGGGCCTTGGCCCAAGGCCGCTTGGCCCAACGACACAGGGAGGGAGCGGGACACGGCAGGCGTCGGTGCCCGTGACGTCGCGGCGGGGTGGTGCCTGCCGGCAACCAACGGCTGACTCCGGCCGAGCGGGGACCGGCGAGCGGGCGCACGGGGCTCGTGGAAGGGCGGCCAACACCAGAGCGCAGCGCACGGGGGTCAAGAAGGAGCAAGAACGCCGAAACGGCGGAACGAGCACGCGGTGGCCGGAAATGGTGGCGCGGCGGGGCGCACAGAATGATGCCTTACCGGAGGCGGGGGTGGAGCGCAGAGGTGTGTTCAGAGGAGAGGAGGAGCTGGCGGAGCGTGACGCGCAAGCAATCGCCCGGAGACGGCTTGCCGGCGGCGGAACACGGCGAGGAAGCACGCGGCAGCGGCGGCGACCTTGCGAGAGACGGTGGAGCGCGCGGCGTTCTTTTCTGCGGGCGAACGAGAGAACGAGTGAGGGAGAGGGAGGAAGCAGGGGCGCGGGCGCGGGCGCGTGGCCAAGGAGCCGAGCGCGCGGATCCCACGGACGGCCACACGGCGGGCGGCGCCGGCGCATGGCGGACACGGGGCGGCGCTGCTCTGCGTGGCGCCATGGCATCGCGCGCGCGGGCGGGAGGAGCGGGCGCAGGCGCGGGCCGGGCCGCTTGCGCGAGCAGGCCGAACCGGAGGCGGCGGCCTGTTAAGGCCGGAAAACCCTTTTTCTTTTATAATTAAATTTACAGATTTTTCTAAATGGATTCAAATTCAAATTTGAAGATGAAAAAGGCATTTTCACAAGTTGTCCCCAAAATAAAAGTTGTTTGAAATTTAATTCTCTACAACTTTCATGTAGGGCACTTTTCAAAATGCTGAATATATTTTGAATTAATGATTTAAAGCCAAATTTTAATTAAAAATTCACTTTTCTAGAATATTTTTAAAAGCAAAATTTGAGGAGATTTTGAATACAAAAGTTGCTCCAAAAACTATGTTAATTAATTTTAGATTATCTAAAATTGTAGCTAAACAAGTTCTACCACTCTTAGCAAGCAATTGCAACAGTTAGGGTTTAAACAATTGTTTTTCAGATTTCAATTTAAATGAACTTATATTGCATGTGATGATAAACATGTATGTGATGATAATGCTCATGCTTTGGATGATAATGCATGCTTAACACCCAGGGGTGTTACACATGCTTAGTTGGTCATGGTTAAGGATCGATGCACTGTTGTCCTTGTGTCATGTTGAATGTATGCCTAGCACTTAATTGGCCGAATAAGTCATTCCAACCGCGAAGCTGAGTAGCTCAACTCAGACCGAAAACCGGTAAGTGAAAGTGCGCACGCTGGAGAAAGTAAGGATGTACGTAGAGCCAATGGTGTGAGTCCAAGCGCGGGCTAGGCCTGATCTTCCTGGCAGATTAGTAGAATCTCTAAGGGTGAGGCGCTGATCAGACCCACGAAGTTGGTTCCTGAGTTATACCAAAGGTGATCTATGGTAATAGTTGTCTGGTTGCCTGGGTTTGTTTTAGGAATAAATCCCTAGCTGGTTGAAATCGATTCGAGTCACCATCTCTCCCGGATAGTGAAACGATCCTGCATTCCGCGAAGGGAATGCCACAGATTCGACGTGTAACAGATGAACAAGTTCATGCCATTACCCAAATCTGAGTCGATTAACAGAGTCATACATGAATATCAGAGTACAAATAGAAGGTTTACATTAATTATTATCATCACCACGCAGGGCGGAGCATGCTCACACACAGCATCTAGAACAGCTTCTCATAGACAGCAGCAGAAACTAGGACTCCTCGCACCAAGCTTGAGCGCAGGGCGAACCCGTACTCCTCCCAGTCGTCCTCCTCATCGTACTCGGGCTCCGAGCCTGCCAAAAATCTATCAGTACACTAGGTACTGGCCACGCATCGCCCACCCTATGATGCTTATGCTTTGTGGAACTGGATGCAATTTGGGGTTGAGAAGAGAAACCTATCTTTGGCTGTGGTTTCCTATGCGAGTAATTAATATTTTAATAATATAAGTTTATCAAATTTTAACCCATCTTATTCACACACGTTATCCCATCCTATCACACTTCTCATCACCACATCATATCTCAACTCACTCTCCCATCGGCATGGACAACTCCCTCTCGTCCATGCCTCAACGGCCTCAGCCGGAACACACACTGAATTCCCGGGGAAGGTAGAAGGACTCCTCTCACTAGTCAAGTGAAGCTGTACTTAGGAAAGGTCCATAGCCGAAAGGTTCGGCATATGTATCGATCGATCAACCAGAAACTCTGTAGAGGTTTACACATCCCACAAGATAGCTATCCTCGACGATGCCTCGTCTAAGCTGATTCCGGTCTGCCTTCCGACTAGAAACGGTACCACCCTATCACTCAGAACTGGGGCCGTGTCGGAGTACTACCGACACGCTGAGACTGTGAGACGTAGTACTTGGCCCCTGGGTACTACGCTGTCTTGGAAGGGTGTGGGTCCTCTTGCCCGTACCTCCCTACACTATCTGCTAACCTCTCAATAGTAGTGGGACCGTACTAGCAAGTCGAATGTCCGACTCCTCCCCACAGAAGTGAGTGGATGTGCAAGGATTCCTAAGACCCGGTCCACGGATATATCAGTCCTTAGGGTGACTAAGCAGGATATCTTCACAAGGCGAAAACCGTTTTCTGCGCAACGGAACACCCGGCACCCCGTGCCATCACAGCACCTCCCATCCCGGGGCTTCATCCCACGAAGACACTCCACCCCGGGACCTCTCCCTGTCACATGTACCCGCCACAGGCACTTCACATGGCGAACGCCCAGGTAGCATCCTCCGGCAAGACTTGTCCTCCCGACTCGTCGTAGATCCTGCTCGATCGACTCGACCCTCACCACACACCCAAGACTCATGCCAAGATCTCCCCAGGTTCATTATTAGGTTATTATCAGGTTAACGGCACCTCGTGCCTTATCTCAAACGCCTCTCACTCACCAGGATCACATCACAGATATAATGCGTGTAAGAGTAAAGCACTAAGTAACGAGTGATAAAGCAGCATCTAGTCTAACAGCAGGGTGAGCAGGTGTAAGGTTGCAACAAGGTAAGTGGTTCAAAAAGCAGTAAACTACCATGCAACCTATCAGTAATATTATTGCATAAAAGTAAAGCACTAGCAATTCTAAGTATTTGCAATGCGTAATAGGATCTACGAATGGGTGGGGTGTGGCACCTGGCAAGTCGTCACCCAAGTACTCGGTGTAGTCCGGGTCGAACTCCTCAGTCAGCGGCTTCTCCGGTCTGTCAAAACGTAACGTATAGCTGCGTCAGCGGCTCCTATATAGAGGTGCACAAAGGAGCAACTGAAATTCGAAAGAAGCAAATGCACTCAAACATAAGCCTATGACGTAGAGCTTGATTTTAGAAAAAAAAAATTATAAAACTAGTTTCATAACTTTTGGAGCTAGGATGAATTTCCTATGTAATTTATAAGGTAGAAGGGTTTCTAGAAAAAGACAGGTAAAAGGAAAGGTTCAGGCGCCTGGGCTTGGCTGCGTTCGCTGCCCACCAGGCCATATCTTTGGGCCTGGCCTAGCCTGTAGAGGAAAGGAGAAAGGACTTCTGCTCCTTAAAAACGGGTTGGGCTGGGGAAGAGGATGGGTCACAGGCTCCTATTGGCCTGGTCCAAGGAAAAGAGCAGCAGCCATATCGGCCAGGTGCTCGACGGATTCCAGAGCTTCAGGTTGACGGCGAAGGCATGGGGACAGAAAGGAGAAAATTGCATTTTTAGCAGCCCAAAGTACTGTCAGAGGGCGGTCAGGTTGGTAGAGCTTCCGCGCCCGCTAGGTGCTCCGCAGGAAGCTCCCAGGGCAGCGGTGTTCCAGTTAGGCGGTGGCCAGTGCGAGCAGCGTGGCCACGCGGGGCACCGTTCTGCGACGTGTGCGTGCATGCGGTGCCTAGGTGCACGGCCGGGTGGTGGTGCTTACGTGCAGTGACCGTGGTCGTAAGCACAATGGCAAGGTTGGGGGGGGGGGGGGGGGGGTCATAGTTGAGCACCGGCCTGTGCCGTAGCGTTCTCCGTGCAAAGGCCAGGCCGTGCAGGTGGCCAACGTCGCGTTGGCACGCGTGTGCCGATGCCAACGTCCGCTCCCTGCGGGTTCCAGGCCATGGCACTCTTGACGCGGCATCTAGAATGCGTCTCAATGGCCATTGAGCAGCGCGGAACACTCAACGGTGCTCCAGGGTCCGGTTGGCGTGCGGGTCGAAACCGTGGCCGCGCGTTTGGCTGTGCGCTCCCGGAAGGGCAGCTGTGCGGCGGCGGCGGCAGCAAGGCCACGGCGGCCGTGCGTTGCACGGCATAGCCGTGCTGCGCAATCCGGTGGTGCCATGCCGAGATGGCGTGTCCGTGCTGTAGCGTGCGTGTGCCAGCCGCGGTCGCGGTGAGCGCGTGGCCTGCACGCAGGAACGGCGGCGGCGCCCCTGCAGAAGCTCGGAGAAAAGCCCAAGGGGTTCGGCGTGGTGCTCATGGAGCCGTGTTTTTGTGCCTGAGCGTGCTGGCGTGCATGTGGTGTCCCGTGCACCCAAGGCTTCAGCTTTAAATTGGGAATGTGTGTCCGGGCGGCGGCAGCATGATCTTGATGGCCACTGCCACACTGTGCGTGTGTAAGGGTGCTCCGGTAGTCGCTAGAGGCACGGCAACGCGCGACATGCTCCCAGTGACCAACGGCTGGAGCCCTCGTGGCAAGGATGCAGCGGCACGAAGGCCGGGCAGGCAAGCATCTAGAAAAGTCGAGGGCTTTGGGTCGGTCTGCTCACCAGAGGGCTCGATGCCTGGAGTCCACGTGGTGCAGGAAGGGGCCAACGCAGGCAGAGCACGTGCGTCGATGCGGCGTCCTAACAAGGCCACAACTTGACGGCGAGGACTCGGTCCGAGGCGTCGTCTCCCGAAGCTCGGCATCGGGGTTGGTCTGGTGCAGGTGGCGTTGTCAACGGGATTCTCTCGGATGACTTCGTAGCCTCGTGGACAGCTTGGCAGGGAACAAATGAGTTGGTACATTCAGACGATAGGCAAGGCAGCGACCATGGCTTACAGCAAAGTCGTGCCCATGGTGGTCTCTGGATCCGGCGTCGCGGAAGAAGGGCCGACGCATCTTGGTTCGCCGTGACGTGCTCGTCATCGTCAACCGGCGGGATGGCTCGTGGTTGAGGCGCAGCTCGAGGATGACAGACGCCGCGGGTGTTGGTGATATGCCCGAGAGCCCATCATCACAATACGGATTAAAGGCCCAAGAGGATATTGATCCAAAAAGGGATTAGGGTTACTAATGGGCCTATGAGATAGAAGCCCATTTGTACGCCCTATATATATGTGGGAGGGGCTAGGGGCGCCGATGATCAGTTGCCGTGCCTCCCCTCCTAGTCGCACCCTCCCTTCTCGGCCGCCGCCCTTGCCGTGCGCACGGTGCTAGCACACCGACGCCCGGCGTTCCATCCCCGTACGTGTGGACTCCGTAGAGGCGCTGCTGCGACTGCTGCGCTGATCGGCTGCTGGGATCAAGGACGAGGAGCTCGGTTCGTGGGACGTGATCGACTACTTCATCCACACCGACGCGCGACTTCTTCCGCTGCGCTGTGCGTCTAGTGGTAACGATCTATGATCTCCTACTCGCAAGTTTCTTGGATGTACGCGGTAGATTAGCTAGCGTAGCCTACCCGTTTCCCTACAGTGGTACCGGAGCCATCTTGCGTAGTTTTTGGTCTGGATCATTAGCATATATGTGATATGTTGTTGTAGTAGATTGGATCTATTACTCTTGCACGGTTTGATTGGATCAATTGGTCATAAGGGGTTAAAATTGGAGCAAGTTGATTGCGGCATGTGACCAAAAAGATTAGTTTGTGTTCATTCTCTGTTGTGCATACGACATGTCCCTACCGGCTGGAATCACCACAAGGGACTAACTGTGTGCATAGTCAGTAGATTGAACCAACAGATCGAGGTCATGTGTAGATGCAGTCTTCTCCAGTGCAAAAGTTGCACGGTCAATGTGATTGACCTAGTGAAAATTGAGGCATTATGAATGGCTCGGATTTGAGGTGATGTGATCACTCCGATGAGATTTTCATAGGGATTCCATAGATGCGATCTATGTAATTCTGTGAGGTTTTCCGGTTATAGCGGCTTCCTAAGCGCTACTTTGGTAGAACACGTCGTACGCCTAACTTGTTTTTGCAGGGTATGATGTGAATGGTATGGCCTCAATGTCATGTGATGATGTATGTGATAATTTGTGCGGCCTGCGTGTCGCAAGTTAACACAACCGGGTTGAGGTTGCACCATTATTGTATAACGACCTGCGTGTCGACTTGTGATGTTTGAATCCTCATGTAATTATTTCACTAGCTATTAGATGTAATAGTTTAGTATCTATCCATGGAGGCTTCGAGCATGATGGCGATGTTGATCACCACAAGACAGGACGGATGGCAATGGAGGTCACATTGGAGCCATGGCGATGGAGCCCATTGTGATGAAAGAGGCCATACTATTCACAATATAATATGATTATATGCCTGTGATGTTTACTTTCCTGTCATACTATTCTTTCATGCTTTACATATGGTGGATGTTTTGTCATGGTAGAATAGCTCCCCTCAGAAAAGTTGAGTTTTTCATGCCTTTTACCAATAGCTGCACCTATAATTTTTTGATCGCTGTGTGGTAGGTTTACCAAAGTAGAGTACCCTCAGCTATCATTTTTGTATAGGGTGGATGTCGGACATTTACAAGCACAGTATTGGTTAACTCAGCAAAGCTATCAAAATAGTTTTGGGCTTTAAGGCATAGTGTTAGGGCCGGGGCATTGGATGCCACCCGACAAACAAGAGTCGTATAGAGATATGATTAGCAATCTGTTGCTTACCTGTGTCACTATTTTTTCTAGCCGTGATGCCAAAGCTCACTAGGATTTTAGTGATTATGGATCTTGAACCACTATATGTCATTAGAGGGAAGATGACTTTGATATAGTAGGTTGTCTTTTGTTAAATTAGTTAATGAAAGTCTTTACATAAACATAGTGCTAAAATCTTGCTTTATTTTAATGTTGTAGATCATGTCTGCCAGTAACAATTCCACTTTCAATTTGCGATCTGTTCTTGAGAAAGAAAAGTTGAATGGAACAAACTTTATTGATTGGTACCGCAACCTGAGAATTGTTCTCAGGCAAGAGAAAAAGGAGTATGTTCTTGAGCAACCATATCCTGATGATCTCCCTGATGGTTCCACTGCTGCTGAACGCAGAGTTTATGAGAAACACTGCAATGACTCACTTGACGTCAGCTGTCTGATGCTCGCCACTATGTCCTCTGATCTGCAAAAGCAGTATGAGCATACGGATGCTCACACTACGATCGAGGGGCTACATGGGATGTTTCAGAACCAAGCCAGGACTGAGAGGTTCAACATCTCGAAGTCCTTGTTTGCGTGCAAGCTGCCAGAAGGTAGTCCGGTCAGTCCTCATGTGATCAAAATGATTGGTTACATCGAGACTTTGGACAGACTTGGTTCTGAACTTCACCATGACCTGGCTACTGATGTCATTCTCCAGTCGCTCCCGGCGAGCTACGAGCCTTTTATCATGAACTTTCAGATGAATGGCTTGGAGAAAACATTGAGTGAATTGCATGGGATGCTAAAAACAGCAGAGGAGAGCATTAAGAAGAATCCCAATCATGTGATGATGGTTCAGAATGGGAACAAAAAGAGGAAGCGTTGGACGCCTCCCAAGGGTAAAGGCAAGGAAAAGGTTCCTAGCGGTGAGTCCTCGGGCTCTAAGCAAAAGCCAGCACCTAAAGCCAAACCTGGCCCCACTTCTGAGGATGAATGCTTCCACTGTCATGAAAAGGGACATTGGTCAAGGAACTGCAAGAAGTACTTAGAAGAAAAGAAGAAGAAGAAGGGAAGTGAGACTTCCACTTCAGGTATAAATGTTATAGAAATTAATATTGCATTATCTTCTAGTGAATCATGGGTATTTGATACTGGATCGATGATTCACACTTGCAAATCGTTGCAGGGTCTAAGTGAGACTAGAAGGTTTGCACGAGGCGAGTTGGACGTTCGTGTCGGCAATGGCGCAAAGGTTGCGGTGTTGGCGGTCGGCACCTACCACTTGTCTCTACCCTCCGGATTAGTTTTGGAATTAAATAATTGTTATTGCATTCCTGCTTTGAGCAAGAACATTATTTCTTCTTCATGTTTGGAAGAAGTTGATGGTTTTAAGATTGTAATAGAGAACAAACGTTGTTCTATTTTTTGCAATGGTATTTTCTATGCTCATTGTCCATTGGTGAATGGATTATATGTTCTTGATCTTGAGGATAAATCTGTCTGTAACATTAATACTAAGAGGCTTAGACCAAATGATTTGAATCCCACATTTATTTGGCATTGTCGCTTAGGTCATATAAATGAGAAGCGCATTGAACAACTCCATAAAGATGGTTTGTTGAGCTCATTTGATTTTGAATCATTTGACACGTGCGAGTCTTGTTTACTTGGGAAGATGACCAAAGCGCTTTTCACTGGTCATAGTGAGAGGGCAAGTGACTTGTTGGGACTTGTACATACCGATGTATGTGGACCAATGAGCTCAATAGCCAGAGGTGGTTTTCAGTACTTCATTACTTTTACTGATGACTTTAGTAGATATGGTTATATCTACTTGATGAGGCACAAGTCTGAATCGTTTGATAAGTTCAAAGAATTTCAGAGTGAAGTACAAAATCAATTAGGCAAGACAATTAAGTTTCTGCGATCGGATCGTGGAGGTGAATATTTGAGCCTTGAATTTGGTGATCATTTGAAGCAATGTGGAATCGTTCCACAGCTAACTCCGCCTGGAACGCCTCAATGGAATGGGGTATCCGAACGGAGGAACCGAACCTTGTTGGACATGGTTAGGTCGATGATGAGCCAAGCCGATCTTCCATTGTCATTTTGGGGTTATGCTCTTGAAACTGCTGCGTTCACACTGAATAGGGTTCCAAGTAAGTCTGTTGAGAAGACACCATATGAGATATGGACTGGGAAACGTTCCGGATTATCTTTTCTCAAAGTTTGGGGATGTGAGGCTTATGTCAAACGTTTGATGTCAGATAAGCTCACTCCAAAGTCAGACAAATGCTTCTTTGTGGGGTATCCTAAGGAAACCAAAGGATACTATTTTTTCAATAAAGCGGAAGGCAAAGTGTTTGTCGCTCGCAATGGTGTTTTCTTAGAAAAGGAGTTTCTCTCAAAAGGATTTAGTGGGAGCAAGGTGCAGCTTGAAGAAATTCAGGAAACACCCGAAACTGTTTCAGCACCCACTGAAGAGCCACGGGAAGTGCAAGATGTTGCACAACCTGTAGTTGAGGCACCAGCCCCACGAAGGTCTATAAGGGCACGTCGCGCAACTGACAAGCTCAACCTCCTTATCACGGAGGAGCGCCACGTATTATTGATGGAAAATGATGAGCCCATGACCTACACGGAAGCAATAATGGGACCCGACTCCGACAAATGGCTTGAGGCCATGGAATCCGAATTAAAATCCATGCATGACAATCAAGTTTGGAACTTGGTTGATCCAATTGACGGTGTGAGACCTGTCGATTGTAAGTGGATTTTTAAGAAAAAGTTAGATATGGATGGAAATGTTCACATCTATAAGGCACGATTGGTGGCGAAAGGTTTCCGACAAATTCAAGGTGTTGACTATGAGGAAACTTTCTCGCCCGTCGCAATGCTAAAGTCTGTTCGGATTCTCCTAGCAATTGCTGCGTATTATGACTATGAAATATGGCAAATGGATGTCAAAACTGCTTTCCTTAATGGACATCTAAGCGAGGATGTGTATATGACACAGCCTGAAGGTTTTGTTGATCCTAAAAATGCTGGGAAAATATGTAAGCTTCACAGGTCTGTTTATGGATTGAAGCAAGCATCTCGGAGTTGGAATATTCGTTTTGATGAAGTAGTCAAAGGGTTTGGCTTCATCAAGAATGAAGAAGAGCCTTGTATTTACAAAAAGGCTAGTGGGAGCGCACTTGTGTTTCTGGTCCTATATGTAGATGACATATTGCTGATCGGAAATGATATTCCAATGCTTGAAGCCGTTAAAACCTCATTGAAAAAGAGTTTTTCGATGAAGGATTTAGGAGAGGCGGCTTACGTTCTGGGGATAAAGATCTATAGAGATAGATCAAAAAGGCTAATTGGATTAAGCCAAGACACGTACATTGACAAGATATTGAATCGGTTCAATATGCAAGATTCCAAGAAAGGTTTCTTGCCAATGTCACATGGCGTTACTCTAAGCAAGAGTCAGTGTGCTACGACATCTGATGAGCGAAAGAGGATGAGTGCGATTCCTTATGCTTCAGCCATAGGATCCATCATGTATGCTATGCTTTGTACGCGCCCAGATGTCTCTTTTGCTCTAAGTGTTACGAGCAGGTACCAATCAAACTTCGGTGAAGATCACTGGACAGTTGTAAAGGGTATCCTTAAGAACTTGAGAAGAACTAAGGATATGTTCCTAATATTTGGAGGCGAAGATGAGCTCGTTGTAAAGGGTTACACCGATGCTAGTTTTCAAACAGATAAAGATGACTCCGCATCGCAATCCGGATTTGTTTTCTGCCTCAATGGTGGGGCAGTGAGCTGGAAGAGTTCCAAGCAAGATACGGTGGCTGATTCGACGACAGAGGCCGAGTATATTGCAGCTTCCGAAGCTGCAAAAGAAGCAGTTTGGATCAGAAAATTTGTTTCTGAGTTGGGTGTTGTTCCTAGTGCGTCCAGTCCAGTGGACCTCTATTGTGATAATAATGGTGCCATTGCTCTTGCAAAGGAGCCTAGATCACACAAGAAGTCCAAACATATACTACGGAAGTATCACCTCATCCGTCACTTTGTTGAGAGAGGTGATGTGAAGATTTGCAAGGTGCACACGGATTCAAACGTTGCTGATCCATTGACAAAGCCTCTCCCACAACCAAAGCATGAGGCGCACATGTGGTCTATGGGTATTAGATACTTACATAAGTGATTCTATTGTGCGTGGGAGAGTGTTATGTCATGAGTATGTTTATGTAATAATAAATAATTGTTATTTGTTCCATGGATGATTATCATTTATATTGATTATCAAGTACGTGACTTGATCGTGAAACTCTTTGTTTGTAATGATGTTGTTCTAAATTATCCCTAGTTTATGTCGTTATGTGGGACAATAACGACGTAGAGACTAGCACATGCATTAATTGATGATCATGTTTCACGGATCATAGATATGGAGATATCAGATTAATGATGTGGACACATGTTAGTGAACATGGTGTTGGATTGACCCACTCCAAGACAATACTGGGATTGTTATTTTGAATGTGCCATCAGTTGTTCTTGAGTGTTATACCTACTGGATCCTTAGACCTGAGATTGCCATTGTTTCTCACTGTGTGCAGTGGTGCATCTTGGGGCTGCTAAACGCTACTCCGTAAATGGGTAGTTATAAAAGTAGCTTACAGGTGTATCATGAAACATGGAATGGGATGTGTGCGGATCAAGATGGAATTTGCCCCTCCTAGATAACAGGAGAGATATCTCTGGGCCCCTCGAGATAGATGGATTAGAAAGTGCATGGCCATGCCAAAGTGATTAAAGAGTTAATCATAATGACTAAAGGTTAGTCATGAATAGAATCCACTATTAGATCGAGAGAATGGTCGAGCTATCACAAGGGTGGCACGCATCTCGCCTTGAGCTTGACTGGTATCGTGTGGCAAAAGGATCAGTGTATGAGTATATCTAAGGTTCGGCCGATATGATCTTTATGTGTATTTGTGAGTCACTATGCCCTGCTAGGTGCCGCTATTGACTAGTGATTCGGAAATGGTTTCCACTCACGACCATCTACACATGAACCTAATGGGTCACACACTTAAGGGGTTTGGAATGTTGGAAAACTTGCATAGATGATTGTCTCTAGTGCAAGTGGGAGATTGTTGGTGATATGCCCGAGAGCCCATCATCACAATACGGATTAAAGGCCCAAGAGGATATTGATCCAAAAAGGGATTAGGGTTACTAATGGGCCTATGAGATAGAAGCCCATTTGTACGCCCTATATATATGTGGGAGGGGCTAGGGGCGCCGATGATCAGTTGCCGCGCCTCCCCTCCTAGTCGCACCCTCCCTTCTCGGCCGCCGCCCTTGCCGTGCGCACGGTGCTAGCACACCGACGCCCGGCGTTCCATCCCCGTACGTGTGGACTCCGTAGAGGCGCTGCTGCGACTGCTGCGCTGATCGGCTGCTGGGATCAAGGACGAGGAGCTCGGTTCGTGGGACGTGATCGACTACTTCATCCACACCGACGCGCGACTTCTTCCGCTGCGCTGTGCGTCTAGTGGTAACGATCTATGATCTCCTACTCGCAAGTTTCTTGGATGTACGCGGTAGATTAGCTAGCGTAGCCTACCCGTTTCCCTACAGCGGGTATGTCGGCAGCGCAGTCGTGGTAATGGTGCTGCAGCTTGGCGACACGGTCACCATGGCTGTGGCGATTTCCATCGATCTTGGGCTCGGTGAAGTCGTGGTCCGTGGGGTCCCGCCGTGACGTCGAGGAAGTGCAACAGGGAGGGCGCGACGAGGAAGGGCAGTGGCGTCGCGGTTCACTTCGAGGCCAGCGTCGTGGCCTTGGCGGCGGTGCGTCCGCTGCCAGATATGGGCGTTGGCGCGACAGCATCAGCTGGTGGAGGCGCGCTGCTCCCGGCATGATGGCAAAACTGCAAGGCCACGGCCTCGTGCTCACAGCGTGAAACGGTCAGGTTCACCGATAGAAGGCAAAGATGCCAGCTTGGCTAGGAAGGGGGCTTACCCATGCTGTGATGCTGGCCGGGACAGTGTCACAGCACGTCGGTGTTGGTGAGGCACGGCTGCTGATTGAGCATCAGCCGGCGTGGAGTGGACAGGGCAGCCTGGTGCTCATATGGTCTTGGACGATGCTGCTGGGGTGCTCCACCAAGCAGGTCGTGTCTTGGTCATCAGAAGCTCTCGCGGTACTGCTTGGCGTCGTAGTTCTAGTGAGGCAGGGACCAGTTCGGTGCAGGGGCTCGGCGTCGGCGTTGTGGAGGCGTGGCCGCGGGTTGGAGCAGAGGCGCGTCGGGGTCGCGGCTACGACGGCGAGGTGCCGAGGCGACATTCCAAGTCCCTGGGCTCGTCGCCGGCATCGGCGGCGTGGGGCTGGACGGGGACGACTAGGCTTCGACGCGGGATCACGGCGAGACGGGGCTCCTTCGCCACGACGCGTGCAGCTCGGCGCTTGGTGCTCCGGCTGCTTGACGGCCACCGGAGCGGCAAGGGAAACGACGGCGGCTGCGAGGCTCCAGTCGACACGCAGAGGCGAGGGAGGAAGACACGAGTGGCGGCGGCTATGGGGAGAGGCCATGGGCAACGGCTGCGGCGCTATTTAAGGGCGCGGACAGCGCTAGGGTTCCCGGGCTGCGCCGACGTCCTCGCCGTTGATGGGATGGCCACTGCACGTGGTGTGCATCCTGCGTGCAGGCAGGTAGCTGGTCCAGGAAGGTTCGAGAAGGGGAGCCGAGGCTCCAGCATGGTCAAGGGCGCACCCGGCAGTCGCGGCGCGGGGCGTGGCCCGTGGCTGGCCCGCGATGACGCCAGCGAGGGCATCCAAGGGAGAGTACTGAGCTGTGTCCAGGGGTTTGGCATCGATCGGATGGAAAACGGAGCAGCGTGGTACTACGGAGGTGGGAGATGATGGCAGAGCGATGGGAAAAGGCGACGGCGCCTTCGGCTTTTTCCTTCTGCTACACCTGGCGAGCAGGATCACGGAACCGGCCTGGGTGTGAGCACGAGAAGGTATACGATGGGGGCGGTCTCCAGTGGCTGACCTGTGGGGCTACCCTGGCCATGCAAGAGCGGCAGCTGGTCCATGTCAACAGGTGCGTGCGTGAGGGGTCCAGACTCCAGCGGCGGCGGCTCTACACTATGCCAGAAAACGTTATCAGTGACACCACGATTCGTGACACAAAAACGAAACGCGTCACCAATAATCTATTCGTGACGCGGGTTCACGAGACGCGTCACCAATTAGTTGTTGCCCATGACCCAGGAGCAAGACGCGTCACCAATAACGATGTATTCATGACGCGTGTTAACAAGACGCGTCACAGATAAAAAATGTGACACGTATTGTCAAGGCGCGTCACAGATAGGTTGCAGTATTCGTGACGCTGGTTAACAAAACGTGTCACAAATAAGAAATGTGACGCGTTTTCACTGGACGCGTCACCGATATGAAAGCATATCCGTGACACTTCTCGATAACACGAGTCACAGATAATAAATGTGACGCGTGTTCTAAAGACGCGTCACGAGTTGTGGCATATGTGGCCAGGGACACATCTACACATATGTGGCCAGGGACACATCACGTACGTACGAGTTATTAGCTTCTCCCTGTCGAAAAAAGTCACGGTCCAAATAAACGCCTGGAGAGTGGAGACCGACGACCGCCGACCGCCGCCGTCGACCTGTGCAGCTCCGGCCGGTGCCCTGTGGAGTCCCCACACCACGGCACCTACAGCTCCGACCGGCGGCAGCCCCCACCCCACCCGGCTACATCCCAGCGCATCCAGAGCTCCCAATCCCGGCGCATCCAGATCTCCGGCAGTCGCCGCGTGCCGCACGCCCACCTCGGCTCCTCTAGCTCCGGCCGTCGCGGCCGCCCATCTCGGCACCTGCATCTCCGGCCAGAGCCCCCACCTCTGCGCCGCCCCATCACTCGAGCCCAGCCCCGGCGGTCACGTGTCGTCGGCGGCCTCCAGGGCGCGGCATCGTCGGACCAGAGCACGGCCGTCTTCGTGTCAGCAAGGGCGAGATTCGCTCGCGTCCATCGCCCACCTCGAGAGGTATAGCATCGCTCACTTCTTTTCCTTTTTTTCCCTTCGGCTGTGTTCTTGATTGTGCGAGAAATGTATCCGGTGCTGTCATGTGGAAGCGTTCAGAGAGTCTGTAACTGTCAATTGACAGCAATCTGTAGTGTACACACTATTGCTCGGATGCAGAATTATCTCTAGTGTCAGGTACAGGTACTATTGCTTATCTCTAGTGTCAATTGAAGCTTTGCACAAAAAAAAATAGTGTCAATTGAAGCCCCACTATTGCTCGTCTCCTGGAATTAACTTTGAGATGCAGGCTTGTTTGGATGGAATCATGGAAGCGTGGCTAGCTAGACAGTAGTAGACTTGTGCAATATCCATCCATCCAATGATTCAAAAAGTTCAAAACTGCTACTTAGAATTGATGTTAAATTGCAATAGCTTCCCAGTCTAAAATGTGTTGCCTACGTGGCTCCCAGAAAAAGAATTATGGGAAGACATCTGCATGTTCTTTCTTGTTTCTGGCAAACAAACACTGACTGCACTAATAGGTAGTCTACTTTGTCAGGCAAAAT
This sequence comes from Saccharum spontaneum, assembly GCA_022457205.1. NCBI lineage: Eukaryota > Viridiplantae > Streptophyta > Magnoliopsida > Poales > Poaceae > Saccharum > Saccharum spontaneum. Next base: position 36,431,559 of record CM039615.1, read on the forward strand.
TATCAGGTCCCGTTATGTTCCATTGTTTCTCTGCTACAAACGTGGAATTAGTCCAAAACTAAACTAACCAAAGACAGATTTCAGTTTCTGTTATATATATGCCTATGATTATATATATGAGGTTCCTAATGTTTATCTGCTATGGTCAAATAACCAATACTGCCAGACAGTACTTAGCAGCAAAATTTCTTGAGGTCGTGCCTATACTAAACCAGTTACTCGAATGCTTGTGTGTTCAGATTAATAATATCCGATATGCTTGATTTCTGCAGGGAGCAAAGCATCAGATACTCGAGGAATAGCAAAGCCTGATTCCTGACAACTATGTTTGTTCCAAGCTGCAAATGCTTTATTGCTTGAAATAATCAATGGAGGATAGGAGTGCTGAACACCACTAGCCAAGAAGTCTACTAGTCGGAGGAAGCTGCTACTGTCCAAGTAGGTATTTTCTGCTGATTTAGCATCTTCCCAATTGGGTCCTCACGGTGTATTATTGGTTGTTGGATTGAGACATAGTGGGATTGCAAACATAAAGTCTAAAATTTAGTATTTTTTGGATTATTTTTGTTGGGATGGATTGGACTGATGTCGTGAGGGACTGGTTAAAATTCCAGCAGTTTTGGTTTTGAAAATTTCATTGCAAAATAGACAGTAGGTGTGCTCTCTGTTCAGTTTAATGCATAATATTTTTCTATCAGTGGTATACAGCTTAGTACCCTGTTCTAGTTAGTTGTTGTCTTCTTTGGCTGTTAGTTCAATATCAGGTCATAGACATCCTTTGTGGGTCTGTACAGTGTGCACAGTAATTTATAATAAGGTAACAAGAAGAATATCTTTGCTATTTTAATTGTTCAAAATAGCAGTACTATGAGCATTGAACAGTACATATCACTAAGAGCGGTACTACAAACAAATTGGGCCTGCATTGTCAGGGTTCGGGCGTTTTCTTGATCGAGTGAAGTCTGCAAATTTTATTACTGTATGTTTACAACTCTGGTAAGTATGTCCATCATTGGTCTGTCCGTAATTCATATGTAATTCATATACGAGCGTAGTAGGTTCAGTCACAGTGATACTTAAATGATGAAATCAGTGAAACTTCGTGATGCTAACAGATGAAATGAAATATGAAACCACTTAGTCACTGCATCTATTTCGAGTGATTCGCATGACCAATTTGGGTTTCTGTAGCTTCGGCCGGGTTTACAGAGGCGTCCTCAAGGAGGCCACCAACTTGCTTGCTTTTCACCAATCGTTCTATTTTGTTTGGGCCGGAAACCAGCAGGCCCAAATTCAGTCCCCAAGTACCCGCAGTCCCTCCCTCCGGTTCCCGCAGCCCCGCAGTCCCTCCCTCCCGTTTCCCGCAGCCCCACAGGCTCGCATCTCTCCCGTGCGCCGCCGCATCTCTCGGCGCGCCTCTCCCGTGCGCCCTCGACTCTCCCATTCGCGAGCAAGACGCAGGAGGACGCCCAGGGCAGCCGCAGTGGCTTTGCCGGCGGCGGGAAGAGTTGGGGCCCCGAGCTGGAGATCCACCGGTCACCACCCCGTCGCCCCGGCCTCCTCATCGGTCCACCGGCGAGGGCCTCCCACCTCATCCTCCTTGGTCCAGCGTGCCTCGACGTCCACACGGCGCGACTCGACGCGAGCTGTCCGGGCGCTCCGACCTCGTGCTTCTGCATTGGGCCCGGCCGCGATCCAGATCCAGGGAGGCCTGCTGTTTCCTCTGCCTTTCCGAACAGGTCCGTCCGAGCATCATTTGTCTCTTTTTCCGACTTGCCACTGTCTCCGAGCCCTCCTCTTGTTTGCAGTGCTCTTAGACTGATGGTAATATATTCGCTGTAGAAATGTCTCATAATTTTCTGACCTTGATCGAAATTAGGCTGTTACAGCCATGCTGAGTTGAGGAGAAATGTCTTAGCATTTTCTGGACTTGAAAAATAAGTTTACCGCAGACTTCTTTTTGAGCGGGGGGACTGTTCTGGTCACATCTGTGCTTCTCTGTGTCATAGTTGTGCTAAACAACTTTTGTCTTTAACAAGCAGAAGAATACTGGCCAAACTTGTCTTAACTCGCCCATTGGACTCTGTGGCAGCCCATTGGCCAAACTTGTCTTTAACAAGCAGAAGAATACTGGATAGTTAATTTTTTTAGCCGTCCATGAGTTCTGTACTAAGGCAGATTTTCACACGAACATAGCAGTCATCATTTTAACTGGATAGTTACTTGTTTAAGAAAGATCTTTTAGCATAATTGGAAGACATTTAGTTATTTAATCAGCCACTGAATGCTGACATTTTTTTCTTCCTAACTAATAATTGGTATTTATTAGCAGCAGCCTTGCTTTGTATATATGGACATTGACCAGCAGAACTGCTCTTGTTAAGTTAAACTGATTTTTTTTGTGCTATTCAAAGCAATACTTCATAATATTACATTCGCTGCTTGTATTTTTTTCCTGGCAGATCAACCAGGCTGATTTTGAGTTGGTGAAAGTTATGCAAGAAAAGGAAAAGCTATCAGCCAAAATTGTTCGTTCCCCTGAAAAGCTCCAGGTAGGCTGTATGTTGTTTGTTTTAAACTGCTACAGGCATAAAGTTCATCAGGAATTGAATGTGTTGGAATGCCTAAGCTAAAAAGGCTGAAAGCCATTCATACAAGCAACTCTGTAGGTTCTAGAATTACTTTCCATGGTAGAACAGCAAGCCATAGTTTTCCTAACTGTCTTACTCAATGCATTGACTTGTTTCATAAGTGCCAATATCATTGAACCAACATAATGAGCCATATATATGTGTGTGTGTTGTACTCTTACATGTAGGGCTTTTGCAAGACACACAAACAAGCTGAAAGACAGACCACAGCCATTGAATCACGCTTTTAAATATGCGGTAAGTGCTTCCAAAAATAAAAGTCAATATTGTGCCTCTAGTATATTCAGTACTGTGTTCAACTTCCATTTTCAAATTATTGCGTTCTATATATATTTGTTGCAGTGCCTTCAACAATCTTCTGCCAAGTCATCTGGCTGGTATGCTGCACACCACTTGTTTGTAGCTATGAGAAAGACAAACTTGGAATACTCTGAGGTATTCATATCTAAACTTTGGATGTACAAATATAATGGCCCATGGTTGTTTGAGTGTGTGTGACTGTGTCATGTCCTAGTATAGTTTTTAGCCCATGGTACTTGTTCTGCTTCCTGTCTTTTTCTATCTCAAGAGAAGAGAAAAGGTGGAGGCTTTATTTGTATTGCTACCTGTCTTTTCGTTTTGGGGAGTGATCTGATGAGGGTGGAGGAGCAGGTGCCAGCTCTGTGCTTTTGCAGCTGAACCTCCTTATGCTCCAGGTAGTTTAGTGATTGGATTAGGAGCATGCAGCTAGCTAACAGATTATTTTCTCTAATTGTTTATTTGTTTCCTAGCACTCGGATATATTGCGGCCATTGTCGCAGTGGCCAGTTTATGTTTCAATTTGAGTATCATTATTCGGTAATAGTGGCACTAGCCGACTGCTCATAGTCTTGATGAAAAAGTTTGTGTGGCCTCAGCATTCTGTCTTCAAATCAGTCTCAAGGAAACAATCTTGCTTGTCAAAAAAAAGTCTCAAGTAACAGTTGTATTTTAAACCTTAATGCGATTTCACTACATTTGTAGGCTATTCCCTTGATGTAGAAGAAAACTCTGCAGTTTCTTTTCAGTGGAAACATGCACAGTACTACTTTAGTCATAAGCTCGAATGCTCGATGCTTTATGCTGCCTATATATTTTACTCAGTGATAGACATAGGCACAGCACCATCTGCATGCTAATGAATTTCCACATCTGCGGATGTTCCTATGTCCCTTGATTGTTTGCATCAAGCTTAGCAACTGTGATTTTTTACATTGATTGTCTATATTGTTCCGTACATTGTACTGTACCATGTTTTCTTTTTTACCAAAGTTCTATCTTGACACAGGAATTTGAAGTGCTGACGACGCCCATCGATATGTTCATGATTAGAGAAAAGCTAGCCAGGTTCTTAGTGGAACAAGTCATCGAGAAGAAAGGAGAGTTCCATCATCACCAATGATGTGTGTTTGCCATTATCAGTGTGAGTCCAGTGATGTAGTGTGTGACTAAATAAATTAAGCCCAATGTTTAGATGGATTTCGA